>CM060305.1:14822792-14892792 GCA_030674185.1 Monoplex corrugatus | reverse complement strand
CAAATGAAAGATGCTCCCAGGATTCACCGAAAGGGGGAGAGAATGATGAATCCATCGGCACTGACTCCATCACGACTGGAAACGCACAACGGACCATGATTAATGACCAGTTGGAATTTCCGTGTGCGTGTGGAAGGAGATTCACCACCAAACGCGGCATGAAGATCCACAGGACAAAAATGGGCTGTTTGAAGACACATACGAACCAGCAGCAGCGCACTGCGATAGCAGGTGAGACGTTGGATGACCAAGGCCAGGAATTAAACCATAGTGCCAAGGACATCCACGCTGACGGTTCTGATGCGGATTTTGCACAAGCTCTTAACGCCAAACGTGGAAAACTCAATTTGCCGCCTGCCGGTGCAAAAGAACAATGGGAGAAATTAGATGAGGAACTTGTCCTTAAGCTGAATGCGCTAATAGGGAACAGTACGCTGGAACACAAACTTGACACATACGGAGACATCATATACTCTATCTGCAGGGACACTTATGGAGTGAAGCAGCCAAAGACAAAAACGCCTCCCCAGAAATCCAGAAGACAGCAACAGATGGAGAGCATCCGGAGGGAGAAAAGGAAGCTTAAAAAGCGAATGAAAACTGCCTCAGAATTCGAGAAGCAAGGGCTCCTGGAACTCTGGAAAGATCTGAAAGCCAAACACAATGCTCTCAGCAAAGTGGAATCAGCAAGGCGAAGAAAGAGCAAAAAGAAGAAGACTCAAGATCGTTTCTTCAAAGATCCCTTTGACTTTGCAAGAAAGCTGTTTGAACAACCCAAATCAGGGACTCTCACAGTGGGCAAGGAAACCCTAGAGCAGCATCTCAGGGAAACATATTCCGATTCTCAGCGCGAGGCACCACTTGAAATCCAGAATCTGGTTTGGCCTGCAGCGCCAGAAGGAAAATTCAATAACAAACCACCAACACTGGATGAAGTGAAGAACGTAGTAAAGAAAGCCAGAGCCAAGTCAGCACCTGGACCAAACGGAATACCATACCTGCTCTACAAGAAATGCCCAAAAGTGCTCGAGTGGCTCCACAAGATGATTCGATCAGCATGGAGGAACCAGAAGATCAGCGACCAATGGATGAGAGCTGAAGGAGTGTACATTCCGAAGGAGCAGAACTCCAGCAGCATCAATCAGTTCAGGCCAATATCACTTCTGAACGTCGAGGGAAAATCTTCTTCTCTGTTATGGCAGCAAGATTGACAAAATACCTGACTGAAAACAAGTATCTGGATATGTCAGTCCAAAAGGGAGGCATACCAGGAATGCCTGGATGCTTGGAACATGCCACGTTGATTTGGGATGCCATCCAAAAAGCAAGAACAGAGAAGAGAGACATTGACGTAGTTTGGCTTGATCTGGCGAATGCATATGGATCAGTTCCACACGATATGATCCAGCTGGCTCTTGAAATGTATCACATCCCAGAAAACATCCGAACAATGCTGAGGAAGTATTTCCAAGGGTTCTCAATGCGGTTCTCTACCAAAGAATACACCACGGACTGGATAGACCTAGAGGTGGGCATTGCAATGGGCTGTGCAATCTCTCCCATACTGTTCGTGTTGGCAATGGAAGTCATCTTGAAAGCTGCAATGAAGAGTTCAGGTCCAGTGAATCTGGGAGATGGATACCAGATGCCTCCTCTGAAAGCTTTCATGGATGACACAACAGTCTTGTCCACGGATGAGGAAGAGACACACCAAATCTTAAAGCAGCTGGATGAGCTGGTGGCCTCTTCAAGAATGAGGTTCAAACCTAAGAAATCCCGAAGTCTCTCACTGCGAAAAGGAAAAGTGGCAGATTCAGTCAAATTCATGGTAGCCAACCAAGCCATCCCCACTGTCACAGAAGAGCCAGTAAAAAGTCTCGGAAGATGGTATGATGACTCCCTGAAAGACACACAAAGGGGATGTGAAACCAAGCAAACAGCAGAAGAAGGCCTGAAGAAAATAGATAACTGCGGACTGCCAGGCAAATACAAAGTCTGGTGTCTACAGTTCATGCTGATACCAAAGCTGCTGTGGCCACTGCTAATCTATGACATTTGCACCAGCACAGTCGAAGCAATGGAAGCCAAAATCAACAAATACACAAGAAAATGGCTCGGTGTCCCACCTGGTCTCACTGATGTTGCATTCTACTGTCGTCAAGCAATGCTGAAGCTACCTCTCAAATCCATAGTGGAGGAATACAAAGTTGGAAAAGCAAGACTGTTGAGCATGCTGGAGGAATCGGAAGACAATATCGTGAGATCAGTTCATCCAAAGCTGAGAACTGGCAGAAAGTGGAAAGTCCAAGAGGCTGTAAACAATGCCAAGAGAAACCTCAGCATCAAAGAAATAATTGGACACACGCAAACCAACAGACAGGGACTGGGAGCAACAAAAATGCAGTGGTGGTCCAAAGCCAAAGGGAAGGAAAAAAGAGACATGATCATACAGGAGTTGAAGGAAGAAGAAGATGTCAAAAGAGTGCAGAAGGCAGTCCAGCAAGGTCAACAGGGGCAATGGACAACATGGGACAGTGCACTCCAAAGAAGTCTCAGCTGGAACGATATGTGGCACATGGCTCCTCTAAGGATAAGCTTCCTCCTCAGATCTGTATATGACCTGCTCCCCTCGAATGCAAACTTAGTGAAATGGGGGAAAGCAGACGACCCAGCATGTCCGCTCTGTCAGAAGAAACAAACAGTGGAACATGTCCTAAGCTCTTGCAAAGTAGCGCTAGCCCAAGGAAGGTATACATGGAGGCACAACCAAGTTCTGAAAGTGATCACAGATGTGGTTAGCGAAAAAACCATGACCCCAAACGCACCAATTGCTATGACAACGTTCTACAAAGCAGGAGGGAAACAGGTCTGGCCCGAAAGTGCTATGACAACCAGCACATTGCCAAAGGGTCTTCTGGATGGAGCAGTCGACTGGGAGTGTACAGCAGACCTCCCAGAGTGGAGAAATTACCCAGATGTCATCAGCAAGACAGGCATGAGACCAGACATCGCTCTCCACTCTGACTCCTCGAAACAAGTGATTCTGATAGAACTCACTGTGCCATACGAAAGCAGAATGGAAGAAGCACATATCTACAAGACCGAAAAATACGCCGGTCTTGCCAGCACCCTGAAGAAAGCAGGTCTGCGGGTCAAAATCTTCGCCATAGAGGTCGGGGCAAGAGGGTTTGTGGGCACCTCCGCTTATGATCTCATGAAACAACTCGCCATTTCTGGGAAGAAGAGGACTAGAGCCCTTAAAGCGATGGCAGAGGCAGCAGAAAGGAGCTCAAGCTGGATCTGGGCAAGGAGGAACGAAAAAAGTGAACTTCATAAGGATTAAATTCCCTACAACAGCAGAAGGGCATCCAGGAGTCATGACCTGGATGTGGCCCGGCCCCCCGAGAGTGTAAGGAATTCAGGGCCGAAACACTTGTCTAAAGGGGGTTACTTCTCTGAAGACCTTCTGTTGTCTAGCTCTCCCTAGAGTTTCTTTCTACCAGTTTCTCTTGAGTTTTTAGAACATGACGTTTAATTTCTTTGCTGTGTCCGACTGGGTGGGGTGGGTGTAGGGGAGGGGGGGAACTACTGCCCCAACGGACACCCCGAGTTCAACTCAAAGATGTCCTGTTTCGGCGCTGCATCTCCCTAGTCGGGTGGGGGGATGGGGGTGGGGCTGGAGAGGGGGGGGGCTGATTTATTTATGGGAGGCAGCTGAGGCCGCTCTGCCCAGTGCTGCAGAAAATGCGGCGACGGAGCGTGCCTGCACTATCTCCTCCTCCAGCTTGTTCCAGTCTTCAACAGTCCTTGTGAAGAAAGAGCATCCATACTGCTCTGTCCTTGTCTGGGGGACTTTGTAGCCACGGCTGTTGTTACATGCGTGTTTGGTGATGATGTTTGTTGCCACGTGGTCTGCATAGGTCTTCATTTTGATTTTCCTTTTGGTCTTATCCACTGGGGTCAGGTATTTTTCTGGTGGTAGGGCTGGAATCTGACCTTCTGTTATTTTATATAGTGTTACCAGCCTTTGGTGTGTCCTTCGCTGCTGCAGAGAGGGCAGACCAAGCTCTTGGAGCATCCTGGTGACGCACCCTGGTTTTTGGGACTTGTAGTCTTGCTTTATGAAGCGTGCTGCCCTTCTCTGTACTCTCTCCAGTCTATCCTGATCTTTTGCCAAGTACGGGTCCCATACAGTGGCTCCGTACTCCAGGGCAGACCGCACTAGAGAGATGTAGGCTGTACGGCGGCACTCTTGGGAACAGCTGCCCAAGTTACGACGGAGGAATCCTAGTGTAGTGTTTGCCCTCTTGCAGATGTTTGTTATGTGCGTGGACCACTTTAAATCTGCCGATATTTGTACTCCCAGGTATGGATTTTGCTCTACATGTTGGAGGATCTCCCCATCAAGCTTGTAGTAGAAGGATGAGCGGTTTTTGGTTGGTAGGACGTAGCATTTTTTGGCATTAAACCGCATTCCCCATTTTTTCGCCCATTCCTCCAGCTTGGTGAGGTCTCCTTGGAGCAAGGTATGGTCCTGGAACTGGCATATCTCCCGGTACAGTAAGCAGTCATCTGCGAACAGCCGTACTTTTGATGTACTGCTCACGACCTCAGGCATGTCATTGATGTAGCACAAGAAGAGCAAGGGACCAAGAACTGTGCCTTGGGGTACACCAGACATAACGGCTGTTTCTTCTGAGGTTTCCCCTTCTAGGACCACTCTCATCGTTCTTTGAGTCAGGAACTTTTCAATCCACCTGTGGACTGGGCCTGCTATCCCGTAGTGTTGCAGTTTGTGGAGGAGCTTTTTATGAGGTACAGTATCAAAGGCCTTACTGAAGTCCAAGATCACAACATCTGTTTGCGTTCCTTCGTCATTTGACTTTAGTAGGTCGTGCATAGTTGTGAGCAGCTGCGTTTCACAGGAAAATCCTTTCCTGAAGCCGTGATTTTTATCGGTAAGGATTTGATGCTTGTCCAGGTGTTCTCGGATATGGTGGCTGATGTTCTAAGATCTTACATGCCACAGATGTAAGGGACACTGGGCGATAATTTTCAGGTCTGTTTTTGTCTCCTTTTTTGAATATGCAACTTATGTTTGCAGTCAACCAGTCTTCAGGAAGCTGACCAGTGTCCATTGAGTGGTTGTAAATGCAGGTCAGGGGTGCTGCTAGGATGTCAGCGCAGTTTTTTAAGACTCTGCTGGGGACTTTATCTGGACCACTAGCTTTAGATGGGTTTAGGTTTCGCAACAGTTTTGCTACACCTTCCTCTCTGATCGTGAGTTTGTTTATTTGTGGCTGTTTGGGGCCATCCATTTGTGGTGGTGAGGAGCCATCATCTGTGGTGAAGACAGAGCGGAACTGATTTAGTAGGATGTTTGCCTTGGTTTCGCTGTCACTGACCAGGTTTGTTCCTTCCTTTAGTGGGGCCACGCCGATATTATCCTGTCTTCTAGATTTGATGTATTTCCAGAAGGGTTTACTATTGTTTTCCTTCAGTCCATTCTCAATGATGTTGTTTATGTAGTTTTTTCTGCTTTCCTCATGGCTCTTCTACATTCTTTTTGGCAGAATTTATAATTGGTCCAGTTGTTGCTTTTCTTTGCCCTCTTATGGAGTCTGATCTTACGCCTCAGTAGTTTCTTTATGTCTCTGGACATCCAAGGGAGATCATCATTGTTGCTTCTTAGAATGGACGGGACATGCTTCTCTACAGCAGAAAGAATAGCCTCCTTGAATGCTACCCACAGGCTGTTCACGTGATCTCCTTTTTCTTTCATAGAGTAGACCTTCTCTTTGAGCCCACTTAGGTCCCTGCCCATCTCGTCCCAGTTTGCTTTGGAGAAGAGGTGACATTTTCTTGGTTTTTCTTTTGTCCTACGTGGTCTGGTGTCGAAATCCGCAATCACGGCATCATGATCGGAGTACCCAGGGATGGAAGCGGTGTACTTTGCCAAGGATGGATTTGTACAAAAGAGCAAATCGAGCGTATTTCCAAGCCTTGTGGGTTGGTTGTGGATTTGCGTCAGCTGGGCGTTGATAGTTATGTCCACCAGTTCTTCCTGTACAGCTCGGTTTGGTGCTCCAGCAGGTACTGTACATGTTTCCCAGTTGATGTCAGGACAGTTGAAATCCCCCGCTAGGAGGACCTGTCCACCTCGTTTGTTCTTGCTGATCTTGGTCAGAATACGGTCAAGTTGTTCAAGGTCTGCCTGTGATCTGTCCGGCATATAAAAACAGCCCACGAGAAGATCTCGGTTTTCTTTTAGCTGAATCTTGGCCCATATTGTCTCGCAATCACCTTCCAACTTCGTGTCATCAGTTGATATTAATGACTTGTGGACTAATATGAATGCACCTCCTCCAAGGGTCCCGCGGTCCTTCCTATAAACTTCATACGTCTTTGGAAACACTTCTGCCGACAGATTGTTTTCTTGTAACCAAGATTCTGTGCCACAGACTATGTCAGGTTTAATATAGTCAAGAAGTGCCGCAAACTCTGCTCTTTTGTTTACGATACTTTGGCAGTTTATATTTAGGAGCCTTAGGTTTTGTTTCCTTGGAAGGTTATAGATGTTTGTGCTGCTACTGTCATTTCTTGATGACGCTCGTCTTCTTTCTTTGTTTCCATCCTGTAAGTGTGACTGGTGAATTGACGGACCGGAATGTGTACTATCTTCGCGTTTTATGCTGTGATGACTAGTCTCTTTGGGGCTGCTCTTTACTGCAGGACTGAAACACTGGCCTGAATGGAACGAGTCGATACTACTGTTTAAGTCCATCAAGGGGAAATAGTAGTTTGAAGTATGACTATCGTCCTTTTCTCCTCCGCATAAAATCCTAACCCCCCTCTGCAGCCTGTCTCCGCTCGGAGGGAATCACATGGTTATAATATATAATTGTATATGCTATGCTCTCTATAATTTTCCATTGGTTTTATTCTTGCTTTTATTGCTTTTATTCTTTCTCCCCATTTATAGCCATGCGTGTGTGTGTGTGTGTGTGTATGTGTGTGTGTGTGTGTGCGTGCGTGTGTGTGCGTGCGTGCGTGCATGCGTGCTTGCGTGTGTGTCTGCTTCAGCGCTTAGATTTGATTTTATCAAGATTTTGCGCTATATAAATATTGTAATTATTATTATTAATTATTATTATTATTATTATTATTAAAAAGCAGCTCCTGAATGTGAAAGACCCACAGTTCATGCCGTCGCATTTAAAACACGCCCATGAGACATTTGTTCTGGCCAGCATGTCGAGGTCAGCAGCACAAAGTTCCAGACATTCCCTGTGATACCACACACTGCAGTGGTCGCATGCAACCGCTGACGTTTCAACATTTTGTTGGCACATTCCACACGGGTAGAAATCCTTGTAGTTTGGCCCTGGATTTTGCGAGACATCATTTGACAAAAGAATGGTCAAAAGAATCAATGCACTGATCTGTCTTTCCTGCACGCTTTCCTTCAGGGCTCTCTTTATGTTACCTCTTGCAACAAGTGGACCTGGCATTTTCCAACTGGGTGAGTCTGCATGTGATGTGCTTACAAGCAAGTTGTAATCAACACCCACATGAATATTCCATCTTTGATTTGTAACGAAGTCGTTCTGTTCTAAACTGCTCGCACTTTCCAGTGTAAACAATTGAATGTCGGTACAAGATCGTTGTTGACGAAGCAAGTGCACAATACTTACGACTACCATTGCGTGCCAGACAGATTCCGCAGTCCACGGTGACCTTACCACCATGTCACCGATGGACAAGTAAAGAATTCTGTCAACCTAAGATTATTCTTTATATATTCTTACACTCACGTGACACGGCACCAGCCATGTATTCATTCGTCTGATTCGAAGGGTACACCTTAAAGGCTGCAAAAGCAGTACTTCATCCTCGTTTTCCTGCTATGATGATCATTTTGTATCTCCCCCATGATGGGGCCCATCACATGGCATCTGTGTCGTCAGTGCATATCGACTTTATTCCGAGTTCGGAGACGCTATCTTGAAAATACGAAATTGAAACTAAGACACTATCAGTATCACCGTGATGTCACTCTGACGTCCTCGACAGTACTAGATCTACACTCAATGCGACTGGATTTACAGTTAACAGTAGATGTCAAGTCTGACTAGTGATAGTGACTTTTCAGCAACTAGTGTCCAATTTTACAGTCATAAGTGGCAGCATTATTTGAAACCTGAAAATGATGAAGTCAAAACCGTTTCAGAAATCAAGAACCATTCTGGAAATCATTCCCATTGAAATGAACAAAGAAACAAACAAACAAATAAACACCACTTCCAAAATGCAGCCGCCCCACCAACTGTCCATCTGATCGTGCAGTGAGAAACAAGTTCAACAAGAAGAAAACACAACAAAGTGCGGAATACTTCCAACATCACGTCAAAATTCTGCAGAAACACAGATTAAGATTTGCACATCACCAGCAAAACTGATCGGCTGGGACTAACAGACTACACTTTTCCACAACTTGATCGCGGATCTGGTTTTCTAGATCATCAACTCCAAAGTCACAACCATCGGCTTGTTGATGTAATCGTGTAACGTATTGTGCTACTGTTTCTTCCGGGAGTTGTTCTAATTTTTCAGAGCTCTGGAACGTTTCAAGGCAGGAATTCTGACGAATACCGTATACAAGTCATACAATAACTACAATACACACAATTTCTCCTCTCCCCACCCCCACCCCACCCCAATACTACACAAATCCTTGTTCATTCTGTCATTTTACTGTCATTTTTGTTTGAAGTCCAGCCTGCTGCATAGAGCATATCACTTATCAGGGCTAAAACAGTTTCAAAACATACAACATACTTCAAAAGGAAAAGAAAATTAAATACACATGTTGTGGGGCGCAGATGAGGTGGGTTTTGTGAACCCTATGAGTTCGGAGAAGGTGGCAGACTCGTTGGGATCGATTTTCTCTGTGAATAGATTGCCAACCTAAATGGTGAAGTTTGGCCTTTACGGTTAGCCGGGGTTAGTGTTTGGGTAAAATGTTGTCGAAAATAGTGAAGTCCAGCTGTGCATGCGCATTCATGTGCGAAATTTGTAAGACTGAAAGAGGCCAAAACTGCACCATTACATCAGAAGCCATCAAGATAATGTTCTTAATTCGACTGTTTTTGATCTTTTATTTCAGTTTAAATTAGATCTACTGCAGATGATGTAGCAAATAAAGAGTTGAAGAGTCTCTCTTTTAACATTGATTTGATCATAGTTTTGGCCACAGATGTACTGTTACCGCATTCTCGCTGACTATTAGGCATACTAGATTTACCTGTCTGCTTATACTTTTAGTTCACCACAGAGTAAAGAAAGGAAAGAGAATCTGAAATGATCTTTGCTTTAGTGCTCTAGCTTTTTCCCCTGTCAGGCGCGGCAATCAAGTGGGTACATGTCGGACTTCTAATCGGAAGGTCATAGGTTCAGTCCTCTGAAAACCGCCACCTGGTGGGTAAAGATTTTTTTCCAAATCTGCCAGTGTCAAAATCTCCGTACACACATACGGATATCAAAAATGCATACTAAAGTCAAGATCCTGCAAGCCATGTCAGCAGATGGTTAATGGAAACACGAAAATACTCAGTATGCAAGCAGTGGCAAGTTTGAACAAAAAATGCCTGTAGCTAAGTTCTACCATTGGCACATGAAATATCAGTATCATTGTCATCCATTTTTACCAGTTAACTGAGGATTCAATAAGGTTGTGTTCTTATGGCTGTTCCATGCCTCAACTCGAAGGATGGGTGTGTGGTGTGGGTGTAGTACGTACTTCTCACAGTAGATGATCCCCTAGGCCTATTCGTAAAAAAGAAGAGTCAGAGTTTCTGGATCAGGATATACGTGCCAAACCAGTTTTCGATGTAATCGTGTTTATAATGACGTCTGTGTGTGTGAATTACAAAGCACAACAGAAGATATTAACCCTCCTGATTCTACAGTAGATTGGAAACGAAACTTGCGAGCTTTGGGTTATGAATTCGAGGCAAGGTGGCCAGGGAGTCCAGTGTTGAGAAAAAAAGAGAGAGCCAACGAGAGAATAATTATGAATCTGTTGCCCCATGAAGAATGAAACAATCTCGACTACTCGTGTGTACACTGTAGTCATGGAACGCTGGGCAAGTTTATCAGTTTTTTTATGCGATTATCACTGGTGGCAGTGTCTACGAGACATTATGATTATCAAACTCCTAACCGCCATTACTGCCAACAACGCAGGACCTGCCAGCTCCCCTTACCATTTGTGAACTTTCCCAAAACTGAACTAGTATGCAAAACAACAAATAACCAGTCAAAACTATCTAACGAAATGATGAAACATATCATTTTGAATCGAGAACAAAGAGTAGGTCATGGAATTGATTAAATGGAGGTAGTATTAATCCATTGTGAAAATCAGCGTGAAAATGCGAAAAGTATACAAAGAACAGGGAACCTCTAAAGTCAACATTTGCCTGTTACATTAAATCTTTCTAGATCAAGAACTTTTCTGACCCCAAAAGGAATCATCTAATACTGACAACAGTTTTTTTTTTCTTTTTGCGTTTTGTTCATTAAAGAGCGTTTAATCCATCAGAGTGGGATATACTTGTGTTCAGAGGGGTGATATCTTACGTGAACAAGTATTTGGGCTTGAACTTAGTTGAAGGTGCGATTTTTATTCGTCATTTTAATAAAGGTTAGTGTGTGGTTGGTGTCTTTGTCGAAGGTGGGCAAAAATTGCACTACAGGTTGCAAGATAGCGTTAAGAAACTGAAAAATATTTTCAGTTGGGCAACTGCAAGCTGACATGATGGCACGGCCAGGGTTGTTGGCTTTACGTACTTGGGGAAGTAAATAAAACAGTCAGTAGTTGTATATTATTACTATAAATGATAGGCGTACATAAATATACATACACATGTATACATAATACATATACACACATAGTGACGAAGATGATGGCGCTGCTTAGCTTATCCGATTCCAATGTTGTTGTAATTCTGATGCTTAGTTCTACTGTGCTGTTGCCATCTTTGGTCAGTGTAGCCCCCAGTTACTTGAAACTGTTGACATCTTCCAGACCCTGGTGGTTGTACTGCTGTTGATTATGCTGTTGATTTTGACTTTGTTTTTCTCTTTGTTGACTTCCGCTTCATACGTCCCAGCACTGTCGACGAATCTGTCCATGAGACCCTGCAGTTCAGCGTTGGTGCCCACTATGAGGTCGATGTCATTGTCAAACTGTAGGTTGCAGATGCTCCCGCCACACATAAGATGGAGGTATATCGTCGCGAAGAGTTTCTTCTTAATTTTTACCTGGGAAGATGTCGAATTAGACTGATGATAGCAGACGTTCTTGGCGAGCGTTCATTTAGGCCTAATGTGATTATCAGCTCACATCTACAAAGTCTTTCGTTACTTGCTATCTCTCTCCAACATTGTTCTTTGAACAATTGGGAATAAACAGCTGCAATGAGAATAGAAAACAATATAAGCTCTTTTCAAAACATCAAAAGAGGAGTCAGACAGGGTTGTGTTTTGTCACCAGATATGTTTTCACTATATAGCGAAAACATCATGAGAAACCTAGAAGAAGACCCTGGATTAAAGGTTGGAGGGAAAATGATAATCAACATTCGGTACGCAGATGATACCGTGCTAATTGCAGAAAATGAAAGGAACCTACAAAACATTGTGAATATACTAGAAACAGAAAGCAAAGGTAAGGGGTTGGAACTAAACAGCAGGAAGACTGAAGTCATGGTGATCAGTAAAAAACATGAAATCCCCTCATGCAAAATAACAGCAAATGGCACAACTTGACACAGGTTAATAAGTTCAAATACCTGGGAACGGTCATTTCATCAGACGGCAGATACACATCGGAAATAGCTGGAAGAATCGGCCAAGCCAAAACAGCATTCAAGAAGATGACAAGCATTCTTAACAACAAATGCCTATCAATTAACATCAGAAAGAGAGTCCTTAAATGTTATATAGAACCAATACTGTTCTACGGATGCGAGGCGTGGACAGTCAGCAAGCAAAGCCAGAGCAGGATCGAGGCAGCGCGAGATGTGGTTTCTCAGAAGAATGTTGAGAGTTCCATGGACAGCAAAGAAAACAAACGAGACAGTCTTGATGGAGGCAGACACAAGTAGATCACTCATAAGGAAGATCAGGAAAAGACAAGCAACATTTATAGGCCATTTTATGAGAAAGGGGGATTTGGAGCACCTGGTCACAACGGGAAAGCTGGAGGGAAAGAGAGCACCAGGTAGACCCAGGGAGAGAATGCTGGACGGACTTGCAGAGTGGCTGGGGATGAGGAAGGTGGGGGAGATGCTGAGGGCAACGAGAGATAAGGATGGTTGGAAGTCCATGGCATTAATAGTTCCTTTCCCGTGCACAAATCCACACTGTTCTTCTGCTATTTCTCTTTTGATTCTATTCCTTGTCCTCATCATGATTATTCTTAACAGGATTTTTGTTACATGACTCATCAAACTGATTGTGCGATGGAGTTCGCATTCTATAGCCCCTGTCTTCTTTGGAAGTGCAATGAAAATTGATTTTGACATATCTTTGGGGATTTTTCCAGTGTCATAAATTTCATTTAGGAGGACTTATTTTTTCTATGCCAAATTCCTCCAGGGCTTCAATCATCTCTGTAGTAATGTTGTCTGGTCCTGGGGCTTTTCCTGGTTTCATCTTTTTCAGTGCTGTTCTAACTTCATCTTTCATTATGGGTGGTCCTTCAAAGTTCTTTTTGTAATGTGTTCTTCGTTTCTGTCATCTTCAAAAAGGTCTTTAATGTACTCTCCCCATCTGTCTAATATTTTGTCTTTTTCCGTGATAAGCGTGCCATCTTTCGATTTTAAGCAACCAGTTGATGTGCATGTATTTTTCCTGTGGACAATTTCTTCAGTTCGTCTGTACATATCCTGAGGATCCATTTTGTGTCGTTCTTCTATCTCTTTGCATTTTGTTTTCAGCCAAGCTTCCTTAGCTTCATTGCACCTATACCTGATTTCTTTGTTTATCTTCCTGTATATCTCCTCGTTTCTCTTTGCCTTTCTCCTTTCCTCCATCAGGCCCAAAATTTCATTAGTCATCCAGCTCTTTTTTGCTTTTCTATTTGCCTTCGGGATTTCTTCACAAGCTTCATTTATAGAACTTCTCAACTTTGTCCATTGTTCCTCACTGTCACCAACGTCTTCCAGAGCACTGAATTTGTTTTGAACATGTACATTAAATTTTTGACGTATCATTTCATCTGACTTTAAATGTCCAAGGTTTAGTTTGATGTTGCTTTTGGTCTGTTTCCTTTTCCTCAATTTCAGCCCACTACAGAATTGTGGTCACTGTTGCAGTCTGCGCCTGGTAGTGTTTTTGCTGACAGTAAAGAATTTCTAAATCTTTTGTTGATCAGGATGTAGTCAATTTGATTTTTGGTAATTATCTCCTGGACTCATCCAAGTCCATCTTCTTCTGTTAGGCTGCTCAAACCAGGTGTTTCCTACTATGAACTCATTCATCTGTGCCCATTCTACAAGCTTCACCCTCTTTCATTTTGTGTACCGAGGCCATGAGGTCCAACTATATCCTCCACCCTATCCTTTCCCACTTTAGCATTAAAATCTCCCATTATGACTGTAACTTCTTGTGATTTACATTGGACCTTGGCCATCTCTAAAACTTCGTAGAAGTTGTCGATGTCTTCCTGAGTACTTGCGTATGTTGGTGCATACACCTGTATAATGTTGATATCAAAAGGTTTGCCTCCGAATTTGACCAGTAAAACTCTGTCGGACACTGCCCAGTATCCCTTAACTGCTTTTGATTTGTCTTTGTCCATTACGATGCCTACTCCTCTTTCATGTGAATTACCACCAGAGTATATCACTGTATATTCTCCTGATGTTATCATGCCTGCCCCCGTCCATCTCACCTCCCCCAGTCCTAAAATACTGATGTTAAGCCTTTCCATCTCCATTTTGATGTTGTCTAATTTATCTTTCTGCAGCATTGTTATTATTATTATTATTATATTATCATCATCATCATCATCATCGTTGTTGTTGTTGTTGTTATCATTATTATTGTTGTTATTAATGTTATAGTTTTGTTTTTAAATTGATGTCATCGTTGACGTCACATCGTTATCATCATTGTTAATCATCATCGTCATATTCATTATCAGCCATTATTGCCACTGATTTGCTGATTTCCAATGACATAGTCCCTTTGACAGGCATTGAGAATACATCCGAACGACAGGCTGTGTTTGGTGACTAGAGCCCAGTGTAATTTGAAGTTAGGGCAAGCTCAAATTGCACTTGCTGACGCGAATGCAGCCTTACGACAGGAGGACAGCGCGCAGAAAACTGTAGAGGTATCTGATATATGGTTTTAAGTTTTGTATGTTTGTATATCCCCTCATGCAAAATAACAGCAAATGGCACAACAATGAGACAGGTTGATAAGTTTAAATATCTGGGAACGGCAGATGCACATCAGAAATATCCAGCAGAATCGGCCAAGCTAAAAACAGCATTCAAGAAGATGAAAAGCGTTCTTACCAACAAATGCCTATCAATTAACATCAGGAAGAGAGTTTTTGAGTGTTATATAGAACCGATACTGTTGTACGGTTGTGAGGCGTGGACAGTCAACACGCAAAGTCTCCGCTCGGAGGGGAATCACTTTGTTTTAATATATAATTGTATATGATGTGCTCTCTGTGGTTTTCCATTGGTTTTATTCTTGCTTTTATTGCTTTTATTCTTTTCTCCCCATTTGTGGCCATGCGTGCGTGCGTGTGTGTGTGTGTGTGTGTGTGTGTGTGTGGTGTGGGGTGTGTGTGTGTGTGTGTGCGTGCGTGCGTGCGTGTGGTGCGTGTGTGTCTTTTCGGCGCTTGGATTTGATTTTGTCGAGATTTGCGCTATATAAATATTGTAATTATTATGTATGCATGTGCGTACGTATGTATGTATGTATGTATGTATGTATACGCTTAGATTTATGTATGTATGTATGTGTGCATGTATACGCTCAGCTTAGATTTATGTATGTAAGTATGTAAGCATGTATGTATGCATGTATGCGCTCATATGTATGTAGGTATGTATGCATGTATACGCTCAGCGCTTAGATTTGATTTTGTCAAGATTTTGCGCTATATAAATAAAATATATTATTATTATTATTATTTAAGTCAGAACAAAATTGAGGCAACGGAAATGTGTCTAGAAAGAATGTTGAGAGTTCCATGGACAGCAAAGAAAACAAACGAGACAGTCTTGATGGAGGCAGACACGAGAAGATCATTAATAAAGAAGAATAGGAATCGACGAGCAACATTTATAGAACACTTTATGAGGCAAGAGAAATTAGAACACCTGGTCATAACTGGAAAGCTGGAGGAAAGAGAGCACGAGGTAGACCCAGGGAGAAAATATTAGCGGACTTTCAGGGTGGCTGAAGACAGAGAGGGTGGGAGATGTACTTGCAGCTACGCGGCAGGTCACATGATGATGATGATGACGACGACGACGATGATGATGATGATGATGATGATGTTTGTGTATGCTTGACAAAGGACAGTTGGCCAAAATTTTTGACCTAATAATTGAATAATAATAATAATAATTACAATATTTATATAGCGCAAAATCTTGATAAAATCAAATCTAAGCGCTGAATACACGTACCCCTGTCATTTTCATGTGCATTTGTATGAACCCTGGCAATTACTTTAATTCAAAGTTGTTTTTTTACTTCACATTTGTTGTAAAGAACAGGACCAGTTACTCAGAATGAGATCTGTAGGTTTTCTTGTTGTTGAACTAAGTTGCTTTACGTTGAGATGAGTTGGGCTGCGTTGAGTTCAGGTTTGTTATAAACATGGAGAGTTCACTGTTTATATGTGGTTTCATCTGGACTTAGTCTCATTTCTCTTTCAGGTGGGGTTTGAACATTTTAACAGTTTAAGTTAAGTTAATTTGTTTACGTTTTGCTCAGTCCAGTTTACTTTCAGTTTAGTCAAATAGATATGGTTTAACACATTTCGTTTAAAGTTATCACATATACGTTTTGTTTACTTCAGTCATGTCTAATCCAGTCAGTAGCTCTTTTGGTATAATTCAGTTTACTTTTGTATGTTTGTGTATCCCCTCATGGGATACAAACCATCTCAACAACCAACACCCTGCCATCAAGTTCACCTACGAAGTAGAAGAGAACGGCAGCATCGCGATGTTGGATACCCGCATCACCCGGACGGAGATAGGCCTCGCCTTCTCCGTCTACAGAAAGTCGACCCACACAGACCAGTACCTACAATTCGACAGTCACCAGTCACTGGAACACAAGCTTGGAGTAATCCGCACCCTCACCCACTGAGCGAAGACCATCTGCTCTACTGACACCGCTAGGGAAGAAGAGGTGCAGTAAAATCAAGAAAGTACTCAGTGTGTCGGGATACCAGAAGTGGGCCTGGGATATCCCGGGGGGGCAAGAAAACCATACCCCATCCCTCCACTGAACGGCAAACCCCTTCAAGAGGGCACGTCTCCATCCTGTACGTAAGCAGCGTCACTGAGGCTGTCGGCAGGAAGATCTGATCAGGATGTTGGGAGTCGGTGTCCACGCCAAGCCCACCAACACCATCAGAAGCCAGTTAGTCCACCCCAAAGACAAAACAGACAAATTGGACAAATCAGGGGTGATATAAGAGATAGACTGCCAGGACTGTGACCAAAGTTACATTGGCGAAACAGAGCACAACTTGGACAAAAGACTAAAACAGTAAAAGAACACAAACGTGAGTCCTCTCCAGTGGGGGAACATCTGACCCACACCCAACATCACTTTGAAAAGGACAATGTGCAAGTTCTCCACAAAGAAGCAGGATAGTTCCAGAGGGGAGTAAAGGAGGCAGTCTACATCGCCGCAAGGAACCCCACCCTCAACCGTGACCGGGGCCGACACAACCTGCCGTCGGTGTACTCCTCACTTATTCAGTCGCACTGTCGTGAGTTCGCTCACGGTGGTGCGCACTGAAGCCAGTTCTCAACCCAGCAATTGCTCTGAAGAAGTCGGCCGGATCGCCGATGAAAGCTACGCAAGTGAGTAGCCATTTTACTGAGAGATGCCTTTAGTACGGTAGTCATTATGTCAGTTTACTTTACTTTACTTTACTTTACTTTACTTTACTTTACTTACTTTACTTTACTTTACTTACTTTACTTTACTTTATCTTACTTGACTTGACTTGACTTGACTTGACTTGACTTGACTTCAATTTAACTTAATTTAGCTTAGCTTTGCTTAGCTTGGCTTGGCTTGGCTTGGCTTGCTTGGCTTGGCTTGCTTGGCTTGGCTTGCTTTGGTTTGGTTTGGTTTGGTTTGGTTTGATTTGGTTTGGTTTGGTTTGGTTAAAATGATTATTCGTCAAAATCACTATATGATACGTGTTATTGTTAAACGTGTTATTTTTAGTTCTATATCTCTGTAGAGCAACGACTGATTGGTCCCAGACTCTGCCATTGTATTTACCATAATATCATCTGTACTGTGCAGTAGGCATTTTTAGTGTGTTATGCATCTTTCCTATTCCGGACACTTTCACTGTAATATGTGTTCATGGTTATGTATCTGTGCATGTCTGTGTGTGTGCGTGTCTGTCTGTGCATGCGTGAAAGTATATGTGTGTGCGTGCGTGCATGCGTACCTGTGTGCGTGTGTGTCCGGTGCTATTATCTGTGCATTTCAGGCGTTGTACGTGAAGGCAGAAGCCCTGTACCTGAAAGGGGATTTTGAGACAGCACTGATATTCTACCACCGATGCCATCGGCAACAACCGCGTTACCTGCTCTTCCGTGTGGGCATTCAGAAGTCTCAAGAGTCTATTAATAACAGTGTTGGAAGTAAGTTGATAAGGGGCCATAGGTATCTGTGATCGATTAAAATCAGTTCCATTTCTTCGTGTGGTGTTAGTCTTGTTGTTGTTGTTTTTTGTTGTTGTTTTTTGTTGTCGTTTGATGTTGTTGTTTGGTAGGTTGGTTGAGAGGTTGGCTGATTGCCTGGTTGATTGATTGGTTGGTTAGTTGCCTCGCTGGTTGGCGGTTTGTTAACAAGTTAGTATTTAAGCAGGGTTTTTGTTGTTGTTATTGTTGTTGTTCTTGTTGGTGGTGGTGGTGGTGGTGTTCACCGAAATTGGCATAAAATCAAAACTAAAAGAAACAATCAAACAAAACCACACACACACACACACACACACACACACACACACACACACACACACACACACACACACACACACCATGCACGCATGCACACGCACAGACACATGGAATCTGACCTGTTATAGGGTTGGCTCTTTGTGTGAAATAAGTCTGTTTTTGAGGGTTAAGTTATATAGAAACAAACTAAGATAAATAGAAAACTTAAAGTGACACAATGTATAAGTTCGACAGTTTTCGATGAAGGATTTGCCCATCATTGTAATTCAATATATTTATCACCACGAAATTTTATGGTTAGGCATTTAAGTATCTGTATATGTCTGTTGGCGTGTATATTCTGATGTACGATGTGTATGTGTGATGTATTGTGTATTACACTGTGTTTTGTATATCTATGTATGTAGCTATCTATATGTATCTATGCATCTATCTATTTATATATATATATATATATGCATATGTATATATATACACACGTGTGTGTGTGTGTGTTGTGTGTGTGTGTGTGTGTGTGTGTGTGTGTGTAATACGCAGTGAGTCCAAATGACTCTGGAGAGAAGCGATATACAGGAATGATTTATTATCGTTAATAATTTGTATGTGTTTGAAGCTCCAAGTAAAGCACGCCTCGAATCAACTGGGAACCTGTCCTTTTTTTACTCGCATGACGAGGTAAGTAACTGCTTTTTTTTACTTTCAGAAGCTGGAAACAGAATAGAAATAATCATAAATAGACCAGAAATAATCTTGAATCGACCAGAAATCATCTTGAATAGACTAGAAATAATCTTGCCTTTACTCATTCCCCCATTCTGTGTGGTCGTTCTTTTCCCTGTCATCATTGTGAGCAACAGTTTAGTTACATGTACAGTCTACGCAGGTGTCGTCCTTCCTCTGCTTCACATCATCGACATTGTCGTCCGAACATCATTATTGACAGTTGTGGATAAAACTTGCGGCTACAATATTATCATGATAGGTTGACCTGACCTACTGTTGTTAATGGGTCGATAAGCACTGTCATCATCATCATCGTCACCATCGTTATCACCACCATCATCATCATCATCATCACCACCACCATCACCGTCATCGTCATCATCATCGTCGTCATCATCATGACGAAAGGAAATAATTATCTCAAAAAGCTTATAATTATTCTTAATGAGGCTTCATTGTGTGTACATCGTATAAGTATATATAATTTCTGCAGAGAAGATGCTAATGATGATTGTAATGATAACAACAATATGTTTGTTTACAAAGTGCAAGTCTCATAATATCAGAGTTGGGTGTAGGTGGTGGGTAAAGGAGACTGGCCCAACGAGGATATATAAGTGGGCATGACCCGTTTTGGGGTCACTGCAACCGGAACAAAAACAGTTTGAGCACAGATTTCTGGGCATGGATTTCTGCCTAATTTGGATCACGTGTTTACATTATTGAGACGTTCTTTACCATAAAAAGTTCAGCCGGTAAGCATTTTTTTTCTAGGTTGATAGAAATACAAATTGTGTATCGCTAGAATGAACTACATACTTTCTACTACAATCGTATCTCAGATTTTTGGTAAACGTATGAAGGTTCTTGATTGTTTAGATTTTGCTCCCCTTCCCCACTACCTCCTCTCCCATTCGTCTGAATTCACCGACACCGAAGTCATTATGAGAGAGTAGGAGTAAGAAGGGGCAAACTGTATTTCACAATGCTAGGGTGATACATGAAAATGGAAGAGATAACGGATGATGCAATGGGGTTCCGTTTCTATCTGAGACAGTGACAGGGCTGGTCTCTACGCTTCCTTCTATATATAACCTGGTATTAACCAGGCCAAAGAGATATACACACCTTTAGAGACGCATCCGTTAAGTAAACAAAGCTCAACTGTTTGGTTCCAGTCTTCCTTCCCAGTAAGCCTGCAACAGATTCAACTCTGGGTAAGAGTCAGTTGATGCCGGAAAATCCCACAATGATTTCAACTTAATGCAATTTCGAACCGCCAGCCTTCTGCTTATTATTCCGTTGTACTAACCATTTTGAGACGCGAACTTATGGAAGTTCGATCCTCCAGCCTCTTTATCATTTGTCCATTGTGCTAACCACTTTGCGGCATGACTGGTTATGTTTAAATTACTTACGTTTCAGGAATGTGTACAATTAAATGTAGCCGATCAGTTTTCCAGGTCACAATCATGGAAAGTGTATGCAGAGCAACGAACACGATTTTCTCACTAATTGTGACATTTGTCAACGGTTGTAACCCCGTCTCTGGGTAGCTGTCTCACGTGTTCTATGGTTGTGTTTTGTTCTCTTTTCAATAATGCAGGGATCCTGAGTTCGACTCTCGGGTGGACCATAGTTTTTTTGGGTGTTTTATTTTTTTTTTGGGGGGGGGGGGGCAGGTGGCAGGTTGGCTGGCTCTATTTATAAGCTCTAAACTCAAGATCCGGTGTCTGGAGTTCCATTCCAGCCTACAACATTAAAAATTGGTCTGTTTGCTGCCAACCTCAATGCTCCAAACAATCCAGTAGTTTTCAGCTTATTGTTTTTAGGCCATGTTTTCCTCACCCTTTCCCCATTTCAAGACCTTGCCAAATGTGGCGTCAGGTTTTGCAAAGGCTCAAGAAATCTGCCAGAAAATGTTGGCAGATTTGGATGGAACGTATATGGAACTGTTCGAGTGCAATGAATCTGTCTTGAACGCGCTCTGAACTCCAATCCTTTTAAGAGTTCAGTTTAGTCCTTTTCTCCCACTGGACGAAACAACTGGGAAATTTCAGTCTTTTTCTCCTAATTTTTGTATTTGGTGTTTGTTCGTTTGTGGTCTTTCATTTACGCTTGACAGAGGCCTGTTGGCCGAAAATGTGTTATATTAAATGCGCGTTCTGATTCTATTTTCGTGTTTTTCTAGTTCCTGTTTGATTGAACGCGGGCAGTCGCACTTATTTTTAGATTTCAGACCTCTAGTTTCCTGTCGTGGGGTGGAAAAAAGGTATTATGTGGATTGATGGTATTGTTGTTTCTTCCAATGACGAAGAAAATGAGGAAGCTACACGAAGAGAGGTACGATACGACACTACACCAGATGAGCAGAAACGATCATCTGGAAACAGATGTTAAGGAAACGAGGAAGTCACACGGTACGTCAGTACAGTTGACTGGACTCCAACATCTGGAAACAGACGCGAAACGCAAAATTATCGAAAAGCGTACGAAGAAACGTGAAAGCAGGAATTCTAGAAAGGCGACCGCACATTTGCTCGGAGGTCTGAGCAAAGACAAAAACGTCTTGGAGACTCTGTTCGACAGTAAGTGCGCATCGGTAGACTTCCGCATAAGTATTCTGTTCTGTGTACCAGTAAGTGTGTATTAAGATTTTCCTGAGCTTTTTACCAAGTAGTATAATGTGTTGAAAGTTATTCACAGAGCGCTCCGTGATGCAATCATCATTCTATCGGGTTAAATCTGTATTTACTCTCACGTTTAGATGTTTCATTCCCTTTTACAAGCTGCAAAATGACTAATGGACAATATGAACTCGATGAATGAATTATACAGCAGGATAAATTCTTTGTTACTCATAACTAGTCTGTGTGTGTGTGTATGTGTGTGTGTGTGTGTGTGTGTGTGTGTGTGTGTGTGTGTGTGTGTGTGTGTGTGTGTGTGTGTGTGTGTGTGCGTGCGTGCGTGTGTGTGTATGTATCCTCTTCCTCTCCCTCTGTCTCTCTCCCTGTCTCTCTCTCTGTCTCCCTCTGTCTGTCTCCCTCTCTCTCCCTGTCTCTATCTATCTATCTATCTATCTATCAATCTATCTATCTATCTATCTATCTATCTATCTATCTATCTATCTATCTATCAATCTATCTATCTATTTGTCTGTCTGTCTCTCTCTTCCTCCCTCCCTCCCTCTCTCTCTCTCTCTCTCTCTCTCTCTTTCTCCCCCTCTCTTCCTTGTGCTCTTTCTCCCCCCGCTTCTCTCTTTCTTGCTTTCTATCTGACCGCTACAAAACGTTTAGTTTCTTTAAGTACGGTTGTTTTATTTTTTTTGACCGTTCACACATTTTATTTCAGAACTCACGCATCGCGTCACAGTAAAACGTAACAGCTTAAATTGTGAAGTTGCTTTTTGTGATGCTTTTAATTCTGCATGCTTAAGTTTTGCGGAGGGGGAAGACTTTGTCATGATGTTTTTCTTTGGGCTAGGAGGATATTTTATGCGAATGTATGTGTCTGTGCATATGCAGGCCTATCTCTTTGTATTTGGGGACGGGCGAGAAGATGGATGTGTTCTTGATACATAAAGATAACAAGTGAGGAATTATCCCAGACAACTTCAAATTTGTTTATCATGTTCAGGTTTGCCTGTGTTTGTATGTTTGCAGATGTGAATGACTAGGTTAAGTTATGGTCCCATATATGTGTGTATGTGTGTGTGTTTGTTTGTTTGTATGTATGTATTCGTGCGTGCATGTATGTACGTTTGTATGTATATGCATGTATGTATGCATGTATTATGTATGTATGTATGCATGCATGCATGTATGTATGTATGTTTGTATGTATGTGTGTATGTATGTATATATGTATGTGCGTGAGTGTGTGTATGTGTGTGTGTGTTTAATACTTTCTTATCCACATTCCTGTTGCCGGTGATTATTTTCCATTGTTCTGCAGGTTGTTTGACAAAGTTTTTTGGGGTTTTTTTGCACGTTTTCGTATGTTTTTCTTTCCTCTTGGTTTATTTGGTACGCTTCTTGTTGGCTGTTCAGAAATCCACCCGAGATCATAGTATTACAAAAATTACAGTGACAAACGTATACAGTTTTAGGCATGGAGATGGCGATGTTAGATGATGATTCAAAGCTGCACTTGTAGTTGTACGCTGTGCTGGCCCATTGTGTGCATGTTAAAAACTGAAATACAAATATTCAGCCTGCTGATGATTTTAATTTTTCTGACCATTACTCTGTTTATTTATTCGTTTATTTTTTTGTGTGTTTTTACGAATAGCAGCCTATTTGTCCATCTCAGCAGCTCTTGTTCTTGTGTCGCATTGACTGACTATCAGTAGCAACTAAGCCACAACAGCTGTGGGTTAACTGATTTGTGAGCGAAAATGTTTTGGTATATTGCGGTTTACAAACTATTGTCTTGAGCAGTACGTAACATCAGACAGTGCTTAATAAGCTGACTTTGTTAGTGCTTATCTGTTGACATTTCTTCCATTCGTTTCTTTGTTTGCTTTTTTTTTTCTGTCTGCTTGTTTGTGTGTTTGTATGCTTGTTTGTTTGCTTGTTTGTTTGCTTGTGCTCACTTAAACATATTCAATGATAGTGACAAAATAAACACATCCTCATACTCGCACGCATACACACATACGCGGAATTCACATATACGCACATCTACACATACATGTATACACACAAACGCACGCAGAGCATTAGACAAAACCAGAATATGTGTGATTAGATATTAAGAGATCCGAGAGATGGTTGGAGCAATACCTGTCAACCATTACATTATACAACAGGTGATCAAGTTGTTTGGCGTTTGACCAGGATGCCAATCAACCGAACAGATAATATTAAGAGATCCAAGAGATGATTGGAGCAATACCTGTCAACCATTACATTATACAACAGCTGATCAAATTGTTCGGCGTTTGACCAGGATGCCAATCAACCAAACAGATTTTTGAACTTTGTTGTTGTTGTTGTTGTTGTTGTTGTTGTTGTTGTTGGTCCCATTTGCTACATCACCTTGATGGCCACAGAAGCTGGCACAGTTTTCACAGTGTGATGATGATGATGATGCCGATGAAGATGTAATCATGATGCTATGGAGTTCCAGTTAGGATTAAGAGTGCATGACAGGGCGGTGCTCAATGCCTACTGTCATAATATATCCTAGCGTCAACCAGGCCTGAGAGATACAGACACCTGCGGTGCTGGTCAGAAGATTTGAGCAACACCTTCAGTGACGTACCTGTGAAGTGGATGAGACTCGACTATGTGGTTCCAGTCTTCCCAATGAGCCCAACTCTGGGTAGGAGCCATTTAGCGCCAGAAAATCTCACAATCATTTTTGAAGGGACTGATGGGGAATCGAACCCAGAACCTTCCAGTCGGTAGTCCGTTGCATTAACCCCTACACCACGGCAACCGTTAGATTTTCGAGCTTACTGCAGCAGTGCTGGAGCCAGAAAAGGACAAGTACGGTGCTGGATATATCCGGTTTTTTTTTATATTAATATATGGAGTGACAGATACACTCACATCTGCTGCGTGATTTTACGCCAGGCTTCACATGTTGCCCAACACCGGCTTCATCTCCCTTGACACCTCCCGATACAAGCGAACGGAAAAAGTAACGTAATTGACTTTACAGGCATGCACGTATTGTATGTCCTATTTTCCAAACAGAGCTAACATCAGGCATAACCAAAAGTGACCCAGACCATGTCCGCAGAGAGATCACGGCAAACGCTTTGAGGTTTCTGTCCAAGCGGTCTGAATTTTGGCGCGAGCAGAATCCCATGTATGCTTGGGAGCGGGATTTCCGACAACGATGCACGAGCTCGCGTGCCCACCTGACTGATGGGGATCCTGTCAACTACTTTCTGAACGAGCTGGAACAGATAGACGCAGGTGAGGTTTTTATTTTCACTTTCGATTTGCCTACAGATTGATACGTTGAAATAACTGGGACACGGTCATCACACCAGATCATCATCATCATCATCATCATCATCATGTGCCCTTCCGCATGACGGTGGGCAAAGATCTATACCTTGCCCTCCTCATGTACAGGGCAACACCTCTCCAAAACGGACTATCGCCTGCTGAGCTCCTCATGGGAAGAAAACTGCAAACTATTCTACCAGTTTTCCAGAATATCCTGAAGCCTTACAGCCCAGATCATAACTTGATACAGAGGAAAGAGGCAGCGATCAAGGAAAAGTCACGAAACAACTTCAACCAACACTCCTTCTCGCAGTATCAACTATGCACGCAAACTTTATCAATTAGAACTTGACAAAACAGCGCAATACATGGCAGAAAATGGGCTCCATCTATCTACGGAGAACACAAAGATAATTTTATTTAATAGTGGGTCTAACCCGGACAAAATGCCCACCTTTAAACTAGGAGATTCCGTTCTTCAGTATAACCACCTCTAACTGGGAGATTCCGTTCTTCAGTATAACCACCTCTAACTGGGAGATTCCGTTCTTCAGTATAACCACCTCTAACTGGGAGATTCCGTTCTTCAGTATAACCACCTCTAACTGGGAGATTCCGTTCTTCAGTATAACCACCTCTAACTGGGAGATTCCGTTCTTCAGTATAACCACCTCTAACTAGGAGATTCCGTTCTTCAGTACAACCAATCTATTAAATTCTTAGGTGTTTTCGTTACAGCAAAATTATCATGGAATCTGCATATCGACTCCTTACTCACAAAAGCCCAAAAGAGTCTAATTTTTTTAAATAGTGTGCAAGCAACCATGGGGACATAATCCATCAACACTTGTACATCTATGTAAATCTCTCATTAGATCTAAACTAACATGCCCAGGAAATATTCTTTAGCGCACCGAGACACTTGCAACAAAAACCACAAAATACAGAATGCAAAAGTTTTAAACTTGCGTTTGGTCTTCTGATGCATGCGTCCAATCTCCGTACATACGGTGAGATTAATATGTTGCCGCTTGATGAACAAAGGAAACTCGTCTCTACCAAATTTCTGCTAAGAAATACCACCGTTGAAAATGTTTTGAGAGCTGACATAACTTTAAGATCAGACATTGATGTTCCGAAACGAGCTAAATCAATATCTTTACAGGCCACACTTGCAACGTATACACACGACATCATGAATGGCTCTGGAATTGATGTAGATATCTATAAGACCTTCGTTTTCTCCAGTACCTAGTTGGAAACTCTTTAAGAGCAAACTTTGACATACACCACACTGATTTAAAGAAATAAGATATTATCAACTTATTAGGGAGTCGAGTTAAATGTCATATTGAACACTTTTATCCCAATCATTTAAACATTCTACAAATGGATCATAAATTGAGAAAAAAGCAGGTTCTGCGTTTTTAATACCAGTTTATAAAATAGAGAAATCTTTCCATATAGAACCAAACAAATCAATATTTACAGCTGAACTCTTTGAAATACTGACGGCTTTGAATTACTTAGTAAATTGTCCTCGGAATATATCACAAATCCTTTTCTGCGTTGATTCTAAATCAGTGCTTCAGGCTCTTGAATTAATGAAATTAGACACTAGATCTGAAATGGTAATAGAAATTAGCCATTTAATTCATTTCTTATCCTTAAGAGGCACTGATCTTACTTTCTGTTGGATACCATCTCATTGTTCGTTTCGTCATAGCGATGTGGTTGACAGGGCTGCCAAACGAGGAGCTAAGGGTTCACCAGAATCAAACAACATACAGCTTTCTCTCTCCGTCAATGAATCTTGTAATTTAGTGGATGCCTATGTTTGGAAACTGTTTCAAGATAATCAGAAAAAGTACAATACTGATAGTGTGAATTTTGTAATCAGCAAAATACGTAAACAGTTTACTGTAAACAGATCTATACAGTCCCTTATATATGTTCGAAACACGATGCATTCAAAACAAAGTACATCAGAAATATTGTCTGTCTTTGTGGACAGAAAATAACGACCAGTCATTTACTTTCTTGAGTTAGTGTAAAGCGACACATTCCGGTACTTTCTACTCACACAATTCCGACATGTTTGAATCATCATTATTAACATACGAATTTTTCGTTAGCCTGCCTAAAAGTCCAATAGTTCAATATTTGTAATTCATCCATCTTCCTGTTCATAGTTACGGTTAGCCAGTTTATTGTAAATATTTGTTGTAGTATGCTACTTCATTTGTTATGTTTACGCGACCCTCTGACATTTGCCTGGATTTGCTTCTTACTTGTTTTTCACATGGTTTTAGCCCGAATATGTTTTTGATGCTCAAGTGGGTGTAAGTAATATGAATTTAAACTTAAATTTTATTTATACACATTTTTTTAACCATGACTAACTACACATAAACATCTGCATTTGCCCTTCCTGTTTCTACTCCCCTTCCCAACATCGCTTTTTTTTACGTACTTCTTTTTGCATTTATTCAATTGTTTATTTATTTATTTATCATTATTATCATTGTTATTAGCATTTATTATTGTTTTATTTGTTTATTTACTATTTTTTGTTTATTTGTCTAAAATCACTTAAGTGAATAGACATTAAACCAATGACCATCACCACACACCACAACATACACACACACTCGTATGCGAACACACACACACACACACACACACACACACACACACACACACACACACACACACACACACACACACACGCACACACAAAATTATCATCATCATTACCATCACATCATCATCATCATCACCACCTCCACCACCACCACCACCACTACCAACCACCATCACCAGTATCACATCACACCACCCCGACATGTACCAGTATACCAATTTTCACCTTCTTCGTGTCTTTATGCACAAGCTCAAGCCAAAGGCAATTACGAAACAAGCCTGAAAAAGACGAAGAAAGCCCTGTCCAGATTGCAGTCCTATGGACCCAAGTTTGTGGAAAACAGGCTGAGCCTGCTGGCCACCCTGTGCAGCTGTATGGGCAACGCCTACCTGGAACTGAACGATCTGGACAACGCCCTGGACTTCCACCAGAAAGATCTGCAATTGGGACAACACTGGTATAAAAAAAAACGTGTGCCTGTAATGGGGCGGGAACTATCAAAATGCGTGAGGGCAGGGTGTGTGCACGGTTGAGTGTCTAAGTCCGCACCTTTGTGTATGGTGTGTATGTGTGTGTGTGTGTGTGTGTGGTGGTCATTGGTTTATGTCTATTCACTTAAACTGATTTTAGACACACACAAAAACAAACAGAAAAAACAAACAAAAAAACAAATAAAACAATAATTGATAACAATGATAATAATGATAAATAAATGATAAATAAAAGAAAACAAAATAGATAAATAAATGAACAAATAAAAAGAAAAACAAAACAAAAAACGGAGCGATGTTGGGAAGGGGAGTAGAAATAGGAAGGGTAAATGCAGGTGTTCATGTGTAGTCAATCTTGGTTTAAAAAAAACAAAAAATTTAAAAAAAGGAAGTTCAAGTTTAAATTCATATTACTTTTAGCCCACTCGAGCATCAAAAAACATATTCGGGCTGAAACCATGTGAAAAACAAGTAAGAAGCAAGGACAATGCAAATGTCGGAGGGAAGCATAAACATGACAAATGAAGTAGCATACTACAACAAATATTACAACAAACTAGCTAACTGTAACTATGAACAGGAAGATGAACGAATTATAAATATTGAACTATTGGACTTTTAGATAGGCTAACGAAAAATTCATATGTCAATAATGATGATTCAATATATATATATATATATATATATATATATATATATATAGTGTGTGTGTTTTGTGGGGTGTGTTGAAACCAGCTTGTGTATCATACACAGTTGAATAGACAGTTTGTTCTTGGGTAGAGATAAACGTCAGGAACAGGCCTTGACCTGTTACTTTAATAGTGAACGTAAGAAGAAAACAATGTGAAAAGTCAGCGCAAGGCAATTTACACTCGTACCTCTGAAAACAAACTTGATGTTCGTTACAAAATACAATTGCTCTCCATCGACGATGCTGGCATCTTGTTGGTCTGTTCTGTCATTGAAAATAAAAGAGTACAGTTTGGATCTTTGATACTGAAAAAAAAAGGGCGTTCATCTAATTCCTTTTGTCAGCCTGGACGTTTTCTTCTCCGTCCACACAGATGGTGACCATAGACTCCTGGGTCAATAACGCTGTTCTTTTAAGTAATAATTAATAATAATTACAATATTTATATAGCGCAAAATTTTGATAAAATCAAATCTAAGCGCTGAAACAGACACACGCACGCACGCTCACACACGCACCCCCCCACGCGCACTCACACACAACACACATACACACACACACACACACACACACACACACACACACACACACACACACCACGCACGCACGCACGCACGCATGGCTATAAATGGGGAGAAAGAATAAAAGCAATGGAAAATTATAGAGAGCATATTATATACAATTATATATTACAACGTGATTCCCCTCCGAGTGGAGACAGGCTGCAGGGGGATTGAGTGAGGTCAGGATTTTATGCAGAGGAGAAAAGGTGAGTTTTGAGAGCGGACTTGAAGGAGACAAAAGTAGGTTGCTGACGGACTGAGAGAGGAAGTTTGTTCCAGGAGAGTGGACCAGAAACAGAGAAGGCTCGTGGACCATAGGTATTGAGCTTAATGCGTGGAAAGCGAAAAGTCAGAGGATCGGAGGCAGAGCGGAGGGTACGTGAGGGAACATCATGTAGATTTCAAGTAGGCTTGACAGGTAATCGGAGGCTGCGTTATTGAGGCTTTTGTAGCACATGGTGTCTAGTTTTAGTTTCCAGATTGGGGAAAAGTTATTCATGTGGTCTCCTCTGAACAAATTTTCCCCATAAGAAACATGCATGGTGCACTAAAAACAATTCAGTCCGTTCCAATTTGGTTTAGTTGCATGCCAGAGCACAGCCAACCATATGCGTTCCGTCTTCCCAGAGGCATCACATACATTTGTGTAGTGTGTGGTGTTCTCTCATTTCTGACCGTGTATAAGCAAATGACAGGTACGTAGTAGATAACGCTTTTTTCACCACAATGTGCTGATGATAGACGTTAGACGTCGTGCCTTGATGCCTACATTTCATATATTTATACTTCATGGAGGCGAACGCTTCTGTTTCAGTGAAATAAAGAATATAAAGTCTCGAGCATTGAACAACATTGCGAGAACAAAATTCAAAATGGGAAAATACGAGGAGGCACTCGAAATGTGAGTAGATGCCAAGTTTGTCTTTGTCATTATCTCTATGTGTGTACATTCGTTCTGTTTTAGTTTATTCATTCATTCGTCATCGGGACGCTGGTGTTGATTGTACTGATGTGGTATCAGTTGAAATGGTGGAGTTGTGTGGCGACTGAAGTGGCAAGGAATGCGTCTTTCGGGTGGAACTGGTCTGCATTTTCAGTGATGTTTATGTGCATGCATGTGGATTTGTAAATGAGGGAGTTGAATAATTTTTGGTTGACATGGGTTCTTGGAATTTTTTTGACTTAATGAATGGTGTGAACCAGATTATACAGGTAATGTAGCAGCTGTAGTAGTTGTGATACTAGCAGTTGTATTTACCAAAGGGGATGGGAATGTGGAGTGTAAAAAGAAGCAGTAGTAGTTGTGATACTAGCAGTTGTATTTACCAAAGGGGATGGGGATGTAGAGTGTAAAAAGAAGCAGTAGTAGTTGTGATACTAGTAGTTGTATTTACCAAAGGTAATGGGAATGTAGAGTGTAAAAAGAAGCAGTAGTAGTTGTGATACTAGTAGTTGTATTTACCAAAGGGGATGGGGATGTAGAGTGTAAAAAGAAGCAGTAGTAGTTGTGATACTAGTAGTTGTATTTACCAAAGGTAATGGGGATGTAGAGTGTAAAAAGAAGCAGTGGTAGTTGTGATACTAGTAGTTGTATTTACCAAAGGGGATGGGATGTGGAGTGTAAAAAGAAGCAGTAGTAGTTGTGATACTAGTAGTTGTATTTACCAAAGGGGATGGGGATGTAGAGTGTAAAAAGAAGCAGTAGTAGTTGTGATACTAGTAGTTGTATTTACCAAAGGTAATGGGAATGTGGAGTGTAAAAAGAAGCTGTAGTAGTTGTGATACTAGTAGTTGTATTTACCAAAGGGGATGGGAATGTGGAGTGTAAAAAGAAGCAGTAGTAGTTGTGATACTAGTAGTTGTATTTACCAAAGGTAACGGGAATGTGGAGTGTAAAAAGAAGCTGTAGTAGTTGTGATACTAGTAGTTGTATTTACCAAAGGGGATGGGAATGTGGAGTGTAAAGAGAAGCAGTAGTAGTTGTGATACTAGTAGTTGTATTTGCCAAAGGTAATGGGAATGTGGAGTGTAAAAAGAAGCAGTAGTAGTTGTGATACTAGTAGTTGTATTTACCAAAGGTAACGGGAATGTGGAGTGTAAAAAGAAGCTGTAGTAGTTGTGATACTAGTAGTTGTATTTACCAAAGGGGATGGGGATGTGGAGTGTAAAAAGAAGCAGTAGTAGTTGTGATACTAGTAGTTGTATTTACCAAAGGGGATGGGAATGTGGAGTGTAAAAAGAAGCTGTAGTAGTTGTGATACTAGTAGTTGTATTTACCAAAGGGGATGGGAATGTGGAGTGTAAAGAGAAGCAGTAGTAGTTGTGATACTAGTAGTTGTATTTGCCAAAGGGGATGGGAATGTGGAGTGTAAAAAGAAGCAAAAGTAGTTGTGATACTAGTAGTTGTATTTACCAAAGGTAATGGGGATGTGGAGTGTAAAAAGAAGCTGTAGTAGTTGTGATACTAGTAGTTGTATTTACCAAAGGGGATGGGAATGTGGAGTGTAAAAAGAAGCAGTGGTAGTTGTGATACTAGTAGTTGTATTTACCAAAGGTAACGGGGATGTGGAGTGTAAAAAGAAGCAGTAGTAGTTGTGATACTAGCAGTTGTATTTACCAAAGGGGATGGGGATGTGGAGTGTAAAAAGAAGCAGTAGTAGTTGTGATACTAGTAGTTGTATTTGCCAAAGGTAACGGGGATGTAGAGTGTAAAAAGAAGCAGTAGTAGCTGTGATACTAGTAGTTGTATTTACCAAAGGTAACGGGGATGTGGAGTGTAAAAAGAAGCAGTAGTAGTTGTGATACTAGTAGTTGTATTTACCAAAGGGGATGGGAATGTGGAGTGTAAAAAGAAGCAGTAGTAGTTGTGATACTAGTAGTTGTATTTACCAAAGGGGATGGGGATGTGGAGTGTAAAAAGAAGCAGTAGTAGTTGTGATACTAGTAGTTGTATTTACCAAAGGGGATGGGGATGTGGAGTGTAAAGAGAAGCAGTAGTAGTTGTGATACTAGTAGTTGTATTTACCAAAGGTAACGGGGATGTGGAGTGTAAAAAGAAGCAGTAGTAGTTGTGATACTAGTAGTTGTATTTACCAAAGGGGATGGGGATGTGGAGTGTAAAGAGAAGCAGTAGTAGTTGTGATACTAGTAGTTGTATTTACCAAAGGGGATGGGGATGTGGAGTGTAAAAAGAAGCAGTAGTAGTTGTGATACTAGTAGTTGTATTTACCAAAGGGGATGGGGATGTGGAGTGTAAAAAGAAGCTGTAGTAGTTGTGATACTAGTAGTTGTATTTACCAAAGGGGATGGGGATGTGGAGTGTAAAAAGAAGCAGTAGTAGTTGTGATACTAGTAGTTGTATTTACCAAAGGGGATGGGGATGTAGAGTGTAAAAAGAAGCAGTAGTAGTTGTGATACTAGTAGTTGTATTTACCAAAGGGGATGGGAATGTGGAGTGTAAAAAGAAGCTGTAGTAGTTGTGATACTAGTAGTTGTATTTACCAAAGGGGATGGGATGTAGAGTGTAAAAAGAAGCAGTAGTAGTTGTGATACTAGTAGTTGTATTTACCAAAGGGGATGGGAATGTGGAGTGTAAAAAGAAGCTGTAGTAGTTGTGATACTAGTAGTTGTATTTACCAAAGGGGATGGGAATGTAGAGTGTAAAAAGAAGCAGTAGTAGTTGTGATACTAGTAGTTGTATTTACCAAAGGTAATGGGAATGTGGAGTGTAAAAAGAAGCAATAGTAGTTGTGATACTAGTAGTTGTATTTACCAAAGGGGATGGGAATGTGGAGTGTAAAAGAAGCTGTAGTAGTTGTGATACTAGTAGTTGTATTTACCAAAGGGGATGGGAATGTGGAGTGTAAAAAGAAGCAGCAGTAGTTGTGATACTAGTAGTTGTATTTACCAAAGGTAACGGGATGTGGAGTGTAAAAAGAAGCTGTAGTAGTTGTGATACTAGTAGTTGTATTTACCAAAGGGGATGGGGATGTGGAGTGTAAAAAGAAGCTGTAGTAGTTGTGATACTAGTAGTTGTATTTACCAAAGGGGATGGGAATGTGGAGTGTAAAAAGAAGCTGTAGTAGTTGTGATACTAGTAGTTGTATTTACCAAAGGGGACGGGGATGTGGAGTGTAAAAAGAAGCTGTAGTAGTTGTGATACTAGTAGTTGTATTTGCCGAAGGTAACGGGGATGTGGAGTGTAAAATGATTCATCAACAGATCGTAGACAGTACGACGATCTTTCAGTGCGATTTGCATTATATTGCCCCTTGCAACTAGTATTGCCAGTGATGAGGATATAGCTGAAGATGAACTATGGTCGGAAAAAATTACATTAGAAATCATAAGTTACGAAGACCTCGTCAGCACGGTGGGTTTGCATTCAGGCCTATGGCACTTGCCGAGTTTACTTCATAACCCCATCATGTGGCATTTGTAATATGACAAACGTAGTAGCAACTTTGATGCCTTCTTCGGCTGACACTGAATTATCTTAAACGTTTGTTTTGATAAACCCACTTTTTTTTTTAGCATTCGCATATAGTAACAACATAGACATGTTCAGTTTGTCTTTCACATTTGTAATACAGCCAAAGATCGCAATTAATCTGTGTGGCAATTTACGTTGGAAATAAAAGTAAATAACAAAATGGTAATTTCGGGGTTGTCCACACACACACACACACACACACACATACACACACACACACACACACACACACACACACACACAACACACACACACACACACACACACACACACACACATACACACAACACACATACACACACACACACACACATATATATATATATAGAGAGAGAGAGAGAGTGAGAGAGAGAGAGACTGACAGACAGACAGACAGAGATTCATTTACCTATGTATTCATATTTTATATCAACATTTCATATCCACCTACTCCAAATGCTAGCATTTTTTTTCAAAGGTATTGGATTGATGAAAGTAAACATAGATGTTTTGGGGATGATGCATCAGGTTTGAAAAGAGCTTGTGCATGGTGAAAAGAGAAAAAGAGAGTATCTGGCTGCACCATGAGATGGGCCGCTGTCACGTGGAGCTGGTTCAGTACCAGCAGGCCAAGGACCACGGGCTGAAGTGTCTGGTGGCTGCTGAGAACATCCATCACCACCGTTGGCAGCTTCATGCACTTGTCCTTCTTGGGCAAGCGGAAGGTGGGAATGGCTACTTTGTTTGGATTTTTCTTGACAGAGAGAGAGAGAGAGAGCGTGTGTGTGTGTGTGGTGTGTGAGAGAGAGAGAGAGAGAGTCCATGTGTGTGTGTTGTTGTTGTTGTTGTTGTTGTTGTTGTGTGTGTGTGTGTTGTTTGTGATGGTAGACATATTAAGGCATATGCTCGACTTGATTATTTTGTGTTTATATACCATAATGAGTACTCACTTTTTGTCAGATGTAGTCATGACAGTTTTCAAATACTAAACGGTGCAAACCCGCACTGTTCCAAACTATTTTATCTAAAGCTATTTCATCTGCAGCATGAACGAACACTGGCAATTCATTTAATATTAACCAACTCTTGTTTTAATCCACTACACAAGTCTGTATACACCCAGCATCAACAACAACGTTAAAGGCGGTACATGTAAAACAGCTACTATACATGTACTCTGTGTCTCTCAGACGGACTGGACCAGCCTCAAGCAGCCGTCAATGCTTTTATGAGAGCCAGGGATATTGCAGAGAAGTTGGAAGACACTGTGGCACAGACCACCATTCAGAAGGTCCTGAACGTCTTCACCGCTAACGGTGTGTTGCCAGAAGGCCCAGAAGGCCCAGAAGGATACGAGGAAGGAGACGAACAGGAACGTAAGATAAGACCCAGTACATGGAGCGAGCTGAGCAGAATTGACGAGAAAGGTTGGTCACGGTTCTGATGCTCAGTCCTCTGTGGAAAGTGTTTGATTCTGTTGTGTTAAGCTGTACATCGTTTTATGTGTCTGTTGTGCAAATAGAGAAGTGTGAACAAGTATGCTTCTGTCAGAAGTATTTAAGTGTGAACAAGTATGCTTCTGTTAGAAGTATTCAAGTGTGAACAAGTATGCTTCTGTCAGAAGTATTCAAGTGTGAACAAGTATGCTTCTGTCAGAAGTATTCAAGTGTGAACAAGTATGCTTCTGTCAGAAGTATTCAAGTGTGAACAAGTATGCTTCTGTCAGAAGTATTCAAGTGTGAACAAGTATGCTTCTGTCAAAAGTATTTAAGTGTGAACCAGTTTGCTTCTGCCAAAAGTATTTAAGTGTGAACCAGTTTGCTTCTGTCAAAAGTATTTAAGTGTGAACCAGTTTGCTTCTGTCAAAAGTATTTAAGTGTGAACAAGTACGCTTATCAATGCCACTGTCAGAAACAGTGTTTCAAAGATTCAAAGATCATGCATATATCTCTGAAGGCGTCTTATCTAAGCATGCAGTTAAGAAACTCCACAGTGTCAAATTTTCGAAAGCTAATAACCACTCCAGAATTTAATTTAATTGAATGTTGACTTTTTTTTTTTTAACGTACGAATATTGTGGACAGGACCTAAGGTACCGAACTAAACAGTGAATTGATTTCATACTGTCGCTTCAAACAAGCTGATTTCTAAGCTGTGGTCAGGCCAGTCTTTTCTCATTCTATAGTAAAACGAAGCTGGTTTTTACCCACCGAAGACAGAGTATGTAGACTATGCAACGTAATGTCGGCACAGTGTAAACCAAGCACCGTGCATTCAGGCATATGAGAAAAACAGGTCAAAGTGGTTACAGCATCTATCTGGGAAGCGAGAGGTCCCCAATTTGACCCTGTTTGGACATGTATTTTCTCCCACCCCCTTCTCTTCGACTTGTCTAGAATTTGTGTGCCAGTTCTTTCATTTCTGTAAGACAGTTAACCACGGTCTCAGTACCTCCAGCACCCTACCCACCAACAGCAAAAACTGAACCCTTTGATTCCCTTACCCTGCCTGCAGGAAGATGGTGGATAGAGTGAATGAATCAGAGGGTTAAGTTTTGTTTTGCTAGCATGGATGGCAATACAGGATGCGAGTGGACAGGGTGCGGGAGTAAAAGGGTTAAGTCACTGTGCTGAATTCGTTACTTCAGAACAGAAATCTCATTAAAGTACGTAACAGGGCTTTACACATGAGGTATATTTTTTTTCTGTCCCATTCCGAATGCTACATTAATTGCCACAGAATATGGGACAGTTTTTCACAATTGTATGATGATGATGATGATGATGATGATGATGATGATGACGAGGATGATAATCGTGATGCTTTGGAGTTCCATCTAGGATTGATACTGTGACTTACCATCGTAATGTATCTTCTCTCAGTGAGGCCCCAGAGAAACAGGCAACTATGGTGTTGATCAGGAGGTTTGAGCGACATCCTCAATGAATCATTCGTGAAGAAGATGAGACTCGATTGTGTGTGTGTTACCACTGAGCCCACAGCACGTTCAGCTTGATGGCTGGAGCCCGAAGAATCCCACAATGATTTTGGTAGGACTGATGGGATTCGAAAACACAATCTTCCATTTAGCTGCCGGTTAGGCTAACCACTGCCCCACGGCGACTGATGGAGAGATGATTATTGATTATTTCCAATCGACACCGGTAGGCAAAGCATGTCACCAGTAGGCATGTCAGGCTGAATTGAATGGTATTGTTATCTATGTTTATTCACCATATTAATGTTGGTGGATGTGTTTCCCCCGGGGGGGGGGGGGGGGGGGAATGCCGGGAGTTCTTTCAGTATGAATAGTATCCCTATCTTCTGGAAATTCTGTGCTAGAAATTTCCTCTTTTCTTTCACTCTTTGTTTCTGCCTTGTTCCTTTGCTTTCTGTCATTTCTTCCTATCATTTTCAGCCTTGCTGGCCCATTCGCCTGTATGTGTTCGATAAAGTCTTACGTACATTTTCTTAGGATTGATAATGGAGTATATGTATTAAACGTTGTTTGTTTTTTTTTTTGCTCTATGGAGGTGAGATATGTGGAAGCAATTTCAGGTAATTTATGCCCGTTTTTATAGATGTTTTGGTGTCCTTAGGTATGCTTAACTTCGTATTCAGGTGTGTTTTTAAATCCATTGTGCGATAAATTGAAGCGGAGCGGTCAACACCGGGGGCATGTCCTTAGATTATGTGTACTTACTGTTTTCTTTTTTTTTTTTTTTTTTTTCGTGTTGAACTTTTGCATGTTTTGAAGCGGTTATAACTATGATGTGGCTCTACGCAGTCGACTGGGCTTTAAATAACAATAACAGTAACGGTTAATGTGATGTCTTTTCCGTGTGCCAGGCGAGAGCGAGATATGTGATGATACCCTTGAGGGTGCCTCGAGTGACAAGACTGATCAAGATGTTGAAGGTCCGGTTCATTTGTTTGTTTGTTTGTTCGTTTGTTTTGTGCTTGTGCGGAGCATTTTTTGCGTAATAATGTTTAATTAACATAGGTGTATGCACGACATTACTCCTACTATTGCTGCTAGTACTAGAAATACTGCTGCTGCTACCACCACAACTACCACTACAACTGCTAGAACTAAACTGCTGCTATTATTTTACTGTTGTTGTTGCTACTATTGCTACTGCTACTATTAAACTGCAGCTATTGTTGTTCCTGCTACTTTTGCTGTTGCTAGTGTTACCAGATAGCACTACTATTACTCTACTACTACTACTGGTGACAATGGTTATTGTGGATATCCACTGTGAGGACCACATGCCAGCCAAACATTTCTTCGTGTACCAATGGCGTTCATCCTCTCGCGATTGTTTCATGTAGGATATTTCTGACCATTTCTCTCTCCTGTAAAATGGTCAAATGACTAACACAAAGTAAGCCATTAACGTTCGTATGCTACAACTACCGCTAGATCATACAATATTCAATGTAGGTCTGATTCGGTTTTTGTTTGTTCGTTATATTGTAGTTAATATTCGCAACTAACCTTCGCTTTTTATTCATTCAAGGTGAACGGGTTTGTTTCATTTACATTTTTGATGTCAACTGATCTCTGTTCTTTTCTGTCATAATACGGAATTTCGTTCCATTTAAAATGCACTACAACTAACTTGTTCTTTTTTCATTCACAGTGAAAAGATTTCCAGTTCAACTGAAACTGATCTTAGCTTTCTTATTTTTATTTTCTTTGCAGACGTGTGAACACGCAGTGTTGTTGTCCTTGTATATGAATGCTTTGATTTGTTTTTGTTTTTGCTCTGTTTTTTACATCCATGTTCTTCTCTCAAGCACCTCCAGGTTTTCACCAGTTGCACTCGTTTGTTCAGTGTTTGCTTGAGAATGGTTGGTGTGCCTTTTGAACATTACACATCATTAGTAAGAGTCACGTGGCAGACATGTGGACTGTATATGTGTAAGAGTCTCTGTGGGGGGGGGGGGGGGTTCACGCCTGGCCATCTGCACAGTCATGCGTTCTTTTTTGCAGATACTACAAAACTCATCTTGTTCATCCGGCTGTTCTTTCATACTATCGTTTGGCGAGTTCGTTATGTTGCATGATAATACTAAATCTACCAAACATAGTAAGCTTTATGATCACACACGTTTTTGTCATGATCTTAGGTGGGTCTGCCAAAGACAAGCGATGGCCAGGAAGTGCGATTTTCGACAATTTTTTTGGAGCTGATAGTGTCTATGTCCTTGAGGAAGACACCAGTACACATGCAATCGAACCTGTGTCTGACGATGTGAAAATGACACCAGTAAGACAAGAGACTGATGAAGTTCTGAGACCAGTGCAAACTACAAATGCCTGTGACTCCAAGCACACAAGCAGTCAGTCTGATAAACATGAAAAGCAACACAAGCAGATTATCCCGTCTGCTGAAAGCTCGGGTTCTGAAGACCTCAGTAGTTCGTCCCAGACCATAAACAATTCCTCCAATATTACGTATCAAACTACAACCACTGTGGATCCTCACGTTGGCAGAATGGGTGTTGGGTTGACAGGGAAAAAGATGAAAAATGTGAGGCTTAAAACAGTGACAGAAAGAAGACCAAATGAAGCAAGCAGCGAAAGGCGTGAATCACTGCCGTTTAGCCGATATTCTTACGAGAGAATCGTCAGTTTTCAAATGAAAGAAATCTCAAGACCACAAACGGCTAAGCTGATCAGACCTAAAGTCGCTGCACGGCCAAGGCCTCAAACAGCAGAGTTGGCAGGGAGAAAATCTGTCCAAACTGGAAAACATTTATTAACAAAGTCAAAAAAACCTTTACAAACCAAATCTACTGACACCGCGAAAGCTCCGCCGTCTGCATGTCTTCTATATAAACCTACTGCAAAAACTGGTGCAGCAAAACGAAAAGATCTTGGTGGTTCACCACGTGATAGGAGCTATTCTAATAGCCATTGTTCTGATGGCTACGGACAAAGTAATAGTAGCAACAGCAGCAACAGTGCTTTCAACTTGTTTAATTTGTCCTCTTCTGAGTCTTCTGAAGAAATACACACTTCTGAAAATGAACAGATCCAGTCCAGCATCAAACGCATGGTCAAGGACTTTGCCTCTGACACAAATAAGGATGACAAGAAGCACAGTACGGACGTTCAGAGGGACGACACTAGTGACAAGGAACGTTGCGGTATTTTTAACTTAACATCTGCAGACACTTGGAGGAGTTCATCTGATCCGACCAGGCCCGCGAGTCAGTGAGAGTTCATCAAGAGAGACTCACAGCACTGAGGACAACCGCTCCTGTTATTCTCTGCCACGCTCTGTACTCCGGACAGGTTCAGACACTCAGGCACTGCAAGCAACAAGTCTCATCTCTCACAGCAGTGCTGAGATGTTCTTCTCAGACACTCGCTTAAAGAAATGGCTGTACGATGTGCAGAGCACTTGTCCCAGATCAGACACTGACAGGGATATTCTGTATGACGACATAGTGTATGACTCAATTCCAGCCTCACCTACGTCCTTAGACCATTCATTCTATGCCAAGCGCAATTCTGAAAGCCGCCGCCGGAGGAGCACACCCATTGCTGACCCTTGTTCGTCTATGGCAGCAGCACAGCCTACACATGAACAGGAGTCCTTCGTATCAAAACCGTACAGCCAGTTTGGGAGTGCTACAAGCTCTGAGGCTGACTGTAATGACAAAACGTCTTCAGCCCGCCATACTCGTCCGGTCAGCTCCAGCAGCTCAGATAGACGACTTACTTCTGCAACTAATTCCGGGGCGGGCAAATCACAGACAACAGGCGCCCGCAACAAGGTCACTGCCCTGAACACAGCTACTGTTGTGGGCAGCAGGCAGCACAGGAAGGCCTCTTTTTCTGATATTCCAAGTCCAGGACCTAAGGTTGTTAGTTCAGACGTCCTTCAACAAATTTACGATCCACTAGGCCGAAGTGTCAAGTCTGCTTCCAGAGACAAAGGAAAGACAACTAGCTGTAAGAAACAGCAACCCATGCCACGCAGCAGATCGTCAATAAGCGAGGATGCTAGCACCACCACGAAGAAGACCCCAACAAAGTCACCATCTGGACGAAGTTGTCGCTCTGCTAGGCACAGTGGTTCCAGTTCTTTGGGTGAGAAGTCTTCCTTGTCCCTGGTTCCCACACACACTTCTGTTGCCGATCCCCAGTCAGCTTCTTCGGTTCATGCCTCCCTCGCGGCCACTGCTTCTGCTGTTAGCGAGTCCAGGGATTTGTCAAACATTCAGCCTGAAACACGCCCAAGAGAAAAAACGGGCGGACACAGTGAGAAAGCATGATTATGCGTTGTTTGTTTTCCGTCAGCGAGCATCCTGCTACCGAGTAAAAGAAGTTGTAAGGAGACAACTCAGCTGGCTGTCGTCAGATTTCTCATTCTCCATATCAGCAGTAAAACGTCAACCAGACGAGTCTGAAAACTCGAGTCAGGATGGAAAACATTCCCCGCACATTACTTTTTCCGGGTGCCATACAGAACTTTCTCTCTCTCTCTCTCTCTCTCTCTCTCTCTCTCTCTCTCTCTCTCTCTCTCTCTCTCTCTCTCTCTCTCTCTCTCTCTCTCTCTCTCTCTGTACTCTCTCTCTAAACCTCTCTCTAACTCTGTACTTCTTCTGTCTCTAACTCTGTCTAATCTCTGTCTCTCTCTTCTACTTTCTCTCCTCTCTCTCTCTCTCTCTCTCTCTCTCTCTCTCTCTCTCTCCTCTCCTCTCTCTCTCTCTCTCTCTCTCTCTCTCTCTCTGTAACCTTCCTTGCTAGTAGCCAGTAAGACGACCTTTCAACAATGTGAAAAAATTGATTGTGATTTTCCAAAATACTCCAACAACTGTGCCTGTTTAAGGACCCCGCCTACTCTGGAAGGAATGTTTAACATGGCACTGAAGAAAATAAGTGTTTCTTCCTTCAAACTGGAAAGCCATGGCCAGCAGACAGTTTTGAGGTTAAGAATGACAACATCTGCCAGTCAGCCCAGTGCCACGTATTCAGGTCACAGTGCTGTCTATCGCCGAAAGTGTTCCTTTCAGGTAACCAGAGACAGAATGGGAGCGGAGGCACATAGAACACATCACAAGCAGCCAGAGGTAAATGAAAGTTCATCTGCTCCCTCTGGTCTATTTGTCACAACCATGCCAAGTTTATTTTACGATACGGGCAACACCGGATGTTTTCATGTTGAAACATTTCGGTCAGGCGACCATTCCCCACGTTGTATGTCTCAACCAACACGTTATGAGCGATCCACTGAGCGTAAGGACGATATACAGCGACGCAGACCCACAGTGACAGTCATCATCATCATCATCATCATGTGCCCTGCCACATGACGTTGGCTATCATGGCCCTCCATACAAATCTATCCCTCGTCGCTGCAAGTACATCTCCCACCCTCTCCGTCCTCAGCCACCCAACAAGTCTGTCCAGTATTTTTCCCCTGGTTCTACCTGGTTTTCTCTTTCCTTCCAGCCTTCCTGTTGTGACCAGGTGCTCAAATTTCTCTTTCCTCATAAAATGGTCCTCTAAATGTTGCTATGTCTTTTTCTAACGCACGAGAAAGACTTTGTTGTAGAAAATGGGTCAAGTGTACATTGTGTACATTCGTCTGAAAAGGGTGTTCATGGCAGTGACGAAAATGTTTGTGAAGTGTATGATGCTGCATCAGACAATGCGTTTGAAACTATGTCAGAACATGGAAGTGTAAAGGTATTGAAGCCAGGAGCATGAATGCAGTCTTCAGTTCTTTCCGTGATGTCGACAGCGAAAATCATCAGGACCCACCATGAAGATGGTCGACTGTCATCATCATCAGGTGCCCTGCCGCATGGCGTTGGCGATCATAGACTTCCATCTGTCTCTATCTCTCGTTGCCCCTAGCATTTCTCCCACCCCCATCGTCCCCAGCCACTCTGCAAGTCCGTCCAGCATTTTCTCCCTGGGTCTACCCGGTGCTCTCTTTCCCTCCAGCTTTCCCGTTGTGACCAATTGCTTCAAATCCCCCTTCCTCATAAAATGGCCTATAAATGTTGCCTTTCTTTTCTTAATCTTCCTTATGAGTGACCTACTTGTGTCTGCCTCCATCAAGACTGTCTCATTTGTTTTCTTTGCTGTCCTTGGAACTCTCAACATTCTTCTTAGAAACCACATCTCGGCTGCCTCAATCTTGCTCTGGCTTTGCTTGCTGACTGTCCACGCCTCGCATCCGTACAACAGTATTGGTTCTATATAACATTCAAGGACTCTCTTTCTGATGTTAATTGATAGGCATTTTTTGGTAAGAATGCCTGTCATCTTCTTGAATGCTGTTTTGGCTTGGCCGATTCTGCCAGCTATTTCCGATGTGTATCTGCCGTCTGATGAAATGACCGTTCCCAGGTATTTGAACTTATTAACCTGTGTCAAGGTTGTGCCATTTGCTGTTATTTTGCAGGAGGGGATTTCATGTTTTTTACTGATCACCATGACTTCAGTCTTCCTGCTGTTTAGTTTCAGCCCCTTACCTTTGCTTTCTATTTCAAGTATATTCACAAGGTTTTGTAGGTCCCTTTCACTTTCTGCAATTAGCACGGTGTCATCTGCGTATCGAATGTTGTTTATTATTTTCCCTCCAACCATTAATCCAGGGTCTTCTTGTAGTTTCTCATGATGTTTTCGCTGTAAAGTGAAAACATATCTGGTGACAAAACAACCCTGTCTGACTCCTCTTTTGATACTTTGGAAAGAGCTTACATTGTTTTCTACTCTCATTGCAGCTGTTTGTTCCCAGTACATATTTCTGATTATTCGTAGATCTTTTCCATCAACATTGAGTCTCTCCGGTTGGTTGATCAATTCATCATGTCTTACCCGATCGAAAGCCTTTGTGTAGTCAACAAAGTATAAATACAAATCCTTATTCATCTCATTTGACCTCTCTATGATAGTTCTTAGGATGTATATGGCATTAATAGTTCCTTTCCCTTCCACAAATCCACACTGTTCTTCTGCTATTTCTCTTTTGATTGTATTTCTTGTCCTCATCATGATTATTCTTAATTTAACAGGATTTTTGTTACATGACTCATTAAACTGATTGTGCGATGGAGTTCGCATTCTATAGCCCCTGTCTTCTTTGGAAGTGCGATGAAAATTGATTTTGACAAATCTTTGGGGATTTTTCCAGTGTCGTACATTTCATTTAGGAGGACTTATTTTTTCTATGCCAAATTCCTCCAGGGCTTCAATCATCTCTGTAGTAATGTTGTCTGGTCCTGGGGATTTTCCTGGTTTCATCTTTTCCAGTGCCGCTCTAACTTCATCTTTCATTATGGGTGGTCCTTCAGAGTTCTTTTTTATAATGTGTTCGTTTCTGTCATCCTCAAGGAGGTCTTTAATGTACTCTCCCCATCTATCTAATATTTTGTCCTTTTCCATGATGAGCGTGCCATCTTTCGATTTCAAGCACCCAGTTGATGTGCATGTATTTTTCCTGTGGACAATTTCTTCAGTTCGTCTGTACATACCCTGAGGATCCGTTTTGTGTCGGTCTTCCATTTCTTTGCACTTTGTTTTCAGCCAAGCTTCCTTAGCTTCATTGCACCTATTCCTGATTTCTTTGTTTATCTTCCTGTAGATCTCTTCGTTTCTCTTTGCCTTTCTCCTTTCCTCCATCAAGCCCAAAATTTCATTAGTCATCCAGCTCTTTTTTGCTTTTCTATCTGCCCTAGGGATTTCCTCACAAGCTTCATTTATCGAATTCCTCAACTTTGTCCATTGTTCCTCACTGTCACCAGCGTCTTCCAGAGCACTGAATTTGTTTTGAACATGTACATTAAATTTTTTACTATCACTTCATCTGTCTTTAAGAGTCCAAGGTTTAATTTGATGCTGTTTTTGGTCTGTTTCCTTTTTCTCACTTTCAGTCTAAATCTTCCCACTACAGGATTGTGGTCACTGTTGCAGTCTGCGCCTGGTATGTGTTTTTGCTGACAGTAAAGAATTTCTAAATCTTTTGTTGACCAGGATGTAGTCAATCTGATTTTTGGTATTATCTCCTGGACTCATCCAAGTCCATTTTCTTCTGTTTGGTTGCTCAAACCAGGTGTTTCCTACTATGAACTCATTCATCTGTGCCCATTCTACAAGTTTCTCACCCCATTCATTTTGCGTACCAAGGCCATGAGGTCCAGCTATATCCTCCACCCTATCCTGTCCCATTTTAGCATTAAAATCTCCCATTATGACTGTAACTTCTTGTGATTTACATTGGACTTTGGCCATCTCTAATACTTCGTAGAAGTTGTTGATGTCTTCCTGAGTACTTGCGGATGTTGGTGCATACACCTGAATGATGTTGATATCAAATGGTTTGCCTCCCAACTTGACCAGCAAAACTCTGTCGGACACAGTCCAGTATCCCTTAACTGCTTTTGATTTGTCTTTGTCCATCATAATGCCTACTCCTCTTTCATGTGAGTTACCACCGGAGTATATCGTGTATTCTCCTGATGTTATCATGCCTGCCCCCTTCAATCTCACTTCCCCTAGTCCTAAAATACCAATGTTAAGTCTTTCCATCTCTGTTTTGATATTTTCTAATTTATCCTTCTGCAACAGTGTTCTTATATTCCATGTTGCAACTTTGATGTTTTTAAATCTGAGTTTAGGGTTCGCAGTAACTTGCTGACGGTCTGGTGTCACGTGCGCCGCATGACGGTCCCTACCGGACGAAGCTGCTCCATAGGAGCACCTATTCACATCGTTGTCGTGATTTATTTTTCTGTTTCTGTCCATGATAACCTGGGAAAAATTACGATGGTGGTTTCCCGTTGCCTTCCATCGGTTTGTGTACGGTCTCTCCGCTAGCCTTACTCTCTCCCGAGATGTCCATAAGGCAGTGGAGCTATTCACCCATAGCTTGGGGGTCTGGTTCGTGGGCACCAGGGCATATCCACACGCCGGTGGGCCTGTGTGCCTCACGTCTGGGGGCCAGACCTCCTCCGAGTCCTACGAGATTCAGCCTGAGTCCGTGAGGTGCTCAGTTACCGCCTGTCGCCACGAGGAGGCACAGCGTAGGGCTTGCTGATGGAGAGGCTATGTTGGCAGGAAGAGACTTAACGCCTTCTGCTCTTCTTTTCGCATGGCTGCAAGCAGCAGTGCTAGCCAGCGGTGCAGGCTGAAGCCGACACACGAGACGCATCACATCTACCAATATGACGACTGTATGTCTGTGAAAAGACTATCTTTTGATCCGATGGACAGTATTAAACTATACTAAGCAAAACTTTGGACTGTTCGATTCGGTACCGTGGTCTGGACTCCAATGTCGCGAAGAACTTTTGTACAATGATGTTAATGTTTTTCGTTCTTGGTTTCGTTTTGTTCGCATGCCCCTCTCCCATATGTGCCTTTCACATTAAAATATTTCGCATTCGCATTCGCATTGCACTCTCTCTCTCTCTCTCTCTCTCTCTCTCTCTCTTCTCTCTCTCTCTCTCTCTCTCTCTCTCTCTCTCTCTCTCTCTTCTCTCTCTCCTCTCTCTCTCTCTCTCTCTTCTCTTCTCTCTCTCTCTCACTTTCTCTCTCTGCCTCTTTCTCTTTCAGCGATGTATTCTTCAAAAGTTTCTGTTTCGGTTTGTTTCGTTTCAGAGCAGCTGTTAATTCTGTCAATAAAGGTCTTGTTGTTGTCTCTCTCTCTCTCTCTCTTCTCCTCTCTCTCTCTCTCTCTCTCTCTCTCTCTCTCTCTCTCTCTCTCTCTTCTTCTCTCTCTCTCTGTTCTGTGCCATGATGTACATGAATATGTGCGACCAATCTGTCAGTGAATAAAATGTACCAACGGCGATTTCTCGTTTCTCGACTGTTCATGAATGGACTTCTACCAAAATTGATCATGAACTAGTCCCATAAGAATACCTCTGAAAGGAAAGATTTATATTTCACGATCATCAGTTCAGATTCTGCAGTTATTGCAATAGTAATGAGACCCAAAAATATGCGTCTACGTGCAGGGAAGCAAAACAAAAGACAGCAGCATTCCAGTGATAGTTGCACAGTAGTCATGCTTACATGCCTGTATAAACATGGTACTGCAACATTAATTCCAGAGTGCCCCATGTTTATTCTTTTCTTTTCGTTTGTTTTCTTTTCATTTGTTTTCTTTTCGTTTGTTTTCTTTTCATTTGTTTTGTTTTCTTTTCTTTTCTTTTCTTCTTTAAATGATTTCTTCATTTTATTTACAGTACTAAAACCCCACCCGTTCAGCTGGTTAGAGTGCGCTGACAACACAAAACCTTAGTAGGGTCGATTGCGCCACATTTTGTTTGTTTGTGTTTGGTAAGCCCCATAAGTTCAGTGTGTTTAAGTGTGTGCCGAAAAAGCGGAGTTTGTGGGTTTGATCCCTGTGTGTCACAGGAATTTCCCGGCGGATAGGGTTTTCTCAAATTCACAGGTTATGGCTAATGTCATGATCACTTTGGATCTTTACCTATCACATCTCTTTTGTTGAGTTGGCGCACATATTATGGAATTTTACTCCGAGCACAAAGACGAGTGATTCTGTCTTGCCTTGAGAAAACTGAAGTCTGTGCGTGTGTGTGTGTGTGTGTGTGTGTGTGTGTGTGTGTGTGGGTGTGTGTGTGTGATTTGTTTGTTGTGTGTGTGAGTGTGTGTGTGTCTTTGTTGTTGTTGTTGTTGTGGTGGTGGTGATGGTGTGTGTGTGTGTGTGTGTGTGAGCACGCGCGCGCGGGCGAATACGATTTATTGTATTAGACCTGTGGACCCATTCACAAAGGAACAGGGGATGGGGGATGGCTTCATGACATGATAACCAGATCATGATAATCTATGTTTACAGTTCATACACACTGCACTGAGTAAAATCATAGATCTTATGTACAGACAGATATAACAGAGAGACCCATATGTACAGCAGTTTTGGCGATGGATCTTGGTGAGTTTTGTTTTCTCACCAGCTCTGTCTCTGGGAATATCTGTCAACACACTGTGAAGGCTGCGCATTTCTCTGCGTCTTTCTTCAATACATGTAAAGATGTCAGCGCAAGTTGCATCTGGCCTATCAGCAGAATCATGTGTTATTTCAAACGGTTCAGTGGTAATTCTTGCTCTGCACAATCACATCAGTCTTGTTCACCACTGATTCTGCTGTTTTGCACATGTTATAATAATAATTATTACAATATTTATATAGCACAAAATCTTGATGAAATCAAATCTAAGCGTTTCAGACTTATCACTGACATCTGTGCCGGTTTTACTTGTTTCTCCATCGACATCACTCAATTTCACAGCCTGTCCGTCATTGATATCAGCCATCGTTTCTTCACCTGACCCGCTCTTTTCTGCTATCCTGTTCAGATGTTCCCGTGTCATTTTTACTATGGGTCTGTAGCGCTGTCGGACAACACCAACATGCAATCAGTAGAACACAGTAATGTGCAGCCATTGGCGTTTGGTACGGAGTAGGCCTAGCACGGTTGTCACTGTCAAGTTGGGCCATTTATGGTTGATAGACTATGTCATTGTCAGTATGGTAAAACTAATTGGGCGGGATTGGTAAAAAACAAACCAGAAGGACACATAGACACGTTACTTGTCTTTAACCTTTAGACTCTCGCACCTTGTTCACCAGAATCCCGCATTGTCAAACCATGCTAGCAAAGCAAAAACTTAACCCTTTGACTCCCTCACCCTATCCACCAGCTTCGCTGTGTTATAGTAGTTTTTGCATTGGTGGATAGAGTGAGTGCGAGAGTCAAAGGGTTATTGTTCTCAGCCGATTCATTCTGTATGCTTCCGCCCTCCTCCTGTCTGTCAACTTAGGATGGGTACTTGCGCAGGTAAACAGCACTGCGTCTGTCAGTTTGTGTGAATGGATGCTGACCTGTTCCTGTGGTCATATGGAGCACAACAACTGTCTGGTCATCTGTGCAATCTATCTTGAATGAAAAACGAACATTTCTCGTAACATCATGTACAGTGTACTTTTGTAAGTCCGTGGCAGTCCTTTGACAGGCATGATACATGATGGGCGGTGCCACATACCCATAGCTGGGGGTCTGGTTCGTGGGCACCAGGGCGAGTCCATATGCTGGCCAAGTCTCCTCCGATTCCCTCGAGGGCTCAATCTGAATCTGTGAGGTGCTCTGTTACTGCGTGTCGCCACGGAGAGTCGCTACGTAGGGCTTGCTGATGGAGATGCTGTATACTGACAGAGAGACTTACGCACTCTGTTGTCCTTTGTGCAAAGCCGCAAGTAAGAATGCTAGGCAGCGGTGCGGTATGAAAACGAGAGGTGACAAGCGTACAGTCGCTAGTCAGCACTTCAGACTCGTCACATCTGACAATAAGATTAAGAGACTTACTATACGCAGGTTATGTTTATCTCATTTTTATTCCGATAGCTTTCCTTATTAAAATATATGAAACAATGTCAATAAAACCAATCCACAAGAACAAGAACAACAACACATACACACACACACACACTTATAGTGAAAAGACGTTAAATCAAAGAACGAACGCACACACACACACACACACAGACACACACACACACACACACACACACACACACACACATTAGACATACATGTACACAGAGAGAGATTCTCCCTCTTTTACGTATCTCTGTCTTTCTACCACTGTAGCCACTCTCCAAGTTCATAATCTCTACGAGTCATCTTTTCCATATTTTCTTAGTCTTGTCAGTGCAAATCATACCTATCTATTTTTCAGCCTGATGTGCAAGCCTGTTTCTGTGCATGAATTTGTATGAAACATCAAAACAGGTGGCCATTTTATCACAAATTGCCACTGCCACCCCCACGTTCTTGTTGTTTGTTGTTTTATGCTTGCTTTTGTTTGTTCTTTTTCTTTGTTTATATGTTGTTAATAAAAAATATTTCTCTTCATTTCATTTGTCTAGTTTTGAGTAATGCATTTTGATGTCAATATATGTAGTGACATATGTGTAGAATAATAAGGACCTGCTGTGTAGAAAAGGCTCATACATGTAAAGACATATGTGAAGAATAATAAGGACCAGCTGTGTATATAATAAAGTTCAGAACTGTAGTGACATATGTGTAAAATAATAAGGACCAACTGTGTAGAAAAGGTTCATACATATAGTGACATATGTGAAGAATAATGACCAGCTGTGTAGAAAAGGTTTATACATGTAGTGACATATGTGTAAAATAATAAGGACCAGCTGTGTAGAAAAGGTTTATACATGTAGTGACATATGTGTAAAATAATAAGGACCAGCTGTGTAGAAAAGGTTTATACATGTAGTGACATATGTCTAGAATAATAAGGACCAGCTGTGTAGAAAAGGTTTATACATGTAGTGACATATGTGTAAAATAATAAGGACCAGCTGTGTAGAAAAGGTTTATACATGTAGTGACATATGTGTAAAATAATAAGGACCAGCTGTGTAGAAAAGGTTTATACATGTAGTGACATATGTGTAAAATAATAAGGACCAGCTGTGTAGAAAAGGTTTATACATGTAGTGACATATGTGTAAAATAATAAGGACCAGCTGTGTAGAAAAGGTTTATACATGTAGTGACATATGTGTAGAATAATAAGGACCAGCTGTGTAGAAAAGGTTTATACATGTAGTGACATATGTGTAAAATAATAAGGACCAGCTGTGTAGAAAAGGTTTATACGTGTAGTGACATATGTGTAAAATAATAAGGACCAGCTGTGTAGAAAAGGTTCATACATGTAGTGACATATGTGTAAAATAATAAGGACCAGCTATGTAGAAAAGGTTTATACATGTAGTGACATATGTGAAGAATAATGACCAACTGTGTAGAAAAGGTTCATACATATAGTGACATATGTGAAGAATAATGACCAGCTATGTAGAAAAGGTTTATACATGTAGTGACATATGTGTAGAATAATAAGGACCAGCTATGTAGAAAAGGTTTATACATGTAGTGATATATGTGTAGAATAATATGGACCAGCTGTGTAGAAAAGGTTTATACATGTAGCGACATATGTGTAGAATGATAAGGACCAGCTATGTAGAAAAGGTTTATACATGTAGTGATATATGTGTAGAATGATAAGGACCAGCTATGTAGAAAAGGTTTATACATGTAGTGACATATGTGTAGAATAATAAGGACCAGCTGTGTAGAATAGGTTTATACATGTAGTGACATATGTGTAGAATAGTAAGGACCAGCTGTGTAGAAAAGGTTTATACATGTAGTGACATATGTGTAGAATTATAAGGACCAGCTGTGTAGAATAGGTTTATACATGTAGTGACATATATGTAGAATGATAAGGACCAGCTGTGTAGAAAAGGTTTATACATGTAGTGACATATATGTAGAATAATAAGGACCAGCTGTGTAGAAAAGGTTTATACATGTAGTGACATATGTGTAGAATGATAAGGACCAGCTGTGTAGAAAAGGTTACGTTCATATAGTAGTGACATATGTGTAAAATAATAAGGACCAGCTGTGTAGAATAGGTTTATACATGTAGTGACATATATGTAGAATGATAAGGACCAGCTGTGTAGAAAAGGTTCATACATGTAGTGACATATTGGAAAAATAATGAGGACCAGCTGTGTAGGAAAGGTTCATACATGTAGTGACATATGTGTAGAATGATAAGGACCTGCTGTGTAGAAAAGGTTCATACATACAGTGACATATGTGTAGAATAATAAGTACCTGCTGAGTAGAAAAGGTTCATATAGTAGTAACTTATGTGTAGAATGATAAGGAACAGCTGTGTGTATTAAATTCAGACCTGTAGTGGCATATGTGTAAAATAATAAGGACCAGCTCTGTAGAAAAGGTTCATACATGTAGTGACATATGTAAAGAATAATGAGGACCAGTTTGCGTAGAAAAGGTTCATACGTGTAGTGACATATGTGTAGAATGATAAGGACCAACTGTGTAGAAAAGGTTCATACATGTAATGACATATGTGTAGAATAATAAGGACCAGCTGTGTAGAAAAGGTTCATACGTGCAGTGACATATGTGTAGAATAACAAGGACCAGCTGTGTAGAAAAGGTTCATACGTGCAGTGACATATGTGTAGAATAATAAGGACCAGCTGTGTAGAAAAGGTTCATACGTGTAGTGACATATGTGTAGAATAACTAAGGACCAAGCTGTGTAGAAAAGGTTCATACAGTGTAGTGACATATGTGTAGAATAATAAGGACCAGTTGTGTAGAAAAGGTTCATACGTGTAGTGACATATGTGTAGAATAATAAGGACCAGTTGTGTAGAAAAGGTTCATACGTGTAGTGACATATTGTAGAATAACAAGGACCAGCTGTGTAGAAAAGGTTCATACTGTAGTGACATATATGTAGAATAACAAGGACCAGCTTGTGAGAAAAGGTTCATACATGTAGTGACATATGTGTAGAATAATAAGGACCAGCTGTGTAGAAAAGGTTCATACGTGTAGTGACATATGTGTAGAATAAAAGGACCAGCTGTGTAGAAAAGGTTCATACGTGTAGTGACATATATGTAGAATAACAAGGACCAGCTGTGTAGAAAAGGTTCATACATGTAGTGACATAGTGTAGAATAACAAGGACCAGCTGTGTAGAAAAGGTTCCGTAAGACCTAGTGCTACTATCCTTGAGTAATAAAATGTGTTGAGCTTTAAATATTTTCTGTTTTAGTTTTACAATGGTCCTGTACCAGTTGAGGGTTTAGTCTTTTTTCCAGTTGATTTTGTTGTTGATTAGGTTTGTTTCCCCTTTCTTCTTTGGTTGTTTTGTTTTTGTAGTTATGATTTTTGTGTGTTTCGTTTCACATGAATCGGGGTCGACAGGACAGATGGTCTGTGTTGAATTATTTTTGTGTTGTTGGTTTTCTTTGCCTTGCCTTATTCGGTACAATTCTTTCGTTTATTTTATTCATCGTTTTTCGCAGTTTTGGTTTTGTTTCTTTTGTTCGCAAAACAATTTATTAACTGTAGTAATGGGGAATGAATTTTTTTTTAATCTCATGTATATTTTCACAAACGGTCATAATTCTCTTATGACAGTTAATACCTTATCTATCTTTTCATCTACTATCTATCTATCTATCTATCTATCTATCTATCTATCTATCTGTCTGTCTGTCTTCTGTACTACTATCTATTATCTACTATCTTCTAGTCTTCCTAGTCTAATATATACATATGTATATATTTATATATTTATATCTATATATATGTTATCTAATAATACATATATTATCTTTATACACAGTACTTTATAAATAGACCATCTGTATATCTTGAATATACATTTATAAGAAATGGAAAATTACCTCACAGAAAACGTCAGTCTATGATGTAATTCTGTGCCGAATTTCGTTATTCATCTTTGATCCGTCTTACGGTTCTGACAGTGTATGTCAAGGCCCTGTCAGACACTGATCTGAAAAATGGCAAAGAAAATGGCGTTTTCAACAGCGGATTATCGCAGCTACATCAAGTACGTGTCGCCCTCGGAAAGAATGCATCCGAAATACTTGCGGACATGAGAGCTTTGGGATAACCTTCTGCTCCTTCGAAAGCAACTGTGTTCAGATGGGTAAAACAGCACAGGGGGAAAATGCGAAAAAGCAAACAGTGCGATGAAAAGTTAGTGGCTAGTGTGAAGGCAATGGTTGATGCTGATTCAAGGTCAGCCTTGAAGAGATCGCTGATTGTCTCGACATTCATTCGTCGACTGCATCGAGGATCCTAAGAAATCAGCTTGGCTACTGGAGAGCGTCATCAAGATGGATCCCTCATATTTTGACGCCAGAAAATAAGGGGGGTAGGTTACGTTTCTGCCAAGATATGCTGAAAATTTACAAGAACTGCGACCCTAAGCGGCTGGATGAAATTGTGACAGGTGACGAAACCTGGGTGTACATGTATGAACCTCAGAGAAAGTCACAGAACAAGGCCTGGATTCCTAAAGATGGGATTCCTCCTCAAATTGCTCGTCATCAACGTTCGCAATAGAAAGTGTTATACACCATCTTTTTCAACACAAAGGGGATCATGTTACAGAAACCATGCAAACAAGGAGAGACCATCACCGGAAAGTTCTACAGAGACTCAGTACTGTCTGACATCAAGAAGTTTTATGCAACTTCCCGACCAACCACAGGCATGAGACGAATCAAGATTCTTCATGATAACGCACCTGCTCATAAGTCAAGGCTCGTACGAGAATACCTTGCAACCGAGAACATTCATACTTTGCCACACCCTGCTTACTCCCCAGACCTTACACCCTGTGACTTTTACTTGTTTCCACATCTGAAGAAATCACTGGTAGGAAGAAGTTTCAAGAGCCGAGCAGCCTTGGGAACGGCGGTTTTCCAGTGTCTGTCACATATACCCAAAGAAGCCTACAGAGCGACATTTCTACATATAAGTTCGTTGGTCTCATTCTACTGGAAAGTACCATTGTATACATGTATGTATGTATGTACATATATATGTGCAGTATTGGACAGTGCCTATATTAGATGCCAAAGTTTTAGTTCGCTTCTTTGAAGATTGTATTTCTTTTGTCTTTATTATTATTATCATCATCATCATTCTTCTTCTTCTACTTATTATTATTATTATTATTATTTATTATTATTATTGTTGTTGTTGTTGCTGTTGTTATTATCATTATTATTATTATTGCTATTATCATTAATCACCATTTGGAAGAAAGAGGATATCAAATGATATTATTTTTTAAAAGATAATTGTTTCAAAACGGTAACAGTTGTTGATTCTGAATAATTTTCACCATCACATGACTGAAACTATGTTTATGTTTGTGAGTCTCTCTGTCTGTGTGTAAGTTTATCTCATCTCCATTTGTGTGTGTGTGTGTGTGTGTGTGTGTGTGTGTGTGTGTGGTGTGTGTGTGTGTGTGTGTGTGGTTGTGTGTTGTGTTGTTATGTTACAGATATGGATGAGAAGGAAGTGAATGAGTGACGGAGCTGATTTTTACGCCACTGTTCTGAGACGTACATGGTTGGCTCAACGTACAATTTTTAAATCTCCATTTAAAGCGAATGGAAGAAAATTATTTGTTCGCAGTTTGCAAGGACAAAGCATGCGCGGGAATTCGGACCCTTCTCTTTCTGCCACTCCCTCCCCCCCCCTCCCCTCCCAACCCCTTTCTATCTTCAAATGTTCTGCTCACACGACCTAACCAAACATTCTCAAAACGCGTTAAATCGGATATACCTGATGATCAGCCCTCTTACTTTAGATGCACCTTTGGTTATTACATCAAGAAAGGGGACAGAGGCAAATTCTGTCTTGAACGCGAGACACTGACAATGTTTAGCCAGTGGATTGATTATTTTCGCGCAAGAAGGGAGATTAAACATGTCCAGTAATGTCTGTTTACAGACAATGAGAGTTTTATCAACACAAAAGCGGCTCAGGGCTGCATATTTAAGCTTTTTTTGTTTTTAAAGGTGTCCACGCAAAATTGCACGAAATATTGTCAGCCCAGGGCAGCGAAGTTGAAATACTATGCCTTGATGTCTCGTGAATAATTTCCTTTCTGTTTCGGCTCGTGAGGGTTGTTGTCAGACCATATGGTAATAATGATGATGATGATCACGATGTTGAAGATGACCATAAGTTGATGATAATCATCATCATCATCATCATCAGGTGCCCTGCCGCATGGCGTTGGCGACCATGGACTTCCAACCATCTCTATCTCTCGTTGCCCCCAGCATCTCCCCCACCCTCCTCATCCCCAGCCACTCTGCAAGTCCGTCCAGCATTCTCTCCCTGGGTCTACCTGGTGCTGTCTTTCCCTGATGATAATAATGATGATAAATGCTGTGATCAATGACTTTTTGCTGCAGCATTACTAATTCATTTCATGTTGCCAGGCTGGTTGGCCTTTGTAATAGAGCTGTGGATTCAAGATCTGAAGTCTTGAGTTCAATCCCAGCCCGTAACATAAACACTGGTCTGTTTGCTGCCTATCCTAATGCTGTGATCATTCTCGTGGTGTCAACTTATTGTTTTGTATCTTCTGCCCCCACCCCCACCCCGCTCCTTTCCCCTTCCATTTCAAACCCTTGCAAGCGCATGGGGCTTTGCACAGATTCAAGGAGTCTGACGGTTCACAGATGCCATATTGGGTGACGCATATATGGAACTGCACTGGTGCGATGAATCCCTCTCGAATAAACTTCAAACTTCAAACTTCATGCTGCATAGATCCTGGACGACCGCTGAATGGCCATATCACGGCTTTCTTCACGCCATCAACTGAAGGCCAAGATTAACCTTTTGACTCCCGCATCCTGTCCACCAGCTTCCTGCCTATCCACCAACTTCCTACAGGAATTGCGGATAGGGGCGGGAGTCAAAGGATTAATACTACCACCACGTTAAAGACATATCAGTCACTGTTTAAGCATTGCTGTTATCAAAGACTTACATGTATTGCTGCAGCAATTTATGTTATTTGTGACCGTGTAAAATGGTTTGACCCCCGCGAAATTTCAGGTGTGGCTTACACTTTACGCAGGCCGTTCCTTCCTCTTGTAAAAATGTTTTTCTGTAGTTAATGTTTTTCAGCGAATATACAGAAGAAAGAGAGAAAAAAAAACACGTTCTATTGACATTGCATTGCATTGAATAGCATTGTATTATATTGAATTGTATTGTATTGTATTGTATTGTATTGTATTGTACTGTACTGTACTGTAATGTACTGTACTGTACTCGCACTGTACTGTACTGTAATGTACTGTACTGTACTGTACTGTGCTGAATGTTTTTTTTTGTAGCAACGGTTTTTCCTGCCTGAATGAATTTTTAATAGTATTGTGTATCATTTTAACAATAATAGATCCTCCACGAATTCAGACAAATCTGAGCTGTAATTTGATCAAATGTTTGTGATCACTTTGACTGATTGCTTTTCATCTGGCGCTGTTAATGTCTGTGGTGCTCTCTCGTCTGTCTGTCTGTCTTCTCTCTTCTCTCTCTCTCTCTCTCTCTCTCTCTCTCTCTCTCTCTCTCTCTCTTCTCTCTCTCTGTCTTCTCTTCTCTCTCTCTCTCTCTCTCTCTCTCTCTCTTTCTGTCTGTCTGTCTGTCTGTCTCTTTCTGTCTCTCTCTTTTCTGTCTTTCTCTCTCTCTCTCTCTCTCTCTCTCACTCTCTCTCTGTCTCTCTGTCTCTCTCTGTCTTCTCTCTCTCTCTCTCTCTCTCTCTCTCTCTCTCTCTCTCTCTCTCTCCTCTCTCTGTTTCTTTTTTTCCTTTCTGTAATGTGTGGCGAGCTGTCTTCGAGATAGGACGTTTTCCAAGTTGCTCTACGGTTTTTGTTTCTCAGACCACCCAGCTATCTGTGTGTGACATTTGACATGCCTGCAGCTGCTAGTGACTTTAAAGCCGTGTGTTTGGGGTGGGTGGTGTTGGTGCTCCTTGTTCACCTTTATTAACTTCGTGACAAAAACGGCCCATTGACGACTGCAAACACGAAAACCCATTTGACAGGCACCAAGAATCGTTGTTAACCCTTTGACTCCTTCACCCTATCCACCAACTGCAAAAAAACTTAACCCTTTGATTCCCTCATCCTATCCACCAACTTCCTGTACCTGCAGAAAGCTGGTGGATAGGGTGAGGGGATCAAAGGGTTAAGTTTTTTGTTTGTTTGCATGGCTGACAGTGCGGGATGCTGGTGGACAGGGTGCGGGAGTCAAAGGGTTAAGCTGTGCTGATCGGTCCCGTGCTTTCTAGGTCCTACCTATTCTGGGGCAGTCTGTTATTTCTGCGTGCGGGTGACATAGAACTCAACCCACCGGCGGAGAAGAGAGTCCAGCAGACGGAACAGACTTGACTTGGCACTACTAGGGCTGTGAACAGTGTACCTGACCTTCCTTCACCTGATGCCAAGAACAGCAGCCGGGCCCTGTGTCTTGAACAAACTGAATGTGCTATGAAGAGGAATGGCGTATGCTGACCGCAAACTTGACACATTATTCTTTAAATTAAGAGGGGTGCGCGTGTGACATAAAAGAGCAGTTTGATGTTCTTCTGGGGATGTAGAAGGACTGAAACATGATGCAAGAGATAGTGCTCTGACAGCAGAAAACAAAACATTGAAACAGTCCAATGACGCACTGCCAAAAGCGTTGACAGTCTATAGGGAAAAAAGTGGACAACGTCAAAGGTCGATCGAAACGTAGTAGTTTACTAGAAACCAGAAAAAACACGTAAAAAGAATAAGAACGCGTATTTAATACAACAATACAAGACAGGCGCAAATTTTCGGCCAACTGGCCTTTGCCAATCGTAAGATCACAAACAAACAAACAAACACCAGATACAAAAATTAGGAGAAAAAGACTGAAACTTCCCTGCTGCTCCCTCCAGTATGAGAAAAGGAATAAACTGACAAAAATGACATCATAATGTTTTTTTGAATAAATATGATATCAGAGCGGAAGTGAGATGAATTCTGCTATTCTGAAAAGTGGTCATGCCACAGTAATATTGTTCTATCCTGAAGAGGGTCCTGGGCTAAAATTAAAATCAAAACCACAGTCAGAGGCTCCAAATCGCACATGTTCAGCTGTCAATGATGTATGATCTCATGCGATGCCAAGATCAACAGAGAAGTTGCTAACAGATCGGCTAAAGCTATGTGCGCCTTTGGCAGATTCTATACACGTGTTTCGACCAACAACAACATGAAGAAAACAACTAAAATCAGCGTGTGTAAAGCTGTCGTGCTGACTCACTCGTGGTGGGCTATCGTGCCGGGTCATGGGCCATCCACCATCGCCATCTGCACTTCCTTCAACAGTTCTACTAACGCTGCCTTCATACCATTCTCAACATTCACTGAGGTGCTTTAGTCACACACAGTGAGGTCCTTGAAAACCAAGAGGTCACCAACACCGAGGCCCTCATGTTGGGAATGCAATTGGGCTGGACATGATACGCCTTCCAGCGCAAAGAATATTGCCCATTAAAGATCATGGTGTGCAGAGAGTCATCTGTAGGTCTCATTTACATAGGGGCATGACAGAAAAGGTACCGACGACTCTTTGAGGAAGTCTTTCATTCTTTGTAATATCGACTACCGCCAGCTGGCAACAAATACTGCCAGCCAAGAGACACCAGTGCTCAGTTCATCACTTTACCATCTTCGAGAATGTCTAAGGGATCGAAACAGAAGACGAGACAAATTTTGAAAGAACCATGATCTCTCAGCATCCACCACAGACCAAATGTTCACCAGCATTTGCAGAAGTAGTACCTGCCTGTCCAATATAGGCCTTGTCATTCACCAGCATGATGCAGTAGACATCTTGCTTTCCCAGATGTTTGTTCTCGGAACTTTACGCTGAACAGAACTTGACGACGTTCCGTGTTTTCTCTCCGAGACTCCTTATTCATTTTGTGAATACGTTTTGGTGTATTTTTTATAATTTCAGTGATTTGTCTTTTTGTTTTGTTTTGCTTTGATTTGTTTTGTTTTGTTTTATCAATTTTCATTTTCCTTGCTGCCTCCGTTGCATTGTCCCAATCCTGCTCGTTTGAATTCGTCATCACAGCACCAAACCCAAGTTTATTCATTTAAGGGTCCAGTATCAAGAAGTTCACAGAAGCTAATGATGTCAAGCTGACATAGTGCCACCCGCTAGAAGAGACCGCACCTGCTGCCAGGTAAAGTGAGTGGAGTAAACTAGGGCCTGCTCAGATCCAACATAGGCAAAACACCACTAACTAATCCCCTCACGAAGACAGTAATGTTGTGGAAACCTTATATGCACGTTTGGCAAAAAGACAATTAAGGGCCAAGTTTTTTCTCTTAATCAAACTGGTCTTCGGGTTCCCAAGGTTTTTCCAGGGCCTACTTTCAAGATGGTGACCATCTTTTTTGACTACTTCGCTTTCTTCGTCCCTACTTTGAGATAGGTACTCATGTACAGCTGTTGAATTCCGACGATGCATTAAAACTTAGGGATGAATTTGGTGGCCCATCCATATGGAAACCAATTCAATTGTGTGCCTTGTATACCCTCAGTTTTTGTTAGGAGTTGGTGCTCTAACCTCTAAGCTATACCATCCTCCTATGCAATGGAGTAAAGGACCACATTATGCTATAAACTAGTATTAGTCAGACTGACCAGAATGAACTGATTATCGGCGATTGACTGCATGCTACTTTACACACTGATAGCAGTAGCCCGTAGGTCAAGGCATTTCAGACGGTAATCGTCTCGCATTTATATATAAATATTATATTGGCCGACATCATTGATTACCGTTCTGAACAGTCATTCCGCGTATTTCATCGTGGTCCTTGTAAATGTTAAAATGGAGTTTTCAGAACAGTCATCTCTCCTTCTAACAAAACCAGAGCACATAAGCATTAGTGTCAGCGGGGACTATCAGACAGATTATGGAGACAGTGGCAGAGTGTATGAAAACTACGTTCGGCCTGTGTTGGCAGAGCTGGTGGGCACCATGCTGTTTGTGTGTGTGGGAGTGTTGTCTGTGCTGCAGATGGGTCAAGACAATTCCACCTCTGACTCCATCAGCATCGCTGTAGGGCACGGCTTGATGATCGTGTTACTTGTCATTGCTTTCGGTGATGTCAGGTCAGTTGACGTTCACGCTGTACTTTTGTGCATTTGGTACGGTGCCAGAATTTTGTTTCTGTCCTCAGATTTCGGTTGGTTGTTTTCTTAACTGGTTTGGCTGTTGGTTTTTAGTCAGTTTGTGTATCTTTTGCAGCATTTCCCGCGCACAATGGATTGTGTGATTATCGATCACAGGACCATCATGTAGTTTCCTTTTTCTGCCGCTGTGGTGGATGTATTTCGTCTTGAGAGTTATTCTGTAAATTTTTTCTATTTACTGCTTTAAACAGTACATTGATTTTATGAGATAAACTTGCTGCTGGATGTCTATGTTAAACACACGCATGCAAGGACATACACACGCGCGCGCGCGCACGTACTTTCACTAACACAGTCTGTCGTTTTTATGAGCATATGGGAGAGGATACAGTTAGTGGCCAGAGTTGTGATGCTCACTCTTCTTGATACGCGCATAGGGGTCTCCCCCCTCTCTCTCTCTCTCTCTCTTCTCTGTCTCTGTCTGCCTGTCTGTCTCTCTCTCTCTGTCTCTCTCTTCTCTCTCTCTCTCTCTCTCTCTCTCTCTCTTCTCTCTCTCTCTCCCTCTCTCTCTCTTTACTGTGTGTGTGTATATGTGCATGTGTGCTGTGTATCCCTTTTTAATTAAACTTTTTTTTCCTTTATTTATTTAGACCCGTGGTGAGCGTTGGAGTAGACCTTTTTGAATTTATGCAAAGAACTGTGATCCACATCTTTAAAATCAATCCGAGACTAGGCCTACTAAAGACTAGAATACCTCTCTGCTCAAAGACCTCAAGTTTTGGGGCAACCGTTTTCATTTGTAATCATCATCATCATGTGCCCTGTCGCATGGCGCTGGCGATCATGGCCCTCCACACGAATCTATCCCCTGTCGCTTCAGGTACATCTCCCACCCTCTCTGTCGTCAGCCACCCTGCAAGTCCGTCCAGTATTTTCTCCTGGGTCCACCTGGTTGTCTCTTTCCCTCCAGCTTTCCTGTTTCCATTTCTAATACTGTGTTCAATGATCTGAATTGTTGTTTGTTCTTGTTTTGTTAGCTAAGCGCGGTTAGTGTCCATGATTTTGTTCTGTTTCCATTTATATACCTGTATTCAATTAGCTAAATTGTTCGTTTGTTCTTGTTTGTTAGATAAGCGCGGTTAGTGTCTACCTGTATTCAATTATCTAAATTGTTCGTTTGTTCTTGTTTTGTTAGTAAGCGCGGTTAGTGTCCATGACTGTTCCTGTTTCCATTTATAATACTGTATTCAATTATCTAATTGTTCGTTTGTTCTTATTTTGTTTGATAAGCGCAGTTAGTGTCCATGACTTAGTTGGGTTTTTTTTTCCAAAGTTAAGTTATTTGCATTACAGCGGCGGTCACTTTAATCCAGCGGTGACGATGGGAGCACTGCTGGCCGGAGCCATCAGTCCAGGGAAGGCCCTTCTTTACGTCATCGGTCAGCTGGTCGGAGGTCTGGCTGGTGCCGGACTCTCTAAGGTGAGTGTAACTTTGTATATCATGGTGGAGTCTGTTTTCTATGCTGTACAACCCCCCTGAGGGGATGCCGGGAGCTCTTTCAGGATAAATAGTAAACCCCCCCCCCCCCACCCCTTCTGGAATTTCTGTGCTAGAAATGTCCTCTTTTCTGTCACTCTTTTGTTTCTGCCCTGTTCCTTTGCTTTCTGTCATTTCTTTCTATCATTTTCTGCCTTCATGGTCAATTCACCTGTATGTGTTCGATAAAATCTTACGTACTTTTTCTTCGGAGTGATAATTGGGTACATGTATAAGTGCATTTTTGGCCCTAAGGAGGTCAGATATGCAGAAGCAATTTTAGGTAATTTATACCTGTTTTTATATATGTTTTGGTGTCCTTAGTTATGCTTATATTTGTGTTCAAGTGTGTTTTATAAATCCCCTGTGCGATAAATTGGACGGAGCTGTCAACGCCCGGGCATATCCTTCGATTATGTGCGCGAATGCATTGATATGTGTACTTAGTTTTCTTTTTCTTTTTTCCCTGTAGATGTTTTGTGTTTTGAAACAGTTATAGCCCTGATATGGCTCTGCGCAGTCGGCTGGGCTTTAAACAACTTTAACAATAACAGTAATAACAATGCGGTACAAAAGAAAAAATAAACCAGATAAGCACGAAAATAGAGTGAGAACGTATATCCAATTAACAAAACAAGACCGGCCCAAATTTTCGGCCATCTAACGCGTACAGAAGACGACAAAGAAACAAATTAACAAGACTGAAGGGAAAACCAACAAATCACCAAATGTCCGTGATGCGTTGTAGAGATGAAGAGTTAGCTAACTTCCTAATGTTTAGTTAAGCTAACTTCCCTAATGTTTAGTTAAGCTAGAGAAATCTCCAGCTCAAGGAGACATAGCTGTTATGGTTTTGTTTTTGTCCTAAAGCTTGTGAATTTGTTTCTTTTGTTGTGTTTTGTGTATGTTTAACAAAGGCCGGTTGGTCGAAAATTTGCACCTGCGATGTCTGACGTAAAAACATGACGTAATCTGTATGTTTCAACAAAAGCATGCTAGTGCTTAGAATATATTAGATATCAAATGGAGTTACTTGAGGGCAACTGAAGTTCATTCTGGACATGGTATGATATCAGTAAAAGCCGAAGAGACTTCTTTTTTCTGATACAGATTAAGAATAAAGTTGCCTTGGACAACATTACTTAACATTTCCCTTCAGTATTCATCTTATCAGTGTGTAAAGTTCAGCTTCAGCTTTCTGTCATTTCTTCCTATCATTTTCTGCCTTGCTGATCCATTCGCCTGTATGTTTTACAAAGCCTTAGACACTTTCTCAGGGGATTGATAATTGGTTACATTTATTAAGTGCATTTCTGACCCTAAGTAAATGTGATGTGCTGAAGTAGTTTGATGTAATTCATGCTCGTTTTTATATATGTTTTAATGTCCTTAGTTATGCTTATTTTGTATTTATATTTGATTTCTTAAATGCCTTGATGATAAACTGGCGGAGTGGTCAACGCCAAGGACTTAGATTATGTGCTCGAATACTTAATTTTCTTTTCCAGGTGTTATTTTGTGTTTGTTTTCTTTTTTATCCAGTGAGGTATGGTGTGTATTGTGAGATGGTTATAGCCTTTGTATGGCTCTGCACAGTAGGCTGGGCTTTAAATAACAATAAGCAAAACGGGGCTGTCCAAGCGCTGCATGACCCATTCGGACCCAGTCATCAGTTACCTTGTTTACAAACCAAATGGCAAAGTGGGGAAATAACAAACCCTGGGACATGCCACACAACGCGCACCAATCAGGTTCAGCCCAGATACGGGACCAAGAGAGAATGGAAGAGCCCTGTCTTCCCTTACCTGGGCCTTCATGACTGTTGAGCAGACCGCCCAGCTGCCAGCTCTTCTGCCTCTACTAGAGCCTCGACAGTTAGAGGTAGGAAGCTTTTAACGTTGTTTTACAACAATCATGTAAAGTGTGCGAGTGGCCGCGAAAGTGACCAGGTAGGATGCTCTGGGCAAAGCCCATTTTGCTGTCTAACCAGTTATGGCGCGTCCATAAAGGAACTCCCAAGTTCTCCGACTTTCCGAACCGTCACCAAGTCTTTCCCTGCGGTTACCAGGCCTGATTCCCTGAAGTCAGCGGCCAAGCCACAAGTCAAAATTAATAAGAGATACCTGGGGGTGCTGGATGGGACCCAGAGCATCAATCCCCACTCTCGGGACAACCATTTCCAAAGCTCCCGACGCCACACGACAGCCCTTTCATCACGCAAAGGGGAGCTGTCCATGCGCTGCATGACTAAAATACTGAGACTGATTATGTTTCCTTCTTTTTTGATTGGTGATGTTGGTGTCCATACAAATGGAACCATGAGCCCTACGATAAAAGGAAGTTTATTGACATGGCTTAACTATTTTTGTCACAACAGTTTTGTTTGTTTACTATACTTAAAACAATAAACCGAAACTTATCAGGTTCAAAACTGATACGAAAAAATCGGTTTGAAATTTTAGAATCTTACGACTGTGACCTTAAAAATCTTCAGATGGAATGAAACTAAAAATCGCGACCAACATGGTAGAATCTTACAGCCGTGAAAACAATAGAAATATATTGGACAGTTTCTGAGTGTAATCAGCTCGTGCACCTTCATCCAAAGGTGCAGATTTTAGATACCATTTTTTTTATTCGTGACAACTTGACCTTGGTACCTTCTCTTCCAAATTTGAACATTCACTATTCCTTAAGGATTCGCATTGTATACTAAATGTAGCACATATCGATCGACAAACAGCTGAGAAAGTCTTGTAACACACAGTTGCACATTTGTTACAGATAAACACACTCGCACGCGCGGACACACACACACACACATGCACATACGTACGTACGCATGAGGTACGCGCACGCATACACATACAGACACACACAAACACACACACATACACATACACACACACACACTCTCTCTCTCTTTCTCTCTCTCTCTCTCTCTCTCTCTCACACACACACAAACACACACACACACACACACACCACACACACACACACACACACACACACACACACAAACAAGCAAACAACACACACACACACACTCCTCAGGTCGATATGAAACAATCTCCTTCAAAAACGGAGGTTGAAAAAGAAATGAATTTGTTGTTTACATGTAGACAAAAGAATGTGGTCTTCATATCCCAGTCGGTCATAGAGGCCGCCCACAGCTAAAGCAAAAAAACACAAACAAACAAACAAACGAAAGGAGAATACAGGGCCATACACTTTCAAAATACATCCACACCAAAACGAAAGAAGAAGGATGCATTCATTCGCGAAAGACACCCACTATCACCTGTTTGATGGTGTTGTATAAGGTACTCGTCTACATGTAATAAACGCCGAGTCATCCGAAGGAGGCACTTGACTAATCTCTGTCAAGAGTTATCTTGTTCCAAAATACACATACTACTTGTCTCGAGTGATGTCTTAATTACTGATCGACGGTCAGAAATTACATGAACAAGTTGGGGGGGGGGGGGGGAGAGAAAGAAAATTTGTAAACAAATGAACAGATAAAAGATTGCTGCATAGTGGAACCATGCGAATGTTTTCCTTCCTTTTTGGGTTGTTTTTTTCCTCTGTGAGTTTTGGAATGTGCGTATAATACAGTTGTGTTCTTGTTTGCATGTGGGAGTAGATACAGATAGTGGCCAGTGTTGTGATGTTCACTGTTCACTGTTCTTGAAACTTGCGTGGGGGTGTGAGTGGATTACTGGATAGTTAGTTAGTTGGATGGATAGCTGGGTATGTGATTGGTTAATTCGTTAGCTGGTTATTTGGTTGGCTGCGTGTGTATTTGGTTGGTTGGATGGGTCAGCGAGTGGGTAGGTAGTTGGTGGGTGGTTGGTTAGCTGGATGGGTGAGTGGATGGTTGTTTCCGGGTATTTTTTTCATAACCCTTTGAAATGCTGTTTTTGTGTTGTGTGTGTGTGTGTGTGTGTGTGTGTGTGTGTGTGTGTGTGTGTGTGTGGTGGTGGTGTTGTGTGTGTGTGTGTGTAACAGGATAAAGAGACATTTATTTTTGTTTTATACATCGACACTGAATGGAGCGCTGGTGCGGTTTTTATCTTTTCATGATGTCTTGCAGTATAGGTTATGCCCTAGTTTGGTTGTATTGGTTTTCTGATTATAACTTTTCTCCCTTCCCATAACTGAAAAATCAAGAAGTCTGCCAACAACCGACCTGTTCAATGTAGAGATGCGAGCATTGTTTTGTATTTGTCTTGTGAACAGTATACAGTGATCAGACAAGCGGGTGGTGGTTTGGGTAGGAGGAAAACAGAAACAGGAGCCACAGCAAATAAGCAATCTCTGCCTGTTATTCAGAAATAACCTAGCCTACCATCTCACGTATGTTTGTTTGTTTATTGTGGATGTCATGATTAGTTATCGACAGTGGTTTGTGTGGTTTGTGTCATATTTATTTCAAACAGAGCCTCACAGCAAAATAACCAGTCTATCTATTACGAAGAAATAGATACTCTACCATCTCACATATACTTTCCTATATTTTTAGGATCACTGCACTCATGGAGGTTACCTTTATGTTCATTTTTTTTTTTTTCTGCGCCACCAGAATGACCACAGAAGCTGGTACAGTTTTTACAATGCGATGATGATGATGATGTCGATGAGGATGATATTCATGATACTATGGAGTTCCATCCAGGATTGAGACTGTACGACAGGGCTGTACTCTGTACGCTTACTATCATAATAACATATCCTGGCATCAACCAGGCCCGAGAGATACAGACACCTGCAGTGCTGGTCAGAAGATTTGAGCAGCACTCTCAGTGACGCATCTGTGAAGTGGATGAGACTCGACTGTGTGGGTCCCAATCTTCCAATGAGCCCATAGCACTCCCAACTCTGGGAAGGAGTCGGTTAGAGCCGAAAAATCCCACATTGATTTTTGAAGGGACTGATGGGGATTCGAACCCACAAACTTCCAGTCGGTAATCCGTTGCACTAACAACTACATCACGGCGACTGGTCCCATCTCACACATGTAATATATAATTGTCACATTGTAATATATAATTGTATATAACATGCTCTCTATAATTTTCCATTGCTTTTATTCTTTCTCCCCATTTATAGCCATGCGTGTGTGTGTGTGTGTGTGTGTGTGTGTGTGTGTGTGTGTGTGTGTGTGTGTGTGTGTGTGTGTGTGTGGTGTGTGTGTGCGTGCGTGTGTGTGTGTGCGTGCGTGCGTGCGTGTCTGTTTCAGCGCTTAGATTTGATTTTATCAAGATTTTGCTCTATATAAATATTGTAATTATTATTGTTGTTAATTATTATGTTTGTTTGTTGTGGGGGCCGTGATGATTTTTCAGCAACAGTATTTGTGGTCTATGTCATGTTAATTCTTTTTGTTTATTCTACCTACTCCAGTTGCTTTCGGGTATAAAGAGGGCGTCAGTCTTTTTGTGTCATCAAGTACATAATAACACAAATGAGGTCGACTTGAGTGAAGAAAGGTAACGAAACCAACGACCTTACTATTACAGCACACACTGCTTTATCTTTAAATTCACATGATGCTGATAAAGGACGGATGGTTCGGGCGTGGGAAACGTGTGACGTCTGTTTGCGTTTTGTCCACTCTCTGTTTGATGTCTGTTTGAAACACATCCTCTCTCTCTCTCTCTCTCTCTCTCTCTCTCTCTCTCTCTCTCTCTCTCTCTCTCTCTCTCTCTCTTTTTTTTTTTTTTTTTTTTTCTCGCTCGCTCTCTGTCTGTCTGTCTGTCTCTGTCTGTGTGTGTGTGTGTGTGTCTCTCTCTCTGTCTCTCTCTCTCTCTCTTTGTCTCTCTTTCTCTCTCCCCCCTCCCCCTCTCTTACCTTATCTCTGTCTGTCTCTGTCTCTGTCTGTGTCTCTCTCCTTCTGTCTCTCTGTCTCCATCCATACCTAGAGTAATTACCTTCACGTTGCTCATTTTTTGTTTCCGGACTGTTATCAGACCAGATCCATTCCATTTAGGCCTGTTTCCTCCGTTAAAATCCATTGTTAGAACGTTCAAGTAGGTCATTAGCCTTAAACGGGCCTCACATAAGAGGAAACTGCATTTCTACCGGGCAATGTCAGTCATCGATTTCCTGGACTGCTACGGCCTGGTTCAGTGCGTCCACGCTCCCACTCACATTCGTGGGCACACATTGGATAATATAATCCACAGGACTGACCAGACCATGGTGAGTTCCATCATCATCGACCACACCCTCCCATCTGACCATGTCTGCCTTGTTGCTGATCTTCATTTTTCCCGCCCTCCACCCCGCAAAACGTACATTCAAGCCAGACACCTTTCTGCAGTGGACATGACTGTCTTTGAGGCTGACCTTCAGTCTCTCTTATCTGCTTCCCCGCCAACCACACCTGATGACCTCAACTCCCTTCTCCTTGGGCTCCTGGATCGGTTCGCTCCTGCCTGTGGCCGCCTTGTTTCCAAGAGGCCACCATCACCTTGGTTCTCCTCCATTGGGCCTCAGCTGCAAGCGGCCAAGTGTGAAAGGCGCAGAGCCGAGAGACAGTGGCTCAAGTCTAGTCTGACTGTTCATAAGCAAATTTTTCAAACTGCCAACAAAATTGTCAATAGCCTCGTAGATGCCTCTAAATCAGCCTATTACAATGCTAAAATTCTTGCCTGTTCCACTTCCAAACAACTGCATAATATAACTAATACTCTTCTTGGCAAAACTGGCTCTTCTCCTCTTCCATCTCACCTGCCACCTTCTGATCTTCCACAGGCTTTCTCTGACTATTTTTTCAACAAGATTGCTAACCTCAGGCTTTCTCTCGATTCCACGACGAACACTCATGCTACATTTCCTGAACCCCCTTTCTCTGGAATCCCCCTTACTTTCTTCCAACCCGTTTCTGAGGACTTTGTTAAGAAAATCATCATGAAATCTGGCATTAAAACCTGTGAACTCGACCCATTGCCAGCTTCTTTTCTCACCCATTGTCTCGATACTCTTCTCCCTCACATCACCAATATCATTAACCATTCCCTCTCAACTGGCTCCTTTCCTTCTTCTTTCAAGTCAGCAATTGTAAGACCTCTTCTAAAAAAGACGACTCTTGACCCTGAGAATTTGAAAAACTATAGACCTGTGTCAAATCTTCCTTTTCTCTCCAAGGTCTTAGAGAAAGTTGTTCTTGACCAGCTGTTAAACCACCTTCATTCCAATAACCTTGTCTATTCCCTTCAGTCTGCTTACCGTCCTGGACATAGTACCGAAACTGCTCTTCTCAAAATCTGCAACGACTTACTGACTACTCTCGACTCTAACAACGTATCACTTTTGACTCTCTTGGACCTATCTGCTGCCTTTGACACTATTGACCACTCTATCCTTCTCTCCCGTCTACATCACTCTTTTGGGCTCCATGATACTGTCTTGAACTGGTTTCATTCTTACATCACCAATCGTCTGCAAGTAGTTTCTGTCAATGGTCTTTCTTCTAATCCTTCCTGTCTGACTTACGGAGTGCCACAAGGATCTGTTCTGGGCCCCCTACTTTTCATTCTCTACACCTACCCTGTCTCCTCTATTGTCCAAGAACACCTGCTTCAGCATCATTCTTTCTCGGATGACAATCAGCTATATGTCTCTGGGCCTCTCCCTGACCTTCCCATCATGATCCAGAAAACCCAATCTTGTGTAGCTGACCTGAAGGATTGGATGACTGATAACAAACTGAAATTAAATGAAGAGAAATCCGAATTGATCTTGATCACCCCACCCAAACTCCAAAATCACCCCTCTCTTCCAACCTCTGTCACACTTGTTGACTCATCTATCCCTCTCTCCCATTTTGCCCGTAACCTTGGTGTAACTCTTGATCAAACCCTGTCCTTCCACCAGCATGTGAGCAACGTCTGTCGGACTTGTTTTCTTGAACTCCGCCGAATTGCTTCTATCCGCCACCTCCTCTCAGAAGACACGACAAAGGCTCTTGTCTGTGCAT
>CM060305.1:14815292-14817792 GCA_030674185.1 Monoplex corrugatus | reverse complement strand
TTCCCCTGATGTATCTAGAATGTTGAGCATCATGATTCAAGTGTGTCAATTTATCTGTGACATTGTCAGATGTGCGCGTCTGTGCTCGCGCACACACACACACACACACACACACACTCACACACACACACACACACACACACACACACACACACACACACACACACACACACACACACACACACACACACACACTACACACACACACATACACACACACACTACACACACACCACACACACACGTACTCACATACACAAGTCTTGCGTGACGGGAGATATGTATGTGTGTGTGATCGTGTGTGTGTTTATGGGTGCACGTGTGTGTGTGTGTGTGTGTGTGTGTGTGTGTGTGTGTGTGTGTGTGTGTGTGTGTGTGTGTGTGTGTGTAACAGACAGAATTCTTTCATTCACTTTTATTCTTTAAAGCCCAGCCGACTGCGCAGAGCCACGTCAGGGCTATAACCATTTGAAAACGTACACAACATATTGTTGAAAACTAATATTAGACTGAAGACTTAGAGAAATCGGTATCAGTAATACAGAACAAAAAACGAAATTAAAAATATTCAAGTCAACAATTCTAACTAATCAAGTGTTCTCATGTCTTTTCAGGTTCCTGTTAGCCAGTCCGGAAAAGCGACTGATTCTCAAGGATTGAGCAAACTCGTACGCGGCAGGATTGTTACCAAAAATGCGGATCTGTCTATTTCTGGGATTTTCAAAAGTTGTAGATGTAAGCCTGTTTGTAAACGCTTCGTGGTTGTTATAAAGTTACTGACTTTCTTGTGAACGTTCAGTAGCTGTTCACATTTATTGGTTCTTGTCTTTCGTCTTGATAGATAGATAGAGATAGTGGGTCTGCCATTATCGTGTATCGTGTGTGTGCGCGCAGGCTTAAATATCCACGTGTGTGTGTGTGTGTGTGTGTGTGTGTGTGTGTGTGTGTGTGCGCGCGCGCATGCGTGTATGTATGCATACGTGTGTGTGTTGTGTGTGTGTGTGCGTGTGTGTGTGTGTGTGTGTGTAATCGATAATGTAACTCGTTTGTCTTTGGAATGTAAATTACAATTAACAAGATATTTTGACCCATACTGACGATTTCTTTCTTTCTTTCTTTCTTTCTTTCTTTCTTTCTTTCTTTTTTTATTAACATGAATAAAACTTTAGTTCAAAGAAACAGTTCTGGTCAAATTCACAGAAAAATATACAGTCAGGTACAGACTCCTGCTGTCAGAATCATTGCTTACATTTGTTGATCAACGAGGCGGACAAACCATACAATGAATCTCCTGATAAAAGGTCAGACGATCACGAGTGTTAGCACACGCGCTGCAACGTGTACGCGCTAGGTTATATTTTATGCTTATCACAGCCCGGCGAACCGTTCATATAGCCACACCATTGCTGTTAACAAAAGAATAATACAAAACTGTAATAGGCACAGTCATTGGACAAAACTGTAATAGGCACAGTCATTGGACAAAACTGTAATAGGCACAGTCATTGGACAAAACTGTAATAGGCACAGTCATTGGACAAAACTGTAATAGGCACAGTCATTGGACAAAACTGTAATAGGCACAGTCATTGGGACAAAACTGTAATAGGCCACAGTCATTGGACAAAACTGTAATAGGCACAGTCATTGGACAAAACTGTAATAGGCACAGTCATTGGACAAAACTGTAATAGGCACAGTCATTGGACAAAACTGTAATAGGCACAGTCATTGCTATTGAAACGTGAACCATTCAGTAACACACACCGCGAACATTGTTTGTCAATATAATTAATAATAATAATAATTACAATATTTATATAGCGCAAAATCTTGATAAAATCAAATCTAAGCGCTGAACAGACACACACGCACGCACACACACGCAACAACAACAACAACAATATTTTATTTATATAGCGCAAAATCTTGATAAAATCAAATCTAAGCGCTGAACAGACACACACGCACGCACACACACGCACGCACACACACACACACACACACACACACACACACACACACACACACACACACACACACACACACACACGCATGGCTATAAATGGGGAGAAAGAATAAAAGCAATGGAAAATTATAGAGAGTATATTATGTGGACCAGTAATACATAAAGTTGTTTTTATATTTTGCGTTATTGATTGAGTGATCACTAAATGGACTACCTCTATTTGTCTTTATAGTTGATTGATTAATCTATTTGTATGGTTAATTCATTTGTATTATTCATGTTTTCATTGTTTATCAATCTGTAGATCAGTAAGACACGTTTTTTTTTCCCCATAACTTTGCATTACTGACTGAGTGATCACCAAATAGATTACATCTATTTATCTTTCTAGCTGATTGATTAATTAATTTATATTGTTTGTGATTTCGTTCTACACACACTCTGAATGGTTAATCTGGTTATGTAGTTTATGTATTCGTTTTACACGCACTCTGATGATTAATCTCTTTATATAGTTTATGTATTCGTTTT
>CM060305.1:14765292-14812792 GCA_030674185.1 Monoplex corrugatus | reverse complement strand
TAAGACAAAAACAAACTTACTATCTAATAAGACAAAACCAACCTTACTATCTAATAGGAAAAAAAAACAACCTTACTATCTAATAAGACAAAAACATCCTTACTATCTAATAAGACAAAAAAAAACTTACTATATAATAAGACAAAAACATCCTTACTATCTAATAAGACAAAAACAACCTTACTATCTAATAAGACAAAAAACAACCTTACTATCTAATAAGACAAAAACAACCTTACTATCTAATAAGACAAAAACAACCTTACTATCTAATAAGACAAAAACAACCTTACTATCTAATAAGACAAAAACAACCTTACTATCTAATAACACAAAAACAACCTTAGACAACCTTACTATCTAATAAGACAAAAACAACCTTAGACAATCTTACTATCTAATAAGACAAAAACAACCTTAGACAACCTTACTATCTAATAAGACAAAAACAACCTTACTATCTAATAAGACAAAAACAACCTTACTATCTAATAAGACAAAAACAACCTTACTATCTAATAAGATAAAAACAACCTTACTATCTAATAAGACAAAAACAACCTTACTATCTAATAAGACAAAAACAACCTTACTATCTAATAAGACAAAAATAACCTTACTATCTAATAAGACAAAAACAACCTTACTATCTAATAAGACAAAAACAACCTTACTATCTAATAAGACAAAAACAACCTTACTATCTAATAAGACAAAAACAATCTTACTATGTAATAAGACAAAAACAACCTTACTATCTAATAAGATAAAAACAACCTTAATCTAATAACCTTACTATCTAATAAGACAAAAACAACCTTACTATCTAATAAGACAAAAACAACTACTATCTAATAAGACAAAAACAACCTTACTATCTGATAAGACAAAAACAACCTTACTATCTAATAAGACAAAAACACCTTACTATCTAATAAGACAAAAACAACTTACTATCTAATAAGACAAAACAACCTTACTATCTAATAGAAAAAAAACACCTTACTATCTAATAAGACAAAAACAACCTTACTATCTAATAAGACAAAAAAAACCTTACTATCTAATAAGACAAAAACATCCTTACTATCTAATAAGACAAAAACAACCTTACTATCTAATAAGACAAAAACAATCTTACTATGTAATAAGACAAAAACAACCTTACTATCTAATAAGATAAAAACAACCTTACTATCTAATAAGACAAAAACAACCTTACTATCTAATAGGACAAAAACAACCTTACTATCTAATAAGACAAAAACAACCTTACTATCTAATAAGACAAAAACAACATTACTATCTAATAAGACAAAAACAACATTACTATCTAATAAGACAAAAACAACCTTACTATCTAATAAGACAAAAACAACATTACTATCTAATAAGAAAAACAACCTTACTATCTAATAAGACAAAAAACAACCTTACTATCTATTAAGACAAAAACAACCTTACTATCTAATAAGACAAAAACAACATTTCTATCTAATAAGACAAAAACAACCTTACTATCTAATAAGACAAAAACATCCTTACTATCTAATAAGACAAAAACAACCTTACTATCTAATAAGACAAAAACAACCTTACTATCTAATAAGACAAAAACAACCTTACTATCTAATAAGACAAAAACAACCTTACTATCTAATAAGACAAAAACAACCTTACTATCTAATAAGACAAAAATAACCTTACTATCTAATAAGACAAAAACAACCTTACTATCTAATAAGACAAAAACAACCTTACTATCTAATAAGACAAAAACAACCTTACTATCTAATAAGACAAAAACATCCTTACTATCTAATAAGACAAAAACAACCTTACTATGTAATAAGACAAAAACAACCTTACTATCTAATAAGACAAAAACAACCTTACTATCTAATAAGACAAAAACAACCTTACTATCTAATAAGACAAAAACAACCTTAGACAACCTTACTATCTAATAAGACAAAAACAACCTTACTATCTAATAAGACAAAAACAACCTTACTATCTAATAAGACAAAAACAACCTTACTATCTAATAAGACAAAAACAACATTACTATCTAATAAGACAAAAACAACATTACTATCTAATAAGACAAAAACAACCTTACTATCTAATAAGACAAAAACAACCTTACTATCTAATAAGACAAAAACAACCTTACTATCTAATAACCTTACTATCTAATAAGACAAAAACAAACTTACTATCTAATAAGACAAAAACAACCTTACTATCTAATAAGACAAAAACAACATTACTATCTAATAAGACAAAAACAACCTTACTATCTAATAAGACAAAAACAACATTACTATCTAATAAGACAAAAACAACCTTACTATCTAATAAGACAAAAACAACATTACTATCTAATAAGACAAAAACAACGTTACTATCTAATAAGACAAAAACAACCTTACTATCTAATAAGACAAAAACAACCTTACTATCTAATAAGACAAAAACAACCTTACTATCTAATAAGACAAAAACAACCTTACTATCTAATAACCTTACTATCTAATGAGACAAAAACAACCTTACTATCTAATAAGACAAAAACAACCTTACTATCTAATAAGACAAAAATAACCTTATTATCTAATAAGACAAAAACAACCTTACTATCTAATAAGACAAAAACAACCTTACTATCTAATGAGACAAAAACAACCTTACTATCTAATAAGACAAAAACAACCTTACTATCTAATAAGACAAAAACAACCTTACTATCTAATAAGACAAAAACAACCTTACTATCTAATAAGACAAAAACAACCTTACTATGTAATAAGACAAAAACAACCTTACTATCTAATAAGACAAAAACAACCTTACTATCTAATAAGACAAAAACAACCTTACTATCTAATAAGACAAAAACAACCTTAGACAACCTTACTATCTAATAAGACAAAAACAACCTTACTATCTAATAAGACAAAAACAACCTTAGACAACCTTACTATCTAATAAGACAAAAACAACCTTACTATCTAATAAGACATAAACAACCTTAGACAACCTTACTATCTAATAAGACAAAAACAACCTTACTATCTAATAAGACAAAAACAACCTTACTATCTAATAAGACAAAAACAACCTTACTATGTAATAAGACAAAAACAACTTTACTATCTAATAAGACAAAAACAACCTTACTATCTAATAAGACAAAAACAACCTTACTATCTAATAAGACAAAAACAACCTTACTATCTAATAAGACAAAAACAACCTTACTATCTAATAAGACAAAAACAACTTTACTATCTAATAAGACAAAAACAACCTTACTATCTCATTAAGAGAAATGTGTGCGAGGTGCAAATATTATAGTATGCACTACTATAGCTTTGGTTGGTTGGTTGGTTGGTTGGTTGGTTGGTTGGTTGGTTTATTTTGTTGTTATATTTTTTTGTTTTAGCGATCCGATTTTTCTGGGATGCCTGTATGCACGTGTTGTTTTTGCCCACACTGTGCTGACAGGTATGTGTTGCGGTACGGTCTGCACAATCCGTTTTTTAGTGTGTGTACACGCTGGATCTTTTCATTTTTCCATGAGCCAGCTACTGACATTGACCTACAGGGTCTATAAGTGCATACTTTGTATTTTGCATAAGCTTACCTACACACATGAAGGGGTTGCGCAAATGTTGACTCGGGGAAATCGGAAAAATCACCCTTTACCCACCAGGGGGAGGTGTCTAGGTGGATCGAACCTTGGACCTTCCTGACAGAAAGCCCGACATTTACCAACCTGACTCAGCGCTTGTCTAACATTATTTGACATTACAAAGTACACTGCTAAAAAACATTCCTATAAAAGTCGTCCCTAAACGCTATCAAATGGACCAACCGACAGAGAGAAAAAAATTAACACAAAGGTTGCTGAAAAAATAAGACAGGTGACGACTGTATGTATTGAGGGCGGTTGAGTCAGTATTTTTTCATCCACAAATAAACAGTTTAAAAGTCTCACTGACACATCTGGCATTCAGTGAACTACCACACACAAAGCACGCCTATGCGTAGGACGCACACGCACACATAGGCCTATACATAGCTGGTCGATGTGAATTAAATCAAACATCCCCCACTTTCTGAAAAGTTGGATTGAAAATGAGAGGGAAAAATAAATAAAGACGACGAAGAAGGAAAAAAAAAGACTGTCTAACCACTGAAGTAAAAAACAAAAACAAAACAAAAAAAGGGTCGCAAGGTGACAGAAATTAGTTCATGCTCTGGAGGCGTGCATATTTATCTCATCGTGTGACATCAGTATTATCGCACCAAGGCCCTTTACACGTTCCTTCTGCACCTGCACCATGCTCCGTCTTGATTGGATTTGTCAAACAAGTCATAGCTGCTGATTGAGAGGTTAAGATCCTATCATGATAGATTGACATGGGTCACACAGTGACAGGTCGCTGATAGCGTGCTGTAGTCTAGATAGGTCACAGGGAACAAAGTCTTGAGGTTAGAAAATAAAGCAAAACACTTCCATCCCTAACGAGAAAATTCCGGAATGTCCTAGGAGAGTGAGGTAAAAGAGTTGGTTTGGTTTGGTTCAGTTTTTACGTCGGCACCCACCTCAGGTGATATGGCCGACGGGGATAACCATCCCAAGGAAGTGGGGGAAGGGGGACTTATCTAATCCTATACTGACACCACCGGAACAGCAATGATGTTAATTAAGATGGGACAGTGAGAAGGCCAGTTTTAATATAGCGCACCCCAGGCTTCAACCCCACAACCATTAGCATGTTAATCCGACGCTCAACGAACTGAGCTATTGAGGCCCGCTGAGGTAAAAGAGACTTCAGCATTTCTCAGATAAACGCTTTTAACCCTTTGACCCCCGCACCCTGTCCACCAGTATCCTGCATTGTCAACTATGCAAGCAAAGCAAAAACTTAGCCCTTTGATTCTCTCACCCTGTCCACCAGCTTCCCTCAGGAAGCTGGTGGATAGGATGAGGAAATCAAAGGCTTAACTTTTAGCAGATGGTGGATAGGGTGCGGGAGTGAAAGGTTTAAGGGCGGTGCTCACCTCTCCCTCACCACTTTTGGATTTGTTTGTTTGGTTCTTTATTTGCTGTTTATTTGCTTGTTTGTTTGTTTCTGAAGTGTTCGATTTTTTTTTTCTGAAATGCATGTATGCATGTTGTCTTGCAGGCAGTTGGTGCCACACAGCCCGATTCTTCAATAGGCATGCATTATGGGTGGTTTCATGTTTCTATAAGCCACTGGACATTGACATGATAGTGTTGTTTTTTTTAACGTGCGTATCTGATGTTCTGCATGCCTATGCACATGAAGGGGTTTCAGGCACTAACAGGTCTGTAACATGTGCTACAAAAGCCTCAATAACGCAGCCCCCGATTACCTGTCAAGCCTACTTGAGATCTATCTTCCCTCACGTACCCTCCGCTCTGCCTCCGATCCTCTGACTTTTCGCTTTCCACGCACTAAGCTCAATACCTATGGTCCACGAGCCTTCTCTGTTTCTGGTCCACTCTCCTGGAACAAACTTCCTCTCTCAGTCCGTCATCAACCTACTTTTGTCTCCTTCAAGTCCGCTCTCAAAACTCACCTTTTCTCCTCTGCATAAAATCCTGACCTCACTCAACCCCCTCTGCAGCCTGTCTCCACTCGGAGGGGAATCACATTGTAATATATAATTGTATATAATATGCTCTATAATTTTCCATTGCTTTTATTCTTTCTCCCCATTTATAGCCATGCGTGTGTGTGTGTGTGTGTGTGTGTGTGTGTGTGTGTGTGTGTGTGTGTGTGTGTGTGTGTGTGTGTGTGTGTGTGTGGTGTGTGTGTGTGCGCGTGTGTGCGCGTGCGTGCGTGTGTGTCTGTTTCAGCGCTTAGATTTGATTTTTTTTTATCAAGATTCTGCGCTATATAAATATCGTAATTATTATTATTATTATGTTGACCTGGGAGATCGGAAAAAGTTTCGCCCTTCACCCACCAGGCGGGAAGTACCCAGATAGGCTCCAACCATCAGTTTCAATGGCGCCACAGGAGGAATAAGTCGTTGGAGCGATACCTCTTGGAGTGGCTATATTGAAGGATCACTGCGCGTAGTGATGGCCTCTTGCGAAAACTACATTGGCTTCTAATCAAAACAAGAATCGAGTAGAAAATTGCCACACTCTGTTTTAAATATCTAAATTCGAATACGATGCCAACATATATGTCAGCACGCCTCCTGATCTTCAAATCTCAAAATGTTCAGGTTTCAAGAAACTTCTCTCTTAACAGTATCTTGGTTCTCTCCAGCAACTTGCCGAAGGAAATACTTTGAGTTTGGGCCAACAATATGGAACTCCCTCACAGTGTACTTGAGAGAAAGTAGCCCTCTGCTTATTTTCAAAAAAAAAAAAAAAAAAAAAAAAATTTCAAAACATGTCTTTCAGAAACCTCCAAAATTGCAAAGATTTAGTCTGTGGCTTTTGCAGATCCAGTTGTTTCCCTCTCTGTCTGTCTGTCTCTGTCTCTGTCTGTCTGTCTCTGTCTCTGTCTCTGTCTGTCTGTCTCTGTCTCTCTCTCTCTCTCTCTCAGTCTCTGTCTGTCTCTCTCTCTGCTTGATAAGTTTGGACATATTATTAAATTATTTATTTTACATGTTTGTTGTTGTTGTTTTGTGTTGTTTTGTTTTGTTTTTATATACAGATTTTTGTAGAAAGTGTTAATTTCTTGTTTATTTTTCGAGGTTCTAGTCAATCAAAGTTCCATTCTGATCAATCAGTTTGGTCATACCTTTATTCACATAGTGTCTTTTTTTTTCTACGTATCAGAAGTGGTTTGTAGTCGTCTCATGATTAACCTATAATGATAATGACGACGATGATGATTTCGATGGGGTGTGTGTGTGTGTGTGTGTGTGTGTGTGTGTGTGTGTGTGTGTGTGTGTGTGTGTGTGTGTGTGTGTGGTGAGAAAGAAGAGAGAGAGAGAGAGAGAGTGTGTGTGTGTGTGTGTGTGTGTGTGTGTGTGTGGTGTGGTGTGTGTGTGTGTGTGTGTGTGTGGTGTGTGTGTGTGTGTGTGTGTGTGAATTCTGGTCAGCACACTAAGTGCTTACTGAATTTAGGACCTTGAAAAGACTTGACTCCCCTCCGCTCCTCGCCCCCCCCACCCCACCCCACCCCTGCGCTACCATGAAGATATCAGGGGGTCAGGCTCAGTCTCTCAGTCTAATTAGTATCTTCTGGAAAGTCTTTGCTAGAAATTTCCATTTACTTTCTGTCACTCTCTTTGTTTCTGCAGGGCTCCTTTGTTTTCCGTCATTTCTTCCTATATCATTTTCTATCTTGCTGGTCCTTTCACGTTGTATGTGTTATAACAAACTGCATCTTTGCGTATTTTCTAGGCCTACTGGTCGAGGTGATCAGTAAAAAATATGAAATCCCCTCATGCAAAACAACAGCAAATGGTACAACCTTGACACAGGTTAATAAGTTCAAATACCTGGGAACGGTCATTTCATCAGACGGCAGATGCACATCGGAAATAGCTGGCAGAATCGGCCAAGCCAAAACAGCGTTCAAGAAGATGACAAGCATTCTTGCCAACAAATGCCTATCAATTAACATCAGAAAGAGAGTCCTTGAATGTTCTATAGAACCAATACTGTTGTACGGATGCGAGGCGTGGACAGTCAGCAAGCAAAGCCAGAGCAAGATTGAGGCAGCCGAGACGTGGTTTCTCAGAAGAATGTTGAGAGTTCCATGGGCAGCAAAGAAAACAAACGAGACAGTCTTGATGGAGGCAGACACAAATAGATCACTCATAAGGAAGATTAGGAAAAGACAAGCAATGTTTATAAACCATTTTATGAGGAAGGGGGATTTGGAGCACCTGGTTACAACGGGAAAGCTGGAGGGAAAGAGAGCACCAGGTAGACCCAGGGAGAGAATGCTGGACGGACTTGCAGAGTGGCTGGGGATGAGGAGGGTGGGGGAGATGCTGGGGGCAACGAGAGATAGAGACAGATGGAAGTCCATGGTCGCCAACGCCATGCGGCAGGGCACCTGATGATGATGATGACTGGTCGCATGCCACATATTAAATGCGATTTTGGATCTAAGCAAATGTGATGTGCACTAGAAGCAGTTTTGCGTCATTAAAGCCAGTGCTGGTATAATGTTCTTTGATATCTAGTGATAGTTACACATTTGTATTCAGGTTGCTTTTTTTTTTAAACCTGACCTTGGTGATATACAGGGGGTGGGGGTGGGGGGTGCAAAAGTAGGTATACAGTAAGTATCACATCATTATCATAATGCTTAATTCCTTTCTCCATTAGAGGAGTGTGTGAATACCGACGGCAAGCAGTTTGAGTATCTGAGGGATTAAGGCTGTGCTTGTTATTACATGTATATGCAATATTCATTTGCTTGTATAATAAATGCAATGAGTATTGTACGTGTGTTTTTTGTGGTTTTTTTCATAACTGTATACCTACTTTTGCACCCCCTGTATTTGGCGGAATGGTCAAAACCAAGGGCATATCCTTAGACTATGTGCACGAATGCATTGATTATGTACACTCACTTTTGTCTTCCAGATGTGTTTGTTTGTTTTTGTTTTTACTGGATCACCGAAAAATTGTTTGTGTTTTAAATTAATTGTAATGATAACCACCACCACAACAACATCATCATCATCATCAACAGCAACAGCAACAATAATAATAGTAATAATAATAATGATGATGGTGATGATGATGATAATGATGGTGATGGTGGTGGTGGTGATGATGATGATAATGATGACAATAATATATAATAATAGTAATAATAATAACAATAATAATAATGATAATAATAAATCTTGATTCAAGATTCAAACCAGCGCGCACACTCTCATCATTCACCAAAGCAATCACCCAACAACGACCAAAACTCCAGGGCACAAAGCACACATAGGCTGGAAGGCAGAAGACAGGACAGTGGGGCGTGTGACCTCTGACCAAAAGCGTCATACTCCCTCTATCTCACACACACATATAAGATGCTGAGTTAGGGTACACTCAAGCCTATTAGGCGAATGACCCTTGACTCAACGTGTCATCCTCTCTGTCACACCAGACACACACACACACACACACACACACACACACACACACCACACACACACACACAACACACACACACACACTGTTCCATTTATTCTCTCTTTTTCTCTTCTTTTCCCCTTTCCTCTGCTATTCAGTTTCTCTTTCACTGTCTTGCTGTCTCACTTTTCAATTTATTTATTTTTATGACCAACACTTCAGAAAGGCAAGAAGGCTAATTGGGCTTCAAGGGGAGGAACGTGGGAAATAAATCTATCTCTCCAGTATATATTTATGCCAGGGCAGCCGGATCAATGCCCTGCTCTTCACGATTTTCAACTGCCGGGGATCTATTAACGTGAGCAGGCCAGAAGCCACATGAGATGGTTATTGCCATAATATGGTTCTACGCAGTGGGCTAGACTTTAAACATTAATGAAAATATATACATATATATGTATATAAAGTAGACTATACTACAGTGCTCAAAGTTGTCGCTCGTATAATCAAACTTCGAGATCTTAAAAAAAAAAATGCGAGGAGGCGGTAATGATTCACATCGACCCATGGAAATCGCACGCGTGTGAGCAAGGTAGTTCAACTGTTTACACATTCATTAGTAGATTCAGTTTACTACCAAATTTGGTTAGCAGGCCCTGAGTAGATAAGTTCATTCTAATATGACTCCTTATATGGGTCACAACGGTTGAAACTCCGTACGTGTTTCATTTTATGAACTTCTGCTGGTCGTGGCTAAATATACTGGTTTGTGGGTGATAAAAAGCGAATGCTGAAAGGCAAGCCACTCATTAGGAGGAAGGGAGGAAATTAAATCAAAATAATATGCCGTAAATTGCACGCTTGCTTCCCTTCGGTAAGTTGTGTGATTCCCTTTGCAAAAATATGTTATCCGTATTAAAAATCCATCTGTAAAAACAGGCGGTGATATTTTTGCACAGTCTGTTATTGTAATGAAAACGTGAACCCAAACTGCACATCCTAAATTTGATTTGATTCCAAAGTTTCTGAAATAGCTTCTGCTGCGTTCTGTGCTACTACACACGAGATCTCACGAGATGTGTTGACATGAACCGTGAATGACGTCAAGGGATTTTCCCTAGGAGAATCATCGATGAGTCATTCACAAGAAATGAACATCAGGGCCCAATCATATTTCCTATAAGCTCGTGGCCGCTGCTACCTGTTTCACTGAACCAGGCAGACCACGCGGGTCGTAAGAGGACGTTCTCTCAGGACATCGTCCTGCCTTGCAGGACCGGTGGAAACCACCAACTTCTAGGTAAAATTTCAAGATGGCGACCCCGGATAGCCCAGACAGCGACAGTGATGTGCAAGGTAAGTACACTGTTACTCAGTGGAAATCCATGTCTCACTATCACTATTTTTGGGTTCCATGAGTCACTGAGTTGTGAGAGTTCCTTGAAAGTTAATCGTGACGCCGACTTTAACCTACTTCCCTCGTCCAGCGCTCAAGAGAAATTCAGTCTTGTCACATGCTTTTGTCGTCTGCGATTTGTGGACCAACCTGACGAACTCCAGTAGATGGACACGGAATAGGAAGTGTATAACGGACACCGACATGGCGGGACGTAGGGGGATCCTCATTTTTTCTGTTTGATTTTGTTGTCATCATGCATTTGCCACCTAATCCCGGTCAGTATTTGGAGGGAGAAATTTAAACGCTTTAACATCATATATGATGCTCTATTCAGTATTTTAATTCTTCTTGAAAAAAATGTTATCAGTGGCTGTCAGAAATAGTGATGACAGGAAGTCGGCCTACTGATAAACAGTAGTCTATTTTACAGTGCAAAATATTTAAGGTTTTTGTGTAACATTTTTATGTTTCCAGTAGGCCCTATAGGCTAAATATTAGAATGTGCATAGCTTTATACAACCAATCCCTGGTTTGGATTTAAATTAGCCAATTTTATTTGGCCAGTAAATATTAGGTGCCTATATGAATTAATGTAGTAGCATGCCATGGGTAAAGTTGACACCATGCTGATTATTTCATTTCATAGGCCTAAACATTTCTAGCCCAGTGTCAAATGTGGGAGTAATCCATGGCTACATCCTGAAGAAACATTTGGCTTAGGCCTAACAAATGAAATCCATCCATGATAAGATAGCCTAAACATTTCATGACTTGGGTAATGCTGTGGCTTGAGATAACACCTTGGATACTCTTATCATTCTTATTCATTTCTAGATTGCGTATGCATTGTTGAAAACTTGTTATATAGTGGTTATTCAGCAAGGTCCATCAGAATAATGGTTTGTCTGTCCAGTGGATCTTGTACTAAACAAACTGAAAACTTGCTTTTCATTTTTTATTTGCCGTACTTAGGCTTTGTCAGCCTTCTTTGTAACTTCATCCATAAATCTTTGTCACAGGATTTAGATTTTGCATGAAATTGAAAGTTTTCTCATTTTGAAAATTTGAAGCTTATAATTAATTACATAAGTATGTTTTTTGGACCGGTGAGAAAAATGGGGATTTTAGTGTGTGTGTGTTTGAGCTGGATGAGTAGAGAGAGGAGTTAGAGTATTCTATCTTGCTCTGCTGTGTTTGATACTTTGTATTAATTATTAAGGTAGTATTCTTTCACAAAGTTGAGAGGTGAGGGGATTTAGTGTTGTAATTTTTTTTCTTCTTTTGCCAACACTGTTCAGGCAGTATGTAAATGCATAGTCTGCGTACTCAATCTTCATCTGGTATGGTGTTTTTGTGTTTTCATGTTTCTTTAAGCCACTGAACGTTGACATGACATGCTACAGGATCATCAACATACACATTTGGTGTTCTACCTGTCTGCATGCATGAAGAGGGTACAGGCCTGTTGACCTGTGAGCAGAAAGAATGCCACCCTTATTCCTGCTAAGTAGTCTGTTGGAAGTCCAGCTGACTGTCATGCCTGTCATAAAGTTGATTCAACAATATTGCTATTCTTTTTATATTTTATTAATTTATTTATTTATTTTATCAATCTGCAGCATTATCCAAAAAGCAGAACTTTCTGATAATGGTATAAAACTGAAAATACACTGGAAAAGGGCAGATCTGATCACTACACATACACAGTGTCTACACTGTGTGAGTCACTGTCCAGACTACTTTTTTACAATAATGTTCCATGTCGCCTGCAAAATCTGAATGAGCAGCAGCTTTTTTTTTTTTTTTTTTTTTTGTATAGAGGAAGCATGCCTGGGCTAACACTTATGTTCTAAAGCTAAGAAACCAGTTTTGCACAATCTGCTGATGCAGCTACATGATCTTTTTTGTGACAGCACGTAATTCAAATTTGTAATATTTACTTCTGTTAGATCGTGTCCAGCATTAGATGCCCAGCCCATTACCTATCATTAGCAATATTTTGATGAACTTGATTGGCTGTGCTTACATCAAGTTTTAATGTGCTGTACCTGTTTTCAGATTTTTGTCTTAGTCTGTATAGAGTATGTCACTGTGTTCCCTTGTTTTTGCTCTGTCACATGACTGTGTTTCTGTGTCTGTTTGTATATAACAGTATGTTTCACTGTCATTGTGTACCTACATCAGTTCATGTGCACAGCCATGCACACAAACACACACACACACACAAACACAACACACACACACACACACACACACACACACACACACACACAACGCTCAGTGTATAATTTACTGTCAAACATTAAGTGATAGGAGCAAATAATAGGGTTTACGAGCGAATGTCCAGCTGTTCATTCGTTGTATGTGTCTTTTATCTAATTTCATGTTTTATCACACAGTCTATAGCAGACCTGGTTAGCGCAGAGCATACAGCAGACCTGGTTAGTGCAGAGCATACAGCAGTTCTGGTTAGCGCAGAGCATACAGCAGTTTCCTGGTTAGCGACAGAGCATACAGCAGAGACAACTAGTTCTAGCGCAGAGCATACAGCAGTTTCGGTTAGCGCAGAGGCATACAGCAGACCTGGTTAGCGCAGAGCATACAGCAGTTCTGGTTAGCGCAGAGCATACAGCAGAAACTAGTTTAGCGCAGAGCATACAGCAGTTCTGGTTAGCGCAGAGCATACAGCAGTTCTGGTTAGCGCAGAGCATACAGCAGACCTGGTTAGCGCAGAGCAACAGCAGTTCTGGTTAGCGCAGAGCATACAGCAGTGTTCGGTTAGCGCTAGAGCATACAGCAGGACCTACGAGTTCGTAGCGCAGAGCATACAGCAGTTCTGGTTAGCGCAGAGCATACAGCAGTTCTGGTTAGCGCAGAGCATACTAGCAGTTCTTGTTAGCGCAGAGCACAGAGGTGTAGGTGTTGCCTTCCGCTTGGTTCCAGTCTAACATTTACTGGGTTTGCATGTTTCTTTAAAGTCGAGCCTGACGAAAAAAAACTTTTTTGCATGTAGCCTACAGTTCATCCAGCTGTGATGAGTGCTTGACGTTTGTTCAGGACTGGGGAAGATAAACAAAAGCTGATAGTGCCAAAACGTAATCTTGTGTCAGTTGGTGAGCATGCTGTCAGTTGCACCAACTGTTTGGAACTCTCTGCAAGATGATCTAGGGGAGCTGCCCACCCTTCTGCACTGTTACAGTTGAGCTAAAGACTTACTGTCCACCCAGGCCTTCCATTGCTGATACTACAGCTTCATTGCTATACGTAGTTTTTCTCCGCTAATATGGGTTTTACTTCTAACTACCAATCATGTGGTATCATGTAGTCTTTCGTTTTATAAACCATGTATTATGTAATATTATACATACAGTGTATGTATTCATATTTATGGTTGGACATTCTTGTTACATATATTCATTTATATACATGTATGTTATCTTTTATGAATGTGTATTCTGCTTGTGTGACTGTGGGAGATATTTAGGTATAATGTATTGCACTCTGTGTGATGTGAAATATGCCATATATGCAGTGAGTCAAGTGAGTTATAGAGAATGGTGCTGCACAGAAATTATTTTATTATTATTATTGTCACTGTTATTATTATTACAATATTTTTATTGTTCTTCTGATCATTATTATTAGTATTATCATCATTATCAGTGTTATTTATTGCATGATTGCAGGGGGCAACAGACAAGGGCTGAAGCTGGAATTTAACTCTGGTTCTCGCCAGGGATCGCCATCTTTAGCCGATATGGGTCACACCACACAGATGTGAGTATGACTGACAGTCTCTGTGACCTCTTAATGTTTTTGTTTTGGTTGGTTGGTTGGTTGTGGTTGGTTGGTTAGTTGGTTGGTTGGTTGGTTGGTTGGTTGGTTAGTTGGTTGGTTGGTTTGGGGAGGGGGGTTGGGGGAATCGCATCAGTTTTCTTCTTTAAAGTTAAAACTTTTTGTTTGTTTGCTGGTTTAATCCTTTAACCCTTTTGCTGCTGATGTTTTTGGCTGCAGAATGTGAGAAAATGTCCAGAAAAATGAAAACTTAAACCTATGAATTTTGTTTACTGTAAAAGATTGTTTTTGTAACAATGTAAATTTATAACAATATAAATATTGAACCAGATTGTTAAACAGTCTTCCTGAGATACCGTGACTCCATTTTCCTCATTCTCTCTCTGTTTCTCTTCTGTCTGTCTCTCTCTCTCTCTCTGTTTATCTGTCTGTCTGTCTGTCTGCTCTCTCTCTCTCTCTCTCTCAACACACTCAAACAGAGACAGACAGAAACAGAGAGAGAATGAGGAAACAAACACAATGTAATTTATAACAATATGATATTGAACCAGATTGTTACAGTCTTCCTGAGATGCCATGCTCCACACACACACACACTCTGTTCTCTCTCATGCACATATGGACACACGCATGCATGCAGCACACACACGCATGCGCATATGGACACGCATGCCACACACACACACACACACACACACACACACACACACACACACACACACACACACACACACACACACACACACACACACACACACACACACACACACACACACTCTCACACACACACACATACATACTGTAACATAGGATACAGAAAGAGAAAACTAGGCCATAATCATGTAATGTGCCCCACCCATTTCATTCCACACCTTAATTGGTCAGATTAAAAATAAGCACCAGCAGTGATGTCACTTGTCATATGATACCCATGGCAGTAAAAAAAATTATGTGCTAAATATTTTTCCATTGCAGTGAAAATCCAGAGGGAATAAATTTCATTTTAATTTTTATGTCTGATGGGTTGGTTAGCTAAGTTGGTTAGGACATTGATCTTCTGTTCCAGTCTGATCAAAGTTGACCCTGCCTGGAAAGGGCTTGATAGGTAAAAGATGGAAATTTTTCTTTCTGTCTGTATGTGCAGACCCACTAATACCTGAACCTGCTTTGTATTATGTACATAGAAAATCAGATACATCTGTGAAAGATAATGTAAGCTATGTACCAAATACACATGTTAAAGATAATGTAAGCCTTGTCAGTGTTCAGTAACCTGTTATGGAAACCCCAAATACCCTGTCATTGTGGTGCTGTGGTTAGCGCTATGGACTGCCAACTATCACTTGGTGTGTAAGGTTGTGGGTTCAGATCCCATCAGTCCTATCAACAAGGCTCCCGCGAATTGAAAACCGAGAGTGAGAATCTGCAGGGGAAAAAATCCGCGAAAAAAAAACTATAAAAAAACTATAAATTAAGCTCAGATATGTGTCAGATTGCACCATTTTAAATGTAAATTTTCAACCCCCCGCCCTGATTTTCAGGGATTTTTGCTTTTTTTAGTGGGAGCCCTGTATCAAAATGATTGTGGGCTTTTCTTTTCTTTTTTTCTTCTCCCCCTACACCCCTCCACCCTTCCCCCACCTACTGACTAATAATTGAGTATGCTGTAGGCTCCTAGAAAAGATAGGGACTACACAGTCAAGTCTTATCCACTTACAGATGCATCATCAAAGGTGTTGCTTAAATCTCCTGACCAACATCACAAGTGTCTCAATCTGTCTGGCTTGACTGACGCCAGGATACGTTGACTGTAAGCTTGTAGTATAGCCCTGTCACACACTCTCAATCCTAGATGAAGCTCCATAGCGTCATGATTGTCTTCCCCCTCGTCATCATCATAGCATTGTAAAAATTGTCTGAAATTTTTCCCCCCGTTGGGTTGCCGGGGGCTCTTTCAGTATAAATAGTAACCCCACCTTCTGGAAATTCTGTGCTAGAAACTTCCTCTTTTCTGTCACTCTCTTTGTTTCTGCCTTGTTGCCTTGCTTTCTGTCATTTCTACTTATTTTCTGCCTTAATGGTCCATTCACGTGTATTTTTTCGATAAAGTCTTATGTACTTTTTCTTCGGATTGATAATTGGGTACATGTATTAAGTGCATTTTTGGCTCTAAGGAGGTGAGATATGCAGAAGCAATTTTAGGTAATTTATGCCTGTTTTTATATATGTTTTGGTGTCCTTATGTATGCTTATATTTGTATTCAGGTGTGTTTTTTAAATCTCCCCTGTGCGATAAATCGGACGGAATGGTCCTACGCCAGGGGCATGTCCTTAGATTATGTGCGCGAATGCATTGATATGTGTACTTAATTTTCTTTTCTTTTTTTTTCCTGTTGAAGTTTTGTGCGTTTTGAAGTGGTTATAGCCCTGATATGGCTCTGCGCAGTCGGCTGGGCTTTAAACAACAATAAAAGTAAAGTAAAAAGTCCGAAATTTTGTGGTTATTAGTGTGGCGTAGGAAATGGCACAGATCTATGAGAACAAACAAAGCACAAAAACAAGCATACAAACCCGTAAACAAGGGCGTTTGACCACCCAGATGGCAGAGTATACCACTGAAGATGAAGTAAACAAACTGCGCAGCAATGTAATGCCTACTTAGTGTGAACCAAATAAGTTCTAGTAGGCCTGAGTAAACGTACTTTAGAATGATAACGTTGTTTCAGTGTTTAATCCTACACACATTTCTGATGGTAGAGACAGCATGACTTCAAGTGAGAATTCAGCTACTGCTGCATGTTTGCTCTCTGTGTTTTAACCCTATGATATGCTGATTTAAAGTATTCTGTAAGGAGATTGTAATAATGATGCAGACACAATCAAACTATTGAATATATTATCATACTCATTTGTAAAGAAGATTATAAGATGAGACATACTCAAACTTTGGAATATATTATATATAACATGTTTATGCTCAAGATTGTCATAGTCACGTTGATTTATATTATGCTTATGATATATTTCTGCTCTGATCTACTCTCAGTGTATTGATTATGACAAGAGTTTGTAATTATGCAGAGTATTCCAAGTCTCTCATCACCCAGCCACAGAATAAAAGTACCCACTGTAGGATTATGTAAAAAAAAACCCAACCTGTTTGACATCTTTCTGTTTGAAGAAAAACTGATTGAGACCTTTTTGTTTTGTTCATATTTTAATTTTACACTAGTGAATTTATTATAGTTTTATTTACTGTCAAGGAATCCATCAATTAATGTTCATGAAATAGGTATTTTTCTTTTCTTTTCAGTGAACGTCTTCGATCACGAGGGATTGAACGGTCTTCAGGAAAATTGCAAATATCTCCTGGCAAAGTAAGTTGTACATCAGTGGCACTGCAGTATTTTTCATCATTTCCTGTATTTTCTTTTCATTTTTTCAATTTTGATTTCCCCTGTTAAACAGAGGAGAAAAGTGGTTGTAGTTGACTTGAGATGAGACTGTGTTTTTGAGTGTGTTGAGCTTGGTTTTTAGACTGTGTCTTATGTCATTTGCATGTTTAGTCCAAAATGGTGCATGATACTTTTAAGGTGAAAGATCAGAAAGTGTTTGTTGTTCTTTTATACTGTGTCACAGTGAGAAAGTTTACTGTCTGAGAACTGCAGCAGTCAGCTGGGCTTTAACCCTCTTAGCTTCATTACAACCGCAGCAGACAGTGCCGCCAGCACTGCCTAGCGCTTCGTTACGGCCATACACGACCATAAAAGTCGGCCACGAGCATGGGCTATTTGATCATATACTGATCACATGTTTCTGGCCCTGGGAGACTGACAATTGGTCACACATTCTTGGCATCATCCAATGAGATGATCTTGGGAAAATTAGCACTACACACACATCCATTCACTTATGCTTGGGCACGAAATGTGGTTGGGGTATTTTTATTCATGCCTCGTAGCGTGTGAAAAAATGGCGATGCTCTTTGTAGCAGACGGTTTTTCAGGATACAGATGATTCTCCAGATTATTCATAGGAGGAATTAAATACTACTGTTCGTGAATTAGAAAAACACGAAGAAGATGTAGCTGAGTCAGATATTGAGGTTGGTGAGGGGGAAGATGATGAAAACTGTGATTTAGGAGAGCAGACCGACACAGAAGATAGCGCAGCTGGCCGTATTCCAGCGAACGTGGCACCCAGCACTGGTTCTGCTGACAGTATAGAAATTTGATCTCCCAGTCGGACCAAATTGTACACTGCCAGCTGATGCCAAACCTTTAGATTATTTCTTTTTGTTTTTGTACTGACAGTTAGTAAACTGTATTATGAACACTGAATGTAGTTTTGTAGTGCAAAGAAAAATAGTGATTAAAAACTACCTGAACAAACTGTGTAAATACCTGAGGAGCACTTGGTGACATTTGGTGACCACTGTGAGTACTATCACATGGCAATGCTGTTAGACATTTTAGCTAAGCCATACTCTAATTCATTACTCATCTGTATGTGTTATGGTCACATATAGGTGTGCTTCTCTTGTCATATATATGTCACTTGTTTATTCATGTTTGGTGACAATGACATGACAAGCAGTGGTTAGAAAGAGGTACTCATGTGGATATGGAAGTAAAGCATGTTTACCGACACTGACAAATTTCTAGCTTTATATCTGATCAGACATGCTCACAGTGTACTCATGAACAGAGTAACCCTATTTTGGGGGGAAAAGCTTCAGAAAATTCGAAATATAGGGGCAGCTCAGCTCTCTAGAATACAAATACAGGAGGGTTAAACAACAACAATAGTTGTGAAAATGAGAATTGAATAAATGTAAGTGTGCACGCATGCATAGAATGACGGAGGCTCATTGTTATGTATATGGAGCTTGAATCAATCAACATCAGAGTGTTGTATGACCACCTTGCTCTCAGTTATTTTGATTAATGAGATACACAGCGTAAGCAGTACTGTTGTGAGGCATATTAATATTTGTTTGCAGTCACCAACCTATTCAGTAAGCTTTGGTCATCAGAGTAGTGCTGTCACTCTTTCTTCACAAGAGCAGTATAAATATGTTTTTGAATTATTCGACGGGACTAGAAAGCTTAGCATTCCCTACCGAAATGCTTGATAAGGTCGTCTGGTTGACTTTGTATAAACCATTGAATGTTACTTGCCCTTAAATTATTTTGAAATGTTTGTCAGATTCCTTAATTCTGCTGTTAGTGAGGTGACTTGGAGACGGATGGTATGTGTATTGGTATGCATGTGCCATAAGTCAGGCTGCTACAGTAAGATTCCTGCTATCAATCAAACAAAATGTGTTGTTTCAGGAGTATGATTTCACTGCCGATGACATGCAGGATCTAGGTGAGATAGGGAGGGGAAACTACGGCACTGTCAACAAAATGATGCATAAAATCACCAACACTGTCATGGCTGTAAAGGTAAAACAACTTTCCCTTTTTTGTTGTTGTTGTTGTTTGTTCTGGTTGGTTGGTTGGTTGTTTTGCCAGTGGTTATACCACATTGAACACACTGGTTCTTGTCCGGTTGCTAAAGTTAAGCAACATCATGCCCAGTTAGTACTTATATGGCTGACCACCTGGAAACACTGGGTGTGATGGTGTCCTTTAACATGGCCACATCAGCTCAGTTGTTGCTGTCGTGCTTATAATTGCAGAGGTTGTGGATTCAACACTCGCACCAGCCACATGGGGTTTTTGTTGTTTGTTTTATAATTGCTGACAGGTGTGGGTGGAGCATTTATGGAATTGTCTGAGTGTGATGATTCCATGTTGAACAGACTCCAAAACTCTCTTTTTGGTCGTTATATGTTTGGTGTATTTGTGTGTGTGTGTCTCTCTCTCTCTCTCTCTCTCTCTCTCTCTCTCTCTCCTCTCTCTCTCTCTCTCTCTCTCTCTTTCTCTCTCTCTCTCTCCCTTTGTGTGTGTGTGTCTCTCTCGCTCCCTCCCTCCCTCCCTCCCTCCCTCCCCCCCCCAGTGCATTTTATGAGAGGGTCTTTTATTATGTTTGGTGTATTTGTCATTGTGTGTGTGTGTGTCTCTCTCTCTTCCCCCTACTCCCTCTCTCTCTCTCCCCCTCTGTGCATTTTATGAGAGGGTCTGTGTGTGTCACTGTGTGAGTGAGTGTGTGTGTGTGTGTGTGCGCACGCACGCACGCATGAATGCATGTGTTTAACAGTTCGTTTAGTCCTATTGGCACAGTTACTCTGATTAAAAATTTATGTTTCTTTCAGTTTGTCATGCTCAACTTTAAATGTATTGTTTGTATTTTAAACTAAAGTCTGTATGAATAGAATTTAAAAAATATTTTTTTGTGTTATGTATTGGCAGATTGCTTCTTTATTGTTCAGTGAAGCATTTGCTGCAATCAGCAACATCTTCAAGGACAAACCACAGGATCATTAGATCATATGTAGAACACAACAAGTCAACGTTGATTACAAGCAGACTTAAATTGGTCATAGGAAGGAAAATACAGGGGAGAAGTCAACAGTGGAAACATAGATTGTATAAATTTCAAATCGATTTGAACTTCCTCTTAGCACATCAACTTTGGATCATATCGCCATGAAGTTAGACATCTGTTTCAACGAGTTGGTATAAAATGCTCTTCACAGATGGTCCTTGCTCCAGCCTGCTTATAATGTGCAGCACAGAAGTTAAAAAACTACTCTGGCTGGAATGCAGTAAAAGAGAGACAGCAAGAGAGGGGAGGATGAGAGAGAGCGACAAAGAGAGAGGGGGAAACAATGCAAGAGGCAGGCCATGTCATTTTGTGTGCGTGCGTGCATGTGTTTGTGTGTGTGTGTGTGTATGTTAGAGAGAAACTTCAGACCAGAATACTTAAGTACTCAAAGATTAGCATTAGGTCCCATTGGACCTATCTTACAGCTAGTCTAAGAGAAAATATGCTAGACAGGGCTCAGCATGTAGGGAGTATCCATTGAAAGCAGGAGGTATGATTGCAAGAAAACAAATGTCCATTCATACATTTTAAACGTACTCGTAACATCTTATTTGTTGTAGTGTGAACATCATGATACATCAAAATTGTATGCGGTAATGTTATGTCTTAGTACTCGGAAAACTGTTTGTCCAAATGTCTGTGCCAGTAGTATTAAATGTGCTATTAGTACATTAACACATGCGTGCTTGATTATGTATGTGTGCATGGGTGCATAATGTGTATAGATAAACTGACAAGAATAGAATTCTGTTTTATTTGTTCAGGTAGAATTTGGCATGTCTTTTTCCTGAAGTTTCTGATTCTGACTAGACTGAAGATTTTTTTTATGGACCAGTAATGGCATTGAGACAATTCATGGGATATTTCGAGCTTGTCCATTTCTTTTCTCTTCCATCAGTACAGATGTAACAGTCACATTATTTGTTTGCCTCACAAAAGCATTGTGTTTGAACTTGAGTAGAGAATTTGATCAGTATAAATAAACATTTGGCTCATGAACGGGAGACAGTAACATGAGCCATGAGAAACAGGAGACGGTAACATAGCCAGTTGTTGTTTTAGTAAAATTAGTCGTTTCAGGTTGAGCGGTCAGTCATGACTCATTGATAAATCCCATTAGTTTTATTATTGAACTCGCTGATTATCAGTTTCAGCTAATTTCTTTTTCTGCACTTGAATTATTGTTCCAGCAACATATAAGCTGAGATGAATTTGGATTACATCTGTGAAATGATGGTGTATGATCATTTTCTGATTTCCCTGATAACAGCCATCATGGGCAACTTGGCTATAAACATAAGTTGTATGTGTGTGTTAGTTGGAACAATCACATCATGTCACTATGTCTGTTTGGTGCAGAGGATAAGATCCACTGTAGAAGAACGGGAACAGAAACAGCTGTTGATGGATCTGGACGTGGTGATGCGCAGCAACAACTGTCCTTTTATTGTGCAGTTCTATGGGGCTTTATTCAAAGAGGTGATTTTATTTTTCATCATTTCCCTGATGTATGTGTGTTAGTGTGTGTGTGGATATGCGCAGACCTGCTTACCTGCATGATTTTTACACATGTTGTACATTTTCAGTGCCAATACACCCATTTTGAAAAAAAAATCGTTAGAATCGCAGAAAAAAAACACCTTTTTGTCTCATTCAAAAAGAACATGTTGGTTTTGGTAAACCAGGAGACTTTGTCTTATGTATCTGAAAATGTTCTGTTTCCACAAACCACAAAGTCTGGAAGTTGAGGAAAGACTGTAGACAAACTTTTTCATGGTCAGGAAATGCTGAAAGTGTTCGTACATCTCCTTTTTTACAACCACAAACATGGTGTCATCTTGTCTGTGCCTTCGGTCATATCAAAACATTCTTCTAGTTTTGTGGACATTGTAAAATGAAACATGAGTGTCTAATTCCTTTTCCATTTCTACAGCACTTAGGCTATTAATAAAATACATAAATATAATAGTAAATAAACGTCTGCATAATGGGTTTGGACTTAACACTTGTACAAAGATGATGTGTGACATAGCGTGATGGTACTACTGTTTTATTTGTTGAAGTTTGTGATAGACATGTGGAAAGTGAAGTAGAAGAGTGGAGTACATTAATAGATTTTTACTTGGGTCTGTTCATTTCTGTAACTTTTTTTTTAAACAGTGCTTTTGCAAAGTTGCTGTCATGTCGAATTTCTTTGAAATTGGGAATGGTAGTCATGTGTGAACCAACTGAATTTTAGTCTTTTAATAATAATAATAATAATAATTACAATATTTATATAGCGCAAAATCTTGATAAAATCAAATCTTGAGGCGGAATACACAGTTTTGGGGGCAGGAATGCATAATCGACAAATTTAAGGTAGACAGGTTTGTGTGTGTGTGTACTCATGAGTTTGCCTGTATTTGTGTGCATGTGTTTTGTATGTGTCCATGAACATGCATTGGTGTTCCACACAGATGATAGGAATTTTCATATTGCTCAGAATAGATTGTTTTATTTGTTTGTTTCATTATCTAGTATTTCGTTAATAGAAGTGATGAACTCATAAGCTCAGGATATGGATGATGTGAAATTTAACTCAAACCTAACATTCCATGTCGCTGCAGATTGCCACATCACTGGATGCGACATGTTTCAGAAATTTCAACTTGCATTATTTAATGGGAGGTAATCACAAGAAAGTTTTATCATTTCCCTACATGAGTACATTCCCTTTGATCATGTTGCCTGCTTCATTATTTGCAGCTAGGTTTTGAAAGAATTACACTTGTTTCAAGATGGCATCACAAAACATATGACTAAAGATTAACATTGCAGAAGTGGTAGAAATAGTAACAAAAGAAGGCTCTGACATCAAGTATAGTGCAGAACTTGATCCAGAAAGTTTAGATGGTGGAATTATTGTTTGTCTACTGTATCAAGACAAATGGAAGGCACAACATGTACATGGAAAAAAATGTTTTAGGTTGAAAAATTGTTTTTTTATGATTTGCATGCCTATTTCTTGGTGATAGTAAACAGGTTTCTTGGCATGATCTTGTTTTCATGTTACTGTTTAAAAAGATGCATACAATAAAGCTTTCAGATCATGCTTAACATTCACATACTCACCAAGACAGAAAATATGTTGTTGTTTTTTTAAGTGCGCGAAACAGTGCTTTGGGAAGTAAATTGAATACCAGATTATTCAGCCCTTGATTATCACTTCTGGTGATCCTTAAAAGAAATAAGGATTATTGAATCCATCAGATATATTGAACCAGTAGATATGTTTATGGATAAATTTTGTTTCTTAGGAATTGTGTTAAAAGAATATGACTGAAAGGATAAAGATTTAATTGTATGTGTGTGGATTTTTTTTTTCAATCTGTTTTGGCAGTGTTTAAAATGTTAGTAATTATGCTTTAAAGAATTTATTTGTTGTTTACTTTGTTCTGTCTTTACTTTCCTTTTGTTTTCATACGTGTATTCAGGTTATGCATTTTAGTGTCTCTCTGTATTAGAAACATACATTTCAGTATTAAGTGCTTATCAATGCTGTTCTGTACAGGGGGACTGTTGGATCTGTATGGAGCTGATGGAAACATCCCTAGACAAGTTCTACAAGTTTGTCTATGGGGAACAGCAAAGCTCTATACCAGAGAACATCCTAGGCAAAATCACTGTGGCAGTGAGTATCCTGTTTGTACACATTGTTTATAAAGAAAGTAATATTCAGTGAAATGAAATACAGTCCAGTTGCAAAAACGCCCATTGATAGAGCTTATGTATGTGGATGTGGGTTTATATTTATTTGTACATGAGCGCACTTATTTGCATGTTTATACATACATGTACATGTATATTAGAATGACTGTAAAGATAACAAAATAGCTCTTAGACTAATGACATGGGTCTTAATGTTGTTTTTACACAGTGTTGTTTTTCACACGCAAGGTAGTGTTTCAAATGGGAAGGGGAAGAATATGGTGATGATGTGGGTAAGGGGGGGGGTTGGCATGTCCTGTCAAGCTGTTCTGTGCACTAGTAATAGGCTCTTATTTTTAGCACAGCAGTCAGTAGTCACAACATGTACCTGGTCAGTCAGTCTGTGACCACTTTCAGAATTTGTCAGGGGGGCCATATGTCCTTTTATTTTTTTCTGTGGTGAATGCTTGTGTGTTTTTCTGGGAATATTCACAGAATGCAAATTTATAGTAATTTCAAGAAAGTACAGAACAGATCATCCGAAAATAGAACTTGTTATGCATCATTCTTTATAATTTTGTGTATAGATTCCCACAAATATGGAAGCTACAGTAGTGTTAGTAATGGCGCAACTTTTTCCTTGACATGCAGCGCTTACCAAATGCGCTCGCCCGCTCGCTTTCACGACCAAATTTACAGTCGGGCGAGTCGAGGTGCCGGTAGCGGTAGCCCAAATGGCGAGTAGGAATTCTGACATGACATGATGCAGGCACCACAGTCAGCTTGATCGAGCGTGTTGTCGATCCAGCTGACTGTGCAGGCAGCCTGGCACTTCAGCAAAGTGTTTTTAACTTCTCCGATCATCGATGTGCGAGTCGTCTGCTTTTGCCAATTTGGCTGGCGGAAACCAGCTTCCGCGCATGCGCTACGAATGCGGTATGTTTGCAAAACATCCGGCCACCATGTGGAAGTTTGGTGTCAGAGCGCCTCCCCCTCCAAAAAAACCGAAAGAAGACAAACTTCAGCGGTCCCAACAATATGAGGACAAGAGAGAAAGGAAATTCCTCACCAAGTGGAAGGTTAGAAAGGATGGTTCATACAGACTTTGGCTCGAATATGATGAAGAAGAGGACTTCATGTTCTGCACCGTGTGCAGAGCCCACTCAAATGACAAATCAACGAAGTTCGTCCGGGGAAGCCGAAGCTTCAAGTGTGATGCTATTGTCAAGCATGAGGAAACGAAAGTTCACAAGCGAGCCATGCAAATCCAGACTGGGCTCAGATCTGAAACCAAAGTCTCTCAATGATCTCATGTTCTGCGCTCTGGAATCCCCGCCCATCATAAGTTTTGATCCTCTTCCAGCTATTGATCTTTGGGCAAATAGCAGCAAGACGGTCAGAAAAATCAGCTACGCAGAAGCTGGTCCTCGGAAAGCTCTCTTGCCCCAGCCAGACACTGAAGCTGAATCTCAGACTGAGGAGCTGGAGGAGATGTTGCAGGAGGTGGAGAATGAGTCAGAAGAGGAAGAGGTCCCACACTCAAGTTCCATGATGAATCCTATTTCCTTGATGAATTCTGGTCATGATGAAGATGAACTGGAAGCTGTGAACTCAGAAGACTTTGAACTCAGTAGTCCCAGTGAGATTCTTTTGGGCTTGAAGGGCCTGGGAAACTTTGCTTTTCATTTTCACAATCCTCTCAGTCTCAGTGATGATGAAGAAGGACATGAAAGGCTAAACTGAATATTTCAAACACAGCCCACCTGCCATCTTGCATGACTGTCTTGCTACTATTTGACCAAAGCCCAATAGCTAGTCACTACCTCGCCGTACTACTAAGTGTACTCCTACCCTACAGTATTAGGTTATGTTTGTTGAGATATGTTGAGATTATTATTATTTTGGTGTTTGCGCAGAATCGAACAAATGTTTTTGTACCAGAGGCTGTACATTCCCACAAGAATAAAACACAAAACAAATTTCAACTTGGTCTTGATTTGAATTCAATACTTGTACTAGTTGTAGTTGAACTGTTGAATGGCAGTGTGTGTGTGTGTGTGTGTGTGTGTGTGTGTGTGTGTGTGTGTGTGTGTGGTGTGTGTGCGCGCGCGCGGTGTGTCTGTGTTTGTGTGTGTGGGCACGCGTGTGTGTAAAATGACATCTTCGCTATTGTGGCTACCAGATTTTTTTTCAGGCTACCAGTTTTGCTCAAGGTGGTAGCCCGAATGGCTACCATGGTCCTGACACATTTGGTAAGCGCTGGACATGTGGAAAACACCTGACCTTAAAAAGAAAAAAAGACTCAGCAGTCAAGGGGTTAAAGAAATGTGTGGTCTTGCTGTTACAAAACTTTTATCTGCATAATTTTTGTCCATTGCTTTTTAGACGCTATCAGGTGTAGACCTCAGGTGAAATAATTCAAGTAAAAAATAATTATGAAATGTATATGGGTTTGGCTGATTGTGTCACTATAAAAATTGTGCTTTTATTTTACAGACTTTAAAAGCATTAAACTACCTGAAAGAAGAACTTCGGATCATTCACAGGGGTAAGCAAACTACTGCATTGGCAGGACTAGACCTGCTGTCGGTGTGGCTTTCAACAGAATTTGTGTTGTTTATTTGTACATCATGCTACTATTCCATTTGCCCAGAAATTATTCTGTTGGTTTAAAAAAAATGTAAAAGGAAGAAAACTAGTCACCATGGTGCAATGATTAATGCGATTGATTAAGACTGGAAAGTTGTGAATTTGAATCACATCATTCCTGTTGAAAGAATTGTGGAATGTTTTGGTCCAAATCGGTTTCTACTCAGTGTTGAATGTTCATTAGCAAGACTGAGACTACATCTGACATGCTTGCAACATTGAAATGTTTTGCTCGCTGTTTAACTTGACCATGCATGTTTTTGTTTCTATTGTGTGTACAGTTATTTCATTTCATAAATATGTGTACTTTCTTTGTGAGAAGATTTGGTGGCCTATGCATTTTTCAATTTAAATCTTATGATGTGATTGTTTCTATGCTTTGCAGGCAATGTATGTAGAAGTTCTTTGTAGTTATGCTTTGCAGACAATGTATGTGTATGTTTTTTCATAACATTTGTGTCAGACTTTTGTGGCTTCTGAAACAGCATAGCAAAAAGAAACCAACTACAAAACAAAAAATAAAAAGGATGAGGTGCTTATTTTATGAGAGCATATGTAATTGACAGAGACTTGTGTATAGTCAGTATTCTTGTGTAATTTCTTTGAATAAGTTTGCTCATAGTATGACTTCATTCCTCAAAATATGAGAAGAAGAAAAATGTAAGCATTGAAATAAAGAGGTCTTTTGAACTTCATTCTTACATTGTTTTTGCTCATTGAGAAGGTTGCATAATGTAAAGTAGTCCAACGTAACGGACTTGTCGTTCTGCATGGGTTGTTGAGTTTTCATCTTGTTTTGTCTCATCTTGTGTTGTCACTGAGTTGTAGCACAAGCTCCAGTGAGACAGGGTGATTAGAAGAAGAAGGAAAAAAGATTGCCTAGAAGTATGGGAAGATTACCCATAATCAAAAGTCCATGCAAGATAAAACTAGATCTGTGTTCATCTTGTCAGGCACACAGTCTGCAGACTAGGCTTTGTGGTATTTTATGGAGAATTGAATGATGAAGCAACTTAAGCATTACAAAGATGCAGACGTAGAAGAAAAGAACATGTTATACCAAAACAATATTCCTCTTCATTTCAATGTATTTCATCAGAAATATTCACCTTTATTCTGTTGTGGGGTTGGCTAACTTGCTGGATAAGAGCAAGAGAATGTATAGGTGGGAATGGAGATTTAGAGGTATGATTTGAGGGGTTACTTGCTTTATATTAACTTGTTTTATGGAGGCCCTATAGTAGTTAACTCGGCATATTGTTCTGTGTTGTGTTGACAGATGTGAAGCCATCCAACATTCTTCTGGACAAAAAGGGAACCATCAAACTTTGTGACTTTGGCATCAGTGGTCATTTAGTGGACTCTATAGCCAAGTCACGGGATGCAGGATGCAGACCCTACATGGCAGTTAGTACTTGATCATGTCTTTCCTCTGCCTAATTGTCAGATTGTAAATCATGTACTGTGGTCAGTCAGTCGGTTTTATTGTGGGTGATGGAACTGTAAAGTTATAACCTTTTATTCACTCTCTCTCTCTCTCTCTCTCTCTCTCTCTCTCTCTCTCTCTCTCTCTCTCTCTCTCTCTCTCTCTCTTTCTGTCTCTCTCTCTCAGTCAATCCTTTTCACTGTTATTGGAGGGTAAGATTTTAATCAAGCTTCTCATGTTAGTAAAGAGGGAGGGAAACATTTAGTCATGATATAAGTTTGTTTTTGGCAATTTTGAAAAAGTGTCCAAAAACCTGTGCTACTGGAAATTGCCAAGGGACTGCAATCTCATTTAGTTAAAAATGGAACTCCCTAGCATCATGATTATTATCCCCATCACTATGTATCATCATAGCATTATGAAATTTGTCTCAAATTCTGTGGCCTGTACAATGGTACAGAAATGGGACTGGGAAGGGGTGGGGTGGGTGGGTGGAGATATACTTAGATATGGCATGCATGTTTTTATTGTTCACTCAAACAGGTTACATTTTCATATTAATCTCAGTATCATAGAAAATCAGTCAAGCTTATGTATATGGATATGTAGTAGGATATATCAGATTTGCTGTCACAAAGATTGAAAAAAATTTGTTGAGTGCCAGTTTCAAAAAACTGCTTGCTGTTGTACCTTTACTTGCATGTCGTAGATACAGAGTTCGGAGTTTGTTCAGCAGGGATTCATTGCACGAGGCAATCGTGTGTGCTACACCCAAACCTGCCAGTACTTATGTTTTTGTTTTTGTCCTTATTGAGCCAATGCTAAACCCTGTGAGCAGTCATTTTTAGTTACCTTAACCAGTAGGAGATGGGCTAAAGGGCATCAGGAAGAGAGAATCAAAGGGTTCAGTTTTTGCAGTTGGTGGATGGGGTACGGGAGTCAAAAGGGCTAAGTTGGAGACAACCCATCTCAGCATACATTTCCATGATTTCCATGATTTCTCAAGATTGGTGGTTGCTACTTGAATTGAAACATGTGTATATTCTTACTCCTCTTTCATTTACCAGTTTAGGGAATTAGGAGTGGACATTTTTGTATCATTCTCAGGAAAATGAGAATGTCTTGAAAACTAATCCGCCATGTTGATGTTGCTTTACAGCCAGAGAGAATCGACCCACGAGCGTCCAGTCATGGGTATGACGTGCGGTCGGATGTCTGGAGTCTAGGAATCACCTTGGTAAGTGTCCAAGATTTATCTCGGGTATTCTTTTATGAAGGGTACTTCTGCTTTAGTGGTAGGAAGAGCAGTAGTGCACTACTTGAAGTGCGTAAGTAAATGGTATTTGTAAATTGGTAAAAGATACGTTCTAGAATTAAGTGTATGGTCCACCTGTGTTCCATCTTGGAATTTTTGTTGCTATCAGTGGGTGAGTCCAGTTATCAAAGTAGATAAAGATCCATATATAAGTTTAAGGGGGGAGGGTGTTTCAGATATAAGTCACTGAAAAAATCTTGAGATAGAAACTAATTTCTCAGCTTTACAGTGGTGGTGAGTGCCCATTTCTCTCCTTCGCTGCTTTAGTTCTTTTCCACCAGCACTCTCTTCTTGTAAAAATGTTATGAACTAGTGCACAACTTGGTGGACTGTGTGATTTTGTTTGGTTGGACAGTATGTATTTGTTCAGAGCGTGAGAGTGCAAGTGATTTTGACTACTGGAGTACCTCAGAATGGATTTTCTCATGTCTATCTCTTACTTTTCTTCGTGACCTTATCCTACTCTCCCACCCCTGCCCCTTGCAAAGGAGTCTGTGCCATGCTAGGAAGATTGGCCTTTCTTGTCGAAGGCTGCAGATGTATACAGTTAAAATAGATATATCAGTATTTAGGTCACATTTTGTTACCATGTCTTTTGTAAACACAGCTTTCCTGACAGTTTTTAAGTTGGATCATACATTTGCCTCTACAAGCGATCATGTGTAAATTTGATGGGATGTGGGTACTTTTATAGGTCACAACAGTGCAAAAAGTATGTAAACTAACGAGGAAAAAATTCTAATTTTTCCCCCCATGTAGATGGAGTTGGCAACAGGGCGGTTTCCCTATCCTAAATGGGTGAGCGTGTTTGATCAGCTTCAGCAAGTGGTTCAAGGGGTGGCACCTCAGCTCCCACATGACAAAACCTTTTCTGATGAATTTGTCACCTTTATCAACAAATGGTGAGTAAACATTTTTTGTTTTGCCTCAGTCATGCAGGTTTATGCTATTAGATGCAACAGCAATTTGCTGGCAAAGGCAGTCCATTCTTGACACTTAATTAAATAACTTGATAGAGGTACTGATGTCGAAATTGTGGTACACAGCTGACAGGGGAGGATGGGAGTGTTTTGTGTTTCTGTTTTCATGTTGTCATGGTTCCTGTCATGACTCCTCCTGCACCCCTCCTACCATCTCTCTCAAGTATTCATTATTTGATGTTCTAGCCTGCTTTGTTTGTTCATAAATCCATGGGTGAAACCACACGTCCGGAAAGTCCGGAATCCGGATTTCGTATTGGCCGTTTGTCCGGAAATCCGGACATCGGCGTGCGTCGCAGTCGATTTTCCTTTTTGGGGTAGTTTTCGGTTAAGCTGCGTTCTTGAACAACTCGCGCATGCGCCGTCCAAGTTGTTGCAACTCTTTGTCTTCCGATTTGCGGCACTTTCACGATAGCCTACAACGTGTGTTCATTCGTCTTCACGTCGCAACGATCCCGTCGACCTAGATCTAGTCTGAATCAGCTGCACTTCATTCTCTTCTTTGAGCACGATGCCGTTTGTGGCTATAATGAATGAAGACACGTCGCTGATCGATGCTTCCGTCCCCAACAAATTGTCTTGGCGATGGCTGGATACTGTTCTTGGACATCTGCGTTTTAAAGATTATTTAGACACCTGTGGGTTTTTTGTTTTTTGTTGTTTTTTCTTGGATAGTGGGCTTCTTCAATGTTGTAACTGCTCAGTGATGACCATCTGGACACCTGATGATGTTGGATAATGCTAAATACATTCCTTGGACAAGTACTGCACCAGTCTGTGTAAGTAAATTCTGCATAACATACAAAATGCTGGTTTAGTGATTTTTTTTTTATTATTATTCTTTATGATTCACAAATTTTCTTTTCATTTTTCTCTTTTTCGGGGGGGGGGGGGGGGGGGGGGGGGGGGGAGACAGCATAAGTTACTCAGGGACAAAACATTAATCTTATTTCACTTATAAAAACTTGCTGAAAGTACCTCAAAAATGGTCTGATTTTAATAACAAAATGTAAAAATGCTCTGCCCCTTGACCCCGCCAGGGGTCCTCACGGCCCCTGGACCCCCACCTTTCAGGATTTTCAATTTTCCCAGGTTTCACCCATGTAAATCTTCCACATTTTCATTGTATGTCTTGGTTTACATTAACTGTAAAAACTTGTTTGGGTTTTGCTGTTGTGTACAAAAGCAAGTAGGTACTCAGCTTGTTGTAAAATCATTGTAACCATGTTGATGGTTACTGCTGAATATGTTTGTCTGAAAATGAAAACTGCTCACATAACGGCAACTTTTTCATTTTGTGTTGAATTTTAGATTTTTGTGGTATTCAGAACTAACAGGCATGCTTCCATCAGTAGATATATCATAGCTTCAGTAGTTGAAGATAAGACTACTCAGCAGTCTTGTCCGTTAAGTAGCATATGCTCCCGACAACAGATCTAACATTGCTTCAGTAGTTGTTGATAACACTACTCAGAATTAACATGAAATACCTGACAGTGCTTGATGAGACCCAGAACCATACAGTCACTTCCCATTTCTTGACACGGTAGCCATCTTGCTGAGCAAAGGGGGGTGGGTCCATGTGCTGCATGATCCATTCGCAAGCTGAACAGCAAAGTGAGGAGATTACAAACCCCAGGAGGTAGTCTATAATGCACACCAGCCAAATCCAGCCCAGCTTCCAGACAAAGAGAGGATGAATGAGCATCTTTTGCTTTACTCCAGGCCTTCATCTGCCTATTGGGCAACCTGCCCATTCTCCAGCTCACACAGCTGCCAGTTCCTTTCCCCATACTGTAGTCTCAGCTCTTAGCAGTCGGACGATCTCTATGTTGTTCTACCAAAAACACAGTGTTCGTTCAGTTGCAAAAACGACCAGACATGATGCTCCAGACACTGCCTGTTTTACTTTTCAGCTATGTTTTTTTTTTTCTCTTTGTAAAATTGCACTATGGAACAGTACTTATTACTCATGGCTGGGCAAAATGGCAAAGACGGAAAGAAGTTGAGAGAAGTAAACGTAGATTTGGTACTCGTCTCTCAACCTGATCCATTTTTGTTCAATTGACCCTATGCACATACTGACACAAATCATGCTTGTGATTTATTTAATGTGCTGCTTGTAGATTAATGTGCTGCTTGTAGATTAATGGGTAATTTATAGAATTCTTAGATAATTTTACTGTCCACAATGGCCACTGATGCAATCAAAAGCTTGCCATTGCATGTGACTCTCATTCTGTAGGACTTAAGAGGTGATAAATGATCGTGCATCTTTTTTCTTTCATAAAATCTGTGTGGAGTTTGAAAAACTTATCTTTCTTTCTTCAATTGTATAATATCACTAATACTCTTCTTGGCAAAACTGGCTCTTCTCCTCTTCCATCTAACTGCCACCATCTGATCTTCCACAGGCTTTCTCCGACTATTTTGTCAACAAGATTGCTAACCTCAGGCTTTCTCTTGATTCCACGACGAACACTCATGCAACATTTCCTGAACCCCTTTCTCTGGAATCCCCCTTACTTCCTTCCAACCCGTTTCTGAGGACTTTGTTAAGAAAATCATCATGAAATCTGGCATTAAAACCTGTGAACTTGACCCATTGCCAGTTTCTTTCCTCACCATTGTCTTGATACTCTTCTTCCTCACATCACCAACATCATCAACCATTCCCTCTCAACTGGCTCCTTTCCTTCTTCTTTCAAGTCAGCAATTGTTAGACCTCTTCTAAAAAAGACGACTCTTGACCCTGAGAATTTGAAAAACTATAGACCTGTGTCAAATCTTCCATTTCTTTCCAAGGTCTTAGAGAAAGTTGTTCTCAACCAGCTGTTAAACCACCTTCATTCCAATAACCTTGTCTATCCCCTTCAGTCTGCTTACCGTTCTGCACATAGCACCGAGACTGCTCTTCTCAAAATCTGCAACGACTTACTGACTACTCTTGACTCTAACAATGTATCACTTTTGACTCTCTTGGACCTATCTGCTGCCTTTGACACTATTGACCACTCTATCCTTCTCTCCCGTCTGCATAACTCTTTTGGGCTCCATGATACTGTCTTGAATTGGTTTCATTCTTACATCACCGATCGTCTGCAAGTAGTTTCTGTCAATGGTCTTTCTTCTAATGCTTCCTGTCTGACCTATGGAGTGCCACAGGGATCTGTTCTGGGCCCCCTACTTTTCATTCTCTACACTATCCTGTCTCCTCTATTGTCCAAGAACACCTACTTCAGCATCATTCTTTCTCGGATGACAATCAGCTGTATGTCTCTGGGCCTCTCCCTGACCTTCCCCTCATGATCCAAAACACCCAATCTTGTGTAGCCGACCTGAAGGATTGGATGACTGAAAACAAACTGAAATTGAATGAAGAGAAATCCGAATTGATCTTGATCACCCCACCCAAACTCCAAAATCACCCTCTCTTCCAACCTCCATCACACTTGTTGACTCGTCTATCACTCTCTCCTATTCTGCCCGTAACCTTGGTGTAACTCTTGACCAAACCCTGTCCTTCCATCTGCATGTTAGCAACGTTTGTCGGACTTGTTTTCTTGAACTCCGCCGAATTGCTTCTATCCGCCATCTCCTCTCAGAAGACACGACAAAGACTCTTGTCTGTGCACTTGTTCTATCTCGTCTTGATTACTGTAATGCTCTTTTCTCTGGTTCCCCCTCTACCTCATTAACAAACTTCAGAAAGTTCAAAATCATGCTGCCCATCTCATCTTCCGCTCTTCAAAATTTAACCATGTTACGCCATTGCTCTGTTCTCTTCACTGGCTCCCGGTTCAGCAAAGAATATCCTACAAGATTGCCTGTCTCTGCTTCAAATCTATTGAGTCTTCCTGTCCTGAGTATCTCGCCCATCTGTTACATCTCTACACGCCATCTCGAGCTTTGCGGTCCTCATCCGACACCCGTCTCTATAGTATCCCCATAGTCCGCACTAAAAGGTTTGGGCAGCGTTCTTTTTCCTATCAAGCTCCAACTATCTGGAATCATCTACCTCGCTCACTCAGATACTCACCCTCTCTGTCCACATTCAAACGCTCCCTCAAAACTCATCTGTTTCCCAAATAACTGGTAATTTCTGCCCCCCTCCCCCCATGTAACGTAATGTTGGCTTTATAATGTCTTAGTGTCAATGTGTCATTGCATTTGCATGTCGTGCTGTGTGTGTGTGTGTGTGCGTGTGCGTGTGTGTGTGTGTGTGTGTGTGCGTGTGTGTGTTTGTGGGCGTGTGTGTGCGTGCTTGTGATTTCGGTTATATGTTTTGCCATTGTTAACGCCTAGGGCATTAATTTGATTAGGCGTACTAAATGTTCATAATAATAATAATAATTTGAAATGACATTGCAATGTTTTTTCAGCTTGACGAAAGACGAGAAACAACGTCCAAAGTACAACAAACTTTTGGTGAGTGGGAACTGTGTATGTTTTAACTTATTTTGTCCTAGAACTGAAAATTGATATTCTGGTATCTGATAATGATACTGAGACACAGAGATGGAATGTCCTTTTTTTTCACTTTTTTCATAACAACTATTTCATTTAATTAGGGCAAACAGTCCTTGTCAAAACATGCTCATTGCAAACACAATGACAAAAGTAGGAAAGAAATTTATGGATCAAAATTGGCATGGACCTTGGAACTGTATTGGTTTCGTAAAGTTGAACAGAGTCCAGAATTATCTATACAGTATCATTTATTGATTATTTTTGTACTAAAATGTATCATATGAAAATCTTTTACTATTATCCAGCGTACTGCTAGCATGTCAGAAGCGTATAGTTGTAATCTTTCATTGGCGTATTATTTACTTATTTGCAAATCTGAGCAGTTCTTGCCTGTGATGGATGGATTCAGTATGTTGAACTGTGATCATGGCCTGCATTTGCATTTTGTGCATTTATCTTTTTAAACCCATCTATACTACAGACAAGGGGATAGTTGAAGAAAGAAGCTGGAAACTTCCACCTCAAATAGATATAAAACTGTAATTTGCAAAGTAGGATGTCAGGTATCAGTGTACATAATTAATAGCTGTTTGTGGAAGCATACACATTTCATGCTGTGCCTCGGCTGGAGTCCCAAGTTAGTGTTAATGAAGGGGGTTATGGTGAAAAGGCCATAGTGTTGCTGCTGTTGTAGAAAATTGTCTTGATCTTGCTTCCGTTAGAGACCTGTGCTGCAGAGGAGACATCATACATACAGCATGACAGGACATTTTTGTTTATATCTTTTTGTGTTTTTTCCCAGGATGACCCATTCATCAAGCTTTATGAAGAGTTGGAGGTGGATGTAGCAAGCTATGTCTGTGATGTGCTGGACAAAATGAAAGACTGTGTGGACCTGTCCCCCACAGACCCTGACTTTTTATAGCACACGGCTTCCACCAGTGAAGCACTCCACAGTTGAGTTCATGCGTCCAACGACTTTTGATTGACTTCCACTGCTGGGGCAGCAGCAGCCAAACTGCTGTGCTTTCAACACCCCTCTCTGTCCAGCTCAGCCCCAATGTTATTCAAGATATCAAATCAAACTGAACGTTCCATGTCTGTGTTAATTAAACAAAATGAAAAAACCAGTCTTGTGAAAAGAGGGGGAACACTTAGGAGGGAAATCCATCACGGATTTTGAGTGAGAGAGGGTTTGTCTGTTAACTGTTGTCTTGGATCAGGGTGTAGATCCCTTGTCAGAATGATGTTGATGCGTAAGGCAAGAGTTTGGGTTTCAAGGAATGGAAATGAATTGACAGTGAAAAGATTTCATATGTGTTGGTGAAGATACCTATGTGCATACGAGTGCATAATTGTGAAATACAAGTGGTGAAGAGAAAAACAGAACAGTCTATCCAGTCATGAAAAAGTGAGATGATGGCTAACAAGACAGCTCATATTGTTGAACAAGTAGGCCACTGTCACAGTACAAGTCCTTGTATGGACTGGTGTATTGGTCTTCATCTGTCATCACAAATGCGTCAGTGGTAACATTCATGACTGTGTACGGCAGAGAAAGTGCGACTCCAACCCTTCCATCAACTTCTCAAGTTTGGAATGAGTATTACTTCATCCAACACAGAGCTGTGTCCGGACTCAACAGACAAGTTGGAACATGGGATTGTCAGTTAATAAGAGATGTTCTTTAGGATGAGGATTCTATACAAGTAATGTACGTATGACTCTTGTGGATGTGACTGATCAAGAAAGAAAGAAAAGCAAAGAAGTGTGGAGTGTGTGATTAGTTAACATGAGATGGTTGCCTGATCATTGAAGTCTGATTTGAGGCAGTAGTTGTGAGGTAGTGACTGGAACTTTGACTACCTCAGGTCAAGGCACCAATCAAGTGTGTGCTGCAGGCCAGCTTGTCTTTTTGCCAGTGTGTTGTGAGCAGCTGATGTGAGGGTGTCTGTCTTGTGTGTCTTGTTTGCTTTGCTTGTGCCAGACTGGAGGGTACAAGTTGCTTGTCAAGTTGCTTAGGCATTGTACATGAAATTCTTAAATTATTATCATATGTCAGATTCTTTATTTGTAAACTAATTTCCACTTGTGACTTTCTGTTTTTGTTTTGTTTTTTACATTTTAGATGTTACTTACGTACAGTTTTAAGTGTAGAAATGTGTTCCCGAGGAAAGAGAAGACATTCAAAACAACTTCTCTTCCTAGATGTGTACACAAATCAAGTCTCTCAAGCTAGCCAAAACTTTTGAGGCTGCATGTGTGCAATAGCGATAACTATAAGGAGAATTTCATTTCTCAAAAAAGACATTAAAAAAGTAATGGTAATAATTGTTTTTAATACAGCTTTTGTTAGTAACATTGCAGTAAATTACAAGACATGTGAAACAGTACTCGCATGTGTAAAGGAAAGTCTTTCTCAAGGCACAATACAGAGTATGTGAGCACCTCCCTCCCAGTAGAATTAAAATTGGATCGATTATTCATTCTACATTTCACACAAGTTATTGGGATATATGAAGATGGAAATGATGGTTTGAGTACAGAGTGTAATTGTTTTTGACTATGCATTTGAAACCGACATGGATGTGCCTGCTAGCTTTATATCCTGCCAGTACCTTGACAATGTCGTGTTAAAGCATTGTTCATCTCCAATATAGTGTTGGATTATGTCTGAATACTGTTTTGTTGTCATCATATTATTTATTTACCAGTTGAACGCTCTTTTATCTTGCAACTGCTTCTTTATTATCAAATAAAATGAGGTTCAGACAGTATTTTAATTAGAAGGCGGACTTTTAAGAATTAGTTTTTAAAAACTTTTCATTTCAAAAATTAGTTTTTAAAAACTCTTTTACATTTATCCTTGCACTTGTCAAGGTTTTATTTGTATCATTATTGAAAACAATTGTAAAGCGTATATTCATTCAGTGGACATTCAGTTTGATTTTACTCGTCAGACTGAGGAGAAAAATCAAGGCCTGATGGGAAACCAAACCTGGAACCTTGAGTTTAGTTATTGGCAGGTGAACATCTGAAACATTCTGCCACTCTTTTCCTATTCAGTACATATCATCTCAAAGCATTACAACACAGTGCAGAGTTTCTAATGTTGATTACAAACTATTATAACTGACCTGAACCAAGCGAAGACGGTGGTCTGCAGGTTCAAAATTGTACAGAGGGTTTTCATACAATGAATAGAATTGGCCCATGTCAAATCACTTTACAGTGTATCTTAATCTGATGCATTGAAATATGTCAAGATGGCTTTGTTTGCTGGTCACTTATATGAGGGTAATGTACTAAATTGTGTAATATGTCTGTAAAAACAAAAAAGAAAAGAAAAAGAAAAAGATGATAATCACATTGACAGGTACCTTTCGATGTATTATCCCTTCTTCATTGTTATCCATTATTTGGAATAACTGATTCCTGTTCGTTTGAAAGGTCTGAAATGCCTGTTGCTAGGCAGCCAGAATTGATGTTTTTTATCAGCTTGGCCATTTTCATTTCCAAGTCAAAGAAACACACTCACAGAGGGGTTCTTTCCACTTGGGGAATAGATCAAAGTCTGCAGAAATCATACCTTGAGAACAGATGGGATGTGGTAGAGTGTTTCATTAATATGATGTCGTAAGTGACATTGCTGTCTGCTTTGTGGCAAGATGCATTGTCATGTAATATCAGTGGCAACACTGTTTTATAGTTCTCTCAGATTGTGGTCATAGTATTTCATCAGAAACATCCTGTAGTAGTCTTTGATTAGCAATGTGTTCCATTGGGACGTGATGTGACATCAGAGCACCATTGTAGTCTTAGGCAGATGTCATCCTGTTTAGATTTCTTGGTTTTCTGATGAAGAACTTGATGAGCCGTGGAAAGGCACGAGAGTACCATTCTGACAATTGCCTCTTCATTTCTGGCTCATAACTTTAACCCATGTTCAGTCAGTGGCATCCTGTTTAAAAGGGTATCTGCAACAGTGACTCGCACCTGTTTTTGATCTTCAGTAAGACAGTGTGGGACCCACCTTGCTGCAACATGTCTTATTTAAAATTAACTTGTTAGAACTGATTACAGTATCATATTGTTCACCTTTCCTTTCTCAAGATAACTTTTTGAACATTTTACTTGTTGGTAGTGTCAACTGACTTTCCTGGACTATTCACATCTTTCAACATTTCGGCTATGTTTTAAAAAAAAAAGACCTTTTCATCTTATGAGAACTGCATCCTTCATAAGAGATTGTGTCCAACATTCACAATGTAATATTTGTAATATATCTGCACCAGAACTTCCTTTGTCAGAATCAATTTTAATATAATTGCACTGTTCAGTTTCAGAGAGACATGACAGTTACTTCTTAAATTATTTTGGGTATTCTCACTGTTTATTGGAAGACCCTGGCATAAGAAGAACAAAGAGAAAGACAAAATCTTAGGTCTGTGGGTGCAAGGTCTTTTAGGGTAGAGTTTTTGTCTCTGATGTGATCATCGTAGTTTTGTTGTTGTTGTTGTTGTTTGATAATAATGATGTGCGAGTTATTTTGCTGACCGAGTGAACAAGGCCTGTAAATTACATGTTACCACGAGTGCTGCCAGTATCACAACCTTTTTTGTTCCTGTATTTTAACTCAGGAAGGTATGATGTACCAAAACATGTTTTTGTGCATGCATACATGTATTGGACCCAGATCATCGGCCCATGTGCCATAACAGGTAATAATAGTTCCCTACGTAAATCTGATTATCTGGTGTGCACATTGTTTGCTATACTGTAAATGTTAGAACACAGATGGTCCAAGCAAAGCTTTGAAATTTTCCAGGGTTTTTCCAAAATGGGCTGAACCTGTTCTGGAAAAGTGTGTACTTTTTCACAGCAAAGGCCTTTGGGAAAAATCAGGCAGTTAAGAAGAAAAACTCTAAAAGAGATGAAAGAAGAGAATTGTCAACGGCATGGCATGTACTGATCTGCAAAGGAACAAGAAGGATAAAAAGATTTTTTTAGTGGCATAACATGTATCAATCAACAGGTCATGTTTATGCTTCATTTAAGCAGATGATACCTTAATATTGATCAATATCTGTTGTGACATTTCTGTTGTGCATATTCATGAGCAATGATTACTGTCTGATAACTTCTGTTTTTTAGGGGGGGGGGGGGGGGGATGTTATGTGCTGTATCTTCACGGTTTGAGTTTGCTTTGAGCATGGGAATTTTAGTCTAGTTTGGAAAAAAGATGGAAGGGATTGGTATTATGGCTGATCAGATCTGTAGGAACCCTGCACAGATCTCCAGCACATAACCATATTAGCAGTGTTTGCATATATTGGGGATGAATTGTGATATTTACTTACCTTTCATTCTGTATAGCCACTGTGACGTGTTGTCTTTAGCAGCAGTGCTGCGTTAATACTGATAGAGTGAATTACATTGGGAACAGGTGTTTGTTCACTGTTAGGAAATGAAGCACTGCTTCGAAATTGTAATACACACACACACACTCACACTTGCACACACACACACACACTCACACTTGCACACACACCACACACACACACACACACACACACACACACACACACACACACACACACACACACACACACACACACACGCATGCATGTATGCACTTTAACTTTCTTACAGAGACTCACTCACATACATATGCAGACTCTTTGTGTAACAGATAAAAAAATTATCTGATGAAGTAAAACATTTAAAATAATGTCCATGGACTGTTTTTGCTTAGAGCTGGAAAAGTTATATTCTACTTCATCTTTAGTGTGATTTCAGTAAGTGTTGATATTGTAATTGACCATATGTTTTGTATTTTATTAGCACCCATTGTGTTATTATTGTAATACTGTTGTAGCTATCCACAGTGTATTTAATTCTGTTCATGAGTTTGCACCTCTGAATATTTTTATGTTTCAAAGTATGATCAACACCATTTAAGTTCATTCCTTCTGTCAATTGCCATTAGGTTGAATATTTTGAAATTGAGACCAGTCTTGGGTTGGATGGATACGAAATTGAGAAAAAGGTCTGTTTTTCTTCTTGTTTTCATGTAGTCAGCAGCATCACTCAAATACACACAGGAATATACACGCAGGTAGAATACCATTGAAATTTGTGATAGAATGTAAATTATTATCATGTTTATTATTTGAACTCTGTGAATCATAGTGTAATATTTTATAAACATATTGAGTATTTTAGATTTGTTGTTTTATTTACATGCAGTCTAACCATATTGGTTTGAAAGGATTTTTATTTCAAACATATTTATTTTGGAGAGAAGTATAAATGGAATTCATTATACATTTATGTTGTGGTAGTTTTGATTTGGATTCTTTAAGTGCTGATTTAGTTTTGTGTACTGATTTTATGAAGACCATTTCATAGATTATATCATGTGATTTTAGTCAAATCAAAACAGCATGTAGTGTTGATAAATATTGGTAGTGAAGATCAGTTATTCGTATTCTGGTACAGTGATAGTTGTTAATGTATCTGAGAATTTTATTTCTACAATTCTTGGTTAATATCTACAGATATTTTTTATGCTTTTTCAGAAATCATACTGGTTTTAATTTTACTTTTTTCAAGTATGTGAGCAATGCCTGAATTGAGATTTCTTTCTATTTCTGATCAGTATAAATCTTTTATATGATGCTTGTTTAGTCTTGTGTATATCTAAGATAAAAATTCTTATATTGGATTGAAGCGTGTGACTTTATTTTCTTTTGAACTGTCTGTAGGATATGTATAGCTGTCTATACTATAAATTATATTCCACAGTGCTTGTTCTTTGGACAGATTTTGCTTGCAACTGGTCTTGTGATTTGTTTTCAGGAGAGAGAGAAAAAAAAAGGCAAAAGAGAGGGCATGTAATTTAAAGGTCAGGAGTGAAATAAAAGTTTTTTTTTAATTTTGTATACACCAGATCAGTAACCCATAGCTAACTGGACTAGATGAGCTCTTTGTCACTGGCCAAAATTCATGAAGCTGTCCATGACTCTTACGTGATCCCCATGTGATCCACTTTGGCTAGTCAGCGGTCTTCATGCTCATCAAGTGCTGAATACTTCCCCTTGATCCTTATTCTTTGTGGCCCTGCTACATGGAACGGATTCATGCAAGATGACTCTTATCTTGGCCGCCCCTTTCCACACATTTTGTTGTGACAGAATATGTCTCTGCTTTGATTTTCACTCCCTCTTTTTCTCTCTTTTATTTATATCATGAGTTACTCAAGCCGGCATAATGTTTTCACCTCCTGATCTTGAATTGCACCCAGCAATCCTTTCCATGTCAAATTGACCTATTGCAGAACCAATTCCTTCATGCATTATAAGTCACTTAAAGTCCAACTTCTTCTATCCCTTTTACAACTTGATCATATCATTGATGACCATGGGGTCCCCTTGACCAAGCTGTAATAAGTAAACGGCAGGGAAGACACGTTTTCCATCTATTTCAGTTGACTTTTTGAGCGCAGGTTTGATTGCAACAATGGCATCTCAGCCCCTCTCCCCTAGCATACAAAAAACAGTCTCGTCAGCAAGTCAACTGAAGATTGTTGGCTTTGCCTGGTATGTTGCTCCAAGTTCTGCAGGGATTGCACTAGACACGGCTGCATAGGCCAGAGACCTCTTCTCACTTCCATCAGTGAGGGTCTCTGAAAGGACATTTGCATGGCAGCGGTATCCTGGTGGATCAGCTGCATGATCTCATGGGCATAATAAGAAGCAAGAAAGGATATGAGTGTTCTAGACCCCAGGGCCCAGAAAGTCCAGGTTCTGGCCACAATTTCAAACTTTTCACATTCTGCCCTGCTTAGTACGGATGTCCTGGTGGTGGTAATATGAGGACCATGGACAGCTACATAAATTTTGGTTAAAGACAGAGAGCTAAATTTGTAAGGTTAACTATGGGTTTTTGATTTGGTAAGTATACCTGTTAAACAGGACTGAAAGAAAAAAGCCCTCATTTCACAGGATTAAGAGACAAAATTTAGTGGAGTATGGAGGTAAGTTAATGAAGTGGATGTGAACAGGCTTCGTTGTGTTCGAAATTCAGAAGTCAGGTTTCTTGGAAATGTTATTGGAATCATGCAATAATAGCAAGTGAGAATGAGCTGATACTTTTGAACAGAACAAACAAATAGGTGTAAAATAGAAAAGTAGATACAGATTTTGTTGCGCTGTGTGGAGGTACAAGTGAGGCAAATAAAATGTTAATGTTAGAATAGGGGAGTGCCTCTATTGAAGGGTGAAACTGTGGTAGTTGTAGTATTTCAGGCCTTGTTTGTAGAGTGAAAGGGCTTGGAATGGGACACTTGAATTCAAAACTTGGGAAATCAAAAGGAAATGTTGAATGAAAATTTTTGAAAATTGGCAAAGGAAAATGGAGTCCAAAGGTTGTTAGATAGAGTGTGTTAAGATAAAATGAAATTGCTAAATGAAGATTGTGACTTGTTGGAATGACTATGAGTACCATTGAACTTTAAATGCAGGTTATAGTGTGTTAAGCTGAGGTAAAGTGAAACCGCTAATTGAAAATTGTGACTTTGATTGAGTGATCTGAGTATCACAGAACTGGAAGTGCAGGCTTGGTAGAGTACAGGCATGTGTGTTCATCAGTTTTGAAAGGAAAACAGAGCAGTTGTTGGAGTATGAGGCATAAAATGGAGGAAAAGAGTGAAAGGATCTGCATTAGAATAAGAATGAATTGTGTTTTGAAGTAAGTGGTACCCCGTGAACTGTGGAGTTACTCAAAAGCTTGCATGCAAGATATCTTGCTTTTAGTCTTTCATTTCTAACCTTCAAAACAAAGAGGGTGTTTGAGATTCTTTTGCTTGAAGTTGAATGGATGTTATTCTGTGTGTGTGTGTGTGTGTGTGTGTGTGTTGTGTGTGTGTGACTAAACAGTGTAAAGACTGCGAATAATTTAAAGGAGTATGCTTGAAGTGAATTCATTCAGAATAAAACAAAGTCCTTGGCAAATTCATATACATACCATATTTAAATGTAATTGTTGCTGTTGTTGAGTATGAATATAGTTGGTCCGATAACTTTGCTCCCAGCTGTTTCAGTTAAAAGAGATTTTAAGCGCAAATTGTGTGATGGTCTGAGAATGAATGATTTTACAATGGTCCCAGGTTAAAATTGCCGTGTTGATAACAGTAAGTCAAAATGGAAATAGGAGGTTGTAAGTGTTAAATTTATATCATTCAAACAGAATAACAGTTCTAAGCATTTGTTTGTGCATAACATTTTTTGTGTGTGTGTACACACTAGGTCTTTTTTAGGATGTCTGAGAGTAAGCAGAGGCTGAGTCAGAGTATGGTGAATACCATTCGTTTGATATTTTAGAAAAGAACATTTTTCCCCTTAGTTCAAACAGTCAAACGTAACAAGGAAATATACATTTAAAATAATGTTACCTGCAAAGTCATCGATTTGCTTAGATCACACTAGCATTTAGTCACTGCCTCTGATTTTAAAAGGATAATTTTTTTCATTGTATAATGCAGCAGTCAGAAATGTCTTCTATTCTTAAAGGAACATAGGGAGGATGGGAACATCACCTTTGGGTCTTATTTGGAGAGTTGGTGATTGGGGGGGGGGGGGGGGATATGAAGAGTGGTATGTATATTGGTGTTCATTTTCACAATGCGTAATTCAAATTGATCCAAGACAGTACGTGCTTGAGTATAGAGAATATTTATAACAGGATGTGGGGTTGCAACATGCTGACTGTGGTAGATTGATATTGCAATAAATTGTCTGATATGACTATGCGTTATTTCCCGTACATGTGCATGCCTGTTATGTCTTATTTTGTGGATGACGATTGACTTTGTTGCAACAGTGCTGTACATATTCACTGGTATCAATTTGATTATAAACTATTGGAAAAAAAAAAATGAAATGTATGACAAATCTTTTGTTGTGTGTATTTTTAGTCTTTTAGATTTCAGTGACTTTGCAAGAGAGAGAGAGAGTGTGTGTGTGTGTGTGTGTGTGTGTGTTTTCTGTTGAAGCTGGAAGATATAAAATATTTTTCTCTGCCTCACCAGCAGCTGCCCAAAATCGATGACATTTTATTAATATAATCAAAGGACACAACTCTTAAGAATAATCTCCCATGTTGTATAGAACTTCTCAAATCTAACAGTTTACGCTACCCACTCAGCCAGCATAGTAGCAGACACAAAGTACAAAAACAGGAAGCTCAGAACACTCCTCAAAAAAGGAGCGCCCAAGCCTACCTTTATACTCTGCAACTACCCTACACACAACTATGAGAGAGGAGAGAAATAATACAATATATTGGTCTTATGCTCAAGATTGACATAGTCTTTTATTTTTGAACTGACCAAACACACACATAGACAAGACAGAACATATACATGGTTGCTTCCAAGGCATATAGGTAATACCAAAGAAATAAGAGGGAAGCAGGGAGAATTTTTATAATATAATCAAAGGACACAACTCTTGAGAATAATCTCCCATGTTGTATAGAACTTCTCAAATCTAACACAGTTTACGCTAGCATAGAAGCAGACACAAAGTACAAAAACAGCAAGCTCATTTTATTAATGATTTTCAAATTTGTCAGTTCAGCTGCCGGCACTTGAAAACTTATGTCGTATTTTTAGTGTATATCTTGAAGAAGGCTGATCATTCTTATACATACTGTTTGAAGCCCAGTGGACTGCACAGAGCCATATCAGGGCTATAACCATTTCAAAACGTACATAACATCCGGTTGGAATAAAAGCCACAAAAGAAACTTCAATACACGTATCAATGAATGCGCACACATAATCAAAGGATATGTCCCTAGCATTGACCATTCTGTCCAATTTATTACCAGACGATTAAAAAAAAAAAAAAATGAATACAAATGTGAACATGATTCAGGGCTCCCAATTTTCCGATTTTTCTCGGAAATCCGAGAAAATTTGCAGGCTGCTTCCTAGAAAAAATATGCTTTCCAAGAAAATTAAAAAAATTCGACTGATAATTTTTTTCTTCTGCGAAACAGTCGGCTATTTGCCAGGCTGGTGATTTCTCGTAACAGACGACGAAACTTCGGGAAGAGGGATAATTCCGGTGTCATTTTGTGCTAAAATCACTTCCGGTGCTTTTTATTTGTCAGGCGCGTCTGGTTTTCAGAACTGATTTCAAAACTTTTGAAGGCAGTGAGTGACCTTGTCTTGAGCCGGTATTCTGGAGAGAGGGTCTGCCGCAGCAAAACGGTTGACAAAGACTGCAAAAATAAGCGGTGTTAGCAGTGGATTTCACGAAAATTTGATTTCATGGAAATGATCACATGGCTTTCGAAAATAGCAGAGGCTGGCATAGCCTACTGCGTCTTGCGCCGCTGTGAAGTCAATTAAAATAACTGTAACTGAGCAGGCACCCACAAACTTTCAGACCATTTCAAGTCAAAGAAGCACCAGATGAGGCAAAGAACCTTGAAGCTGTTCAGTCTAGTTGATGTTTAATGTTTGTTGCAGCATACATTAGAAAAATACCAAATCAATTTTCTTGATATCTTGACACCAATGTGTATGAATTATTTGCTTCAGTACAAAGAATCATAAACAAGCCTAAAGTTGTGCCAGATAGTGTCAGATTGCATTATTTTGCATCTATATTAAAAAAAAATTTTTTTTAAAATTCCGGGATAGCATGCCTCTGGACTTCGTAGTTTTTCAGATTTTTTTCATTTGGCATTGGGAGGCCTGATAATGAAGGACACTAAAGCATACATAAAAATGGCCTAAACTTACTAAAATTGCTCGTACACAGCACATTTCCTTAGAGCCAAACATGCACTCGATCGATACTCGTACCCAGTTATCAACCCTTTGAGAAAACACGAAAGGCTTCATAGAACACATACAGGTGAATGGCAGAAAATGATAGGAAGAGATGACAAAAAGTAAAGGTGGGAAAACGAAACAAAGAGAGCGAAAGGAAATTTCTAGCACAGAATTTCCAGAGGGTGGGGATATTATTTATACCGAAAAAGCCCCCAGCATCCCCACAGGACACAAGAAGATTGCTTCTGTCTGTGTGTCTATCACCATCATCATCATTATCATCAGCATCATCAGCATCAGCATCGTCATCGTCATTATCACAAGATACAACGAGGAAAAAAA
>CM060305.1:14755292-14757792 GCA_030674185.1 Monoplex corrugatus | reverse complement strand
GACAACAGTAAGAAAAAGGAAACTTCGGTGGTATGGTCACGTGACAAGAACTAACGGACTATCAAAAACAATACTCCAAGGAACAGTTCAGGGAGGAAGAAAAAGAGGCAGACAGAGAAAAAGGTGGATGGACACTATTGACGAATGGACAAGAAAAAGCTTTGCCACGACCCAGACCCTTGCTCATGACAGACAGAGGTGGAGACAGACGGTGCGACGTTCATCCATGTGGAGCCCCCACGACCCTGGATAGGGTTAAGGACAGGAAGGAAGGAAGGAAATGCTTCTGCACATGGGATCTCTGTTTTTTTCGTCTCAAGAGAAACTCTCTCTGTCTGTCTGTCTGTCTTTCTGTCTGTCTGTCTGTCTTTCTCTCTCTCTCTATCTCTCTCTCATTCTCTCTCCCTCCCTCCCCCCCCCCTCTCTCTCTCTCTCTGTATTTAAATTGGATTGGTTTTGTTGTTGATACTCTTGTCAAAAAGGGTTTTTTCCTACATGAGAAATGTGAACTGCTATCCCTGAAGAAAACATGTTGCCATAGCACGACGCCACTTCTTATTGTTTTTTGTTTTTTTCCCCTTTGTGCGTGTATTTTTGTTTGCTATATAATTTTTTACCGGAGACTCTGTTTTGTTGTCACGGGATTTTTTTTTTATGTGTGCTAAATGCTTCTGCACACGGGACTTCTGTTTATCGTCTCAACAGGAACTCTCTGTGTCTCTGTCTCTGTGTCTCTGTCTGTCTGTCTCTGTCTCTGTCTCTCTGTCTCTTCTGTCTGTCTCTGTCTGTTCTCTGTCTCTGTGTCTCTCTGTCTCTGTCTCTGTCTCTCTCTTTTCTTTCTGTCTGTCTCTGCCTCTCTCTCGCTCTCTCTCTCTCACACACTCTCTCTCTCTGTCTCTCTGTCTGTCTCTCTCTCTCTTCTTTCTGTCTCTCTGTCTCTGTCTCTCTTCTCTCTCTCTCTCTCTCTCTCTCTCTCTCTCTCTCTCTCTCTCTCCTCTCTCTCCCCATCTCTCTCTTTCTCCTTCCATTTCTTTGTCTCCCTCTCTCTTATCTCTCTGTCTCTGTCTGTCTGCCTGTCTGTCTGTCTGTCTGTCTGTCTCTGTCTCTCTCTCTGTATGTGTGTGTGTCTTTGAGAGTATCTGTGTGTGTGTGCTTGTGTCTCTGTGCCTGTGTGCGTGTATGATAATGAGTGTGCGCGTGCACGTGCACGCTTACGTGCACGCTTGTGAGTGAAAGAAAACAGCTTAAGTGTCATGGGTACACTAGATGGAGGGATGGATAGCTTGTTTGGTGCACGCCAAGTGACTCTGACAACATTTTGATGTTTTGCCATCCGTTCAAGTTCAAGATAAACTTCCTGGATTTCATGATAGTTTTTAAGTTAGTGTTGTTGTTGTTGTTGTTGTTCGTTTATTTGTTTGTTCGTTCGTTCGTTCATTTGTTTCTGTGGTGTTTGTTTGTGTTTGTTTGTTTGTGTGTTTGTTTGTTTGTGTGTTGTTTGTTGTTTGTTTGTTTGTTTGTTTGTTTCCTGGATTTCATGACAGTTTTTAAAGGTTTGTTGTTGTTGTTGTTGTTGTTGTTGTTGCTGTTGTTTTTGTTCGTTTTTTGTTTGTTCGTTTCGTTCGTTCGTGTTTGTTGTTTGTGTGTGTGTTTGTTTGTGTTTGTTTGTTTGTGTGTTTGTTCGTTGTGTGTTTGTCTATTTGTGTTGTGTTTGTTTTGTTGTTTGTGTTGTTTGTTTGTTTGTTTGTTTGTTTGTTTGTTTGTTTGTTTGTTTGTTTGTTTGTTCTGTCACATCTTCAGAGTCATTTGTTTGGTCACAGTGGATTCGCCATGTGAAACTCGGCTGTTCCCCCGTTGAAAGCGTGTCGCTGCAACGCAGTTGGCACCTTTGTTCTTCCCCCCCCCCCCCCCCCAGACTTCTGAAAGGCAAGAAGTCTGGTTTGCCTTCAAGCTAAGGGAATTGGGAAACCAATCAATCTCTCCAATGTTTCATATCAGGGCAGCTAGGCGAAAGCCCTGCTCGTCACGATTTTAAACTGCAGTGGGATCTTTAACCTGCATAGGCCGGAAGGCACACGGGTCCGACTCGTTTTTTTTATCCCCTTCCCAAGGACTAGACGTTCAGTTAGATTTTTCCTGTTAAACTGATGATAAAAGCCGAGGCCTCAACGGGAAACGAACCGTGGAACCTGGATTTTAGTTACTGGCACTGGGAGCGTCTGAAGTACCCTGCCATCGTCTCAAAGCACGTATATGAATAGACCGTTATTAAAAGAAATAACGAACGAAAGAACGAACTATTCAGCCATTCTCCTTCTTTTTGGCCGGTCAATCAGTACGCACATGATGAAACTGTTATACGAGAACTTCACATTGCTGGACAGGGACATCCTTTGCCAAGACAGACCGGATGACAGAATCAAGATGACGTTTGCATATGGACAGACAGACAGACAGACAGACAGGGTGACGCAGCATCAATGTGACTTCCTCCCTGGAT
>CM060305.1:14745292-14750292 GCA_030674185.1 Monoplex corrugatus | reverse complement strand
TTTTCCTTCTTTCATCTGTCCACTTGTACCATCATGAGTATCACGAGGAGAAAGACTTCCGCACGGTCAGCAGCGAGCTGGAAGATTTCAATGGAAAAATGCCATGTGACGTTATGGTCGGTTTCAGGCCATTGATCCAGTGTCTTCTTTAGTCTGCCTCTCGCTTTAAATCCAGATGTTTTCGTTGTATGCGTGTTAGCCAGCTCATGGTGTTGCATTCTGGTGAGATGACCAAACAACTTTATTCCATGCTGATGAATACGATGTCTTTTGTCTCCTTCAAGTCCGCTCTCAAAACTCACCTTTTCTCCTCTGCATAAAATCCTAACCTCACTCAATTCCCTCTGCAGCCTGTCTCCACTCGGAGGGGAATCACATTGTAATATATAATTGTATATAATATGCTCTCTATAATTTTCCATTGCTTTTATTCTTTCTCCCCATTTATAGCCATGCGTGTGTGTGTGTGTGTGTGTGTGTGTGTGTGTGTGTGTGTGTGTGTGTGTGTGTGGTGTGTGTGGTGTGCGTGTGTTCGTGTGCGTGCGTGCGTGTGTGTGTCTGTTTCAGCGCTTAGATTTGATTTTATCAAGATTTTACGCTATATAAATATTGTAATTATTATTATTATTATGGTGGACCGACGTTTTTAAACCGAGAATCACTGTTGTTCGCTTTACTACTTTATCGTATTTTAGAGTCCAAGTCAAAACAGAGAACGATGTTTTGATAGGTATGAACGGAGCTTACTCATTGTCCCGAAAGTGTCATGATACATTTTTGTTTTGATTTTTTTTTTTCGAAAAGATTGTACGGCCTTCCACCACTTCCACCACCACACAATGTTTTGCTTCCCAGTCACTGAAATTACCTTCACGCAGTTAATGACGGCTCTGAACACACACAACAACACGCGCGGCTATAAATGGGGAGAAAGAATAAAAGCAATGGAAAATTATAGAGAGCATATTATATACAATTATATATTACAATGTGATTCCCCTCAAAGTCCATGTGCTAATGAATATGCAAGATCTATCGGTATCAAGTTGCCGGGAGGATACCCCACCAGAGGAAGCTTGGCACAGTTGCAGTATGACCTTGGTAGAGTTCGTTGGTGCCTGTTGTGATTTGACGTACATTAGGACACCATCTACTCAACCCTCTAATGGCAGTTTGAATCATCGTTCAGTCGCTGAGCCTGACTAAGTCAGAGCCCTTCCTTCTCCTCCTTCTTCTTCTGAGGAGAAAACTGTTGCATGTCTATCTATGAAGTCCCCATAAAATACTCACTTAAAAACCTTGATGTCAGTTTATTGTCCTGGGAACTGATGCGGCTGATGAATCTGTATTTACTACGACAGGAAAAAACGATCGCTCTCTCTCTCTCTCTCTCTCTCTCTCTCTCTCTCTCTCTCTCTCTCTCTCTCTCTCTCTCTCTCTCTCTCTCTCTCTCTCCTCTCCTCTCTCTCTCCTCTCTCTCTCTCTTCTCTCTCTCTCATCCTGCCTCGTGTGTCTCTCCTCTCGACTGCGTGCGTGCGTGCGTGACGTGCGTGCGTGCGTGTGTGTGTGTGGAGCTGCGTGTGTGCGTGCGTGTGTGTGTGCGTGTATGTGTGTGTGTGTGTGTGTGTGTGTGTGGTGTGTGTGTGTGTGTGTGTGTGTGTGTGTTGTGTGTGTGTGTGTGTGTGTGTGTGTAGCGTGTGTTTTGTAACAGAAATCTATCACAAAATTGAACTGAAGCAAGCTGAATGACGCAGTAACTTTTTTTTTTTTTTTTTTTTTTTTTTATTTCTGCGTGCTGATGAGCTCCGTAGCATAGCAAGGCATTCATATCATGGAATGAAACAAACCCCGTTGCCGGTCTTCCTATCCAAGTGTACATGTATGTATTGACCGACTTCTTGACAAATTGGACCCCGGGGACCAGCAATTTCCAAACTCACGATAATGGATAAATTCAGTTATTGGGGTCGTAACCGATTCAATACAACGGCCAACTGAAAAACGCGTTGCAGGAATGATGGATGAGAAAGAAGGGGTGATAAGGATGATGTTAAGTAGTTCCAGTCAGGAATGAGACCGTGCGACAGAGCTATAATCTACGCTCTCTATTACAATAATAATGTGGATTGACGTCAACGTAGCCCTTGAACTACAAACAACTGCATAGTGGACAGAATCTCAAGCTGAACGCCACAGTCATGACATATCCTTGAAAATGATTAGACTCAGCTATGTCATCCTATTCTTCTAAATTACCCCACGGCACACTCGACTCTGGAGAGGAACTTGTCGAAGCCGAAATATCCCACTATGATTGGGACAGGCGGAATTTCACATTCACAATCTAATTCTTTTACCACGATAACTGGTGTTGTAACAGATGTATTAGGGCTTGTTAAAGACATCAGGCCTGCAGGCACCTTCCGAAATATCCCACACAGATTTGGACAGACGGAGATTGACATCCACAATCTCTTACACCTTCACCACGGTAAGTAGTGTTCTGACAGATGTATCAGGGCTGAAGTTAAGAGCATCAGGCCTTCAGGCGCCTTCTAACGAACTATGGTATCATACAGTATAAAGCATATGTGACCTCCCACCACGAAATCAATCTTAACTAGCATTTTGGGCATTTTGAGATATACATATCACTGAAAAGTGTACATTCTGCTGATCATTTTGATACTTAAATAAAGCTTGTACTCAAAAAAATGTAGAAGTTATGTATGTTTATTAAAGTCATTAAATTGTATGACGGCCATTTTGAGAAAACGACCTCTAAAGTTTTTGTGTGCTCTCCTACACATTTCCCTTAAATATCTTTATATGGTGGCTTTGACCCAGTTTGTTTCTGATTTTAGCTGTCATTATCTGAAAGGTGCACCGAAGAGCTTTCTATCAGTATATTACATGTGCAGGTACTGTACAGGTTGCGGTTCATAATAAGAGACAAAAATAGGTACTTTTGGTAGGAAATGGCGTTCTTTCTGCTGCGAGCAGTGCATTAAAATACCGATTTAAATTGATTAATAATATTTTTTCAAGAGAAAAGTTTCTGTGGGGCCTGCAGGCCTGATGTCTTTAACAAGCCCTAATACATCTGTTACAACACCAGTTATCGTGGTAAAAGAATTAGATTGTGAATGTGAATCTGCGCCTGTCCCAATCATAGTGGGGTATTTCGGCTTCGACAAGTTCCTCTCCAGAGTCGATTATAGTCTACAGAAATCAATTTTGAGAAAAAGTCAAAACACCCCAGATAGACCCTCAGTCACCTTTTCAGCTTCTAGTGCTGTTCGACTGACTGCGAGTTAAGACTGATTTCGTAGTGGGAGATCACATACAAGGCGATCTACGTCATACAAAAATGGCGCTCGTCCATTGAGATCCCTATAGGGTGGAGCAGCATGGGGTCCTTCACTTCAACAGGATCCACTCTCAACTTCTAGAGGTCTTTCCTGCCCATCATGTCACATTCAGAACGCGTAAGGAAAGCTACAGGATGCACAATGACACTACAGCAGTAGGCCTACAGCCAGCACAGACCTTTCATTGTCATTCACAGGAAGGCAACAAGTGTCACGAACAAGAGATGTCACCATTATCCACTTCTACAGCTACACCAACCCACATTAGCCCTACGTGCCGGCGAGCCTTCCTGGCCAGGATTGGCCTCATCAGCCACCTCCAGACTCACACTCGCCAATCCTCCAGTCAAATTTGAAGTTGTGGTCTTCTGTGACAACGAAGGATGAAAGACAACCTCAAGAAGAACCAGAAGAACAAGCAAACCAAAGCAAGCGTGTATTCAACACAACAAGACAAGACAAGCGCAAACTGGACGAGGCGGCAGGGAAGGTTTTAGTCCTCTTTTTATTATCCGTTGTTTGGTGTTTGTGGTCTGTTTGTGACCGTGCATTCGCGCTTGACAAAAGCCGGTTGGCCGAAAGTTTGCGCTTGTCTTGTCTTGTCTTGTCTTGTCTTGTCTTGTCTTGTTGTGTTGAATACGCGCTTGCATTGGTTTGCTTGTTCTTCTGGTTCCTGTTTGCTTAGGCGCGGGCAGTCGCACTTGTCTTGGATCAAGAAGAACGACAGGAGAAATCGCCGACTACAACTTTTCTAACAAGGTCCATGATAGCCGGCAGGAACTGAGGAACAAAACAGCCACTTCAGTGCCAGATGTTGCCTAACAGCCACTTCAGTGCCAGATGTTGCCTAACAGCCACTTCAGTGCCAGATGTTGCCTAACAGCCACTTCAGTGCCAGATGTTGCCTAACAGCCACTTCAGTGCCAGATGTTGCCTAACAGCCACTTCAGTGCCAGATGTTGCCTAACAGCCACTTCAGTGCCAGATGTTGCCTAACAGCCACTTCAGTGCCAGATGTTGTCTGACAGCCACTTCAGTGCTAGATGTTGTCTGACAGCCACTTCAGTGCCAGATGTTGCCTGACAGCCACTTCAGTGCTAGATGTTGTCTGACAGCCACTTCAGTGCTAGATGTTGCCTGACAGCCACTTCAGTGCTAGATGTTGCCTAACAGCCACTTCAGTGCCAGATGTTGTCTGACAGCCACTTCAGTGCCAGATGTTGCCTAACAGCCACTTCAGTGCCAGGTGTTGTCTGACAGCCACTTCAGTGCTAGATGTTGCCTGACAGCCACTTCAGTGCTAGATGTTGCCTAACAGCCACTTCAGTGCCAGATGTTGTCTGACAGCCACTTCAGTGCCAGATGTTGCCTAACAGCCACTTCAGTGCCAGGTGTTGTCTGACAGCCACTTCACTGCCAGATGTTGCCTGACAGCCACTTCAGTGCCAGGTGTTGCCTGACAGCCACTTCAGTGCCAGGTGTTGCCGGACAGACACATCAGTGCCAGGTGTTGCCTGACAGCCACTTCAGTGCCAGGTGTTGCCTGACAGACACATCAGTGCCAGATGTTGCCTGACAGCCACTTCAGTGCCAAATGTTGCCTGACAGCCACTTCAGTGCCAGATGTTG
>CM060305.1:14717792-14735292 GCA_030674185.1 Monoplex corrugatus | reverse complement strand
TGTGTGTATGAGTAAGAGAAGGAAGAAGAGAGAGAGAGAAAGTGTGTGTGTGTGCGAATGTGTGTCTGTGTCTGTGCGCGTTTGGGAATGTGTCTGTGTGTGTGCAGCGCGTGTGTGCGTGTTTGTGTGTGTGTGTGTGTGTGTGTGTGTGTGTGTGTGTGTGTGTGTGTGTGTGTGTGTGTGTGTGTGTGTGTGTGTGTTTGTATGTGCGCGCGCGTGCTTTTGTGTGTGTGTGTGTGTGAGTAAGAGAAGGAGGAAGAGAGAGAGAGAGAAAGTGTGTGTGTGTGCATGCACGTGCATGTGCGTGTGTGTATGTGCGTGCTTGTGTTCGTGTGTGTGTGTGCGTGTGTGTTTGTGTGCACACGCGCACACGCGCACACGCGTAAGTGTACACCTACTTACACGCCATAGTACACTTTTCACGCCTTTCACATTTCTGACATCATTATAAGATAATGCCTGTACGCTGAGCGAATCCGCTTAGTCCGCACCAGTGGATGTGGGCTAGCACCATGCCAGACATATACATAATCTGCCTCCTGGCTGGGAACTTGGAACTTCAATCGACCCACAGACTTAACATTTTATTTTTTGGTCGACAGCTAATTCCGTTCATAGTCCTAGCTGTTGCTTTATTGCTGTAAACGTTTTAATGTACGGAAGTAGGTCTAGTTTTCAGTACATACGCCAACGCTAATACACACAGCCTCTCTTCTCACTTGCTTATTCACTTTCCTAAGAGCCATTCACTATTTTATTACAATAGACTATAAAGGAAGTAAACACACACACACACACACACACACACACACACACACACACCACACACACACACACACACACACACACACACACACACACACACGCACATTCAGTGAGAAAAAAAACAAACTTTTGACCTTGTACACATAATCATTCGCTGAAAATGATATAATATGGCGGGTTCAATCATGCGCTTGTTCTGAACCTTTGGCCTGCACCACTGTGCGACAGATACCGCTTGGCCATTGCTGCCAGACCACCCGGGATTTGCATCGTCCAGGGCTGTTTAATCTTTTGACTCCCGCACCCTATCCACCAACTGCAAAAACGTAACCCTTTGACTCCCGCACCCTATCCACCAAAAACAAAAACTTAACCCTTTGACTTCCGCACCTTATCCACCAACTACAAAAACTTAACCCTTTGACTCCCGCACCATATCCACCAACTGCAAAAACTTAACCCTTTGACTCCCGCACCCTACCCACCAACTGCAAAAACTTAACCCTTTGACTCCCTCACCCTACCCACCAACTGCAAAAAACGTAAGCCTTTGACTCCCGCACCCTACCCACCAAAAACAAAAACTTAACCCTTTGACTCGCGCACCCTATCCACCAACTGCAAAAACTTGACCCTTTGACTCCCGCACCCTATCCACCAACTGCAAAAACTTAACCCTTTGACTCCCGCACCCTACCCACCAACTGCAAAATCTTAACCCTTTGACTCGCGCACCCTATCCACCAACTACAAAAACTTAACCCTTTGACTCGCGCATCCTATCCACCAACTACAAAAACTTAACCCTTTGACTCCCGCACCCTATCCACCAACTGCAAAAACTTAACCCTTTGACTCCTGCACCCTATCCACCAACTACAAAAACGTAACCCTTTGACTCCTGCAACCTATCCACCAACTGCAAAAACTTAACCCTTTGACTCCCGCATCCTATCCACCAACTGCAAAAACGTAACCCTTTGACTCCTGCAACCTATCCACCAACTGCAAAAACTTAACCCTTTGACTCCCGCATCCTATCCACCAACTGCAAAAAATTAACCCTTTGACTTCCGCACCCTATCCACCAACTGCAAAAACTTAACCCTTTGACTCCCACAACCCTATCCACAACTGCAAAAACTTAACCCTTTGACTCCTGCACCCTATCCACCAACTGCAAAAACTTAACCCTTTGACTCCCTCACCCTATCCACCAGCTTCCTGAGGGAGTCAAAGGGTTACGTTTTTACTTTGCTAGCATGGTTGGCAATGCAGGATGCTGGTGGACAGGGTGCGGGAGTCCAAGGGTTAACTTTTTGCTTTGCTAGCATAGTTTACAATGCAGGACGCTGGTGGACAGGGTGCGGGAGTCAAAGGTTAAGTTTTTGCTTTGCTAGCATGGTTGACAATGCAGGACGCTGGTGGACAGGGTGCGGCAGTCAAAGGGTTAAAACCAAACCATTATTTATAGTTCCTTGCCACTCCCGGCAGAAGTTGTCAGTCTAGCTTTATGGTTACACACCACAACATGTCTAAGTCATCATCATCAGGTGCCCTGCCGCATGGCGTTGGCGACCATGGACTTCCAACCATCTCTATCTCTCGTTGCCCCAGCATCTCCCCCACCCTCTTCATCCCCAGCCACTCTGCAAGTCCGTCCAGCATTCTCTCCCTGGGTCTACCTGGTGCTCTCCTTCCCTCCAGCTTTCCCGTTGTGACCAGGTGCTCCAAATCCCCCTTCCTCATAAAATGGCCTATAAATGTTGCTTGTCTTTTCCTAATCTTCCTTATGAGTGATCTGTGTCTGCATGTCTAAGTATGATCAGCAAACCATGTGTATTTTTTGGTTTGATTGTTTGGTTGGCTGTTGTTTGTTGTTGCGGGGTTTGTTTGGTTAGTTGGTTAGAGAGCACCAGGCAGACCCAGGGAGAGAATGCTGGACGGACTTGCAGAGTGGCTGGGAATGAGGAGGGTGGGGGAGATGCTAGGGGCAACGAGAGATAGAGATGGTTGGAAGTCCATGGTCGCCAATGCCATGCGGCAGGCACCTGATGATGATGATGAGTTGGTTGTGTGTGTGTGTGTGTGTGTGTGTGTGTGTGTGTGTGTGTGTGTGTGTGTGTGTATGTGTGTGTGTGTATGTGTGTATGTGTGTGTGTGTCTGTGTGTGTGTGTATGTGTGTATGTGTGTATGTTGTATGTATGTGTGTGTGTATGTGTGTATGTATGTGTGTGTATATGTATGTGTGTATGTATGTGTGTATGTATGTATGTGTATGTATGTGTATGTGTGTGTGTATGTATGTGTGTATGTATGTATGTGTGTGTATGTATGTGTGTATGTATGTATGTATGTATGTATGTGTGTATGTATGTGTGTGTGTGTGTGCGTGTGTGTGTGTGTACATATGTGTGTATACATACAGATGTATATATATATATATATGTATATGTATATACATATACACACATATGTGTGTGCGTGTGTGTGCGTGTGCGTATGTGTGTGTGTTTTGTGTGTGTGTGTGTGTGTGTGTGTGTGTGTGTGTGTGTGTGTGTGTGTGTGTGTGTGTGTGTGTGTGTGTGTTTGTTTGTGTGTGTGTGTGTGTGATTCACACTCAAGCTGATGAAGCATATCCATATCCTTCATTCCAAACATTTAAGGGGCAATAATAAATCTTTACATCACGTTTGGAAAACGATTCACATGAACATTAATCCATAAACATTTCGCTTGCCCTAAGCAGGGATCAACAAGAACGCACCCCTTACGTCTTGCATACAACTCAATAACATTCTAATTTGTCGACATAATTCACAAAATTTAAACTATATTAACTCAAACTATTTTAGTCTTTAACTTTGCTTCCTGAAAATGTCATGTTCAAAGAAAATTTTAACACCAATCTATAAAGTAAAATTCTGAAGATATGAAAATAAAATTGAAATATCCTATTTCTTTTGGAGAAAAGATCTTAAGCTACAGGAAGGCTCTGAGAGAATCCTGGACTCGTGACTACACCTGGAATGTGATAGCAGAAGAAAAAGATCTGCATCAAGAAAAGACACACAGACACTTTCTACGACAAACTGATTTGACAGTAATACATTTAACCCTTTGATTTCCCTCACCTTGCTGTCAGCATCCTGCACTGCCAGCCATGACAGCAAAGCAAAAACTTAACCCTTTCCACTCCCTCACCCAATCCACCAGCTTCCTGCAGGAAGCTGGTGGATTGGGTGAAGGAGTGAAAGGGTTAAGTTCTTGCAGCTTATGGTCAGGCTGCGGGAGTTAAAGGGTTAAAAAGACCAGGATGTGAAGCGTAGCGCTCAAAAGGACAAGCGCACGTTGTATGAAGACAAGGCGAACCAGGCCCAAAATGCCGTAATCCGTGATGACATGACAGTTTACCACATCATACAGAAAATCACGGGCAGCTGGAAGGCTCGTTCCGGATCAGTTAGGGCGAAAAATGACACGCTCTTGTTCAAAGGGGAAGAAAAACATATCCGTGATGACAGGACAGTCAGTTTACCATATCACAAAGAAGATCATGGACAGCGTGAAGGCTTGTTCTGGACCAGTTTTTGGCGAAAAATGGCACGCTCTTGTCCGAAGGGGAGGAACAACTTGCACGGCGGGCACAATATTCTGAAGAGGTGCTGAACAGGCCTGAACCAGCTTCAACAGCAAACTTTGAAGATCCCCCGGATTTACTGTCCATCAGCACAGAGGACTTGGTTTAAACAAAACTTTATTCAAGAAAAGAAGAGTCATAAATACAGCAAAGCATGGGCAGGGCATCAAGCAATGGCTTATGTTAGCCCTCCCCAAAAACAATTGACACACTATTGGCTCAAATGCGGGCAACTTGTGAAATTTAAACCAACAAGAAACAAGAAAGAAAGAAAAAAGCTAAAAGCACTACGATCATATCCTTAGCACACTAGGTGAAAGAAAACAATAACAACAAAAATGAACCAAAGCAAACTAAGGGAAAAACTCAGAAAACCCAACAAAGCAGGCAAAAACACCCACAAGCAAAAACACCCACAGAGGACTTCAGCGACGGTGAAGTGAGAAACACTTCAAGAGCAACAGATCCACTGGTATCGATGGTATCACATCGAAGATGCTGAAGTCAGGTGGAGAGTGTGCTGTCAAGAAGATACACATTCTGTACAGTCAGGTGCGGAACTCTGATAAGTGCCTGAAGACTGGAAAAACAGACTCATTGTTCGCATGGGATCCCACGAAAGGCAACCTGACCGATGAATGGGATAACTGGAGTGGGGTCACATATTCGTCCATCCAGGGAACGTAACAGAATGCGGGACACTATATCGAACAGATATTCACACTACGCCGTATTATTGACAGCTGCACAGAGTTCCAAGAGCCCCTGACCATCAGCTTCATTAACTTCATCAAGGCCTTTGACAGCAAACACAGACCACCGCTTTAGAAGACAATGCGAGTCTATGGCATTCCATCATATAACAGTTTCTCCATTTCTCTAATAAAAGTAGTAATCATTATAGTGATAAGACCTTGTATTTATGGCAGCCATGGGAAAAAAATTGCAAATGTGTACATCATAATCGATTTATTTGATTGTCAATTTTGTAAGAATTCACATTAATAACAGTTTCTCCGTTCTATAGTAAAAGTGGTAGTCATTGTGGTAATAAGACTTTGAATTCATGAGGGCCATGGGAGAAAATTGCAGATGTGTACATTATGATATGCTTGAACAGGCAATGCAAAATTTTTGATTTTCTGTTGTCGACAAATAAACGATAACCAAGCATTTCTCAATGGATCAGTATATAATTCGATTTATTTGATTGTCAATCTTGTATAAATTCATTTTTGTGTGGATTTGTAATAAGAATAGGCATGGCTCATTTGTATGTCACAATTACGAAAAAAAAAGTGTTTGACAGTAAAGAAAAGAGAGATTGTTGAAATGATGTGATCATCTTAAATAAATCGTATTTTCCATGTGTTCATGCTTGATAACCTTTCCCTGATGTTTATTGAAAAGACAAAATGACGGTGCAGAAAAGTATTATGTGTCGGACTTTACTGTCTTAAGTAAGTTTATATATTGCTCAATCTTGCCATTCCTTTTCCGACAATGTAGAAAGATGAGATTTCTTACTATTTCCTAACCATTCTAAATAATTTCATTTCACGAAGCCTTTTTGATTAATTCTCTCCAACCGCTTTCCTCTGGGTTGATTTGTGCAAAGCCCTTCATCTCTCAGTGGAGACTTTTGGGACATGATCGATGGGCTTCTAGCCGCATGTAATGATACTGTACGTGGTGGCCATGCGCTGATACATGATGCTCGGTGCTAAATCTTGCCTCTTCTGTCTTGTCTTACACCCTGCTTTGCTCACCCCAACCCCATCCCCACCCCACCCTTCCCTATCTTTTCAGCTGTTTTTTCCTATTGTTTTACTTCTTTGTGATTGCTATGTCAGTGTGTGTTTTGTCAAGTATTCATAGACGGATGTTTACTGAAACTGGTTTGCTCCATTTTTTTTTTCAATAAAGGGCTGCACAGGCTTGAATCAGACCCTAGACAACTTTTGTTTGTCTCGTGTATCTTGACTCTTTTGAACCTTATATATATATATATCTTTAGTCACTCCTGAAAATTTATGTACACTTTTGCCGTTTTATTTTTTGTTTGTTTCTTTGTTTTTTTTAAAATTTTGTTTTGTTTTAGTGTTCGGATTTTCTGAGACGCAAGAATGGATCCGTGCATGCACGTTGTCGTAGACCTCATTGTGCAGGAGGTATAATGCTGCACAGTCTGCATACTCTGCCTTTGGTGGACATGTTTGCTAGGTGTTCCCGTGTACTTTCGTAAGCCGCCGGTCATTGACACGACTTACAGGATGTTTAACATCTTATTTGATGTTCTGCATGTACGTATACACATGAAGAAGGTTTAGACACTGACACGTCTGCACACATGTTGAAGGGGGAGAGCGGGGAAATCTCCACCCTTTACCGCTACGTCAGGCAGGAGATATTCAGGCAGGATCGAACACATACCTCTGATTGAAAGGCCAACGTCTTACCCACTTGACTCCCCCCTTGGGATGCCGGGGGCTCGTTCAGTATAAATAGTATCCCCACCTTATAGAAATTCTGTGCTAGAAATTTCCTCTTTTCTGTCACTTTGTTTCTGCCTCATTCCTTTGCTTTCTGTCATTTCTTCCTATCATTTTCTGCCTTGCTGGTCCATTCACCTGTATGTGTTCGATAAAGTCTTACGTACTTTCTCTTAGGATTGGTAATTGGGTACATGTATTAAGTGCATATTTGGCTCTAGGGAGGTGAGATATGCGGAAGCAATTTTAGGTAATTTAGGTCCGTTTTTGTATATGTTTTGGTGTTCTTAGGTATGCTTCTATTCATGTTTTTAAATCCCCTGTGCGATAAATTGGACGGAGTGGTCAACGCCAGGGGCATGTCCTTAGATTATGTGCACGAATGCATTGATATGTGTACTTAATCTTCTTTCTTATATTTCCCACTGTTGAATTATTGTGCATGTTCTGAAGCGGTTATAGCCTTCATATGGCTCTATGCAGTCGGCTGCGCTTTAAACAACAACAACTCACTTGAACACCATCACACCCGTCACGGATATGCAAAACAGATAACTGAAAATCACCATCATTTAGTGAAAACAGTTAAAAATCGTGAAGTAAATGAACTCTGACAACAATACATTTGTCACTATCACAGTTAACTTTGAATTAGGTACGAGTAAATCGACGGTTGAATCTACTGTAACAAAACCTACGTTTGATCTAGATCTAGAAAAATATGAGACCATTTAAGAATCATCACGTTTACAAACAACGAACAGACTTCAACACAGCTGTGGTAGATCGGCGTTCATTTCAAACACAGCTGTTGTTTATGCGACAACATTGTCGTCGTTGGCTCACGTAACTGTGACAGTGAAGTGATGGAGTACTGGTTCATAGTCAACAAATTTCCTCCCAAAGACAAAGTGTTATGCTCAGAGATCTATATGAAAATCGAGACCCCCTTCCTTATGATGACGAAAAACTAAAGGGTCCATGGGCATTTTGTCTGATATTATCACAGATTGTCCCTCGAGTGATGTGTTCCAAAGATGCATTTGAGCTGAGGATTTTTCGTGCGATACATGATCCATATGGAAATGATGAAACACTGACCTGACTGAAACGGGATGTTCATTCTCTCGAATTTGTGTATACTGAAGAATGATGTAACGCCTTAATTCCCCTTTCTGCAGGTGTGAAATGACCAAAAGGTCTTTCGCAATAAATCATAGTCCATTGTCATGCTTCACATTAACTGGTATTGTTTTCATTTGGTTTCTGAAAACAGGAACAACTGCTCAGTCCAGCTCTCTCTCCCTCCTCCTCTCTCTCTCTCTCTCTCTCTCTCTCTCTCCCACACACACACACACACACACACACACGTGCGCGCAGAGCGTGTGTGCACACACACACACACACACACACACACACACACACACACACACACACACACACACACAAGAATGTGTAATTTGCCAGGAGACGAGAAACATTAACTAGACAACAGCGTCAGGAAGCTACAGAGAGAAGAGGAGCATCATCATCATCAGAGCACTCCTTACGCCACGGACAGAAAGAAAAGACTACCACGAACCTTCCAGAGAGTGGCAAGTGTTCCTTTTAAGTCCCTGCATCAGTCGCAACCGACTCCATGTAGGCTACACCTAAGCTACAAGTTCAAAGTGATATCTTCACCTGTCTGTTCCTGTGGTCAAGAGGACCAGACAGCCAAACATCGTATTACAGTGATGATGGCTCTATCAAGGAGAGCCATTAGGACATGGCCGACTACAACTGTCTGAACACTAAGCTTCATGGTAACTGGCAAGAAATGGGGGGAAAAAAACCGGCCTCATTCGTTGCAGGAAGTGGTCTTCCATGTAGAAGCTGAGAAGAAGAAATATGTTGTGTGCCAGCAAATGTCTGTATTTGCACAAATTCAATGAAGTGGTGAATGTAGATTGTGTTCAGGCACCTTTCACAGGGGGCCTAGATCTGAATTAATAAATAACCTCTCTCTCTGTCTCTCTCTCTCTTCTCCCTCTCTGTTCTCTCTCTCGTCTCTCTCTTGTCTTCTCCTGTCTCTGTCTCTCTCTCTTTCTCTCTCTCTCTCTCTCTCTCTCTGTGTCTCTTTGTCTGTTGTGTGCTGTGTGTGTGTGTCTTGTCGTGTTTGTTCTGTTGTCGTCGTGTTGTGTGTGTGTGTGTGAGAGCTGTTTATAGGTGGGTCTCTAACAAATTAACTTAACTAGATTTTTCGGTCTAATGAAGCCTCGTTTCTGCATGCGCTTATAATTTTAATTTTAATGGTCATGACACACACGTTTTCATGCTTATAGTAATTGAGTGGTGCAGGGAAGGGAGATTATTACGTTTCTGGCTTGATCATCTGTGGTTATTTATGTTTCAGTCGTGTTTGTTTCATTTTTTTATGCCCATCCCCTTTCCCCGTGTTATTAAGCTCTTATCTATATATATTCATATTTGTAATTGCTGACCTCAATATATCTGTCACTAGTGGGGACTTTGGGGGAGAGAAGATGGATCATCCTCCTGCACTCCGTAATCATTTTGTTCGCGCCTTACCTCATCAGCTGTCATACACTTAGCTCAGTGCAAAGCTGGCCTCGTCAATTCAGCTCAGTGCAATAATTCTTTATAAAAATTGAAATAGCAATGGCTTGTATATCTTTCGGTTTCATCATTTCTGGTTATCTTTTTTTTTTTTTCCTTTTCTGCTCTCTCTCTCTCTCTGTCTCTCTCTCTCTCTCTCTCTGTGCTCTCTTTGTCTCTTTCTTCTCTTCTCTCTCTCTCTCTTTCTCTCTCTCTCTCTGTCACTCTCTGACTCTCTGTCTCCCCCCCCCATCCTCTTATCTCTTTCTCTCTTTCTGTCTCTCTTCTCTCTTTTGTCTGTCTCTCTCTCTTTCTTCTCTCTCTCTCTTCTGTCTGTCTGTTCTCTCTCTCTCTCTCTCTCTCTGCTTGGTGTGTGTTGTCAGCATGTGTGTGTGTGTTTCTGTCTGTCTGTGTGTCTGACATTTTATATCTCCCTGTTCAAATGTAAAAAGAGGTCAGGGGTTATCGATGGGCTTTGATCACACCCATGTCATTTGTCTTGCACAGCACGACGCTGCAAATCCATACATTTCGAACCAGTGGGGAAGAAACAGCTCTAGGCCACACACAGAGACAGACAGACAGACAGATATTGAGAGACGTAGAGAGCGAGAGACAGACAGAGAGAGACACACACGGACACATTGTCTTGTTCTTCTTGTCGGTAGCAAGAGACAGACACAGAGACAGACAAAGAGACAGCGTCTGCAAAAAGAACAACAATGACAAACGGTGAGAGGCAAAGAGAGACAGAGAGAGCAAAAAACAAAACAAAAACAAACAAAACACACACACACACACACACACACACACCACACACACACACACACACACACACACACACACACACACACACACACACAACACACACACACCACCACACACACCACACACACACACACACACAAGAACAATAAGACTCAGGACATTTAGAACAAGAACAACGAAGACGACAAAAGGAAGAAGGAAGGAAAGAAAGAAAAACGACAGAGGGCTGTGTGTTCAGTGTTCACAGTATCGTTTATACACAAGCACAACAAAACTCCACCTGAACGACCCGGCAGCAATGTAAAGTCTTTTCCAGTGAGTGACTTCATGGCGACTCGATATTAACTAATGGATCATATGGACTGGAATTTTGACATGTGTGTCACAGCAGAACTTTACCGCGTGAAGTACGGGCTGCTCTTTCCGGGTAAAGCGCGTCGCCCTAGTATGGCGCCACCCCTGGCACTGGGATTTCGACTGAATGAACTGGGACAGGATAGTGTGTTGGAGAGTCGAAAAGAACGGTTTAATAAAACAACAAAAAATAACAATAAATGAATGAATGAATAAGTAAGAAAATAAACAAATAACGTTTTTAAAAAAAACAACCTCTAAAATGTCGACCAACGAAGAACAACAACAACAAAAAGCTAAAGACAAAAAAAAAAAAAAAAAAGAACAGATTTAACTAAAATAGCAAAGGAAGGAAAAAGAATAAAATATGCGCTCTTGACCCCATGATATCGATCTCTAGCTATATACACAGTCAAGTAGTCCAGCCCATATTTTGCATGCACAACTTACACTACACAAAGGGTATTTCTGATTACGATCAAGACCGTCTGTTAGCGTGACATAATGGCTGCCCCCTACTTAACCTCAACGCGTGACCGAACAGTTTCAGCTATGCACTCCCCGACCCAGTAACTCTGTATGACACCCTGCTGGAGAACCTAGCTACGTATTGCTGTTCCATACTGCTAGCGAAATCATCATGAGAAACCTAGAAGAAGACCCTGGTTTAAAGGTTGGAGGGAAAATGATAAAACAACATTCGGTACGCAGATGACACCGTGCCAATAGCAGAAAATGAAAGGGACCTACAAAACCTTGTGAATATATAGAAACAGAAAGCAAAGGTAAGGGGTTGGAACTAAACAGCAGGAAGACTGAAGTCATGGTGATCAGTAAAAAACATGAAATCCCCTCCTGCAAAATAACAGCAAATGGCACAACCTTGACACAGGTTAATAAGTTCAAATACCTGGGAACGGTCATTTCATCAGACGGCAGATGCACATCGGAAATAGCTGGCAGAATCGGCCAAGCCAAAACAGCATTCAAGAAGATGATATCTGCATTCTTACCAACAAATGCCTATCAATTAACATCAGAAAGAGAGTTCTTGAATGTTATATAGAACCAATACTGTTGTACGGATGCGAGGCGTGGACAGTCAGCAAGTAAAGCCAGAGCAGGATTGAGACAGCCGAGATGTGGTTTCTAAGAAGAATGTTGAGAGTTCCATGGACAGCAAAGAAAACAAACGAGATAGTCTTGATGGAGGCAGACACAAGCAGATCACTCATAAGGAAGATTAGGAAAAGACAAGCAACATTTATAGGCCATTTTATGAGGAAGGGGGATTTGGAGCACCTGGTCACAACGGGAAAGCTGGAGGGAAAGAGAGCACCGGGTAGACCCAGGGAGAGAATGCTGGACGGACTTGCAAGGTGGCTGAGGATGAAGAGGGTGGGGAAAATGCTAGGGGCAACGAGAGATAGAGATGGTTGGAAGTCCATGGTCGCCAACGCCATGCGGCAGGGCACCTGATGATGATGATGATGATACTGTTAGCAGCGTCAAATCTCTAAATTCCCATTTAGCTCGAATTATCACTCAGATATAAATGACAGCCACACTCAGATATAAACGACAGGCGGTCATGTTCTAACTCTCCCTCTTTACACAAAAAATATAAGAAAACCCGATTTCTACTTTTTGAGGTCATTGTGACCTTGAAGAAACGTATGAAATAAAAATTTGACGTGAAATGAAAACAATGATAGGCTGTCACAATGGTGTGAATTAATGTAAATATTGTCAGAAGCTCCTGACAAGGTGTGCTGTTCATACACCCTCCTGAAAACAAAGCTGGTTTTAGGCAATACTTTTGTCCGTGTCGTTCTTGATCTTGGTGCCATGACACCCAAACTTATGTATTTGTGACTCCTTTGTGCCTTTTGTAAATCCCAAAACTTATGATTTGTGACTACATTTCTGACAGACACCAATTAGGGGCATGGACACCGATGAAGAGGACACGAAGAGAGACAGTGGACCTGAGTGACCCAGAGAGCCAAACTATGCATTGATGACTCCATTAAGAGACCAAGGAAGAGACGACGAGAAACGACGATGAGACACCAGCAACACATTTCGACAGAACAATAGAGAGAGAGACGACAGAGAGAGACAGAGAAGAACAGAGAGAGAGAGACAGAGAGAGAGAGAGACAGAGAGAGAGACAGAGAGAGCACAGAGAGAGAGAGACAGAGAGACAGAGAGAACAGAGAGAGAGAACAGAGAGACAGAGAGAGACAGAGGAGAGAACAGAGAGACAGAGAGAGAGAGAGACAGAGAGAGACAACAAGAGACAGACAGAGAAGAGAGACAGAGAGAAGACAGACAGAGACAGAGACAGAGACAGAGAGAGAGAGAGAGAGAGACAGAGAGAGAGAGACAGAAGAGACGAGAGAGACAAGAAGAGAGAGACAGAGAGAGAGAGAGACAGAGAGAGAGAGAGACAGAGAGAGAGACAGAGAAGGGGGGAGGTAGATGCAGACTGAAAAATCAGTAATGCAAACAGAAAAGGTTGTGGACAAACACCTGGGATGTATACAGACGAAAAAAACAACAAATCATGCACACGTTGACCACAAGTCCTAAACCGTTAGATGTCTGCCAAGCCTTGTAGACAAGCCCACAGTACACAGGTATATGTATGTACACTTGTACTTCAGATTAACCCTTTCCATCCCTCTACCCTATGCAACATAGCTTCATATAGAAAAGTTGTGGATAGGGTAAAGGGGGTGGAAGGGTTATGTCCGAAGCCAGGCGTGTGTGTGTGACATAACGCCTGCCTTGGTCTGTGAAACCCATGCATTGCCAAACACACTCCTGGACTAACGCACTCATTGACACAAGGGACACTGGACACACTACTCAAGCACCCATACCTGGCATTGTTGTTACACTGCGTAGGCCAACGTAAAGATATGTCCAAGTGCCTAAAATTTCAATTGATGCAAGTTATCTTTCCAACATAAACAAACAGCAAGATTTTTTTAAGCCATTCTGACAAACTCCCTTTACATAAATATTGACAGAAAATCCAGATGTTTCAACTTCATTCAAAACTTTCCTAAAGTGACATGCATCGAGGAGAATGGGAGATTGTCACAATAGCAAAAACAGATTTAAAACAAAACTTCAGAAGTAGTAATCATTTTTTTCATAACAGTTCAGGAGTTTCTCGAAAAGTGCTCGTCACGCACCTTCCTTGAAAAGTGATAACTTTTAGGCACTTCATGGCACGTGTGATCTTGACCTGTGGGGTTATCTTCCAACTTCCAACTGTATTTGTGAATGTGTGTGTGTGTGTGTGTGTGTGTGTAGTGTGTGTGTGTGTGTGTGTGTGTGTGTGTGTGTGTGTGTGTGCGCGGTGCGTGCGTGTGTGATGTGTGTGTCTGTTTGGTCTGTCTAGTCTGTCTGTCTGTGGTTGTGTGTATTTTTTTTATGTCTGTGTCTGTGTGCAGCAAAACCATTTCCTTGCCAATACATTATAAAACAGTACAAACATATTGGACACATGTATACACTAATACATAGAATAGATATATCAAACATGGTCGTCAAAAATAAGAACTACTAGTTTTTCAGTTAATCAATAACAATCACGCACATGAAAATATCACAGATTTGTAAGCACGCATACACACGTACATACGTCACACAGACACATGCCTGGTGCACACAACCACACACACACACACACACACACACACACACACACACACACACACACACACACACACACACACACACACACACACATACACACACATACACACGCATAAGACAAATTGTAATATTACTGGATTTAGAAAAGCCACAAGCATTAATTCTTTTTTTTTTTTTTTGAGAACATTCTGAAAGAGATGCGTTTTGAGGTGATTTTTGAAAGTATGATAACTGCTTTATCGTAAAGATACTGGGAATGAGTTCAATGTTGCTGGGCCCAAAACAGAGAAAGATTTCTTTCCGCAAGTTGTTTGTGAGACCTGATAACTTAGGGAGTTTTGTATGGCAAGAGGAGTTCTGATGTATCATCATCATCATCATCATCATCATCATCATGTGCCTTGCCGCGTGGCGTTGGCGATCATGGCCCTCCATACGAATCTATCCCTTGTCCTGCAAGTATATCCCTCACCCTCCTTGCCCTCAGCCAACTGCGAGTCCTCTTACAACACTCTCTCCTTGGATCTAGCCGGCGCTATCCTTCCCTCCAGCCTTCCCGCTGTGACCAGGTGATCTAATTCCCTCCCACTCTCTGATGTATAGTTTGGTATTATCTTCGAACTCGGTCACTGAAAGCACAGTGTGGCGATTTTACGCCCAATTCTTCCTTTGATTAGTGGCCGGAGTAGTTTTCGCGAGAGTGCTTTTGCATTGCTCCATTTCTCTTCCGTAGGACAAGTCAAGCTGCAATGTTTTGGATTTGTTTGTTACATGTGACTAGAGGAGCATGGATGTCAAGAGGATTACTGAGTAGAAAGTTGTAACGGTCTAACAAGATCTGAAGAATATGATCATGGGTAAAGAATTGTAACGGTCAACAAGATCTGAAGAATATGATCATGGGTAAAGAATTGTAACGGTCAACAAGATCAAGAATATATCATGGGTATAGAGTTGTAAGGTCAACAAGATCAGAGGAATATGATCATGGGTATAAGTGTTGTAACGGTCAACAAGATCAGAGGAATATGATCATGGGTAAAGAGTTGTAACAGTCAACAAGATCAGAGGAATATGAATCATGGGTAAAAAGAATTGTATAACAGTCAACAAGATATGAAGAATCCGATCATGGGTAAAGAGTTGTAACAGTCAACAAGATCAGAGGAATATGATCATGGGTAAAGAGTTGTAACAGTCAACAAGATCTGAAGAATCCGATCATGGGTAAAGAGTTGTAACGGTCAACAAGATCAGAAGAACATGATCATGGGTAAAGAATTGTAACGGTCAACAAGATCAGAAGAATCTGATCATGGGTATAGAGTTGTAACGGTCAACAAGATCAGAAGAACATGATCATGGGTAAAGAGTTGTAACAGTCAACAAGATCTGAAGAATATGATCATGGGTAAAGAGTTGTAAGGTCAACAAGATCTGAAGAATATGATCATGGGTAAAGAATTGTAACGGTCAACAAGATCAGAAGAACATGATCATGGGTAAAGAGTTGTAACGGTCAACAAGATCTGAAGAATATGATCATGGGTATAGAGTTGTAACGGTCAACAAGATCTGAAGAATATGATCATGGGTAAAGTGTTGTAACGGTCAACAAGATCAGAAGAATATGATCATGGGTAAAGTGTTGTAACAGTCAACAAGATCAGAAGAACATGATCATGGGTAAAGAATTGTAACAGTCAACAAAATCAGAAGAACATGATCATGGGTAAAGAGTTGTAACAGTCAACAAGATCAGAAGAACATGATCATGGGTAAAGTGTTGTAACGGTCAACAAGATCTGAAGAATATGATCATGGGTAAAGAGTTGTAACGGTCAACAAGATCAGAAGAATATGATCATGGGTAAAGTGTGTAACGGTCAACAAGATCTGAAGAACATGATCATGGGTAAAGAGTTGTAACGGTCAACAAGATCAGAAGAATATGATCATGGGTAAAGAGTTGTAACGGTCAACAAGATCAGAAGAACATGATCATGAGTAAAGAATTGTAACGGTCAACAAGATCAGAGGAATATGATCATGAGTAAAGAATTGTAACGGTCAACAAGATCAGAAGAACATGATCATGAGTAAAGAATTGTAACGGTCAACAAGATCTGAAGAATCCAATTATGGGTATAAGAGTTGTAACGGTCAACAAGATCAGAGGAATATGATCATGGGTATAGAGTTGTAACGGTCAACAAGATCTGAAGAATATGATCATGGGTATAAGGTTGTAACGGTCAACAAGATCAGAGGAATATGATCATGGGTAAAGAGTTGTAACGGTCAACAAGATCTGAAGAATATGATCATGGGTATAGAGTTGTAACGGTCAACAAGATCTGAAGAATCCGATCATGATTGTAGAAAATTGTATCTTTCTCGCAGTCTCTGCCTTTCTCCCATCCTTTTGAGCACATTGAAGTATCCTTCCAAGCCACCCCTCACCCCATCACCTTCTCCTGTGTCTATCGACCTCCACCTAGCTCTGCCAACAAACTCACCACATCCACGTTTCTCTCTGACTTTGACCAACTACTTGACCACTACTGCCTCTTACCTGGAAATCTCATCATTCTAGGTGATATCAATGTCCACTATGACAAAACTCACCGTTATGACACAAGACATAATAATATCATCAACTTGCTGTCCAATCACAATATGACTCAACACATATCTGAACCTACCCATCAAAAAGGTCACACTCTTGACTGGATCATTTCTCGTGATCACCACAATTCAGCTACTGACAACTGCTTAGTTCTTTCTACCCGTCTAACTTCAGTCCTTCCATCTGACCACTCTGCAATTCTCTGTTCTTTTGACATTTCTCCTCCTTTCCGTACCACGCGCGCAGTGACTCGATGCAATCTCAAATCTATCGACCTCTCCACTTTTTCATCTGATGCCTCCCGTCTCTTTTCTGAAAAGTCACATAACCTTGCCGATGAATTCTATACTACTCTCCACCATTTTCTGGACACTCATGCTCCAGCCACAACCCGTCTTTTACCTGACCGCCCCCCTACCCCCTGGCTCACTCATGAGATTGCCTGTGCAAAACGTGCCCGCCGCAGAGCAGAGCGCCGCTGGCGCAAATCCAAACTCACTGTTCATAAGCAACTTTTCCAAGCCTCTAAAACAAAAGTATCCACCCTCATTGCATCTGTAAAAACAAGCTTTTTCCAAACC
>CM060305.1:14700292-14710292 GCA_030674185.1 Monoplex corrugatus | reverse complement strand
CACTCTAGCCCGTATTGTTCTATTAGCTAAAAAAGATTTAATGTAATTGTACATATTACCAGATAAACCAACAGATTTTAGCTTGAACAATAGACGTTTATGCCAAACTTGATCGTAAGCTTTTTTTACATCAAAGAAAGTAGCTAAAACACTTTTTCTGCGGGCAAACTGTTGTTTGATCTGAGTTGTAAGTTTAACCAGGTGGTCAACTGCAGATCTCCCTTTTCTAAAACCCGCCTGGTTTACCGGAATAACATTATTTTTATCACAGTAGTGTAAAAGTCTGTTTAAGATCAATCTTTCCATTAGTTTGCTCGTGTGGGACGTCAAAGCAATGGGTCTGTAATTGTTTTTATCAGTTTTCGATTTTCCTGCTTTTAATATCGGTATAACTATAGACTTTTGCCAGATTTGTGGTACAGTTCCGTTAACCCAGCATTTCTGCAGAATTTTGTGTAGGAAAATAAGATAGTTTTCAGGGAGATGTTTAATCATTTCAGTCGAAACTGCATCAACACCTACCGAACTCGTTTTGTTGTGTAGAGACAGTATTGTGTTTTTTAGCTCTTCTAAGGTGATTGGAGAATTAAACCAGGATCATTCTGAGGTATTGGATCAGTGTAGATTGGGTTGTTATCTTCCATTTCTCTGTGATGTTTGCAGTCTGAAGATAAACCTTCAACTTTACTGTTTTTAGCAAATAATTCCACAAAAGTTTCTGCTTTGTCCATGTCTGAAGGAAATGTGTTACATGTTTCTATTATTATCGGACACCTTTGTAGGTTGGTTCCATTCTTCATTTGATTCATTTTCGTCCAGACTTTATGAAAATCTTTGAAATCTGAAATTTGTTTTGTGCAGAATGATGCCCAATAATCTTTCTTTGCTTCAGCGATGGTTTTGTTACATTGGATGTTAGCTTTTTTCATTTCCACATGATCTTCAGGTTTCCGGCTTTTGATGTAGATTTTGAATTTCTCCCTTTTATATTGAACTGCTTTCTCACATGCCTCTGTCCACCAAACATTACCCAATCGATTATTCGATCTAGAAGTTTTGAGTTTCGGAATTGATATGTCTGCAGCGGCTAGAATTGACTCTTGGAATTTAGAAAACATAATGTCTACATTTTCACTTTCATAATGTCTGTAATCCTGATTAGCAAGAGTAGTTCGAAATAAGGACCAGTCTGCACGCTTGTAATTATATTTTGGAATAATATCAGGAGAGCTGTCTTTCATCCTGATGTTTTTGTCAGTTATGGTTATGATGATAGGTAGATGATCGCTTCCCAAAGTGTCTCTGTGAGTTTCCCAGGTACAGGATGGTGCTAATTCTGGTGATATCAGAGACAAATCGATGGCTGTCGCCCTGTGTTTGGAGACATCAGGGATCCTAGTGACACTACCATCATTTAGAAGGTAAAGCGAACTATCAACGATATTTTCTACCAAACGATTGCTTGTAACAGTAGAACAGTTCTTTTCCCAAAATGGGGAGTGGGAATTAAAGTCTCCACCTATTAGCCATTTACCACGCTGCTGATCTTGGATTGTGCGCAGCCATTCTGTGTTGTGGTCATTTGGACCTGTTGGCAGGTAGACTGACAAAACGTTGATGTTTAAAGAATTGCTTAATTGGACAGTGGCAGCACAAGCGTGCAAATCGTCGCTTGATTTCAAAACTGGGGAAGTAAGTAAGCAGTATTGTAAGTCTTTGAGTATATATATCGCGGTGGATACCTTCTTCCCGTGATTCCCACATTCATAGACTGGAGGATAGTAATAATTGGGGAAATTGGGAAGCTTGGTTGCGACAACATTCATCGACTGCAGAATCAAAACTTCACATCTATTTGATGTCAGGAAATGCTCTAAGTATGCCGAATTGGTGGAAAGGGATCTACAATTCCATTGCAAAAACTTGACTTGGGATTGCTGTCGCATTACTGATACTGGTTTATCTCCAACTTTCTATTGACTTTATTTATGGACGATAATAATGAATACTTTGATTTTCTGTGTACAGGAGAGATGGACAGAAAGAAAATTACGCAATTACTTAGACTACGAAGTAAAGATAACAAAATTGTAGCAAAACGATGAAAAGAAAATTATATAGTCAACGTATAAATAACTTATTGAGGAGATATTAGATTACAATGAATAACAAATAACCAATAATCAAAATAATAGCATACACGTCTTCAAATGTACAGAGTGTATAGTCTGACTGAGTCTTGATAGTCGGGCTAAAACCTGGTTATTGTATACTTTCAGCAGAAGAAATGTCAGAGATGACGCAGAAAAAGTCCTGTGACATGAACGTCAAGAATTGTATATGTAATACTGTTATATCAAAACATATTATACGGCCACCATGGTACGTAGTTGTCGAAAAGGTGGTACCGTCCTCTGGAGAATCTGGAAGGATGTAGCTGTGCTGATCTTGATCTTGCTGTTCTCCTTGGAGTCTCCCAAAAGAGGTCTCGAATGTGTCTTCCAAGATTTCCTGCAATGATGCTGCTTCCTCTGGTGGTGGGGTGAATGTCATCTTTTAGAAATTGTTGTGTGGTACGAAGGTTCTCATGTGATACTAAAGAAATATTTTTCATATCAACAAGTTCAGCAGATAGTAAAGCGTTGAACAGATTTCGTTGAACCTCCATTCGGGCCTGCCGTACAGGGGCAACCTTACTAATGACTAATTTTGAATTAGGATGTTCTTGTGCTATTTGTTTTATGCCTGAAGCGAGATGTTTAGTTGTTGCAGCGAGATCTTTGCTGTTCAAATCATGCACGCCACAATGAAAAACAAAACAGTCTGCAGTATCGTCACATTTGGAAAGGGCCATGTCTAATGAGCTTTGAATGTCATGAGGGGCGGTCACAGGGCACGAGTCTCCTTCGAAACCGTAAGATCGCCCCAGTCTTCTCGAGTTGACACCTCTCAACACAGAGTCGTGGACAGTGATAACATACGGAAGATCATGGTGCTTTTTATCTTGTTTTGGAATAGGCCTATCTTCAGAGCGTGATGTTGTATGGTTCGGATGTAAAATGACGTCTTTAGCTTGTGTGACGTCATGACGTTGTTCTTTCTTGTTTTTTATTTTCTTTTCAGGTACTTTTGTTGCTTGCTGTTTAGTTTTGCTGCTGGGGTTTGGTGCCTTGAGGTTTCGAGCCTGTTAGTCGTCCTGCTTGCTTGTATGGTTTTGTTTCAAAACGTCTGCATATGTGGGATGTGTAGCATGGAGATCCGTCTGTGTATGACAGTTACGGGTTGGCATGGTGATGTTCTGTTTTTGCTGGGTTGTGAGAAGTGCAAGGACAGTCTTTTCCAAAGAATTGACTTGGTCCCGCAGAGCCAGTATGATATTTTTGAGTTCTGACGTACTCACGCAGTCCGCCGTGCTGGGAAGAGGCGCTGTGCAGGTTGTCCCACTCTGCGTGTCAGTGAAAGCCGTGGTCGGTGCACCAGATGTAGCGTCAGACTCGGCCACTGTCGATTGCGGGTCCTTTTGCGTATCTGCTCCCGTGTCGCTCGCCGATAGTTTCTCTCCATCAGCCTTGCCCTCTGATGCGTCTTCTTGTTTCGTTTGGGCAAGGCGGCCTCTTCTCGTTCTTGTCATTATGGGCCTTTTAAACGTTTTCTCCGACAGCTGAAAATTTTTACGTAGGTGTCTCCGCCATCTTGAATCGTGTGTCCGCGTATGTGTGTGTACGTGCATGCGTGTGTCAGGTGTGTATGTATATATATATATATATATATATGTGTGTGTGTGTGTGTGTGTGTGTGTGTGTGTGTGTGTGTGTGTGTGTGTGCCTGGTGACGACTTGTCTTCATCTTCATCCTCTTGCTGTCGTTTATTCTCTCTGACAGTGGTCCTTTATACTTATTTTCATTTCGTGTTCTGCTGGTGTATGTTGTTATTAAAACTTTTTGAAAGTTTTAGAATGTTTGTTACTGTAAAGTGCAAAATGCATGCTTCAGACATGGACCCTCTATACTATACAAATGGAACATCAAGATCACCACACACATTTATTCACACACATATCGATTTTTACCAAATTTCTCTTATCATAAATGCATTTCACATCCGCTGTTATTGAATTATTGGGAGAAATATGGCATACACAGTGCAGAATTCGCAAACGTAATAGAATCAGAAAACTGGCGGATTGTATCGTTTTGTCATGTCGTGTTCAATTTCTTCGTTTAGACAGAAGATATACATTATACATTATATACTTCTCTACTCAAATGAAGCCTGGACCACATACGCCAGCCAAGAAAAGAGGCTCAACATTTTCCATCTCCGCTGCTTGCGACGCATCCTCGGCATCCAATGGCAAGACAAGGTGACCAACACAGAGGTCCTCCGTCGTGCGGGCCTACAGACCATCTTTGCCCTTCTAAGCCAACGCCGATTACGCTGGCTTGGCCATGTGCGTCGAATGGAGGATGGACGCATACCAAAAAACGTTCTCTACGGCGAACTGGCAAACCGGAAGCGAACTCCAGGACGCCCACAGCTACGCTTTGTAGACGCATGCAAAAGGGACCTTAGAAGCTCAGGGATCGACCCAGGCTCTTGGGAGACTCTGGCGGAAGACAGGGCAGCGTGGAGGACAGCCGTTCAGCAAGGCGTTGTGAATGTGGAGAGGAGGAGAGCAGAAAGTGCAGATGAGAAAAGGGCTCTTCGCAAGCAACGTTCCAGAAACCAGACAACAGCGACTCAATTTGTATGTGGCAGATGTGACAGAGATTGCCACTCAAGAATCGGCCTGCACAGCCACAGCAGAAAGTGCACGTCATGACCACAACGCCTCCTGGTGCAGACTATCATCTCCTGAGATGTAAAGAGGCCGACGATACATTATCAGTATCACGATGTACACCATACAGCGATGGTAGGTCTAAATTGATAAATTGCACTGAGTGATCAACGCCAGGGACATCTCCGTAGGTTATGTGTGCGAATGCATTGACATGTATACGTAATTTTCTTTTCCTTTTTTTTCTCCCCTGTTGAAGTATTGTATAGTTTATGTTTTGAAACGGTTATAGCCCTGATGTGGCTCTACTCAGTCGGCTGGGTTTCAAACAAAAATAACAATAACAGGTCCAGATCCAGTCATAAGTCCGCTCTCAAAACTCACCTTTTCTCCTCTGCATAAAATCCTGACCTCACTCAATCCCCTCTGCAGCCTGTCTCCGCTCGGAGGGGAATCACATTGTAATATATAATTGTATATAATATACTCTATAATTTTCCATTGCTTTTATTCTTTTCCCCCATTTATAGCCAGTGTGTGTGTGTGTGTGTGTGTGTGTGTGTGTGTGTGTGTGTGTGTGTGTGTGTGTGTGTGTGTGTGTGTGTGTGTGTGTGTGTGTGTGTGTGTGTGCGTGTGTGTGTCTGTTCAACGCTTAGATTTGATTTTTATCAAGATTTTGCGCTATATAAGTATTGTAATTATAAATTAGATGGTTTACACAACAGACTACTAACTGCAGCAGCAAAACAAAAAACAAAAACAAACCAAACAAAAGAAACTATCTATTGTAAGATTTTTCAAGTCCAACCAGCTCCTTCACAGATAAGAGTTGAGCATGCAATGCGTCATTGAGGGTTTTGCTCCAAGTTCCTGACTAGTTCTGCAGGTGTCTCTGTCTGTCGGGCCTGGTTGCTGCCAGGATATACTGTATTATAAAAGAAACGTAAAGCACAGCCCTGTCACGCTGTCTGAGTCAAAAGTGAAACTCCATAGCATCATCATTATCATTCTCAATTTCATCATCATCATCATCATGTGCCCTGCCGCATGGCGTTGGCGATCATGGCCCTCCATATGTATCTATCACTTGTTGCTGCAAGCACGTCTTCCACCCTCTTGTCCTCAGCCACCCTGAAAGTCCGTCCAATATTCTCTCCCTGGGTCTACCTGGTGTTCTCTTCCCCTCGAGCTTTCCTGTTGGGAGCAGGTGCTCTAATTCCCCTTTCCTCATAAAATGGCCTATAATTGTTGCCTGTCTTTTCCTAATCTTTCTTGAGTCTGCCTCCATTAAGATTGTCTCATTCGTTTTCTTTGTTGTCCATGGTACTCTCAACATTCTTCTTAGAAACCACATCCCGGCTGCCTCAATCTTGTTCCGGCTTTGTGTGTTGACTGTCCACGCCTGACAACCATATAACAGTATTGGTTCTATATAACATTCAAGAACTCTCTTCCTTCATCATCATAGCATTATGAAAGATGGTCCCATAATCAACAGCTGTTCAAACCTTGCGGTTATAGTGACCTCAGTTTTGGTTCGTTTTTCATGTGTGTAGGAGCACCGAAATGGTCAGCGTGGTGGTAGTGACACAGGAGTGGTGCAGATGATGGGGCAACAACACAACAACAACTCCAACGGAAACAACCACAACGACAGCAACAACAAAATGTTTGGGACACCATCGTTTTGTTTGATAACGTAGGCTCTGCACAGCCTTCAATACCATGTACCAATGTCAAACCAGTGCTGTTTGTGTAAGGCAGACATCGATGATCGATGACGATGACAGGTCGATAGGCGTAGTAGTTAACCCTTTCACTCCCTCACCCTATCCACGAATTGCAAAAACTTTACCCTTTCACTCCCTCACCCTATCCACGAATTGCAAAACCTTAACCCTTTCACTCCCTCACCCTATCCACGAATTGCAAAAACTTAACCCTTTGACTCCCTCACCCTATCCACCAGCTTCTTATAGGAAGCTGGTGGATAGAGTGAGAGAATAAAAGGGTTAAGTTTTCGTTTTGTTTGCGTGGTTGACAATGCAGGATGGTAGTGGTGGACAGGGTGGGGGAGTCAAAAGGTTCAGTAAGTAAACGTGGGACTTCCCATAGAAAGGTCCTAGTTCCATCCTACCTGGATACCTCCCACTTAGTGGGTAAAGGGGGGGGGTGATTTTGCCCATGTATTCCATGTCAACAATGTGTGTGGACCCACCAGTGCCTTGACCACTTTCGTATGAACATGCACTCAGAATATCAAATATGCTGGCTTAAGACCCTGTAAGTCATGTCAGTGTCAAGTGGCTTTGGGAAACATGAAAAACCACCTAGCACGCACGCTCACCACAGACAGAGTGTAGGCAAAACAACGTGCATACCCGCAGTCATGAAAATGGAAACGCCATTTGAAAAAAAAAATTTCGTAGAGATAGTAGAGAAATGAGGTCGTAGAGACCTGAACTGTTCGCTAAGCTAGCATTGTGAAGGCCCATGAGACAGTAGGCTATCGTTTCAGTCCTGACCTTTTCTGTAGGCTGTGATTATGAAGGCCCATGTGACACTATTGTTTCAGTCCTGAACTTGTCTGTAGGCTAACAATATGAAGGCCCATGTGACACTATGTTTGAGTCCTGAACTTTTCTGTAGGCTATCATTATGAAGGCCCATGTAACACTATTGTTTCAGTCCTGAACTTGTCTGTAGGCTAACAATATGAAGGCCCATGTAACACTATTGTTTCAGTCCTGACCTTTTCTGTAGGCTATCATTATGAAGGCCCATGTAACACTATTGTTTCAGTCCTGACCTTTTCTGTAGGCTATCATTATGAAGGCCCATGTAACACTATTGTTTCAGTCCTGACCTTTTCTGTAGGCTATCATTATGAAGGCCCATGTAACACTATTGTTTCAGTCCTGAACTTGTCTGTAGGCTAACAATATGAAGGCCCATGTGACACTATCGTTTCTGTCCTGAACTTTTCTGTAGGCTATCATTATGAAGGCTCATGTAACACTATTGTTTCAGTCCTGACCTTTTCTGTAGGCTATCATTATGAAGGCCCATGTAACACTATTGTTTGAGTCCTGAACTTTTCTGTAGGCTATCATTATGAAGGCCCATGTGACACTATTGTTTGAGTCCTGAACTTGTCTGTAGGCTATCATTATGAAGGCTCATGTAACACTATTGTTTGAGTCCTGAACTTTTCTGAAGGCTATCATTATGAAGGCCCATGTGACACTATTATTTCTGTCCTGAACTTTTCTGTAGGCTATCATTATGAAGGCCCAAGGGTTAGTGTCGTTTCAGTCCTATTATGTATTTAGTTCCCCTGTGCACACAGTATCGCGTCACTTATCAGTATCAATAATTCATGGCAGGCCAGTGTTATCTGTGAAGGCCTCTGAATACTTCCTAAACAGCCCTTGCCACTGAGGGAGACAGTTGATGATGGTCTGGTTTGATATTTATTGGATTGGATTTGGGGTTGGGTTGGGTTGGATTGTGGGGTCGCCACATAGGTTTCTGTGCAGGCTTAAGGCTTGTGCCATGATCACCGTACACATGGCACCTGTGACGTTTAGCGCATATGGAATTCGTTCCGAGCGCGGAGACGTCGTCTTGAGAAACCGAAACTGAAACTGAAACTGAAACTGTGTTAGATTGGGATCATTTGTACCACATTGTGTTGTGTTTGTGTTGTGTTGTGTTGTGTTGTGTTGTGTTGTGTTGTGTTGTGTTGTGTTGTGTTGTGTTGTGTTGTGTTGTGTTGTGTTGTTTGTGTTTTGTTGGTTGTGTTGTGTTGTGTTGTGTTGTGTTGTGTTGTGTTGTGTTGTGTTGTGTTGTGTTGTGTTGTTGTGTTTGTTGTTTGTGTTGTGTTGTTGTTGTGTTGTGTTGTGTTGTGTTGTGTTGTGTTGTGTTGTGTTGTGTTTGTGTGTTGTGTTTGTGTTGTGTTGTGTTGTGTTGTGTTGTGTTGTGTTGTGTTGTGTTGTGTTGTGTTGTGTGGTTGGTGTTGTGTTGTGTTGTGTTGTGGTGTGGTGTGTGTGGTGTGGTGTGTGTGGTTGTGTGTGTTGGTGTGTGGTGTGTGGGTGTGGTGTGTTGTGGTGTGTTGTGTTGTGTGTGTGTGTGGTGTGTGTGGTGTGTGTGTGGTGTGGTGTGTGTGTGTGTGTGTGTGGTGTGGTGTGGTGTGTGGTTGTGTGTGGGTGTGGTGTGGTGTGTGGTGTTGTGTGGTGTGGTGTGTGTGGGTGTGTGTGTGTTGTGTTGTGTTGTGTTGTGTGGTGTGGTGTGGTGTGTGGTGTGGGTGGTGTGGTGTGTGTGTGTGTGTTGTGTTGGTGTGTGTGTGTGTGGTGTGTGTGTGTGTGGTTGTGGGTGTGTGTGTGTGTGTGTGGTGTGTGTGGTGTGTGTGTGTGTGTGTGTGTGTGTGTGTTGTGTTGTGTGTGTTGTGTGTTCGTGTGTGTGTGGTGGGTGTGTGTGTGGTGTGTGTGGTGGTTGTGTTGTGTCGTGTGTGGTGTGTGGTGTGTGTGTGTGGTGTGTGTGGTGTGTGTGTGTTGTGTTTGTTGTGTTGTGTTGTTTTGTTGCAGCAAAAGCAACAACAACAACAACAGGAAAACAAGAACAAATATTATGACGTGAACTAATGACTACAACAACAACAACAAGAACAACAACACAAGAGAAGCAACAAATACACCAACAACAACGACTGACAAAATAATTATGCAGAAACATCGCTTATAACCGAACATAGAAACAATTTTATCAGAGCCGATGTATCGTGACCATCAGACGCACCACAGCTGTATCTTGTCCATGAATGATGTATGTCAGCCTGTCAGTGATCGACAGCCATAACATCACTACTCAAAGTGATCAACCAAGCGCGAAGGTTGTCCCATCACCCTGAGGTTATCGGGGAATGAGATGGTAGAGCCTCAACTTCTCTCGGCGGCAACATTATGAGAGTAGTGCCCATCTCCTCTCCCCGGCTGCTCAGCCCCAAGCGGATCAAGTACCCATTCACTCCTGGGTGGACTGGAGCCCGCAGGCACAGACTATTCACTTGGAGGTGGTGGGTTCGAACCTACACCGGTCAAGAAAAAAAATTATCGTAGGAATTTGTCTGCCCTGACTTATATCTACACAGAGTTGAGCATGGTATGGATTCATTGTGAACACTGTGCCACTCAGTTGAGTTTCACTCACTTCAGGGATGC
>CM060305.1:14687792-14692792 GCA_030674185.1 Monoplex corrugatus | reverse complement strand
ATATACGTGATCGAGAAACCGTGGCGCACTGTTAAGAAAGTTTTTGCAATCATCGTCTTTATAGAGAAGTTCAAGCTGTGTTTACATTGCCTCCTCTTTTTTTCGTGAGCTTCAGAAGAGTTCTCTCCATCATCTCCCTCTTCGTCCATATCCCATTTCCACCCCTAGGCTACCGGTCATAAAAATGGCCCGATCACGATGAATCAAATTCATCATGTCAGTAGATGAAATCCACATTAAAAAAGAAATTCAGCTGCGTTTCAGTTTATGTAAAATTCTCAACCGTGTTAAAGGGAGGTCTTTAATCTGTGAAGTAATTCACGTACAAATCATGCATCTTATCATTTCTCAGTCCTTGTATATTTGCCAGGACTAGAAATTAAAAATATTCTGACAAGTACTGAACACACACACCCACACACACACATACACACACACACGCTCACATGCACACACACCCCACGCACACACACACACACACACACACACACACACACACATACGCACACACACAAGCACGCACATTCATATACACGCATGCATGCTTTTACGAAAACGTGTTATCAACTATCATGTACGTAAACAATAACAACGACAACAACAACAACAACAACAACAACAACACACACACACACACACACACACACACACACACACACACACACAAACACAAACACGTACATTACATACGCACTATGCACACACACATGCACAGACTTAATTATGATAACAATATTAAGAAGAAAAACAACAAGAACAAGATAAACGTTGATAATAAAATCAATGATGAGGATGATGATGATAATGACGACGAGGACGACGACGACGACGACAAAAACCACCTAAGGGCACAAAAGTACATGCAATCCGGGAGTGGGAGTGGGGGGGGACAAGAAGGGAGTGTGGTGTAGGAGGAGTGATGGGGGAAATCACTGCTGGACGAAAAGGTGTGTCTTCAGCTTAGACTGAATAGAAAGAAAGGAAGAACAGTTTTTTCACTGTGGAAGAGACAGAGGAAACCCATGCCAGATGTAGGGACCAGACACAGAACATGAATGGCGACAGACTGTTGAACATCTGTATATCGAGAAATCGGTAAACAAATAGCATCAGAGACAGAATGGAAAGATTGGGCAGGGATGCACATTCAGAATTTTGATTGATTTGGTTCAGTTTTTACGTCGACACCCACGTCAAGTGATATGGCCGACGGGGGGGGGGGATAACCATCCCAGGGAAGTGGAGGAAAGGGGGACTTATCAAATCCTAGACTGACACCACCAGAACAACAATGATGTTAAGATGGGACAGTGAGATGGCCAGTTTTAATATAGCGCACCCCAGAATTCGAACTCGCAAGCATTAGCATGTGAATCCGACGCTCAAACCAACTGAGCTACTGGGGCCCGCGCACATTCAGAAATGGTCGCAGATAGATTAAGTGGGTGCAAAAACCGTTAATACACTTGTGGCTGAGCATGCCGAATTTGTATTAAATTCCTGGAGTAACAGAAAACCATTGGATTGACTGAATCTAAGGGGCTGACATCATCGTGCTTGTTTTTTCGTAAAAGACAGGACACTTGACACTTACAGTCAATTGATCAATCAAAATGGGATTGATACCTTCACACCCTTCCCCATACAGTCAATTGATCAATCAAAATGGGATTGATACCTTCACACCCTTCCCCATACAGTCAATTGATCAATCAAAAATGGGATTGATACCTTCACACCCTTCCCCATACAGTCAATTGATCAATCAAAAATGGGATTGATACCTTCACACCCTTCCCCATATAGTCAATTGATCAATCAAAAATGGGATTGATACCTTCACACCCTTCCCCATACAGTCAATTGATCAATCAAAAATGGGATTGATATCTTCGAACCCTTCCCCATATAGTCAATTGATCAATCAAAATGGGATTGATACCTTCGAACCCTTCCCCATATAGTCAATTGATCAATCAAAATGGGATTGATACCTTCGAACCCTTCCCCATATAGTCAATTGATCAATCAAAATGGGATTGATACCTTCGAACCCTTCCCCATATAGTCAATTGATCAATCAAAATGGGATTGATACCTTCGAACCCTTCCCCATACAGTCAATTGATCAATCAAAATGGGATTGATACCTTCGAACCCTTCCCCATATAGTCAATTGATCAATCAAAATGGGATTGATACCTTCGAACCCTTCCCCATATAGTCAATTGATCAATCAAAATGGGATTGATACCTTCGAACCCTTCCCCATATAGTCAATTGATCAATCAAAATGGGATTGATACCTTCGAACCCTTCCCCATATAGTCAATTGATCAATCAAAATGGGATTGATACCTTCGAACCCTTCCCCATATAGTCAATTGATCAATCAAAATGGGATTGATACCTTCGAACCCTTCCCCATATAGTCAATTGATCAATCAAAATGGGATTGATACCTTCGAACCCTTCCCCATATAGTCAATTGATCAATCAAAATGGGATTGATACCTTCGAACCCTTCCCCATTCATTTCCCCCTCTCCTTTTCCTAACACGCCTCAGTTCCTCGAGGACCCCAACAGACTTTGAACATCTGTAGGAAAATGTTCAAACCAACCTTTCATCTACAGGGAAGTATAACTTGCCATCGGTTTCGTCAATGTTCATTGGAACTAGGGTGTTTTTAAAAAGTCTATGTACAGATTATTGTAATATTTCTTTTTTCATTTTTGAGTCTTCACTCTCTTTCTCTATATTCGTTTTAGTTTTAACTGTCTGTCTGTCTGTCTGTCTGTCTGTCTGTGTGTCTGTGTGTCTGTGTGTCTGTCTGTCTGTCTGTGTGTCTGTGTGTCTGTGTGTCTGTCTGTCTGTCTGTTTGTTTGTTTGTTTTGGGGGGAGTGTTAGTTAGCATTGTTTCTGTTATTTTTTTTCCACTCTCTCTCTCTCTCTTTCTCTCTCTCTGTCTCTCTCCCTCTCTGTCTCTCTCTCTAAATCATTTGTTCATTTGTTTATAAATCCAATCATCCATTTATTTCTTTATATTTTGTATTTATTTCCTATGTTGCTTTTCCTTTCTCTCTCTTTTTTTTCTTATGTTGGTTTCTCTCTGTCTTTTCTTTTTCTTTCTTTCTTCCTTTCTTTTTCTTTTTCCTTTTTTGTTTTTGTTTTTGTTGTTGTTGTTTGCTTCATCTTCTACGCTGCTCTAGTGCCAATGTCCCCCCCCCCCCCACTCCCCTACACAGCTCATCACGGTTCCTCTACACCCACCAAACCCAAACCGAAATATTTATGTCAGAATGTCCAGAAGAACCATTAATGTCGAGCTGCCATGGTGCCGCCCATTAGAAGAGACTTTACACTGCTGCCAGGTCACTTTGATGGAGTTAGCCGTGTCTGTTCTGATCAATCTTTCTAAGGAAGCTGTCTTACGGGTTTTCTGCTAGCGACAGTTATCACACTGACCTAGAGCCAGCCGGTATGAGCGACTCCCAAGTGAGCTGACTGCCATGACATCCCTCTAACCAAAGCACCTTACGAGCCACCGACACCAAAGACCCTGACTTGAACTTTTGTCTCATGCACACAAGCGGCAAAGGAAACACACTGAGGTCCAAAACAAGTGCGACTGCCCGCGCTCAAGCAAACAGGAACCAGAAGAACAAGAAAACCAATGTAAGCGCGTATTCAACAAAACAAGACAAGACAAGCGCAAATTTTCGGCCAACCGAACGCACGGTCACAAACAGCCCACAAACACCAAACAACGGATAATAAAAACAGGACTAAAAACTTCCCAGCCGCCTCGTCCAGTAGATAAAAAGGGACCAAATGGAATGCCCATGTGTTCATGAGCAGTCGTAAGAAGTGGGGAGAGGGGAGGCAACTATGATGTCAAAGGGGAAGTGAGATGAGTTCTGCAATTTGAGAAGTGGACATGCCATATCGGTATCGCCCTGTTCTGAAGAAGTACAGGGCACTGAGGTCACGATGAGATCAGGGACAGTGGGGGACAAATGTATTCCTAAGATCAACATTGGGGGAAGATGTAATGGAAATGCGAAAAAAAGAAAACCACTGTGGTGGGATGAGAACGCACTTGTTAAGCTCAAGAAGAAAAGGGAATGCTTCAAGAGGTACATGGAGACTAGAGAAGGCAAAGATTACCAGGCCTATGCAAAAGCAAGGAACCAGGCCAAAGGAGCATGTAGAAAGGCTGTTTGGAACTTTGAAAGATCTGTGGCCAAGGATGCAAAGAAAAATCCTAAATCTTTCTACGCTTACGCTAACAGCAAATTGAAGACAAAGCAAGGTGTAGCAGATCTTGTAGACGAAAGAGGTAGGACAATAACCAGTAATGCGGATAAGGCTGAAACCTTGAACAGATTTTTCTGTAGTGTTTTTACACAGGAGAGACTAAATCAGATGCCATCATGTAAGAAAAGAGAGTGTTCAGAAAAGTTAGAAAGGATTAGCTTTTCCAAAAATGAGGTACTGAAGAAACTTAAGCGCCTGAACCCTGGGAAGTCTCCCGGCCCTGATGGTGTTCATTCACGTGTTCTGAAGGAACTTGCCGAAGAGTTGGCAGAGCCATTTTCTATATATTTCACTAAGTCAGAAGAAGAAGGAAAGTTGCCAGAAGAATGGAAGGAGGCGAATGTCACTCCCTTGTTCAAAAACGGAGATCGGAGCCAGCCCTGCAACTACAGACCAGTGAGTTTGACAAGCACAGTCTGCAAAGTTATGGAATCCATCATTAGGGACAAAGTGATAACCCACATGGAAGTCAACAACTTTCTCGCACCATGCCAGCATGGTTTCATCAGACAGAGATCCTGTGTTACGAACCTTCTGAGTGTACTGGATGCATGGACTGAATCATTAGATGAGGGGAAGCCTGTAGATGTAGTCTACTTGGATTTCGCTAAGGCATTTGATTCTGTGCCCCACCAGCGGTTAATCTCCAAGCTTGAATCCTATGGAGTCACTTCACAGGTG
>CM060305.1:14637792-14665292 GCA_030674185.1 Monoplex corrugatus | reverse complement strand
GGAGAATGACAGAGGACGACATCACCTAGTTATCCACTTTGCACTCAAAGAACGTCTGAAGAATCACACAAGTCTCCAAGCACCATCTGCAACCACAACTACTCGCTCAGTGCAATCAAGAGAGTATGTGGACACATCACCATGAAAAGATGATGGAGACGAATTGGGCATATCATCCAAAGTGAGCAAGATGAAATCACCCGATTGCCGTTCACTCATCATCATCTATGTGCCCTGCCGCAAGACGTTGGCGATCACGGCCCTCCACACGAATCTATCCCCTGTCGCTGCAAGTACATCTCCCATCCTCTCTGTCTTCAGCCCTGCAAGTTCTAATATTTTCTCCCTGCTCTCTTTCCCGCCAGCTTTCCTTTTGTGACCAGTGCTCTAATTCCCCTTTTCCTCATTTAAAGGCCTACAAATGTTTATTGTCTTTTCCTAATCTTCTTTACTTTCGCCCTTCAATGGACACCAGAAAAAAATGACACAAGACTGGAAGATTGAAGAACACTTGGTGATCAATAGTCGGAGAACTCAAGGCCTGACACACACTTGGGAGTATCACACAGCAGCTGACCCAGAACAGATAGGAGTGGAAGGTTTCGTTGCTGCCCTCCATGACAATGGTATAATGGGAGGTAAGCAAGGAAACAAATAAACTGATTTTTCATCTTTGTGTTTCCATTTTAATTCTTCATTTTATTCTTTATCGTAAGGACAGTAACTGCTCCTTCTTCATAGATTTCAAGTGAACATGTTTGTCGTTTGATTTAACTTGCTAATTGGTTTTGTTTTCTCTGTGTCTGAACAAAGTGTAACTTCATTTTTGTTTTCCTATCATTCATTTTATCTGTATGTCTGTCCCCTCTCCTAATGCAAGCTGATTTCTCCGATTGTGTTACTTTTGTATTAGCCTTGAAATTTTGTTCTTAATTTATTACTGAATACTTGCTTGTTTTTTAATTTTTTAATTTTTTTACTATTTGTGGTTGAGACACAGAACCACCTTGGTTAAAATCCATGCTCCATATATGTCACAATGTGTGTGATATATAGGTAATTCAAGTAAGGTCACCGTAAATTTGGCATAACGGAATCTTTATGCAAGACACAAATACTTTACGGCCAAGTTCAAAGAACAAGGAATTTCGTATTGTGAAATCATGTTCAATCCATGCATATTCACATCATGCCCGATGTTGGCAACCCCCTTCCCCAACCCCCTCCACCTGGCCCTCCCACAACTCTAATCTACCCAGGACACCTTAGCTCCCACTCACCAAAACATACCAGTTCAAATCAATGAAATAAAAATTACATATACACATATGTATTCATATTTAAACAAACAGATGCATAGAAAGATATTCACATAAAACTAGAATGTACAAAATCAGTACGCTGCATTGATAGATACCTATACGTATCTCATCCCCACAGACCCAAGATACTAATAAGTCACCGCCAAGCTCAAAGAACAAAGAATTGTGCTTGGCGATATCATCATGCTCTCCTGGACATCTCCCCCACCCACTGCCCCCTCCCCCCCTCCCCACCAAAACATATCAATTAAAATTATAAAAAAAGTAAACTACATAAACACGCACACATAATGCATTATTACTATCAGGTTCACATACATAACGTGTAGGAGAGACCAGCTGCACATGCAGCTGTGACTGTTTTCGGAAAAACCTTGGCCAGAGGCGAGGTCGCCGGCCCAACTATACAGAGACGGTCCGATTTAAAAAAAAAAAAAAAAAAAAGTGGTCCGAACCACACTACCACCACTAGGCCTAAACCAAACGAGTGCAGCCCGTTGATTCGCCAGGCGTGGCACGAGAGAGCTGACGTCACAACTCGACCCGGAAAGCGACGGAACTCCTGGGCGAAAGAGTGACACTTTAGGGATGGGTGTCCCTGTATCAGGAACAGGCCCACTATAAACAAACAGGAACAGTCATCATCGTTGACGAATGCAGACGTCAAGCTAAACTCACTCTCAATCGGACAGTGAAAGAAGCCGGTGAAGTTGACACAGGATTCTCAGTGACTTGAAGAAAGCAAAGCCATGCCGAAAATGTTGAATAGAATTGGAGGCAGTTCTGTGCCTTGTGTTTGGTGGTGCTCTTTTGTTTTGTTCTTTTTTCGTATAAATGCCGCGCAGGCCAGTTCTGGCAATTCTTCAGGTATTGCTAGTTCTGACGGACTAACGGATGAAGGTTCATCAACTACAATGGAGAGAGGAATGAGACCGTTTTTCGATATGGTTAAATCTTTTCTCGGCATTGTTCAACCCAACCAGCTTACAGAACAGAGTTGGCTGAGTGAGTATAGGCCTATAGCTTCTTCTGTGCAGCTTACCGCTAAACGCGCCACGCTACGGTTTGTGTTCTGTTGTAGCATAGGCCTTGTGGTGGCTGGTTCGTTTATAATTGTTCTGAATGTGTTTACGGTAAACCATCTGGTATGGACTATCATCACTATGTGCCTTTGTTTATGTGTGTTGCTGCGTCCTATACACTAACACTGTACGTGTGTGTGTGTGTGTGTGTGTGTGTGTGTGTGTGTGTGTGTGTTCTCTGGACAGTGTGGATGTGTGAATTAAAATGACAGAATGCTACTTCTGCATGGTCATATCAGCCATGTGATGAGGGAAAAAGAAAATGAGTTTTCAAAGAAATGCCGTTGTAGTTATCATGTCCCAGGTAGATTTGATTTTGAAGGGTAAATAATTATATTTTAGAAGGAGTGGGGGAGGGGGGTTTAAGCGAAAGGGGATGCTGGTTGGGACCCAGTGCAACATTCCCTCATCGCCAGACAATTGGGGGTAAGGCATTGCTGCTCTGGTCCCACCCAGCACCTCAGATGTTTCGTGATAACAATGTTAATGTAATGGAAACAAAAAGTGATGTGTTCATTTCAGCCCCACTCCTTTCCCATCAATACAATGTCCAGTGAGAGAGAGAGAGATGTCCTATACTAATAACGAGTAATACCTGAGTATAGTCTAATGATAAATGAACAAAGTTTATTAGTAATAGCACCTGAGCATATTCGAATTAAATAAATGTACACTGGTAATTCTTTTGCTTAATACTGAATGTGTTATTGATAAAGGCCACTGGCTCTCATGGTTTGACAGACAAAGGTTAACCGGAACACTTTATATGTAAGAACTGAAAAAGACATTTTGTAGACATAGTATAAGAGGTAAAGAGACAACAAGTTTAAACAAAATAAAATGAGCTTAACCAAAACACTTAAATAAGTATGAACCGATGAAGACATTATGTAGACATAGTATATATAACAGAAGAAGAGACTGCAGGTTGAAACAACATAAAATGCTGCAGGATTATCAGAACATCTTGACAATTGCCATTTCCTGGAGGGATTGTTAATATTAGTGTTGTGCGCTGTTAGTAATATCAATATTTTTGGTAATGGCATGTCATGGAAGCTTTTGCGATGTCAAAATTTATCGGTTCCTCGTTGTTGTTGTTATTTTTGTTCAGGGAATGGGGCAGGAGAATGAACAACAGCAGAACAGGTCCCTAATTAGACTAATAGTAGTAATACTAATATTACTAATAATAGTGGTGACACATTCTTTCTTCCTTCTTTCCCCCTAAGCCCTACCTTTCTCTCGCTCTCTTTCTGTCTGCCTCCTTCTCTCTTACTCTTAGCATTATGTTTTAAGTGTTTGTTAATTAGATTAGACATAGTTCTTAATAATGGGACTTAAACTAGACTGAATTCTACAGGTCTCTAATTACACTAATGATGCGCTCTTCCTGCTTCACTCCCCTCCCCTTCTCTCTTTCTCTCTTAGCATTATCTTTATATATTTATTACTTGTATTAGATGTAACCCTTAACGGGGCAAGGGCTAGATTTGGGGGGGGGGGGGGGGAGGGGGTAGAATGACGATATTTAATTTGTCTACAAGTACATGATACTACATCTGCCATCCTTGTGTATAAAATTTTATTGTATAATTGTTTTGTATAGAATAGACTCTCTCTCTCTCTCTCTCTCTCTCTCTCTCTCCTCCCCCCCCCCTCTCTCTCTCGCTCGCTCGCTGTCACTGTTGTTGTCTTTCTCAAGTCAGTGTTGTCTATATCTTAGTTTTCTAGAAACTGAAAAAATTCTTGGTCAGTTAGATACAGAATAATGCACAGTTTACAATGACTGACTATGAACCATGATTTATTCACTACAGCTAAAACTGAATCTGCCAGTGACATCTAAGGCGTTTGACATGCACAGTCTCACATACACACACATGCACACAAACACACACGCACACACACAAAGTACACACACAAAAACACACATGATTAAATGCAGACAACACACACACACACATACACACACACACACTTGCACACACCACCACCACTATCACCATCACCACCACTATCAAGCACAACAACAACAGCAACAATGAAACAACAAAAGCACGAACACAACAGAACTGACAAAATGACATAGGCAGGTGAGTAGTCATGTAAGAGAATGTATAGTAGTATACCATGTCGATTTATATTGTTGCTATCACAAGGTGAAATCCGGTGTATTACATTCCTGAGCAGGGCATACTTGTAGACCAGAAAACTTGTCTCACTGGTTCTCTGTTTGATTTGTTCAGTCAAGTGCTTTTATTTAAAGCAGGAGATTTTTCTTTCAATGAATAATCATGATGTGATGGGATCTATAGTATTTTGTTTGAAATTGAATGAAACCAGCCCCATAATTTTACTACATTTCTGTAGAGTATGCTCTCTCTCTCTCTCTCTCTCTCTCTCTCTCTCTCTCTCTCTCTTTTCTCTCTCTCTCTTTTTCTCTCTTCTCTTCTCCTCTCTCTCTCTTCTTTTTCCTACATGTGTACATATGTCAGCATATGTGTGAGTGTGTGTATGTGTGTGTGGAGGTCTGTAATAACAGTTGATCATCTCAACAATGGAATTGAAAAACATAATACCACCACCACACATAACAAAAGAAAAAAAAACCCAGTACTAATATTTAGTGATTATCAGCATGCATTCTGATATATCTGTTGCCACTTGTACCAACAATCAAATGATGAACTTTAGCCTGTTTATTAATTGATGAATATTTTAAAATCTAATCAAAGATAAGTTAAAACTATGAATAGTGTAATAAAAAAAAAATTTAAAAAGAGCAGAAAATAGACAGAGAGGGGGACATGTAAGTCAGAGAACACCTGAAAAGAAAGACAAAAGTTTGTACATTCTAGTTTCTACCAGCTAGTGACTAGATCGATGAGCAGGAAATTACAACAGGTTGAACTAGAAGAATAAGCCAAGGGTGGTGGTTGGTTTCGCAGGCTTAAATGAATGAGACTGATTGAGGTCACTTTTCAACTGGTAGGTGGGAGTGTGCGTGGCTTGAGGCTTGAGCAGACAAGAAAATAACAAGAGGGTGGAGGAGGCAGGCAATCACACTCCAGCTGGAGTGACGGTGCACTCGAGCAGTGGTAATGACAAGGACAGGCCAATCCTGCTTTTTGAATGCAACCGTGAATCAACAAATGACAAAAAGATTTTGCAGACAACCTTTTCACCTTTCTATCACCCACACCTCTGTAAAGTGAGCTGGCTTTTCTGGTGTGGAATTAAAACCTCACAATGTTTTGTCCTGCTTAGAAATTGTATTCATTGAGCCTTATCAATCAATATCTTTACAGTTTAGGATAGATAATTTCATTATGAACATGACTGTTTGTGCAGCAGCTATGCAAGCAAATAAAAAAAGTTTTGTTAATGTTTCGAGAAGGGATGATCCTTTATGGTTGTAGGCAAGTGTAACATAAGGACATGGATTCAGCAGACTGAAACTTGAAAGTGTGACATAAAAACCACACTGATATTTTGGACCCATAAATTTTACTGAGGTATATCAATGCAAATAGTGAATATAGATTTATGTTTTTGTCAGAAGTGAAATTAATACCTACAGTTCTATATAACCATGCATCAGTCCAGCTCCAAACTGTTCCTGACACAAAACAGCAGTAGTCTATAAACCTGTTTATCGCTAATACACTAAAATTAGTAAAAATAGATTGTCACTATCTGACTAACACACCACAGATAAAATCTGATTTTCGAGAAATTACCTGTTTGTGTCTGATCAGAATAAAAAATGGTGGTGACACAGTTTCGGTCATGCTGACATTAGTGATACACATGCACATTGACATGGCTACACACACACACACACACACACACACACACACACACACACACACACACACACACACACACACACACACACACACACACACACACACACACACACACACACACACACACACAACCACACACACACCAACACAAACACAAACAACACAAAACACACACACACACACCAACACACACACACACACACAACTTTTAACAAAACTAGAAACAGAAGGCAGATGGGGTTGGAAAAGCTTGAGATGAGATGGGGAGGAGATGAACATGAATTGGCTGTCTGTTTTTTGGGTTTTTTTTCATTTATTTATTTATTTATTTATTTATGTATCATTTGTTTGTCAACAAAAACATGATCATTTTGGATCTTCTCCACCACATGGCATGTGTGGCATTACTGCATAAAATCTCACATTGTTTTGTCCTGCTTAGAAATTGCATTCAGTGATCCTTGATCATTCTGATCTTTATAGTTTAGGATAGAGAGTTATGTCATGAACGTGAATGTTTGTACTGCGGCTAAGCAAGTAGATTCTACATATGAGTGTGCTAATGTTTCCTAGTGTGGAGAGGCTACTAGAGAAACTGAAAGTGACGGTATATTATTTATCTCACCACCCTGTCCTTGAGTTATATTGCCCATATTTGTCATTTGCGCATTTTTGTGCATGATTTTTTTGAGGAGGAGTTAGTGTTTCATTATTTTTTGTTTTGTTTTTTATTCTGCACATTTGGTTTTTTGTTGTTTGTATTAGATTTGTTTGAATATTATTCAAAACAGTATTATCATTATCTTTAACCATGCTTATTGCATTAAGGTATCAAAAGGTCAAGGAGCAAAACGCATTGATATCAAACTTTGTTGATATGTTATGTGCCCATGTATGTTCTTGTTTAAGTTAAAGAGTTGTGTTCCTAGTTAAAATTTGAGCTTGTGCTTTTTGAAGTGAATGCCAAGTCCAGCATTCAGCTTTAGCTATTTGTATGAAGCAAACAGAAACTAGACTAGCAAAGTATTGCATGCTTTTATTGAAATGTGAAAAAATATTTGAATTAGGCATGAAACTCGGGATGCAGTGAAAATATTGACATTGGTGATTTGAATGAAAAACTGCAATGGTGTCTTTTGTATCTTTTTAACTTTATTGTTCAGAAACATATATAATTTTTCTAACAGTGTTCAGTAATTAGACGGTGTTTTTAAAATCAAGAGGCATCATATGGTGGTGTTGAGTTAAGAAGCATCAGTTTGTGAACTTTGGAAATTTTCTGGAGATTTGGCTTTGCCTCTTTGTACATAGATTCACATACTTTTGTCATCAAAGTCTTGTGATGTAATCCCACCCCTCACCCCCATGAACACACACACACACAACACACACACACACACACACACACACACACACACACACACACACACACACACACACACACAACACACACACACACACCACACACACACACACAAACAAACAAGGCGGTTCAATAATTGTAATTTGAAAATAGAAAATCAAAATGAAACATGTCATAGAACCATTAATCCTTGTTGAGACCAACTTTTTGAAATTTGTTTAAAATTACAACCAGTCAGTTCACAAGTGGGGAATAGTTGATGAATTTTGTTTTATCTCTGTGGTTGTGAATGTGACTACCCAAAAGTGGGGGTCATGATTTTTCACTGGGCTACATAATGTTGAAGCTAAATTTGATACAGATAATTCAGATTTATCAATGATATAATAACCCATGTCCTTGCTGTCATGTTTTTGTGACATTTTGTTCACAGAGACAGACAGACTGATAAACAGACACACACGGAGCCTCATTTCAGTCTGTCAAAATCATTTTTTCCTTGAACTACATATTCTTTTTTTCGTTTTTAAGGAAGATGACAAATAATTGAAGACAGGGCAATCGTGTCTGGTTAGAAGATATCATCCCTGCCTAAAAGTAATATATGATAAAGAGATAATGGTCCATGTTGACATTTTCGCACTTCTGTGTCAGTTTGTACCATATGCATATGGTCTTTGTTTGCTTAAGTGTTGAAATAAAGATAAAACTGTCAGTTTTTTTCGGGCCAGATGTACAAGGGTAAAGATCTATCAGTAGACAGACTTGAAATCAGTCCCTAACAATCGGGACGGGGTGGTGGTGGGGGATTACAAACTGAAAAACGAGCCAGGTCGAACCAGAAGTTGTGTAATTCAGGAATCTTTGGACCTGCTGTCACTTAGAATAATAGGTGTGTCCCACGTTCTAAAAGCGGACAAGAATACTTTAGATTGTAACTTAGTATGGAACAACGATAATAGAACAGGGCAGTGAATGATTCTTTAAGTTTAACACGACAAAAACCTGATGCCTGTGAACTTGAGGCCCTCAGCCTTTTGTGAGCAAGAGTAGTGCTGGTCATCTTGACACCAGCATAGAAGCTGACAGTAGGCTAAAAAGGAAACATCGCGTCAGTGGGCAGGGTTTGACAGCTGGATAACCTTTTCAAACCCTTACACCATCCGGTAGCTTCCACCGTCTTCGGAAACTGGTAGTAGCTGGTGTAAAGGGGTGAGGAGTAAAAGAGTTAATTACATGGTCGTGAAACTTGCCCCCTCGTTCTCCCTTCCCATTCACCAAGGCCCTTTGAGCTTTACCTGCTGTCAGCAGCTTTCTTTGTTCTGCAAAGTGTGGGCTGGCGTTTTAAGTTTAACCTGGCAGACAGACTGGTCTGGTAACCCCCCCCCCCCCCCCCCCATCCCCTAAATGCCAAAGGCCTGACTTGCTTGGCTATATTTAGGTTCGTGCAATTCTGTCCATTGATAGGTGGATGACCCGTCTGAATGGTGCATGTGTGTTGACCATGTTTGTTTTCATGGAAAACAATGTATGCAGACAAGCACAAACGCGCCACCTACATCCACACAGACAAGCAGACCCATATACTTCATCGCATCCTGCATATTTAATATTCGTACCTTCATACATAAGAGGGCATGAAGAGGATGAAAAGAGACAAAACTGTTTGTATGGTGCGTGTTTTAAACAGAACAGTTCGCACATCCTTTGAACATACTTTATTTCTCTGTTGACAGGTCTATGCATAAATAATGTATAAATAGGGACATCACAGGGGTGATTTCATTGTCATTGTTATACTAACTTAAACTAAGCAGTCTGTAGAATCTGAAGGTTAAATATGCTTTATTAGGGGGGAAAGGGAAGAGGGGTGTGGGGTGTGTGTGTGTGTGTGTGTTGTGTGTGTGTTATTTCAGGAATTGTTTCATGACCCATTTAACTAAGAAGTTCTCTTTTCTTTGATGGTACAGATTTTTTCTTTAATTAATCCAGTTTGTTTCTTCGATTGTTCATTTTTGAACATGTGATATGTTTGCTCTGTGTCATAGTTGCATACCACTATAACTATAATATATTATGTTCTAGTGGCCACTGTAAATAGGCATGCCATATAAAGGAATTTTTGTCACATTCAACTTCCAAAAGAAACCTCACTGAAAATGATCAGATTGTGGGGTATGAAATGCTAAGTTTATATCTAGACAAGGAAATAAAACAAGTCCATGACACATCTTAATATAGATCACAGCAAAATCTATAGCAATCACCTGACTGTCTTGAGCTTCCAGATGTGATAAGTTTGTAGCCAGTGTATTGACGTTTTCTAGTGACACAAACAGGAGACATACATCACTGTAATTCTTGTCAGGGCTAGCCTATATGTACTCTGTGGCAGCATGTCATTGTCAACCTGATTAGTTGGTCAGCTTTTTCAACAAGTAGATGAGAAATCAGTTGGGTAGCCTTGGCAACGGGTAGACACATTGCTGGGTAGATATTAGGGTGTGGCTTGGCAGTGAACAGGAAGAGAGATTCGTTGGTCACCTGAGAAACATTATTGATTTGAGCCATAAGTGTCTTAATCAGAGAAGCAGAAAACTCTGACATTATATTTTTGATGAGGTGTGTTTGATAGGACATGGTTTAGTTCTGAAAGGTTATGGGGCAATTTTCACTTGTGTTTAGTTTTAGGGTTGTGATAGGATAAATCTTACTGTTTCATATCTTAACACTTTCCTGTCTCTTATTTATTGGTATTTTCCTTTGTTTTTATCTTTCTTTCTGAAGCCCCCTGTCCCTTTCTCTGTTTCCTCTTTCTCTTCATCCTTCTCCTCCTTAAATACTTCAGGGCTCTAAACTAAGGGGAAAAGAGGGAGAAGAGCATGAATAAGATCTTTAATTTCAGTGCATTGAAATGTTTTATGAAATAAACCAGCCAACAAGTGAATCTGATTTTCTCTGATTTTGTTTACTTATAGGTGTTGTTCATCAGAAATGGTTCATCAGGTTGTACTTGTTCTTCTTGTTTTTTATCAGTGTAATAAGGTAAAGAAAATTACACCTGACTGAAAGATATACATGATGTATACATGATCTGTAAGTGAATGTATGAATGTCCTCTCCACCCTATGGGGATGCTGGGGGCTCTTTCAGTACAAACAGTATCTCCATTGTCTGGAAATTCTGTGCTAGAAATTTTCTCTTTTCTGTCACTCACCTTGTTTCTTTCTTCCTCCTTTGCTTTCTGTCATTTCATCCTATCATTTTCTGCCTTGCTGGTCCATTCACGTGTATGTGTTCAATAAAGTCTTGCATATTTTCTCTTAGGATTGATAATTGGGTACATGTATTAAGTGCATTTCTGGCTCTAGGGAAATGGTATGCGGAAGCAATTTTAGGTAGTTTAGGCCTGTTTTTTATTTATATATGTCCTTAATTATGTTTAGATTTGTATTCAGGTATGTTTTTTTAATCCCCTGTGTGATAAATTGGGTGGAGTGGTCAGTGCCAGGGGCATCTCCTTAGATTATGTGTGCAAATGCATTGATACTTGTACTTTTTTTAAAAACTTTTTTCATGTTGAAGTATTGTGTATGTTTTGAAACGGTTTTAGCCCTGATATGGTACTCTGCAGTTGGCTGGGCTTTAAACATAAAAATAAGTATGATTGTCAAATATGTCGATGGTGTTACTGGCTATTGGAAATGATTTGTACTGCCATGTGGGATCTTTGAAGATGTGGATAGTACTATTGGCTGTTGGATATGATTTACAAATAAATGTATGATTATTAAAGATGTGAATAATTTTATTGGCTTTAGGAAAAGTGTATACTTAATTTGCGTGATCCACTGAATGAGAGAGGACTTGTGGTTTGATAATGGTAGAAAAGAAAGAAAATTTGAAATCTGGTAGCAAGATTTAGATTTTTTTTAGTTCTCGTTCATTTGGAAGCACTGCGAAAGGGGATGGAAATGATTTTTTTAATGAAGGATGTAAATCCGACAACCAGTGACTCTCCTTCTCACCCTCAACTCTAAATTCAACTCCTGTCATTCACTGTCTCCATCCAAGTGTTTCGCCAGATCACACTAATAAACAAATAAGCAAGGTAAATGAACGAAGGCAGACTTTTTTGTTTGTTTGCTCAAAACACGTTCATATGTATTAAAATATGAATACAGTAACAAAATAAAGGACATGTGAATCTCTCTCTCTCTCTCTCTCTCTCTCTCTCTCTCTCTCTCTCTCTCTCTCTCTCTCTCTCTCTCTCTCTCTCTCTCTCTCTCTGCAGATTGAAAAAAAAAAGATACTCTCTCCTTTGTCTCTTAAATTGTCAGAGAGTTGACTCAGTGTTTGTGCCCCAGTCTTGCATATATCCAAAACCATCAGTTTCTGTACACCACCCCAACCTCTAACCAGCTCTAATTACAAAACGAAGCAAGAAAAATGTTTTATCTCCCATTTTCAGCTCTTCAGCAGGAATAGGGTTGTGTTGATTAGGGGGAAACAAAACAGCAAAAGGAAGATTTTTATCTCCATTTCCACTTCTTAGGCAGGCTTGGGGTGTGGTTGGGTGGATGAGGGGGAGCAGTAACAGCGAGTAAAGGAAGGTGCCTTGATATATGAATGTAAGCATTGTTATGAATTCATTTTTGAGTAAATCGAAAAAGGTGTATATACCCCAAACATGCCTGCCCCAAATGCATACATGTATACATACATACATGCTGCATAAATGTGCACACAACTCTACACACAACACACACACACACACACACCACACCACAAACAACACACACACACACACACACACACACACACACACACACACACAACTTTTAAAAAAAGTAATTGTAAATAACGTATGATTTTCAATACATCATCATCATCATCAGGTGCCCTGCCGCATGGCATTGGCGACCATGGACTTCCAACCATCTCTATCTCTCGTTGCCCCCAGCATCTCCCCCACCCTCCTCATTCCCAGCCACTCTGCAAGTCCATCCAGCATTCTCTCCCTGGTCTACCAGGTGCTCTCTTTCCCTCCAGCTTTCCCGTTGTGACCAGGTGCTCCAAATTCCCCTTCCTCATAAAATGGCCTATAAATGTTTTGTCTTTTCCTAATCTTCCTTATGAGTGATCTACTTGTGTCTGCCTCCATCAAGACTGTCTCAATACATACTCGTACTCATAGCCAAAAGTTTAAAATGCACAACTGGAACTTGTGTACAGGCCTCACTGAGCCTTACGAAAAGCCCCCCGGCCATGTTAGATGTCGTCAAGATCTTGATCATATATCTGTCAGTAATGACTTGCAAATGTGCTGTGCTTTCTGCTCCATTATATAAATGTATGGATGGATGGATGGACAGAGATAGACAGATGATATAGACAAACTGAAAATGGTTTTCTGTGATACATCATGCTTGTTGTCTAAGGGTATACAGGTCACCGATACAGTGTACTGACAGTAACGACTTGAGAAAGCGATGCTTTCTGCTATATAACTGTTCCTTAGCTGTCTTTCTGTAGACATTTTATTGTAGTCATTAGTTGCGTGAATATATATTATATATATATATATATATATATATAGCAAAGACTAGTGATAGACAAAGAGATAGGGACAAGGAGACAGACAGACTCCAAAAGATAAGACAGATGCTGAGATAGTCTGTACATTTTGCAGACTGTCTCACTTGTCTAAATGGTGTTATGATCGCTATAAACCGGTCAGTCTTAGTGTTGTTATGACTGCAGAAGGTAAAACAAATTGATCTGCGTGCAGTAGAGCCACGACTGTATTGTTGATTGTTACAGGACAGTGCTCTAGTTTTAGGTGCACATATTTGTCCCTCCAAGTCTTCAGACTTTTATCATCGTTTGTGATATTTATCAATACATTTGAAAGAGGAGACTGGAACCCAGGGTGAAATAATCGATACTTGGAAAGCTTAAGTTCTTCTCAGGACTGTAGAAATGGTAATGTGTTTGTCTAACATACTCAGGTTGTTGGTTGGCTACAATCTTTTGTGTCATAGAAGAAATGTACGGACTCAGTTTTTTTTTTCTTTAACTTTAACAACAAAGGGAAAAAAGAATCATTGATGGAGACAAAACAGAACTGTTGATCTGCTTGGTCTAAAACTCTGTTAACTATCAGTAGTAATTCATGGGGCATCATTGTAATACAGCTAGATCATCTAGCTGTATCAGTGTATGAATTTGTATTGTGTACAGTGTCTATGATTTTATTTTGCTTGAACATGTTTCTTCTTCCTCTTTTTGTTTTCTCAATAGAACAAACAAATTGAACAAGAAGAAAAACAGTAAACGGCCAAACCAAGGAAACAAGCAACAAAAAAAGGAAAAGAAAATCTTCCCTCTAACATCAACAAAATCCCAAACAAGACAGGAATGAAAAACCAACTGACCATACAGATGAATCAACCCACAAGCAGGCACACAGGCATATACATGCATACACACCTTAGGTGTACACACACACAAACACACACACACACACACACGCACACACACGCATACAAACACACACACACACAACATACAAACACACACACACACAACACACACACACACACACACACACACACACACACACACACACACACACACACACACAGAGGGTGGTTGAAGAGCCATCCAACCAAAACAAACGAACCAACACATGCGTGTGTGCACATACAGGCACACAGACATGCATATGCAAGCATTTGCATGCACAAACACGCACACACACACACACACACACACACACACACACACACACACACACACACACCCCACACACACACACACGCACGCACACACACACAACACACACACACACACAAACACACCACAACACAAACACAGAGAAAGAGAGAGAGAGAGAGATTAGTTGCTGCTTTATTTCATTGTCCTATATTGATTGGCTGGAAGCAGATAACAAGGCATCTCTGCCTTGAGCATTCATTAATCACACAGTTCAATGGAAAGGAAGACTAAGAAAACAAATTTGCTCTTCCAAAAGTCACGCAATTTGATCATCATCACTTCTGATTAACCAGGGCAGGCCGATCTCTGTTTAAATTATTTAGATGCGCACAGAAAGTAACCCAGAACTTGCGGGTATGATTGTGTGTGTGTGTGTGTGTGTGTGTGTGTGTGTTGTGTGGTGTGTGTGTGTGTGTGTGCGTGCGCGTGTGTCGTGTGCGGTGAGAGAGAGAGAGGAGGGAGGGAGGGAAGATGAATGCTGAGTGATAGGGAAATGCCAGTCGGCTCTGATGACGGGGTAATTTACTCAGCACACGAGTTCAGGGGAAGCGTGTGTACACTCTGTGTGTGTGTGTGTGTGTGTGTGTGTGTGTGTGTGTGTGTGTGTGTGTGTGTGTGTGTGTCCATCGGTCTTTGCCACCTCTCTGTCTGTCTGTCTGTCTGTCTCTGTCTCTCTCTGTCTGTCTGTCTGTCTGTCTGTCTCTCTCTCTCTCTCTCTCTCTCTCTCTCTCTCTCTCTCTCTCTCTCTCTCACTCTCACTCTCTCTGTACTTAGTCGTTTAACAGCGTAATTTGTCATTGAAATTTGGTTTTGCTGCTGTTGTTGTTGATTGTGTTTTGATATATAAATTCTCAAATCAATTTGTCTTAGTTTGCTTATGGCGTCTAAAAACGAAAGCACAGTTGAAAAAAATTGCTTCCCCCCCTCCCCCGTTATTTATTTATTTTTTTATTTCAAACCAGTGTTGATGTAGTTTGCTTATGGCTTCTAAAAATGAAAGCACAATTAGAAATTTTAACCTCTGTCTTTTTACAAAATACAAGGTTTAACAATTCAAGATTAGATCTGTTGTTGCATCATAAAAGAGTAGATCTGTTGTTGCATCATAAAAGAGTAGATCTATTGTTGCATCATAAAAAGACAGGGCCTATGTACTTGGGCGTCTATAACTCTTTATGTTAAAAATAGTATTGGTGTTTATGACCATGCTGACAATGTCATTGACAGTTGTACCCCTTAGTTTGTGCTTTCGTTGGTTGAGATTTAAAAGTCCCTCTATTAAGTAGTGTATTCGTTCTAGGACTAGCATGTAAGACGCCTTAAAATAATGTGGCCACCTTCTGTGCTGAAGAGTTGTTCCGAAGAAAGAGTGCTGACGGGAGACGATCGGCCCCTCCGCAAATACCCATTTATGAGGGCAGTAGCCTCTAATAGGTAATAAACTGTCCGATTCTGACACTGTCCTGGCCACCGTTGGTCTGTTTTGACTCTCAGTCTATCCTGGCCACTGTTGGTCTGGTAGTAGTGGTCTGTTCTGTCTGTTAGTCTGTCCTGGCCACCGTTGGTCTGTTCTGTCTGTCTGTCTGTTAGTCTATCCAGGCTACTGTTGGTCTGTTTTGACTCTTAGTCTATCCTGGCCACTGTTGGTCTGTTAGTCTATCCTGGCCGCTGTTGGTCTGTTCTGTCTGTTGTTAGTCTGTCCTGGCCTTTGTTGGTGTGTTCTATCTGTTGTTAGTCTGTCCTGGCCACTGTTGATCTGTTCTGTCTGTTGTTAGTCTATCCTGGCCACTGTTGGTGTGTTCTGTCTGTTAGTCTATCCTGGCCACTGTTGGTCTGTTCTGTTAGTCTGTCCTGGCCACTGTTGATCTGTTCTGTCTGTTGTTAGTCTATCCTGGCCACTGTTGGTCTGTTCTGTCTGTTAGTCTGTCCTGGCCACTGTTGGTCTGTTCTGTCTGTTGTTAGTCAGTCCTGGCCACTGTTGGTCTGTTCTGTCTGTTAGTCTGTCCTGGCCACTGTTCATCTGTTCTGTCTGTTAGTCTGTCCTGGCCACTATTTGTCTGTTAGTCTGTCCTGGCCACTGTTGGTCTGTTAGTCAATCCTGGCCACTGTTGCTCTGTTAATCTATCCTGGCCACTATTCGTCTGTTTTGTCTGTTAGTCTATCCTGGCCACTGTTGGTCTGTTTTGTCTGTTAGTCTGTCCTGGCCACTGGTGGTCTGTTCTGTCTGTTAGTCTGTCCTGGCCACTGTTGGTCTGTTCTGTCTGTTAGTCTGTCCTGGCCACTGTTGGTCTGTTCTGTCTGTTGTTAGTCTATCCTGGCCACTGTTGGTCTGTTCTGTCTGTTGTTAGTCTATCCTGGCCACTGTTGGTCTGTTCCGTCTGTTGTTAGTCTATCCTGGCCACTGTTGGTCTGTTTTGTCTGTTAGTCTGTCCTGGCCACTGGTGGTCTGTTCTGTCTGTTAGTCTGTCCTGGCCACTGTTGGTCTGTTCTGTCTGTTAGTCTGTCCTGGCCACTGTTGGTCTGTTCTGTCTGTTGTTAGTCTATCCTGGCCACTGTTGGTCTGTTCTGTCTGTTGTTAGTCTGTCCTGGCCATTGTTGGTCTGTTCTGTCTGTTAACTAGTCTATCCTGGCCACTGTCGGTCTGTTCTGTCTGTTACTAGTGTTAGTCTATCCTGGCCGCTGTTGGTGTATTCTATTTGTCTATTAGTCTGTCTTTTGTTTCTGTTGCTCACACAGTATTACCACAGAAAAGCAGGTGTATAGTTTTGCACGAAGCATGCGTGTGTGTGTGTGTGTATACACGCATATATACATATATTATATATTATATATATATATATATATATATATATTATATATATATATATATATGTGTGTATATATGCGTGTGTGTGTGTAGGTGCATTCATGCGCTCTTGTGTGTTTGCCTGTATATTTTACATGTACATGCATATATACGCTCTCACGTCCATGTATGCAGGTGTGTGTGTTTCACCATTATGTGTGTGTACGTCTGTGTTTGTATATATCTACATGTATACATACGTGCGCGCACCTGGTAAGTATATAATGGAAAAGAGAAGGGAAGTGAATGTCAAAGGGCAAAAACAGAAAATTGGCGAAAGTCTAACACCACCACATCCAGTTCAACACTTACAGTAGCCATGATGATGATGATGACAATTGACATGATGATGATGACGAGTGATTCACGCAGACAGACCTGGAGACAGAACGTAGATGTGAACAGGAACATGGATTCGCAGTTCCACGAACCTCTGGCCAGTGATAGGCTTAGTAGCATCAATACAGACTTGTTTTGTTGGACGAACGCTGGCAGACTTCAAACCTGTATTTATAATGATTAGAATATTGACATTTATAAGGCGCCAAATCATGACACAAGAATCAAACTAAAGCGCGCATTTTCATCATTTACCAGAGCAATCACCTAACAATGATCAAAAGTCAAAGTCACAAAGCACTCTCGGACTGGGAGGGGGAAGATAGAAGGGGAGTGGGGCCAAAGGATGGGTGTGTAGAGGGGGAAATCACTGCTGGACAAAAAGGTATCTCTTCAAGTTCAAACTTGAAGGAAGACAGTCGACACTGCTGGACAAAAATGTATGTTTTCAAGTTCAGACTTGAAGGTAGACAATCGACACTGCTGGACAAAAAGGTATGTCTTCAAGTTTAGACTTGAAGGTAGACAATCGACACTGCTGGACAAAAAGGTATGTCTTCAAGTTCAGACTTGAAGGAAGACAATCGACACTGCTGGACAAAAAGGTATGTCTTCAAGTTCAGACTTGAAGGTAGACAATCGACACTGCTGACAAAAAGGTATGTCTCAAGTTCAGACTTGAAGGTAGACAATCGACACTGCTGGACAAAAAGGTATGTCTTCAAGTTCAGACTTGAAGGTAGACAATCGACACTGCTGGACAAAAAGGTATGTCTTCAAGTTTAGACTTGAAGGTAGACAATCGACACTGCTGGAACAAAAGGTATGTCTTCAAGTTTAGACTTGAAGGTAGACAATCAACACTGCTGGACAAAAAGTGGTATGTCTTCAAGTTTAGACTTGAAGGTAGACAATCGACACTGCTGGACAAAAAGGTATGTCTTCAAGTTTAGACTTGAAGGTAGACAATCGACACTGCTGACAAAAAGGTATGTCTTCAAGTTAGACTTGAGGTAGACAATCAACACTGCTGGACAAAAAGGTATGTGTCTTCAAGTTTAGACTTGAAGGTAGACAATCACACTGCTGGACAAAAAGGTATGTCTTCAAGTTTAGACTTGAAGGTAGACAATCGACACTGCTGGACAAAAAGGTATGTCTTCAAGTTCAGACTTGAAGGTAGACAATCGACACTGCTGGACAAAAAGGTATGTCTTCAAGTTCAGACTTGAAGGTAGACAATCGACACTGCTGGACAAAAAGGTATTGTCTTCAAGTTCAGACTTGAAGGTAGACAATCGACACTGCTGGACAAAAAGGTATGTCTTCAAGTTTAGACTTGAAGGTAGACAATCGACACTGCTGGACAAAAAGGTATGTCTTCAAGTTTAGACTTGAAGGTAGACAATCGACACTGCTGGACAAAAAGGTATGTCTTCAAGTTCAGACTTGAAGGTAGACAATCGACACTGCTGGACAAAAAGGTATGTCTTCAAGTTCAGACTTGAAGGAAGACAGTCGAATAGATGGGTAAGAACGGTCCGGTTGTATGAACCAGACACAAAAAGAGCAGAGACCTGCTGTGGAACATCTGTACCGAGGAATTTGTAAACAGCTAGTATCAGAACAGAACGAGAGGTCGGTAGGGTATAATAGCCTTACATCAAACAGGATTCCCACTTGTTTTTTCTAGCTGAACGTCTGTGTATCTCAGAATAACGTCGTCTTTGAGACTGAGCGTTCCGCTGTTCCCTTGGCTGTTTCTCCTGTACTGCTGATCTGCCATACTGCTGTTCCCCTATACTGCTTTCCCCCGTACTGCTTTTCCCCTACTGCTCTTTTCCCCTACTGCTGTTTCCCCTACTGCTCTTTTCCCCTACTGCTGTTCCCCCGTACTGCTCTTTTCCCTTACTGCTCTTTCCCCTACTGCTGTTCCCCCTACTGCTCTTTTCCCCTACTGTTCTTTCCCCTACTGCTCTTTTCCCCTACTGCTCTTTCCCCTACTGCTTTTCCCCTACTGCTCTTTTCCCCTACTGCTTTCCCTACTGCTCTGTTTCCCCCGTACTGCTCTTTCCCCTACTGCTGTTCCCCCGTACTGCTCTTTTCCCCTACTGCTCGTTTTCCCCCTACTGCTCTTTTCCCCTACTGCTGTTCCCCCGTACTGCTCTTTTCCCCTACTGCTCTTTTCCCCTACTGCTGTTTCTGCTTTCCCCGTACTGCTCTTTTCCCCTACTGCTCTTTCCCCTACTGCTGTTCCCCCGTACTGCTCTTTTCCCCTACTGCTCTTTTCCCCTACTGCTGTTCCCCCGTACTGCTCTTTCCCTCTTCCCCCTACTGCTCTTTTCCCCTACTGCTGTTCCCGTACTGCTCTTTTCCCCTACTGCTGTTCCCCGTACTCTTTCACTGCTTTCCTCTTCTCTCTTTCCCCTACTGCTGTTCCCCCGTACTGCTCTTTTCCCCTACTGCTGTTCCCCCGTACTGCTCTTTTCCCCTACTGCTTTCCGTACTGCTTTTTCCCTACTGCTTCCCCACTGCTCTGTTCCCTACTGTTTCCCGTACTGCTCTTTTCCCCTATCTGCCGTATGTTTTTCCTTACTGCTGTTCCCCCGTACTGTTTGTCCCTACTCTTCTCTTGTACGCTGTTCCCTTTGCCCTATTCTCTTCTGATCCCCGTATGCTATTTCCATTGCTGTTCACCCTTACCACTGTTCCCTTGTACAAATAAAAAAAATTACATAGAATCTGCAATAGAAGACAGTTTAGATCTAACCACGTGTCTTTGCAGTGTAGATCTGTTTGCATGGTTTATTCAGGAATACATGTATAATAGTTTAACATTTAAATTGCATCTGCCAAGGTCTGTTACCTAGTTATATCCTAGAACGTGAGCAAAAAATCCCAGATTGTTTTTCCCTGGTCCGTTTCAAACTTAACTCTAACCTTAGCCCTACCCATAACGATTAACTCACACCAATGGGATCTATAATTTGTTGAAGGAGAGAAGGTATCCCAGGGATGAGGGCTCACACACCGCACACCACTCCTACACACGTACACACACAAATACTCACATGCAACATTCACATACACAACACAACACAACACAACACAACACAACACAACACAACACAACACAACACAACACAACACACACACACACAACACACACACACACACACACACACACACACACACACACACACACACACACACCACACACACACACACACACACACACACACACACACACACACACACACACACACACCACACACTGAAACAGTAATACAGGGGAACAATTGTAGGTGACATGACTCCATGGGTGGAAGTTGAAGATTGTTGCAGTGTAAATGATGTTTCGTTTTATGTGACAATTAGTAAATGATGTTTCGTTTCATATGGCAGTAGTTTGCTTCTTTTGGTATGCTACTGACCCAAAGTGAGTTTGTTTGTTTGTTGTTTTTTTTCTTGAGCCACTTTTATTTTCCGCTCTAGTCCTGGGAATGTTTATTAATCATAAACTTGTTTGCACATAATTCATTGGCTGCTTATCATCATCAAAGTACAGAAGTCTGCTACAAAATTGAATAGAAGCTGAATAATTGAATGACACAAAATTGTTATTTGGCTCTGTATGCCTATAAGTCCCATGGCGTAGCAGGGTTATCATGTCACAGTGACACAGGGGTGTGAAACAAGATGTTGCCAGTCTCCCTTTCCATGTCTACGAACACACAGACAAGCTGGCTCGAACGTTGCCTCGTGCCTGGACCGATCTGTACCCAGCTGACATTACCGGGTTACCTCCTGACGGCGCCTTTGTTTTTTTCCCTGGTCCATACTGTATTGCATTACTTGTTTGCAGTGCGTTGTTGCCGGGGCCACGGGGCATCAGCGTCCCTGTTAACTCTTTGACTCCCGCATCGTTTCCACTAGCATCCTGCATTGTCAGACATGCTACCAAAGCAGAAACTTAACCCTTTGACTCCCTCACCCTATCCACCAGCTTTCTGCAGGAAGCAAGTGGATAGGGTGAGGGAGTTAAAGGGTTGTTTTTTTTTGCAGTTGATGGACAGGGTGCGGGAGTCAAAGGGTTAAACGCACAAGCAAACTGGCCTGTCCAGAGACACAAATAAAGAAGCTGCACGGCCACGGGGCATCAGCAGCCCGGTTAGACGCGTGTTAACGTCTTATTGGTATACTTGGCCGTATCTGTATGGAAGCAGGTATTTTCCAGCCCACCCATCCCGACCAACAAACAGCTCCTCGCCAGGAGCACTGAGAGTTGGTCTAGTGCACTCCTGAAGTCACATTGTGTGAATTCTTGACAAGATGGGCTAATAAATAATAAGGAAGAAGAAGAGCGTAAACCGGATCTGTTACATGTATTTCATCACTAGTGCTGGTGGTCAGCCAGCGCACATAACCATGCAAAAATTAATAATACGTTCCACTTCATACTTCGTGTACATTCCTTCCGGTTTTGAACCATGAGAAACTTATTCATACAGAATGAATTAAAAATGAATTTTCTTAAGTGCACATTAGGCAAAATACATGACAGTCTACCAAAATGACGAAATGGCTACAAATAATTTATCGGGAGTGCTGAAAAATGTATCACCGTCTGTCTACCAAAATGACGAAATGGCTACAAATGATTTATCGGGAGTGCTGAAAAATGTATCACCGTCTGTCTACCAAAATGACGAAATGGCTACAAATGATTTATCGGGAGTGCTGAAAAATGTATCACCGTCTGTCTACCAAAATGACGAAATGGCTACAAATGATTTATCGGGAGTGCTGAAAAATGTATCACCGTCTGTCTACCAAAATGACGAAATGGCTACAATTAATTTATCGGGAGTGCTGAAAAATGTATCACCGTCCATTGTAAAAGCAGACGAAACCGAAAAGCAGACGAAACCGAAAGTAAGTCAAGATACGGAGGTCATTATGCACCAATGAATTTTCAAAAAATTCATTTATTACTTTATCGTTGCATTGTGTAAAAATGTATATTCTTTCAAAGCAATATATTGAAACATTAAGGTTTAGATTTCGTAGATATTGTGTATGCAGTTTTCAGTAAAATATACCGATGCAGCTAAGTATACCAGTAAGACGTTTACAGACGTTCAAGCGAAAGGACATGTGCAGGGACACAAATAAAGAAACTGGTAACTGCACGCATGATGTAACTGGCGATCACGTGCAACTCTGTTCGTTTGATTGATGGAAACTATCATTCTCTGTGTGTGCAATATATCTGAGAGTTGCATGAATCTGTGGTTTGTTCACTTCCTGAACTATGTGTGTATGTTCTGTGGTTTGTTCACTTCCTGAACTATGTGTGTATGTTCTGTGGTTTGTTCACTTCCTGAACTATGTGTGTATGTTCTGTGGTTTGTTCACTTCCTGAACTATGTTCTACGTGCTGCGTATCACCAAAGTGATTCAGATGTAGACCATGTACATCCTATTTCTTGTTCCTCTTTCCATGTTTGTGCCTGACTAACTGTGTAATTTTGCTGGGAATGCAGTGGTGAGCAGACATAGAAATTGTCTGTGAAAAGCAAATTCCAGGGCACTAAAATCTGTTTTTCTTCGTAAACTAAATAACGTCCGCAGGAAAAATAATTTTGAAGTACAAAACCTCTGGTTTGGCTCCTCACAGGATGCTTGCAGACAGTTTGATGGCTTTGTTCACGTTGGTGACAGAGACTCACGTAATCATATGACAGAGACTCACGCAATCATATGGCAGAGACTTGCGTAATCATATGACAGAGACTCACGTAATCATATGACAGAGACTCACGTAATCATATGGCAGAGACTCACGTAATCATATGGCAGAGACTCACGTAATCATATGACAGAGACTCACGTAATCATATGACAGAGACTCGCGTAATCATATGACAGAGACTCGCGTAATTATATGACAGAGACTCACGTAATCATATGACAGAGACTCACGTAATCATATGACAGAGACTCACGTAATTATATGACAGAGACTCACGTAATTATATGACAGAGACTCACGTAATTATATGACAGAGACTCGCGTAAGACTCACGTAATCATATGACAGAGACTCGCGTAATCATATGACAGAGACTCGCGTAATCATATGACAGAGACTCACGTAATCATATGACAGAGACTCGCGTAATCATATGACAGAGACTCACGTAATCATATGACGAGACTCACGTAATCATATGACAGAGATTCACGTAATCATATGACAGAGACTCGCGTAATCATATGACAGAGACTCACGTAATCATATGACAGAGACTCACGTAATCATATGACAGAGACTCGCGTAATCATATGACAGAGACTCACGTAATCATATGACAGAGACTCACGTAATCATATGACAGAGACTCACGTAATCATATGACAGAGACTCACGTAATCATATGACAGAGACTCACGTAATCATATACACACTGCTGCTAAAGAGTCTTTTTTTTCTTCTTCTTTAAATGTAAATTACTTAATGTTACAGATCTTCTTAAATCTTGAAAACTATTTCAGGCTAGTCTCAGATAGTTTAGATTTTGATTGGTACAAGAACAATTTTGAGAGACCATTCCCACAAACTACTTCGAGTTTCAGAGGTTTGTCATTCTGTTAATTCTCATGTCTGGGTGAGTTGTCATATATACACAGTATGTCTCAGAGCTACCAAAATGTGTGGTTTCTACTGTCCTCGGCCCTCTGTCTTCTCCCCTTGGAAGGTTGTATTCATACACTATTTAAAATGTTGGGCTGTGTGTGTGTTGTGTGTGTGTGTGTGTGTGTGTGTGTGTGTGCCTGCGTGCGTGCGTGCGTGCGTGCGCGCGCGCGCGCGTGTTGAAATATGGTGATCAATCCAGTGGACTAGATGAAAGATGTAGTAGCATCAAGTTCTCTTTATTATTGCTCCAGAGCTGTTCTGCCAGAGTTGTTCCAGTAAGCCACTGTTTGTTTTTTGTTTTGTTTTTGTTTTTGTTTTTTTGTGAACGGTGGGTAAAACCATGCTGTGAAGACTGTTAGCCAGTTAGGCGTGGACATTTGTATGCATGGGACAGCCCCACCTCGGTAGGCCTCTACATAATTATGCTGGAGTTGACGGCAGTGTCCGGTCCTTAGGCCTAAGGCTGTGTGATTTGTTGTTATTGCGCAAGGCAGCGGATAGGATCGTTCCTGTTGTGTTCAGGGGAGAAATGTCTTGTTATGACGGTCTTTGCCCGTCTGAAGGAGATGGGGTTTAGCATTTATAAAACAACACATTAGTGGAAGGTCTCTCACCTTACTCCTGCTTACAAGAGCTTTGTTACTTACTGGCAGAATGTGTTCTCTGCAGACAGACAGACAGACAGACTCGCTGTCAAATAGACTGTCAGACAGATGGATGGTACAAACAAACAGACAGATAGATGGGCAACCTTACCCCCACACGTATTGACAGATGCCGTTCACTGTAGATGGATGGTACAAACAAACTAACAGATAGATGGGTAACCTTACCCCCACACGTATTGACAGATGTCGTTCACTGTTGTATATCCCTCGTCCCGAAAGCTCTTTGCACAAAGACCCTCTCCCCCCCCCCCCCCCCTCCTTAGTCTATACATCTGTAGAACGAAATGTCTTAATGCACACAGTTGTTACACACAATTGTTACGTCAGAAATACAATGTACGACCTGTGAAACACCCCTGATATGGCTCTGCGCAGTCGGCTGGGCTTTAAACGATAATAACAGGTAACAGACCCGTGCCCTCTGCAGCGCAATCCTCGACTGGCCGCAGGCCCCTAAATAAATATATGGCAGACGTAGACCGTGTGCTGCGTAATAAAACTTTCAGAACAGTGGTGGACGGCACGCCTTAGGGTAAGTTACCTATCTCTCTGAGTGTCTATCGGACAGACTAGACAGACACACAGACAGACAGATAGACAGACGAAGAACACAGACAGACGGACAGGCACATGACAGAGAGTGCCACTGGAATAATCATTAGTCGCCGGCTAAGGTCAACAATGCGTGCTGTTAGCAGCCAGTCGGAAAGCCCCCCCCCCCCCTCCCGCTCCTCCTCCTCCTCCTCCTCCTCCTCCCTCTCCCACTCTCCATTTTTGTTTCTACGAAGTATTATTATTATTTGTTTTTGTTGTTGTTGTTGTTCTTGTTCTTCTTCTTTTTATTGCTGCTTTGTTTGTAGCGGCAACTTTGTTGGATGCACAGGTACGGGACAGGAGAAGGACTTCACTGAAGACGGTGGGATAGGGAGGGTAGGGGGGAAAAAACCAATTCAAAACCTAAAACTAAAAGGCAGGAGTTAAAAACAAAGAAACAGAGAAAGAAAGAAAACAGTCAGCCTGTTAGACAAACCCACGCACAAACAAAATGTGTGTCGTGGTAGGTAGGACTTTGCATAAAAAAAAAAAATTATGGAGCTCATGAATTATGTATTCGTCTTTCCTGACACAATAAATAATGCCGTTATCTTTTGTACACAACCCTAGATGTACATTTATTCATCATCCACGTTTTATTAGTCATGTATAATAAGCCTTGTTGACGAGGAATAACTACGGTCAATTTCAGTTTATGGGGTTTGATCTGGCCCCTCTCTCTCTCTCTCTCTCTCTCTCTCTCTCTCTCTCTCTCTCTCTCTCTCTCTCTCTCTCTCTCTCTCTCTCTCTCTCTCTCTCTCTCTTTCTCTCTCTCACTCACACACTCTCTCTCTCTCTGTCTGTCTGTCTCTCTCATTCTCTGTCTCTGTCTCTTTCAAGTGTACATGCGTACAGTGTACACTACATGTTCTTTGCATGGGTATACCTGACACTTGCACCGTGTGTTGTGATATCCCTTATGTACACATACAGATATACGTACATCTGCTCTTGTGTAGGCTACATGCGGGCCTACAAAACACACACACACACACACACACACACACACACACACACACACACACACACACACACACACACACACACACACACACACACACACACACACACACACTCACTCACTCATACAGAGTCGAAAACAAATGTAAACACACATACATGTACACACACACAGAGTTGAAATTTTAAACACACACACACACATTCACACACACACAACACACACACGCACACACACACACACACACACACACACACACACTCTCTCTCTCTCTCTCACTCTCTCTCTCTCTCTCTCTCTCTCACACACACACACACACACACAGAGCACACAGAGGGAGGAGAGAGAGAAAGAGAGAGCATCGAAAAGCCCAGTTTGGGGCTTGGCGGTTGGGACTGTGAAGTTTGTCTCCTCCGTCCCTCAGCCAGACCTTGAGTGATGAACGAGGTGTAGTGATTATGTGATTTTTCTGGTGAAGGGGTAAACCGAGACCCTGTCGTCTACGTGCACTTAGCGCTCGTAAAAGAACCCTCAGCATCAAAGCAGTCTGCCAGGAGAAAATCCTTTGAAAATCTACAAATTGCACACAGGAAAAAGGGGGGCCGGGGGGGGGGGGGGCATTGTTGCCGCTCCGTGTGCGCTTCCCAGATAGAACACCCTGACTTTTAAAAAAAAAATTTTTTTAAAGAAATTTGTTTGACAGGATTAGTCCAAGGTAATGTAATACCCCCCATCCGCTTATCTTCTGTCTCACACACAGGCACTAATGTACACTGTGCACTAAACACTCACGGGCAGTCTTTCTCTTCTTTCTTATCGTCTCACATGCACACACGTATACACATTCACAGATAAAACCGAGACACACACACGCACGCACGCACACACACACACACACACACACCACACACACACACACACACACACACACACACACACACACACACACACACACACAACACCACACACACACACACACACACACACACACACACACACACACAACGTTTATTGTAACAACGTTTTATGTATTT
>CM060305.1:14527792-14627792 GCA_030674185.1 Monoplex corrugatus | reverse complement strand
TTAGCACTCAGCCACACACCTGGATGAATGATGGCTGGGGGCGCTTGCACGTGCACACATACACACATGTATGCGCGCGCACACGCACACCACACACACACACCACACACACACACACACCACACACACACACACACACAACAAATAGAAAAATGGGTGCAAAAAAAAACTGTGCCAGTTATTCGTATGATTGAATGTTTCACGCTCATAACAAGCGCAAGCGCGTTAACCCTTTTGACTCCTGCACCCCATCCACCAACTGCAAGAACTTAACTCTGACTCCCTCACCCTATCCACCAGCTTCCTGTAGGTGAGGGAGTCAAAGTGTTAATTTTTTTAATTTTTGCTAGCATGGTTGACAGTGCAGGATGCTGATGGACAGTGTGCTGGAGTCAAAGGGATAAATTGTCTTTAGTTAATGTTCATCATCATCATCAGGTGCCCTGCAGTATGGCGTTGGCGATCATGGACTTCCATCTGTCTCTATCTCTCGTTGCCCCTAGCGTCTCCCCCACCCTCCTCGTCCCCAGCCACTCTGCAAGTCCGTCCAGCATTTTCTCCCTGGGTCTACCCGGTGCTCTCTTTCCCTCCAACTTTCCCGTTGTGACCAGGTGCTCCAAATCCCCCTTCCTCATAAAATGGCCAATAAATGTTGCCTGTCTTTTCCTAATCTTCCTTATGATTGATCTACTTGTGTCTGCCTCCATCAAGACTGTCTCGTTTGTTTTCTTTGTTTAATGTTACAGGGATTAAAAGCATTTGAATTTGTCATTTTATGTGATTTGTTGTTTTCCTGCACATTTGCTAGGAGGTACAGCCTGATACCACTTAATAATACTACCATGCACCATGCAGTCAGATTTTAAATGGATTTATAAGATATTTATAAAGCAAACATTATATCAGCTTATTCACTTAAACCTGTTTGAATTGTCATAGAGCAAACAATGAGAGTTGCAGTGCCCCTGTATGCATTTGCGTATGATGGGAAAACCAAGCATGACATCTCCATCATGAAACATTAATGAGTGGGACATATTGTCCATTCTGTACAGGCTGACACAGACAGACAATAGACTATCTATATTGCTTCTCATTAAAAATTAGGCTCCACTGACACATGTGTTATAGGAAAAACAATTTTTTTGAAATTGTAAATCATATAAAATTACACATCCTTGTACATGAAACTGTGTTATGATTAATGCATTTAGTCACATCTTTAGGCATAAGATAATCCGCTATCTGTGTAGGTCAGATTATGAAGTTGTTGTTGTTGTTGTTTTTAAATTAATGGAGGCTCAGTTTATATTAATTATCTGAGATTTATAGGTCAGATTATGAAAGTGTTGTTGTTATTGTTTTTAAATTAATGGAGGCTCAGTTTATATCAATTATCTGAGACTTATAGGTCAGATTATGAAAGTGTTGTTGCTGTTATTGTTTTTAAACTAATGGAAGCTCACTTCAAATCAGCTATCGAAGATTTGTAGGTCAGATTATGAAATGGTTGTTGTTGTTGTTGTTGTTATTGTTTATAAATTTATGGAAGCTCACATCATAAAGTCCTAATCTGTTCAGTGTAACTTATTAATTGTTGGAATAGGGTGACTGTGTCAGGCCTGCTTTATTCAGATCGGCACAGGATCAGATTTGTGGCTTTAGGGATGCGCAGAATAAGACATAACATGAAACTGATTTGGAGAGCATATCTGGATAGTTAAAAGGTTTTGATTAAAGATATATTTAAATGCATTATGTAGGGCTTTTAGCCTCAGGATAAAGCTACACTGCTAGGCAAGCATCTTTATTGTTGACTTATTGGACACTCGCACTCACAGCTTCAGAACTTGAAACACATAAATTCAAATCTGTAAGGTTCAAAGGATACACAGGACTTGGATCAGTTATGGAGATGGCAGGACCACATTGATTAAGATCTGTAAGGCTGCAGGGAACACCCAGACTGGTATGTTTAAACTGAATCTCTTGGATCAATGAAATGTTTAAGTCCGGACAGACCTACACATAACAACATCATTATAAACCATTTATTGTCAGGTTAACATAAAAAGTTGTACTGACAATACACAGACACACGCACACAGACAACACGCACACAGACAACACGCACATGTGCGCGCTCGCATACACACACACACACACACGCACACGCATGCACGCACGCACACACGCATGCACGCACGCATGCACGCGCGCACCACACGCACCACACACACACACACACACACACACACACACACACACACACACACACACACACACACACACACACACACACACACACACACACACACACACACACACACATGCGTGCATGCATACTTATTCACACTTAAAATAATTGTATATGAAGTTACATGAGTTTTAAGGCACAAGTGTTCTTCCTTCTGGCTGTGAAGTTTATTGGTTATAAAACGCACTTAGTCAAAGATTTTTTTAAACATTGACACGCTTAAGTGTTCTTCCTTTTGGCTCCACAGTTTATCGGGTACAAAACAGTGTTCGTCCTTCCGGATCTGAAGTTTATTGGGTACAAAACAGTGTTCTTCCTTCTGGCTCTGAAGTTTATTGGGTACAAAACAGTGTTCTTCCTTCCCGCTCTGAAGTTTATTGGGTACAAAACAGTGTTCTTCCTTCCCGCTCTGAAGTTTATTGGGTACAAAACAGTGTTCTTCCTTCTAGCTCTGAAGTTTATTGGGTACAAAACAGTGTTCTTCCTTCTGGCTCTGAAGTTTATTGGTACTAAACAGTGTTCTTCCTTCTGGCTCTGAAGTTTATTGGGTACAAAACAGTGTTCATCCTTCCGGATCTGAAGTTTATTGGGTACAAAACAGTGTTCTTCCTTCTGGCTCCACAGTTTATCGGGTACAAAACAGTGTTTGTCCTTCTGGCTTTGAAGTTTATTGGGTACAAAACAGTGTTCTTCCTTCTGGCTCCTAAGTTTATTGGGTACAAAACAGTGTTCTTCCTTCCCGCTCTGAAGTTTATTGGATACAAAACAGTGTTCTTCCTTCTAGCTCTGAAGTTTATTGGGTACAAAACAGTGTTCTTCCTTCCCGCTCTGAAGTTTATTGGGTACAAAACTGTTCTTCCTTCTGGCTCTGAAGTTTATTGGGTACAAAACAGTGTTCTTCCTTCCCGCTCTGAAGTTTATTGGGTACAAAACAGTGTTCTTCCTTCCCGCTCTGAAGTTTATTGGGTACAAAACAGTGTTCTTCCTTCTGGCTCTGAAGTTTATTGGTACAAAACAGTGTTCTTCCTTCCCGCTCTGAAGTTTATTCGGTACAAAACAGTGTTCTTCCTTCTGGCTCTGAAGTTTATTGGGTACAAAACAGTGTTCTTCCTTCTAGCTCTGAAGTTTATTGGGTACAAAACAGTGTTCTTCCTTCCCGCTCTGAAGTTTATTGGGTACAAAACAGTGTTCTTCCTTCTAGCTCTGAAGTTTATTGGGTACAAAACAGTGTTCTTCCTTCTGGCTCTGAAGTTTATTGGGTACAAAACAGTGTTCTTCCTTCTAGCTCTGAAGTTTATTGGGTACAAAACAGTGTTCTTCCTTCCGCTCTGAAGTTTATTGGGTACAAAACAGTGTTCTTCTTTCCGCTCTGAAGTTTATTGGGTACAAAACAGTGTTCTTCCTTCTGGCTCTGAAGTTTATTGGGTACAAAACAGTGTTCTTCCTTCTAGCTCTGAAGTTTATTGGGTACAAAACAGTGTTCTTCCTTCTGGCTCTGAAGTTTATTGGGTACAAAACAGTGTTCTTCCTTCTGGCTCTGAAGTTTATTGGGTACAAAACAGTGTTCTTCCTTCTGGTTCTGAAGTTTATTGGGTACAAAACAGTGTTCTTCTTTCCCGCTCTGAAGTTTATTGGGTACAAAACAGTGTTCTTCCTTCTGGCTCTGAAGTTTATTGGGTACAAAACAGTGTTCTTCCTTCTGGCTCTGAAGTTTATTGGGTACAAAACAGTGTTTTTCCTTCCCGCTCTGAAGTTTATTGGATACAAAACACAGTACAAAATTACTTTTGTGTTTTTGTACATATTCTGAAGAAAATTTAAGATCAGCGTTAGAAGATTGTGTTTTCAGGATATAGGGGGAATCAGAAGCTGTTAGTTTGTTTTGGGGCCAAACTGTCTTGTAAGTTAGATCAGTGGATTGTTATCATATTCTTATATTTCAAGATTATCATAGTAAATCATTTTTTGCTACTGGTCTTGAGATTACGGAAGTAACACTTTTACCATTCGTTTTCATTTTGGCCCTCAGGTAGTTTTAGTCCGTATATTTTGTTTTTGATCGTCAACAGTGAATTAACTCACAGAGTGTGTAGAATCAAAAAAACATACAGAATGTGGGCTCAAACTTATGTTGCACATTATGTTTGCTTGTTCGTCAGGTTACAGATTTGTTTGTTACTTAAGTGTCAAACTATTGCAGTGTACTGGTGGTGACTGTATGTATGTGGATAGGGTGAGGGAGTCAAAGGGTTAAGTTTTTGCAGTTGGTAGACAGGATGCGGGAGTCAAGGGGTTAAAGTGATGCATATAATAATAATAATAATAATTACAATATTTATATAGCGCAAAATCTTGATAAAATCAAATCTAAGCGCTGAAACAGACACACACCACGCACGCACACGCACATGCACACACACACGCACACACACACGCACACGGCTATAAATGGGGAGAAAGAATAAAAGCAATGGAAAATTATAGAGAGCATATTATATACAATTATATATTACAATGTGATTCCCCTCCGAGTGGAGACAGGCTGCAGAGGGGATTGAGTGAGGTCAGGATTTTATGCAGAGGAGAAAATGTGAGTTTTGAGAGCGGACTTGAAGGAGACAAAAGTAGGTTGCTGACGGACAGAGAGAGGAAGTTTGTTCCAGAGAGTGGACCAGAATGAGAAAAAAATGTTATAGTTCAGGCAGAGAGTGAACTTTGAGGAAGGTGACTGATTGTGAGAAAGCTAATGGTAATGCAAGGTTTCTGTGACATTTGTAGGAGGACACTGAGTGTTTGTTTGGTCACCACCCTGTTTTGTTCACTGTACTGTAATTATGTGACCCATCCTGCCCACTACATCTATCATTTTATGTTGCACTCTGCTCACTTTTACTCTGCCGTCTATCTGTCTGCTTGATTCCGCCCCCCCCCTCCCCTCCCCTCACTCTCTCTCTCTTTCTTTCTTTCTCTCTCACTGTCGCTCTCTCTCTCTCTGTCTCTGACTGTCGCTGTCTCTCTCTCTCTGACTGTCGCTGTCTCTCTCTCTCTCTCTCTGTCACTGTTCTCTCTCTCTCTCTCTCTCTCTCTCACTGTCTCTCTCTCTAGCTCTCTCTCTCTCTCTCTCTCTCTCTCTCTCATTGTCGCTGTCTCTCTCTCTGTCACTGTTTCTCTCTCTCTCTTTCTCTCTCAGTCTCATTGTCGCCCTCTCTCTCTCTCCCAGTCTGTTTGTCTGTCTCTGTCTCTCTCTCTCTCTTTCTCTCTCTCTCTCTCTCTCTGTCTGTCAGTCTCACTGTCGCTCTCTCTCTCTCTCTTTCTTCTCCGTCCCTCCCTCTACAGGTATATCTCTACTCATACACCCTCTCTCTTCATATTGTCCATGTCTCTCGCCTTACACCAAAGACTTTATAATAGAACTTTTTATGTCTTTGCCTTACACCTGTTTTCACTTCCACCCCGCTGCACCCAACCTTTTGACAGATTAAAAGAAAAAAATATAATGAAGTCAATGCTTGAATGAATAAATGAATAGATGTATCTGTTTGTGCTTTTATTGTACATTGAACTGTTGCATTGTATATCACTATAATGTTCTCATCTTAAAGGAAAGAACCTTTGCAAGGGTGAAAAAAAGTTATAGATAAATATAAAGAATAACTGGCTCTTGCTTGTGTGTGTGTGTGTGTGTGTGTGTGTGTGTGTGTGTATGTGTGTGTGTGTGTGTGTGTGTGTGTGTGTGTGTGTGTGTAATAATACTACTACTAGCATGTTTCTTTTCGCTGTTCCTAGCCTATCCCTAAATTCCTTTCCCACCTACACTTTTCCCTTTCTGTCTTTCTGAAAAAAATTTTTTATTTATTTATTTACTTTTTTTTTTAACTGTATCACACACCTTATCTGTATCCGTTCTCTCCATGTGATGTATGGTAACTGGCATGAACAGGAAGGGCAGTGTACACTATTGTTCTAATCCTTGTGGCAGTGACAGCTTACTGCATATTATACAACTGGCATATAGGGCAGCAATGCAACTTCTCCACTTTTGTCTGTTCTGGGCTAGTCTCTGTAATAATGACAGCTAGTGTTAATGATAGTAGGTTCCTGTATTGTTGGTTATTGTATTATGTTTAACCATTTTGACTCCCGCACCCTGTCCACCAGCTTCCTGCATTGTAAATCATGCTAGCAAAGCAAAAACTTCACCCTTTAATTCCCTCACCCTATCCACCGGCTTCCTGCAGGAAGCTGGTGGATAGAGTGAGGGATTCAAAGGGTTAAGTTTTTGCAGTTGGTGGATAAAGTGCGGGAGTCAAAGGGTTAAAGTATTGCGCGTTATTTATGGGAGAAAAAAATGTTACACGTCCAGTACAAAAGTAGCAATATAGTGGAGTTTATTCATGCAAGTTCCTCGTTGGGCTCCATTTTAAATTGTTTTTAATAACCCCTCTCTCTTACCAGATAATATGAAACAGCTGTTCACATTCAATGACTGTGTCATGAATCATTTTGAGAAAGTACTGCTCAGGTGTATGTCACTGAGTGTGTTTGTGTGTGTGTGTGTGTGTGTGTGTGTGTGTGTGTGTGTGTGTGTGTGTGTGTGTGTGTGTGTGTGTGTGTGTGTGTGTGTGTGTGTGTGTGTGTGTGTGTGTACAAGTTAATTTTGAACGTGTTTTTCATTCATTACTAAAGGGAAAATTCACCTCTGTCACAACTAATGATAACTAATACCGCTTCAGAGTCGGGAAAACCATCTCATAAACTTTATAGCTGTTGGTTAATTATGGGTAAAGGGGAGGGAAGAAATTGTTTGGAGGAGGAAAGAGCATCATAATGATGGTACATAATTACCGCCATGTCACATCTATGATTTCTTCAAGTTCTGACAGACCTCTTGTCGCCTGTGACAAGTATTTCAGCAGCACCATTAGCTTCACCACTATGTAAAGTTCTTTAAGACTTAGTGCCAGAGGAAACTGTTTCACATATCCACCACAAACTTAAGACCAGTATATGGAACCTTTGTGTCCTCAGGAACTGCTTCTGCCAATTTCTGAAACAACACAAGCTCTTATATCACAGATGGTTTAACACCTGCCTTGTCTAGCTGAGATGATCCTCCAGGGAAACTCAGGAACTGCTTCTGCCAATTTCTGAAACAACGCAGGCTCATGTACCACAATGGTTTGACAACTGCCTTACCACACTAAGATCAACCTTCCAGAAAACTCAGGAACTGCTTCTGTCCATTTCTGAGAAAGTACAGGCTCTTATACCACAATGGTTTTACACCTGCCTTGACTAGCTAAGATCGTTCTTCATGGAATCCTGGAAGGCCATTCAACTAAGTTGACAGATAAGAGAGCTTGGTTGCAAATTTTAATGTCAAAGATTGGGCCCGTCTCAGTATACTCGAATGAACGGCTTGTTGCTGCACTTTAGCGACATGAATTAAAGTATCTTGTCTACTGTTGTGTCCCATGACACCCCATCCCCCAACGACCATGCTGGTCATGGGATTAGAAGAAGTGTCCCATTGGTCACCACACTGCAGCTTCAAAGGCTTGTTGCCTGTTGGAATGTAGCTACCGCTATTGCAGGGAGGCTACCAGGGTCATGGGGATGGGGGTGGATGGGTTCTCGGAACTGTTATACTTTATGATAGCATGAAGAATTACTGGTATGGGGCCAACAGAATTAGAGTTAGCAATCCCCGTATTGATAGGGGATAGCAAGGCATCGCCATATACACTTATATGGGCACAACGGAATTACAGTTAGTGATCCCCGTATTGATTGGGGACAGCAAAGCATCTCCATTCCCTGTTGAAGATTCATATGCAGGCATGTGCGTATATGTACATGCATGCATATTATGTACACATACATACAATACATACGTGCATACATTCACATTCGCATGTAATCTTTCACATGTGCAGGAGCACACACCACAGTCACACATTCTCTCTCTCTAGTTTTCTCTGCCTCTCTCTCTCTCTCTCTCACACACACACACACACACACACACACACACACACACACACACACACACACACACACACACACACACACACACACACACACACACACAGGGTTTGAATGGGGAGATTGGGGTTAAATTTTGTTCCATTTATTGATTTATTGTTGAAGAGGAAGTTTCCTCTTCAGGTTCCATTGACCCTTTTACTCCCACACCGTATACACCAACTGCAAAATCTTAACCTTTGGTGGATAGGGTGAGGGAATCAAAGGGTTAAGTTTTTGCATTGCTAGCATGGTTGACAATGCAGGATGCTGGTGGACAGGATGCAGGAGTCAGAGGGTTAAAAATACCTCAGTACTTGGCTTTGGGTTAGAAAACGGCCCAGGCGCAAAGGTTTTGGCTCACTGTGGAAAAAGAGGTGGACTGGGAAGCTGTATTTTGATATGGCAGGGAAAAAGAAAATTCCTTCTAGGGAAAAACCTCTTAATGCATACTACCTGCTGTACTTCCCTTCTATTTCTTCTATGATACACACAGAACTGTTGGCACTGGTGACATGTTACAGCACATGTGAAGTCTCCACAGGCAGCCAGGCTGCAGTCTCAAAGACTGAAGTTACCGGTACCATTAAATGAAGTATATATCTGTAGGTATGGTAGAGAGGCCGCCGGGGAAAAGAAAAAGGAACCTGAGGACGTGGATACTTTGTAAAAGCTTGAATGGACACATAATGAAGGAGAAAATGGATGGGGCCAACAGTATTATGGTTAGTGATCCTGCTAATGTTGAGGCAGCGAAGATTCTGAAGCTTGGGATTGTGCATCTATACAATGTACATGTACTTGTGTGAACTCGCGCAGCATGCTCATGTTATTTTTGCCAGAAAACAATTTTCCCAACACTTAAATGCAGGAGTGTGTGCGTGGGTGTGTTGGTGTGTGTGTTGTGTGTGCTGTGTGTGTGTGTGTGTGTGGCGTGCGCTTGAAAACAATTTGAACAATTTGTCAAACACTAAAGTTATTGACCGTCTATGGGGGAAGGAGAGGGGAAAGGGGGAAAGAGCATCACAATGCGTAATTACTCATCACCTTGCTGGAAAAGGTTTCATACACCGGCTCGGTGAAAGAGAATAGTATCAAATAGCAAAGGGGCAAGTTGCGGTGAGAGATAGAATAATATCAAATAGCAAAGGTGTAAGCTGCTGCACTCACATAGTGCACAAATTGCGCCCTGATCAGCCTGTCCAATCTCTGTGATTTCATCATAATGTTGTGGCTTCGCTGTTGGCGCTAATGACAGCGTTACAGCATAACAGTCCTCACTGGCAGCAGACTGTTGCCTCAAAAAATATGTTGCCAGTTAGTGGCTGTTACAGGGAGGCTGCCAGGGAGTGAGAGTTGGGGGGGGGGGGGGGGAAGAATAACGACTACGATACTTTGTGACGGTGTCAACAGACACCTAATAAAGTAGACAATGTATGAGGTCAGTAGCAGTAAGGTTAGTGTTCTCTCTTACAGTGGGGTAGCCATGCAGTACAGATCATAGGAGATTCTGAAGCTTGCAGGCGTGTGTTTTTTATGTATATATATATATATATATATATATATATTATAATGTGAATGTGCGTGCACTTGTATACTCGTACACCCATACTTGCACGTATGATACACATGCTGCATGCTTACTGGCACTCTCACTCTCACTCACTCACACACACATGCAAGCACACGCACGTACGCGCGCGCGTGCACACACCACACACACACACACACACACACACACACACACACCACACACACACACACACACACACACACACACACCTCACACACATAGAGTTGGAAAAACTGTTTGTGCCTGGAAACGTCATTGTCTTAGTTTTGTTGAATAATATTTATTGATTGTTTTTCTTTTAGCATAGGGCGTGACAATGTGAAATTTGAGATTAGTTCTGTCTGAGCAAGAATGCAACGACTAGCACTTTGTTGAGTTGCTACATTCTAAGTTTTAGTCAATGGAGAGAGGGCCGGGACAGTTGTTTGTGTTATTAGTCAAAGTATTTATATACCACTTTTAGTCATTTCATTAAACAGATTTGGCAGTGATTTGTTCAGCAACTCAGTACTGGTCACTCGCTCTCACAATGAAAGATACGCTGTTTATTATTATTTTTCGTATTTGGCTATCTTAAATCAAAGTGACCAATTTTCAAGCAAACAGAAACTAGAAAGACGAAAATGAAATGAGAATACTGTTCAGTTATCAAAACAAGACAGGTGCACATTTTCAATCAACTGGCTTTTGTGAACGCAAACAGAAAAACAGAAAAACAAAATTACACACACACAGACACACACACGCAGACATACGTACACATGCGCGCGCGCGCGCGCACACACACACACACACACACACACACACACACACACACACACACACACACACCACACACCACACACACACACACCACACACACCACACACACTACACACGCACCACATACACACACACACACACACATACACACACGACACATACACACACGCACACATCACACACTCACACGCATGCACCATGCACATACCACACCCCTCTCACACACTACACACACCACACCACACCCACACACACACACCACACACACACACACAACACACACACACACACACACAACACACACACACACACACACAATTTAATTTTAATTTTAAGACAAAAACGACAACAGAACAGTTAACTTCCTCCATATTACCAGTTAACGCACAGCTGAACATGAGGGAAATTAGCTGGTATGTTGTTTTTGTCCTAAATGTAGTCAATTAATTTGTTTGTTGTGTTTTTGTCCTAAATGTAGTCAATTGATTTGTTCATTGTGTTTTTGTCCTAAATGTAGTCAATTGATTTGTTTGGTGTGTTTTTATCCTAAATGTAATGAATTGATTTGTTTGTCATGTTTTTATCCTAAATGTAATGAATTGATTTTTATTTTTTGTTTATGTTGTTGTTTTTATCCTAAATGTAGTCAATTATTTGTTTGTCGTGTTTTTGTCCTATATGTAATGAATTAAGTTGTTTGTCGTCTCTTGTGATCTCTGTGTGTCTCTGTCTTGTTATGGTGATTGAATATGTGTTCTCATTCCATTTTCATTTTTCAGATTTCTTTTCATTTTCATTGTTTTAAAGATTATAGTTATACTTCATCGGAATTTTATAAATCGGACAGAAACTAAAACTTTGTTTTCCGCTAAACCTTATCAGAGAAAGACTTGAGTAATTGTTAAACATACATTGATATTTATGGTACATACATATTTTCTTCAGTGGGAAAGCCGGTATTAAAACACTTTGTGTCAGCCTGTCTCTTTGCTAAGTGTATAGGTTTGTTTCTGCCATATGAATTAAAAGTGTGTGTGTTGTCAATTTTTATGTAAACTAAAAAAACAAATTTTGTTGTATAATCATTTATGTTTGTGTGTGTATGTGTGCAGACATCAGTGAATTTTACAGAGATGGTGAAGTACACTTGGAGCAGTTCGAGGACTGGCAGAATGTAAGTTTGCATACATTACTGTTCTACTTTTCTTTGCCTACATATTTGTGAACATTTAGTTAAGTTTATTCTTTCATCTCATTCTCAGAATCTATAGGCATTCTTATTTGTTTTCGTTACCTGTCGGCTCTCTTTCTTTCTTTCTTTCTTTCTTTCTCAATTGCATTGTGTTCTGTTTATTTTGTTGTTGTTGTTTTCTTATGCCCCATCTTCATTCTGCACCACTTGTGTGTTATTACCTCACACTGCTCATTTCAGTTGTCCAGCACAACTCCAAAACCACTGAAATTGAGGTTACCATGAGGGCATGGCATGAAGGGCCATAGAATCTGGGGCAATTTTTCACAGTGAAATGATGATAAAAATTGGAATGGTGCTGATAATGCTGTGGACTTCCATGATAAGGCTATTATACTCTATGTTTACTTTCATAGTTTATCCTGGCATCAACCAAGCCCAAGAATACAGATGCCAGTGTTGGTCAGATGATCTGAACAACACACACAATGATATATCTGTAAAATGAATGAGACTCTGCTTGTGTTGTCCTGGTCGCGTTATATGCACATCCATCTCCCTACAAGTATATTACTTATTGAGGTGTATCGTTCAAAGTGCTGAATTCATCATTATTATGGTTGTATCATTTCCATATCCTATCTTCATTTCTAGATTTCTGTCTGTCTCTCTCTCTCTCTCTCTCTCTCTCTCTCTCTCTCTCTCTCTCTCTCTCTCTCTCTCCTCTCTCTGTCTGTCTGTCTCTCTCTGTGTCTCTCTCTCTCGCTCTCTCTCTCTCTCTTCTGTCTGTCTGTCTCTCTCTCTCTGTCTCTCTCTCTGCTCTCTCTCTCTCTCATCTCTCTCGCTCTCTCTCGCTCTCTCTGTCTGTCTGTCTCTCTCTCTGTCTCACTCTCTCTCGCTCTCTCTCTCTCTGTCTGTCTGTCTGTCTCTCTGTCTCTCTCTTTTCTTCTCTCTCTCTTATCCTCATTCCCAAACTCATTTATGTGATGGAGCAGTGCTGATGGATTCAGTAGTTATGGGATCAGGCATGCTGATGTACTGATAGCTAGAAAGGAGAGTGCAAAACATTGTCCTGATGAATCGACAAGGCGAGAGTATGCATATATATGCACGTTCATATCGATTGTTACTTCGCCCATTCTTTCTTTTGTCTCAAGTTCTGTGGAAGACCTTTCTTTCTTTCTTCCCTTGTTCTTTAAACCTTTGACTCCCGCACCCTGTCCACCAGCATCCTGTACTGTCAACCATGCTAGCAAAACAAAAATTTAATCCTTTGTCTCCTTCACCCTATCCACCAGCTTCCTGCAGGAAGCTGGTGGATAGGGTGAGGGAGGCAAAGGTTCAAGTTTTTGCAGCTGGTGGACAGGGTGCGGGAGTCAAAGGGTTAAACTGAAATAAATTGGGAAGAGATGATGAGAGCATTTCACACAGGACTCCGAAATCATGTTTCTTGGAATGGCTTGAAACATCAGTGCTAAAGGGGAAATTGAAGAACCAGTGTAGAACTAGAAATTGAAGAACAAACCAAAACAGGTGTGCAAATCAGAACAAGATGAAAAAATAAATAGACGCAAGAGTAGAAATTGAAAGAATCAAATTGATACAGAGTTGAATTTGAAAGGACTTCACTGTCACCCTCCTGGGTCTCTGTCAGACAGAATTCAGTGAAGATATATAAAGTGAAGAAATGCTTAACCCACCCATCCCATCCCCTTGCTTTTTACATTGATTGACCTCATTTTGTGCCTTAGTGAGAGTCGGGTAAATCTGTAAATGAATTGCATGTAATCTTTCGAGAACTCAGTTGAGGAAGGGAGGTTGAGAGGGGGGGGGGGGGGGGGGGGGGAGAAGAAAACAAAATAAAAACGAGGAAATAAACAAACAAACATTTTAAAGGAATCACATTAATGCCAGAGGAATGGGCTAATAAAACAAACTAACAAACAACAAAAGAAAATCGAATGAGCAAATAAAACAAACAAACAAACATTTTAAAAGATCAAATGAATGTCAGGGGAATGGGAGAAAATAGCACACACACAGTTTAACAAAGGAGATGTTTCCTTGTTTGTTTGTTTGTTTGTTTTTCCTTTGTAGAGGTTTATTGTTTTATTTTGCTTTTCAGTCCTCCTTGAAAAATAGAGGGTGGGGGAGGGAGAGAGAGAATGAGGTTGTGTGGAGGGAGGTTATGTCCCCCACAAAGTAATGATCGCTTAAGTTTAAATGAGTATGGCCCATTTTGGGGGTCATTCTCATATTGTGATTCAAACTGTAAATCTTTGAGGGATTTTTTTTCTTTTAAGGATCATTGCAACTAGGAGGGTTACCATTATGCTCACCTTTTCGTTTTTTTCCCTGTCCCATTTTCTATGCTACCTTAATTGCCACAGAAGCTGGCATGCAGTTTTTAGTATGTGATGACGATGATGTTGATGAGGATCATAATTATGATGCTGTGGACCTCCATCTAGGATTGAGACTGCGTGACAGGGCTGTACTCTATGCTTACTATCATAATACATCCTGGCATCAATCAGGCCTGAGAGATACAGACACCTGTGGTGCTGGTCAGAAGATTTGGGAAACACCCTCAGTGATTCATCCATAAAGTGGATGAGACTCGACTGTGTGGTTCCAGTCTTCCCAATGAGCCCATAACATGCCCAGCTTTGGCGGTAGGAGCCTGTTGGAGCTGAAAATTCCCACAATGATTTCTGAAGGGACTGATGGAGATTCAAACCCACAACCTTCCAGTTGGTAGTCCATTGCACTAACCATGACGTCATGGCAACTGGTTAATCTTTGAGGGATTGTTCTGGGGCTTTTATCTGGAATTTTAAATATGACCCATTTTGGGGGTCATTATCAGATTGTGTTTCAGATTGTGAAATCTTTGAGGGATTGTTCAGGGACTTTTTGGAGTTTTAGAAAATTTGGGTCAGGCATTTAGTATACAAAATGAGCATTTCCCCCTGAAAATAACTCATTGTTCATGTGCAAAAATGGTTTACTTAACCCTTTGACTCCCGCACTCTATCCACCAACTGCAAAAACTTAACCCTTTGATTCCCTCACCCTATCCACTAGCTTCCTGCAGGAGGAAGCTGATGGATAGGGTGAGGGAACTAAAGGGTTAAGTTTTAGATTGGCTAGCATGGTTGGCAATGCAGGATGATGATGGACAGTGCGCGGGAATCAAAAGGTTAATCACAGATTTTTTAAATTGAGTCTGTTGTCATGTATGAACAGCTTTCCCATGGTGTCTTCAAGTCTGTATCTTCCCTGCTACTGTTCTGTTCTTCTTTTATGTGTGGGAAAAATAGATTGTAAGCATGCCTTGACTGTTTCAGTGTTTGTGTGTTGTTGTTGTTCATGAGCTAATAGTGTTCTAAATTTAAAACTGTTTCATGCTTTTTGAATTTTATTGTATTCTCTTGTTTTTGTTTGTTCCTCTCTCTCTCTGTGTGTGTGTGTGTGTGGTGTGTGTGTGTGTGTGTGTGGGTGTGTGTGTGTGTGTGTGTGTGTGTGTGTGTGTGTGTTGTTTTGAATTTAAAGCAAATTTCTTTTTGGTTTCATTTATTCAGCTTGGAATTTTTTGTCCATAAAACTCTTTTACTTGATTACTCAGTGTCTTCTTTTTTGTTTCTTCCAAAATATTCTTTATCTTTCTTTCTTTCTTTCTTTCTTTCTTTCTTTCTTTCTCCAATTTCCCCCATTTTTTGTTGTTGTTGTTGCTGTTGTTTTTGTTTTGCTTTCTGTTCTTCCAAGACAGGCTATTCTGCAGTTCTCTTAGGATCCTATCTGAAACTGAAAGACACACTTCTGTATTTTCTGATTTTCTTCTTCTTTTGTTGTTAGCTCTACGTCGGGATCTCCGCTGGTAAAATCATTGTAGTACAGACATGCGCATTCCTACAAACATCCTTAACTAGTTTTATTTGTCAGTTTTGTTATAACATTGTTTGTTTGTTTTCCGTCTTGTCTGTTGGGGTTGGTTTGTTTTCTGACTTCACAGCTGGAATTTAAGTTCTGTTTGCCATCAAAGCATTACGTATGTAAATTGAAATAAGAGTTTCATTGTGACGTAAATTCAAAACCACATCCATTCATATCATAAGTCAGCACGCTTATGACGAAAGGTCAGACTACCTCAGGCAAACCTGCATATTTAAATTACTTTATTATGTGTAGGCAGTTTATGAATCCATGTATAAACGACAAACAAGTATTGCAATAAGATATAAAGCAGAAACAAATCTGAACATCACCAACTGACCAAGCAAACAATAAGCAACCAACCATCTAACCAAGCAGCCAAGACTTTGGAAGTATAACAGATGTACAAATGTACTTGAAGTTACATAAACAAACCCACAAATTTGCTTCAAATGTATGCAGCAAGAAACATGTATATGTGGAAACATTAGTATAACAGACTTGCATTTAAAAATGTGAATGGTAGAGTGACATCTGTCATTAGTATAACAATATAATGCACTGTCTGCTTTTAGTGGATGCAAGTACCTCATTGACTGTGTGATCTTATGTTTTCAGTGGACCAAGTACCTCATTGGCTTCGTTGTGTGCGCAGTGGTGGGTGTGTTGTTTTTCATCATTATGCCCATCACGGGATGTATATTCTGCTGCTGTCGATGCTGTGGAAAATGCGGGGGGCGCACCAAGCCCCACGATCCCAAGCATGCAGGATGTAAACGTACATCCTACTGTACAGTTCTTCTCTTGCTCAATACTGTAACACTGTGAGTGTCTTGATAATGAAAGTCTTGTTGTTGTGGAGTGTGTGAGTGTGGGTGTGTTCGTGTGTATGTTCGTGTATGTGTGTGTGTGTGTGTGTGTGTGTGTGTGTGTGTGTGTGTGTGTGTGTGTGTGTGTGTGTGTGTGTGTGTGTGTGTTTCCATATTAATATTTAAAGCATCCACATAATGTCCTGATCCCATCCCCACTCTGTTTCATTGTTCATACTATGGCTTAAGGTTGATTTAATTTCTTAGTTTGAGCCTTTTTTTTTTATTATTATTATTATTAAACTCTTCATTCAAACATACTACAGTACATATACAGTGTTCAGAGCTTTGTATGTTCACGTACACATTGTAATAATATCTACTTGCAGAGCAAAGAATACAGTTAGTACATATTTCAAGAAAGGAAGGTGACCAAACAAAACAATCATAAAGATAATACTAATAGTGTTTTAATTCTGGTTTAAAATTAAATGCACTTCACTGACATATAGCAAAAATCCATTGTTATTTATTTTGATTTTATTTGTTTGATGTCCAAATATGTGTTATTTGTTGATGTCCAAATATGTGTTATTTGTTTGATGTCCAAATATGTTATTTGTTTGATGTCCAAATATGTTATTTGTTTGATGTCCAAATATGTTATTTGTTTGATGTCCAAACATGTTATTTGTTTGATGTCCAAATATGTGTTATTTGTTTGATGTCCAAATATGTGTTATTTGTTTGATGTCCAAATATGTGTTATTTGTTTGATGTCCAAATATGTTATTTGTTTGATGTCCAAATATTGTTATTTGTTTGATGACCAAATATGTGTTATTTGTTTGATGTCCAAATATGTGTTATTTGTTTGATGACCAAATAGGTGTTATTTGTTTGATGTCCAAATATGTGTTATTTGTTTGATGTCCAAATATGTGTTATTTGTTTGATGACCAAATATGTGTTATTTGTTTGATGTCCAAATATGTGTTATTTGTTTGATGACCAAATATGTGTTATTTGTTTGATGTCCAAATATTGTTATTTGTTTGATGTCCAAATATGTGTTATTTGTTTGATGTCCAAATATGTGTTATTTGTTTGATGTCCAAATATGTGTTATTTGTTTGATGTCCAAATATGTTTATTTGTTTGATGTCCAAATATGTGTTATTTGTTTGATGTCCAAATATGTTATTTGTTTGATGTCCAAATATGTTATTTGTTTGATGTCCAAATATGTTATTTGTTTGATGTCCAAACATGTTATTTGTTTGATGTCCAAATATGTGTTATTTGTTTGATGTCCAAATATGTGTTATTTGTTTGATGTCCAAATATGTGTTATTTGTTTGATGTCCAAATATGTTATTTGTTTGATGTCCAAATATGTGTTATTTGTTTGATGTCCAAATATGTGTTATTTGTTTGATGTCCAAATATGTGTTATTTGTTTGATGTCCAAATATGTGTTATTTGTTTGATGACCAAATATGTGTTATTTGTTTGATGTCCAAATATGTGTTATTTGTTTGATGACCAAATATGTGTTATTTGTTTGATGTCCAAATATGTGTTATTTGTTTGATGACCAAATATGTGTTATTTGTTTGATGTCCAAATATGTGTTATTTGTTTGATGACCAAATATGTGTTATTTGTTTGATGACCAAATATGTGTTATTTGTTTGATGACCAAATATGTGTTATTTGTTTGATGTCCAAATATGTTATTTGTTTGATGTCCAAATATGTGTTATTTGTTTGATGTCCAAATATGTGTTATTTGTTTGATGTCCAAATATGTGTTATTTGTTTGATGTCCAAATATGTGTTATTTGTTTGATGTCCAAATATGTGTTATTTGTTTGATGTCCAAATATATGTTGCCTACATCTGTTGTTATGTCATAGTAAAGTTTATGTAATAACTTGACTGTTTTAACCCATTTCTTTTTGGGATGGTGGTGAGAATAAAAAGATTCAGATTAAAAAAAGAAAAGCACTAACATGAGTCAATATTAGCAGTCTACTATCATGTGGTCTTATTAGACTGCATGTATGTACAATATTATTATTAGTAGAATGATTCAGACTATCACTCGATAAAGATAAAAACAGTTTCTTTCCCCTCATTCCAACTTGTATGTATTTCTGTTTACACTGAAAATTTAACTATTTTTCTTTGTCAAACATGTTTAAATAAATGAAGTCTTGTGGGTATGCCATATCTGTTGTTATTTCTGCTGCTAGTTCCACTGCTACTGCTGCTACAACTACCTCTGCCACCTCCACTAAACTGCTGTTACTACCACTACTACCACCACAACTACTACTACTACTACTGCTGCTGCTGCTGCTGCTGCTACTACTACTACTACTACTACTATTATTATTATTATTACTACTACTACTACTACTACTACTACTACTACTACTACTACTACTACTACTACTACTACTATTTTCAGAAACTGGTTACATAGATTTAAGAACTACAAGCATACAGGTCTAGAACAGATACTGTGTTTCTTTCAGTGAGGATGTTGTTTACTTCTGTTACTGCTGCTGCTGTTCCTGCTTTTACTACCACTATTACCACCAGTGTTACCATTATTGCTATACCACTATGCCACAATTACTACTGCCATTACCACTAATAAGCTGGCACAAATTTTCACAGACACAGTTTGCAGACTTCAGAGTGTGAAACTGATATTCTTGTGTTTACATAATGAATACTTTCTAAGGTTTCTCTGTGTGTGTGTGTGTGTGTGTGTGTGTGTGTGTGTGTGTGTGTGTGTGTGTGTGTGTGTGTGTGTGTGTGTGTGTGTGTGTGTGGTTTTGTTTTTTCAGTGCGGGTGTTGTCTGTGCCTTTCTGTCCAACGAAATAGTCTATGAGAAATTACGCAATGAGAACAATATGGGTCCTGTTGGCAAATTGTCAGCCAGCCTGGGTCATATAGATGGCTTTGCCAATACAACAGCCGATGTAAGTATCCAAGTGACTTCAGATTTGTGTGTGTGTGTGTGTGTGTGTGTGTGTGTGTGCATGTGTGTGTGTGTGTGTCTGTCTGCCTGTTTGTCTGAGTGTGTGTGTGTGTCTGTATGTGTGTGTGTGTGTGTCTGCCTCTGTGTGTGTGTGTGTGCATGTGTGTGTGTCTGTCTGTCTGTCTGTTTGTCTGTGTGTGTGTCTGTATGTGTGTGTGTGTGTGTGTGTCTGTCTGCCTCTGTGTGTGTGTGTGTGTGTGTCGCTGTGTGTGTGTGTTTCTTTTTTTTTTTATTAATATTTTGTTGCTGTGTAAAATATATATATTGTTTGTGAAAATGTCCAAAGAGGAATTAATGAGCAAAACATGATTGAGATTCCTGTTTGTTAGAGAGTTTGTCTTAATTGATTTGTTGGTAAATCTTGTCTCTTGTGCATTTTTGTGTGGAACATTTTAGGGTTTGTTTTTTTGTTGTTGTTGTTGTTTTTTCAATAAACTTGGTTTACAGCCTGATAGTAAAACATGTTTCTTACGGGAATCTGCGTTTGTAGTATTTCTTTAAGTTTTTTTTTAAAGCTGGAGTGAGCTTGTTTACTGTTATTTTTTATTATGCTCATCATGAACTTTTCAGGGTAGCAAGTTTTACGTCTAGTCATAATTTAGTAACTAGGCTTATTACAATGGACACATGAACAGTTCTTGAGTGCGTATGCATGCACGTGTGTACATGTGTGTCCATGCTTGCATGAAAAAACAAGCTTGTTTTTTCTTATGCGTTTTATTCTGTTCGTGTTTCAGGAGGTTGAATCATCCATACTTACAAAATTTGAAGCAGCAAAAGTACAAATCGTCACGGATGTGAGAAGTAAGAATCCTTTCATTTCTTGACGTTAATTCTTATTTTGTTAAATGTGATTTAGAGTTTCACATTGCTTGTTTTAATTTGACCTGTAAGTGTAAGAACTGAGCTTGCACTGAGGCTACTGCATGTATTGTACGTCTTGTTATTACATATATCAGGATATCTACAGCATGTACTTTGCATACCACATCTGCTAATCATTGCACATTTTTAAGGAGTGATGCATGCCAGTTGTGGATTCTTAGAAACCAGACCAAGAGGCAGGAGAGATGAAGTATCATTTTATGTTGTAGCTGATGGTATACTTCCTGCTTTTATCTGGTTCAAGAGGGTTGTTTTTGGCTCTTTAGTCATATGTCATATCATTGACTGTCTCAGGATGTCATTCCCTACTAAGTATGCCATTCTCCTTTTTAGTTATCTTTGAAAATTGACCAAGCATTATTATATGGTGTCATTGTCTTTATCATTGGAAAATAATGAAAAAAATATCATTCATAATTAATTCATTTCATTTTTGGCATATCTGTTGTTATGTACAGCAGTATCTCATTCATATCTGTTGTTATGTACAGCAGTATCTCATTCATATCTGTTGTTATGTACAGCAGTATCTCATTCATATCTGTTGTTATGTACAGCAGTATCTCATTCATATCTGTTGTTATGTACAGCAGTATCTCATTCATATCTGTTGTTATGTACAGCAGTATCTCATTCATATCTGTTGTTATGTACAGCAGTATCTCATTCATATCTGCCATTTTCTCCTGCTCAGTACCATGTCAGGGAAGTTGTCTGGTATGTTTTAAGTTTTGTGCATTAATTCTTTGTTATCTTTCTTACATGCTTGACAAAGGCCAGTTGGCTGAGAATTTGCTCTTATTCTGTTATTTTGAGCATGCTTTCTGAACTTATTTTTGTGTTTTTGTAGTTCCTATTTGCTTGAACGTTGGAAGTAAGTTGGATTTAGGCTTAGTATTACAGTTGTTTTGTGCTCATACATTATTTCAATATTCTTAGAGAGTGCACAGACTTGTAGTTAGTGTGATTTGGTACTGCGATATTAGAGAGTGCACAGACTTGTAGTTAGTATAATCCAGATTAGTCTAATCTGTTTTCATTGTTTTGGCTGTTTTACACTGATTAAAGATCAGTCGTATTTGTTTTTGTTTGTAAATAAAGATCAGTGGTATTTGTTTTTGTATGCAAAGGTGTTCTTTAAATCAGTAAACAAGAAAGAGGAATGACATAAAATATAGATATGATGTGTGTTATTTTCTGATTGCAGATACAGCCAATGAAGCAGTGGATGATGTTTTAGGTAATCTTAATGCTACCTCATTGATTGACCAGACCCGAGCTCTCAGTAAAGGTAAGGAATATCCACTTTCAAGCTATGAATTGATCCATTATGAAATCATTAGATCTTGAATTGATCTGTTATGAAATCTGTATCTTTTCGTTTCCACCTTCTTCTTTTATGTTGGTTGGAACTGTGTAGCAGTTTACCACAGTAAGTGTTTGTGTAAAAGTGATTGTATAACTGTAAGAGATTGTATGTGCTTTGTGTATCTGCATGATTGTGGTTTGCTTTTGATTTGATAATATATATCGCAGTAATCAGGTGGACATCTGGTTTGAAGATCCTTGATTCGATCCGCTTAACCCTTTGCCACCTGCACCCTATCTACCAACTGCAAAAACTTAACCCTTTGACTTCCTCACCCTATCCACCAGCTTCCTGCAGGAAGCTGGTGGATAGGGTGAGGCAGTCAAAGGTTAAGTTTTTGCTCTTCCAGCATGGTTGACAAAGAAGGATGCTGTTGGACAGGCTGCAGGAATCAAAGGTTAAACAGCAACTCCTGGCAAGTAAAGGAGGATATTTTCTGATCTCTCTGGTCAACACATGAATAGACATGCCAGTGCCTAAACCTCTGTCATGTGTATTCCATGCAGAGTATCAAATATGCATGTTGAAGAACCTGTAAGTCATGTCAGTGACTGACTTGTGGAAACAAAAACACTCAGCATGCACACTCACCAAAGATGCAATTGTGTAAAGCATAGCAGAGTGTGGTCAGCTCGTCAAGCAGCTTGAGTTCTCCATGCTCCACTGAAAAGTCTGATTATTTGTAATGTGCAATGAGTCCACATGAGTTTGGACAAAAGTGCCATACAAGAACAATTTATGTATGCTGTATTTTTCTTAATTAGTAAAGGAAAGCATAGTGATTCTGAATAATCACAACTTTCTTTTTGTAATCAGTTTCCATCTGTGTGTGTGTATATGTGTGTGTGTGCACATGTGTGCGTATATATGTGTGTGCATGTTTTTAATTGATTCATTTTGTCATGAATGCAGTCTGTTGACAGACCACAAAATCAGATGTATTCATTAATTTCATGATAATATGTGCAGCATATACATTTTTTATTTGTGTTTTCTTTTTTCAAATAGTTGTAAATAGGACTCGGGAAGAGCTGTCGAACGTGGCTGACCAGCTGAACACACTCAGCACTCACGGAACATGGCTGGCAGGCAACCTTACTCAGATAGCTGATACAGTGGACAGTCTGTGTGGTAGCAGTGCTCAATGTGGAAACTATGACCGTAGCAAGTATACTGTCACAACAGACTTCTCAACTGTAAGTTTACAGTGACAGCTGCTGTTATTACTGCTGCTGGTTTTCTGTGTTGTTTTACTGTTGTTGTTGCTTCTGCTGGTAGTAGTATACTACTACAGCTTTTGCTGCCATTGACGCTGCTGTTTCTTTTGTATCAACTACTAGTATTGCTGCTGTTGCGATTGTTACTGTAGTAGATTACTGCTGTCATTGCTGTTGATACTACTACAACAGTGTGATAAATTACTCTGCTGCCATTTCAGTAACTACTGTTACTGATGCTGCTGCTGCTACCACTACTATAATTACAATATAATAATAATTACAATATTTATATAGTGCAAAATCTTGATAAAATCAAATCTAAGTGCTGAACAGACACACACGCACGCGCGCACGCACGCGCGCGCACGCACGCACGCACGCACGCACGCACGCACACACACACACACACACACACACACACACACACACACACACACACACACACACACACACACACACACACACACACACACACACGGCTATAAATGGGGAGAAAGAATAAAAGCAATAGAAAATTATAGAGAGCATATTATATACAATTATATATTACTACTACTACTACTACTACTACTATCATGACTACCACTACTACGACTGCTGTTGTTGCATGTGCTGCTGCAGCTACTGCCACAATGACTACTACAGTACTACTGCTGTGAGTTCTACATCAGCAACTTCTTTTTACTACTACTGCTGCTGCTGTTGCTTGCTGCTGCTGCTATTTCAATAACTATTACTGCCACTGTTGCTGCTATTACTGCTACTGATACTGCTGTCACTACCGCTATAATACCCCTTTTAAGTTTGTTCATATGGTGTTTGGTCAGATAGCATGCAGGTTTACTTAGTGTTTGGTCAGACAGCATGCAGGTTTACTTAGTGTTTGGTCTGACAACATGCAGGTTTACATAGTGTTTGGTCAGATAGCATGCAGGTTTACTTAGTGTGTGGTCAGACAGCATGCAGGTTTACATAGTGTGTGGTCAGACAGCATGCAGGTTTACATAGTGTGTGGTCAGACAACATGCAGGTTTACATAGTGTGTGGTCAGACAGCATGCAGGTTTACATAGTGTTTGGTCAGATAGCATGCAGGTTTACATAGTGTGTGGTCAGACAGCGTGCAGGTTTACATAGTGTTTGGTCAGACAGCATGCAGGTTTACATAGTGTGTGGTCAGACAGCATGCAGGTTTACATAGTGTTTGGTCAGATAGCATGCAGCTTTACATAGTGTTTGGTCAGATAGCATGCAGGTTTACATAGTGTGTGGTCAGACAACATGCAGGTTTACATAGTGTTTGGTCAGATAGCATGCAGGTTTACATAGTGTGTGGTCAGACAACATGCAGGTTTACATAGTGTTTGGTCAGACAACATGCAGATTTACATAGTGTTTGGTCAGACAACGTACAGGTTTACATAGTGTTTGGTCAGACAACATACAGGTTTACTTAGTGTGTGGTCAGATAGCATGCAGGTTTACATAATGTTTGGTCAGACAACATACAAGTTTACGTAGTGTTTGGTCAGACAACATACAAGTTTACGTAGTGTTTGGTCAGACAACATACAAGTTTACATAGTGTGTGGTCAGACATCATACAGGTTTACATAGTGTTTGGTCAGACAACATACAGATTTACATAGTGTTTGGTCAGACAACATGCAGGTTTACATAGTGTTTGGTCAGACAACATACAAGTTTACATAGAGTGTGGTCAGACATCATACAAGTTTACATAGTGTTTGGTCAGACAACATACAGGTTTACTTAGTGTGTGGTCAGACAACATGCAGGTTTACTTAATGTTTGGTCAGACAACATACAAGTTTACATAGAGTGTGGTCAGACATCATACAAGTTTACATAGTGTGTGGTCAGACAACATACAGGTTTACATAGTGTGTGGTCAGACAACATGCAGGTTTACATAGTGTTTGGTCAGACAACATACAAGTTTACATAGTGTGTGGTCAGACAACATGCAGGTTTACATAGTGTTTGGTCAGACAACATACAAGTTTACATAGTGTGTGGTCAGACAGCATACAAGTTTACATAGTGTTTGGTCAGACAACATGCAGGTTTACATAGTGTTTGGTCAGACAACATGCAGGTTTACATAGTGTGTGGTCAGACAACATGCAGGTTTATGTAGTGTTTGGTCAGATAGCATGCAGGTTTACGTAGTATTTGGTCAGACAACATGCAGGTTTACTTAGTGTGTGGTCAGACAGGTTCTGTTATCATTGTTTCAGAAGGACTTGCCCACAGCTGTTGAATTTTTCTGTAACTGGTGTTGAATGAAAGACAGTAACTTTTTTTTTTTTTTTTACGGATCATTGCACTCAGGGAGGTTACCTTTTTGCTCACCTGTTTTTGTGTTTTTTTTCGTCCCATTTTCTACACCACGTTAATGGCCTCAAAAGCTGGCACAGTTTTCACAATGTGATGATGATGATGTCGATGAGGATGATAATCATGAGGCTATGGAGTTCCATCTAGGATGGAGACTTCGTGACAGGGCTGTACTGTACGCTTGTTTATCATAATATATCCTGGCATCAACCAGTTATGAGAGACATAGACACCTGCGGTGCTGGTCAGAAATTTGAGCAACACCCTCAATGACGCATCCGTGAAGTGGATTAGACTTGACTGTGTGGTCCTAATCTTCCCAATGAGCCCATAGCACGCCAAACTCTGGGTAGGAGCAGTTAGAGCCAAAAAATCCCACGATGATTTTTGAAGGGATTGATGGAGATTCGAACCCACAACCTTCCAGTCGGTAGTCTGTTGCATTAACCAGTACACCATGGTGACTGGTTAATGAAAGGTAATACTTAGTACTGCCTAAGTGGTGGTGATGGTGGTGGTGGTAGTGGTGGTGGTGGTGATGATGATGATGTGATGATGATGTGTGGTGTGTGTGTGCGTGCATGTGGTGTGTGTGTGTGTGTGTGTGTGCCTGTCTGCTCTGTGTGTGTGTGTGTGTGTGTGTGTGTGTGTTCACAGTTAGACGACCTGAGCAGTGAGGCACAGAGGATGGCCAGCACTGTCAATCTGGGTAAATACATCAAAGAGGTGAGCATATTTCAGATATATTCACATTAAGCTTCATTATTTATCTGAAAAACTTACTGAAGTATATGCCCTTATAATAAGTGTTTTCAGAGTTTAAGTGAATATCATTTTTCAGTGTTGAACTGATTTTCAGAATATTAGGATTCTGTGTTTAATCTTCTTTATCGTTGCTGTCTTTTGAAGGTCACAGTCATTTTGTGATGCCATGACTGATATTCCAGCAGTTTGGAACAGTGGAATGGAAAATTTCAACTTCAAAATTTGTCTTATTTACTAGAAACTTGTGTTGTCTGTGGCAAACATGTACATGATGTCAGAAGGGATGCAATGTTTACATCCCCTGGTCAGATATCTGGTCTGTGGTCTTTTTGTCAGTGTTCATTTTAATTCATTGTCAAACAGCACGCAGGTTTACATAGTGTTTGGTGAATCTGCGTGGAGACTCCTGACATTCTCTCCTCATCAGGGTTGTTTTTTTTCAAGTGCTTTTTGAAATAGTTGTGACTGTAAAATGCACAGAGTGAGTGGGTGGAAATACAAATGATTTCAAAGTGAAAGAATTTAAATCTGTTAGTAAGTTGAAAAGTTAACTATCATTGGATGTCAGTCATGTCATATTGAAGAAGTGTCCATTTGAGAAGATTTGAACTGTATGTTGTAAAGCAAGCACAAGTGTAGTATCGGTCACTGGAGAAAAAGTGGATCATGTGTATCACAGATTAGAGATTGAGAGCTGTGGAGGTTGACAGGTGGTGGGATATAAAACCTTACACAGCCCTTTCAGAAATAATCTATTCTGGCTGACATGAATTGATAACTTACAGTTGAGACTGAAGGCTACAGGTGTGATAGATAAAGCAGTGGAAATTTTGAAATGTCTGTTATATTGCACTGATGAGTATTTGGATTGTTAGGGTATAAGGATTAGTACCAAATGTTGCAGGCAGTATCTTGGTTATGGGAATCCATCTTTCATCATCAAAGGTGATATCAGTTGTGTGCCTGGAAGTTGTGATAATACAATTACCACAATGCTGTTTAGAAGATTGCTGTTGTTTACATGTCTGATTACAGATTTGTCTGTACATTTAATGCTGTCTCAGATTGTCCATTGTGACAAATACCCTCTGTATCTATTAGCAGCTTTCGTTATTTCCGTTAGATTTGTTGTGCATTTTCTTGACAAATAGTGACTTTTGTCAGCATCTACGTTGTCCTTCACATTCATGCTATCTTAGTTACTGAATATTTGAGTTCTATCTTACCATTCAATACTAGCTTATTTTGGGGATTTTTTAATTAAAAAAACACTGTAAAACCAGAAATCCTTAAATTATAAAACCTGAGTTTAAATGATCATAATGAAAAATGTCCTGTATTTTATATTGATTTTTCATCATTGTTGTTGATAGGCAGAAGAGACCATTGATTCTACAAAGAATACCACTACACAAGTGTGAACAATGGCATAGACAGTGAGTATGAGTACTGAAAAGCTCTATTTGTATAGCAAGGTTATGACTGTTCTATTTATGTAACAGTGATGTAGAAGTATGAATACTTAATAGTGTTTACAACTGTTCTATTTATGTAACATGATGTAGAAGATGAATACTTAATAGTGTTACAACTGTTCTATTTATGTAAACAAGTGATGTAGTATGAATACTTAATAGTGTTACAACTGTTTGTTTATGTAGCAATGATGTAAATATGTTCTTTTATGTACAATGATGTAGAAATATGAGTACTTGATAGTGTTACAACTGTTCTATTTATGTAACAGTGATGTAGAAATATGAGTACTTGATAGTGTTACAACTGTTCTATTTATGTAACAATGATGTAGAATATGTCATTTATGTAACATGATGTAGAATTGAGTACTTGATAGTGTTACAACTGTTCTATTTATGTAACAATGATGTAGAAATATGAGTACTTGATAGTGTTACAACTGTTCTATTTATATAGTAATGATGTAGAAATATGAGTACTTGATAGTGTTACAACTGTTCTATTTATGTAACAATGATGTAGAAATATGAGTACTTGATAGTGTTAAACTGTTCTATTTATGTAGTAATGATGTAGAAATATGAGTATTGATAGTGTTACAACTGTTCTATTTATGTACAATGATGTGAAATATGAGTACTTGATAGTGTTAAACTGTTCTAGTTTATGTACAATGATGTAGAAATATGAGTACTTGATAGTGTTACAACTGTTCTATTTATGTACATGATGTAGAAATATGAGTACTTGATAGTGTTAAACTGTTCTATTTATGTAACAATGATGTAGAAATATGAGTACTTGATAGTGTTACAACTGTTCTATTTATGTAACAATGATGTAGAAATATGAGTACTTGATAGTGTTACAACTGTTCTATTTATGTAACAATGATTAGAAATATGAGTACTTGATAGTGTTACAACTGTTTTATTTATGTAACAATGATGTAGAAATATGAGTACTTGATAGTGTTACAACTGTTTATTTATGTAACAATGATGTAGAAATATGAGTACTTGATAGTGTTACAACTGTTCTATTTATGTAACAATGATGTAGAAATATGAGTACTTGATAGTGTTACAACTGTTTTATTTATGTAACAATGATGTAGAAATATGAGTACTTGATAGTGTTACAACTGTTCTTTTATGTAGCAATGATATAGAAATATGAGTACTTGATAGTGTTACAACTGTTCTATTTATGTAACAATGATGTAGAAATATGAGTATTTGATAGTGTTACAACTGTTCTGTTTATGTAACAATGATGTAGAAATATGAGTACTTGATAGTGTTACAACTGTTCTATTTATGTAGCAGCGATGTAAAACTATGGTATGAGTTCTGATAGTGTTACTTGCACATGTTATAGATCCCCTTACCCTTTACCCACTTTCAAGACTTAGCCAGAGTATAGAGTTTGCACAGCATCAGAAAGTCTGCCAGATCATCACTGGCAGATTTGGGTGGAGTGCATATGGACCTGTCCATGTCGATGAATCCCTCCTAAAACATTCAATTCAGATATACACGTGAAAAGTTTTTCAGACTGTTTCTAATAGCTTCATGCTATGTTCAAGTTCGAATTTTGTAGAAAGAATTGAGTTTAATATGTGAAAAAGTATTTTCAGACTGTTTCTAATATGCTTCATGTTATAGTTCAGGTTCGAATTTTGTAGAAAGAATGTGCATGTCCTAGTTGTAATGAATGATATGCAGAAGCTTACATGATATTCTTGGTAGCTTAGTTTGACTTTTTGATTTCAAGATGTTCAGAGTGAGATTTTATGTGTGGGAAATCAACAAAGAAATAACAGTTTTCCATGGCAGAGTATTTGGAAAATTACATTTGGAAACGCACACATGTGCATGTACATGCAAGCATGAAGACCGGCACGCACACACCCATGCATGCGGGCATGCCACACACATGCCCACCAGCACCACGCACACACACACACACTATGCACACACACACGTATGCACACACACACACAGCACGCGCGCGGTGCATGCACACATACACACCATGCACACATACACACGACAGACACACACACACACACACACACACTGTGCACACGTTTACACACACGTGCGGTCAGTCTCCTCTCTCTCTCTCTCTCTCTCTCCCTCTCTCTCTCTCTCTCTCTCTCTCTCTTCTCTCTCTCTCTCTCTCTCTCTCTCTCTGTCAGTCTGACTGTCTGTCTCTGTCTCGTCTCAGTCTCAGTCTCTCTTTTGATGGGCTTAGTCATCAAGTTGGTATCTACTGATCTACTGGTTCAATCTGCCTAGATACATCTGCCTGAGTTGATTTTTTCTGATCTCCCAGGTCACTATGTGCTGACCTGCTGGTGCCTACCCCTTCGTGTGAACACACATACATGATATATGAAATATGCACATGAAAGGTCCTGTAGTCATGCCAGTGGCTGGCTTATGGAAACCTGAAAACATACTACAAGCAAGCTGGAAATTTGAAAAAAAAATTTTTCAACTAATGATGTATACTGTTAGAAAATTATGTATCATTATTATTGCCTTACTTACTCACTCACATACTCACTCACTCACTCACTTACTCACACGCACACTCACACAAACACCCACACACACAACACACAAAACACAACATATACACATGGTCATTCACTCTCTTGCTCACTCTATAACATGCACATGCATTACTTTCAGAGTATCTTCAGACTGTATTTTTGAGGAAGGATGAAGAGAGGCGTACATGCCTCTGACGCCTGACGCCCACCCCAGTGCTCACCTCCACCACCCCCCACTGCCCACCTCCCCTCTCCATATCCACTTCAGTTTCAGTTTTTCAAGATGACATCTCCACTCTCGGAACAAATTCCATATGCACTAATGTCACAGGTACCATGTGTATAGTGATCATGGCACAAGCCTCAACCTTCACATAAACCATGAGATGGCCAGGTCCTGAGGCCCTACATAGTCTATGTTTTACCTAGTCTATATTTTATACTGGTATTTTATCAGCCTACCACTGGAATAATCTTGGTTACATGTAAATGAGATATGTATGTGTGTATCTTACCTTCAGAAAACGAACATACATACAAAGTAAATAAATAAATAAATAAATAAAAGTCAGAATCAAAACTCAGCTAGCTATTCTGTATAAACTCTCTGACATGACAGACCCCCCCCCCCCCCCCCAATGTAAGTAAGTGAATGACAGCTCCTACCTACTCCCTCCCTCCCCCACTGATCCATTCCCCATTCTCTGACCAGCCTATTTGTCGGTCAGAGAACATGGGATGGATTGGTAGGGGAGGGAACTGGAGATAATGCTATCCTGTTGTTATGTCTTTTTACCTCCCCAACTGCATTTGATTTTTGATCTGCTAATACCTGTTTATTTTTTCAGGGGCGACTGAATCAGTGGCTACTGTGGAGACCAGTATCAAGAATGGAATAGCTGAATTTCGAAGGGAACTTGGGCGCTCTGTGGTAAGTTTGTGTGTGTTCTTTATTGTCATGTTTGTTTCACTATAAGCGTGTGTTCTTCATTGTTATTTCTTTTAACATCCGTTCAGGTAAGCACTCTTAGAGAATGACGTTGTGTTGTGTGTGTGGTGGAGGGGGTTGTGTGTTAGAGAGGGAGAGAGTTGTCTTTTCCATTAGTCCTTTCAGTGAGTGAAGACTTGAATATAAACTGACATCATGATAACATGTGTGCTTGTATATATGCGTGTGAATGTGTAAAAAGATGTTCAGTTTTTTATGAGGTATTTTAGCAGATATGGGTCAAAGACCCAGTCATTGGAAGATGGGTCAAGTTCTGTTTATTTATATACATTATATATCTGTTCTTTTCTTTGAAGATAAGATGCACAGATACACTTGTCATTTACACGTAACCAAGATGATTCCAATGATAGACTGATACAATACTAATATAAAAATATAGACCAGGTAAAACATAGGCTAGGTAGGACCTCAGGACCAAGTCAGCTCATGGGTTTATGTGCAGGCTTAAGACTTGTGCCATGATCACCATACACATGGCACCTGTGACATTAGTGCATATGGAATTCATTCCAGATGTGAAAACATCATCTTGAGAAACTGAAATGAAACATGGTATAACATTTAAATAACGGTGTGTGCAAAAGTGAAAATGTGCCGGCAACAATTTCTTCAGTAAATCCAGTGAATATAAATTCATCTACACTGACCTTGACTGAACTTTAATTTACTTGGTCTTGAATATATCGCTTTAACTAATGTGATGCAAATTAGATTTGATGAGTTTTGGTTAAAAGTAAGTGTAGACAGTGTTATTTTAGCCATTGGCAAGAAGTGGAAAATGATAATAACAGGGCCTGGAGAAGATTAAATTTTTCTACCAGCCAGTCAGGCTAGTGGATTTCAAGATCTACTAGCCCGCAGATATTTTCACTAGGCCGACATGTTGCCCCGAAAAATAGCAAAATTCTCTTTAAGATGATGATACAAATATTTAGCAGAATAAGCCATTGTTACAAAAAAGGTGGTCAATTTTCTTCTGGAGACTTTCATTAGGATGGGGGGGGGGGGGGGGGGGGAGATGAACAGTGGGAGATCAGGTGATAACATGAAGATATAAAACGTAGATGACTGATCTCGAAGTTCACAGGATTTTCTTTGTAAGTTAAGAGAGAATTCTTAGTTCAATGTATATGTATAATCACTCTCTTTTTGCTTACGTAACCAAAGTTTATTTTAGTCCAACTGGTCGTTTATGTTTTTCAAATTACTTCATCGTCATCCTGCATATTTTTCCCTTTTCATAATCTTAACCACTTACTTTTAAAGTTTAGTTGTGTGGTGAATTGTCACTCCCCAACGGACTAGTAGTTTTTGATTTTGGACTCACCTGACAGGTTTTTTTACTCGCCTTGGGCGACTGGGCGAGTGGATTTGGCCATCCTGTAATAAGAAATAGTTAAAGGAGAGGGGGAGAAGAGGAACAGAAAGAACAACAAACAGAATTAAAGAAACAAAAGAAACCTAAACCCAGGCAACCATAATCCACCAGACATTGAGGATGTTACAAGTGATTGAAAGTCTTATTTTATATTTTATTCAGGTGGAATGCTTAGTCATGTTTTTGTGTAATTCATTTACAATAAAAGAATGTAAGAAGTGGTCAGATATGTGCTATAACATATTGTGTTTCTCAACAGTTACATGAGACTGCAAAACTGCGCTCAGACATGCAGTCAAAACAACCGGAAATCACGAAGTATAGCAGATACCTGTAAGTCAGTCATTTTCTGGTTTTGCTTGCTTAAATCTTGTTGTGTGTGTGTGTGTGTCTGTCTGTTGTCTGTTGTCTGTCTGTCTGTCTGTCTGTATGAGAGAGCAGAATACTTGGTTGTGGTTTATTTAAGTATTGGCTCAGTTATTATTTTATTTAACCAATGCCTATATATCTGCAGTGACATAATCATGAACAAGGAATTGTTTTAGTAAAAATCTGGCTATGTTAGATGTTGAATCAAACGTCAGTCATGTTATTGCTAGAAAACAGTTTAAAGTTGCCTTATGTATTTTGGCATGGATGCAATGGACATCAAATAATTAAACTTGTACTAGCATATCATAGAACAGTGAGTGTCTGAAGGTGACTTGTTGAAGTATCTGAAAACAAAACAAATTCAAAAAAAGTGGAAAAACATGTTCAAATAATTGACAAGTAAATGAATGTAGAAATAAAGGAAATGAAAAAAAAAGATAAAGAAAAAATTCTGTGCTACAATACAATACAATACAATACAATATTTTATTTATATAGCGCAAAATCTTGATAAAATCAAATCTAAGCGCTAAAACAGACACACGCGCACGCACGCACACACATGCACTCACGCACGCGCACACACACACACACACACACGCACGGCACGCACGCACACGCGCACACGGCTATAAATGGGGAGAAAGAATAAAAGCAATGGAAAATTATAGAGAACATATTATATACAATTATATATTACAATGCGATTCCCCTCCGAGTGGAGACAGGCTGCAGAGGGGATTGAGTGAGGTCAGGATTTTATGCAGAGGAGAAAATGTGAGTTTTGAGAGCGGACTTGAAGGAGACAAAAGTAGGTTGCTGACGGACTGAGAGAGGAAGTTTGTTCCAGGAAAGTGGACCAGAAACAGAGAAGGCTCGTGGACCATAGGTATTGAGCTTAGTGTGTGGAAAGCAAAAAGTCAGAGGATCGGAGGCAGAGCGGAGGGTACGTGAGGGAAGATAGATCTCAAGTAGGCTTGACAGGTAATCGGGGGCTGCGTTATTGAGGCTTTTGTAGCACATGGTGTCTACCGATGAAGACACACACGCACGTGACAGAATGCTAAACAAAACAAAGTGTTGTGTCATTATGTCTGTGTGTGCCCATCAAGACCATTACAGTACCATTTTTTTATGTATTCATTCATACTACCACCGACTAAGATGGTTGTTTATGATCTTCTTCTACTCATAATAACTGACTGTTTTCCCCCAGGTGGTATGGAGGGTTGGCAGTAAGCTGTGTGTTGCTGTTAATGGTGGTGCTGTATTATGTTGGGGTGCTGTTTGGGTTGTGTGGAGAGCGGCCTGGTGTTGGGGCACAGTGCTGCAACACTGGCACCGGTGCTAACTTCCTCATGGCGTGAGTCTTCTTTATCACTTGTTCCTGTATTTGTCATTCTGATGTGATGTTTTTGTGTTTGCCCATTCATCACAAACTTACAGAATGCAGATCGTAAAGAGAAAACTGAAATGGTTCAGTATTTCTTCCTTATTTTATTTCATAAGGTGATTTGGTAATGACATTGATCAAAAAGATATGTATGATATAATGTTATTGTCACATGCAACTTTAACCCTTCGACTCCCGCACCCTAACCGCCAACTGCTAAAAAGTTAACCCTTTGACTCCCTCACCCTATCCACCTGTTTCCTGCAGGAAGCTGGTGGATAGGATGAGGGAGTCAAAGGGTTAAGTTTTTGCTTTGTTATGTGGTTGACAACACAGGATTGCTGGTGGACAGAGTGCGGGAGTCAAAGGGTTAATGATGCATTAAAATATTCAGTACAATACAAAGTAATACATTAAGTATATGCATCAGACTATTACAAACATCCATAACGGCACTACATGACACTAGCATAAACAGACACGTGCATTATGAGTTACCAATACATACAGAGAAGTCAAAGCTTCCTGGAGAATGTTCTGTGACAGAGCTGAAAGTTCATGAAAATGAAAAAAAGATTAATGCTATTTCTGTGTATGTGTGTGTGTGTGTGTGCGTGCATGGGCACGTGCGTGTGTGTATGTATGAGTGTATATGTGTGTGTGTGTGTGTTTTGATCGTAAATGAGCATACACACCTATTAGTATATTTGGATTGTCATGTATGATATCCATTTAAGTGTGTGTTCTACAGAAATGTAGTTTGTATTTATATTATATGAATTCTTGCCTAAACTTGAAAAATAAAGATTTTTTTTTAAATTAATGCTATTTCTGCAAGTTGATTGCTTCTCTTCAGTGTGTGGACATTTTTGTTCAGAAAATAAATGGCAGAAACAGGAACCAGTTTGTATTGGAATATGTATGCTGTGTGTTTCAGTGGTGTTGGAATCACGTTCATGTTGGCCTGGCTGGTGATGGTGGTCTGTGTGGTGCTCTTTATGTCAGGTGGCCCACTCTACACTGAGCTCTGTCGCTACTTTGTTGATCGCAATCCTCAAGAGCTCAAGGTATGGGCTGATTTTAAAGGAAGTTTGTAATATCTTTGGTTCCCCCATCAAAAGAAAATGGATAAAGGTTGATCTGTGATGTGAATGATGAGTGTGGTGTTTGTGTGTGTTGTGAGTGTGTGTGTGTGGGTGCTGGCTCAGGTTTTCTGTATATTTTTCTGTGGATTTTGGTTAGGATCAGCTGTAAATACAAATGAATGATTGATATGCCCAGAAAACAAATCAAAACTGGGGAAAAAAACAAATGGAGCAACAAAAACCAACACCAAACAAACATAAAAACATGTTTTGTTTTCTGTGTTTTTTTTGTTATCGTCAAGTTTCTCATAAAGATGTTATTTCAAGGTCTTATGGTACACATCATTTATATTTATGTTCATTAGGAAGTCATGGTTACTGTGTTACACCAAGCAGGGGTGGTTCAGTGTCAGCTTACTATATACACTTTCTGAACCATTGTAGTGTTTCTGTGTTAACTTTTGAGTCCTTTACACCCCATTGTAGTGTTTCCCGTGTTAACTTCTGAGTCCTTAACACCCCATTGTAGTGTTTCTGTGTTTAACTTTGAGTCCTTTACACCCCATTGTAGTGTTTCTGTGTTTACTTCTGAGTCCTTTAGTGTTTCTGTGTTTTCTTCTGAGTCCTTTACACCCCATTGTAGTGTTTCTGTGTTACTTTTGAGTCCTTTACACCCCATTGTAGTGTTTCTGTTTACTTTTGAGTCCTTACACCCCATTGTAGTGTTTCTGTGTTAACTTCTGAGTCCTTTACACCCCATTGTAGTGTTTCTGTGTTTACTTCTGAGTTTACCCTTGTAGTGTTTCTGTTTACTTCTGAGTCCTTACACCCCATTGTAGTGTTTCTGTGTTAACTTCTGAGTCCTTTACACCCCATTGTAGTGTTTCTGTGTTAACTTCTGAGTCCTTTACACCCATTGTAGTGTTTCTGTGTTAACTTCTGAGTCCTTTAGTGTTTCTGTGTTTACTTCTGAGTCCTTTACATCCCATTGTAGTGTTTCTGTGTTAACTTCTGAGTCCTTTAGTGTTTCTGTGTTAACTTCTGAGTCCTTTACATCCCATTGTAGTGTTTCTGTGTTTACTTCTGAGTCCTTTACACCCCATTGTAGTGTTTCTGTGTTAACTTCTGAGTCCTTTACACCCCATTGTAGTGTTTCTGTGTTTAATTCTGAGTCCTTTAGTGTTTCTGTGTTTACTTCTGAGTCCTTTACACCCCATTGTAGTGTTTCTGTGTTACTTCTGAGTCCTTTACACCCCATTGTAGTGTTTCTGTGTTTACTTCTGAGTCCTTTAGTGTTTCTGTGTTAACTTCTGAGTCCTTTACACCCCATTGTAGTGTTTCTGTGTTTACTTCTGAGTCCTTTACACCCCATTGTAGTGTTTCTGTGTTTACTTCTGAGTCCTTTAGTGTTTCTGTGTTAACTTCTGAGTCCTTTACACCCCATTGTAGTGTTTCTGTGTTTAATTCTGAGTCCTTTAGTGTTTCTGTGTTAACTTCTGAGTCCTTTACACCCCATTGTAGTGTTTCTGTGTTACTTCTGAGTCCTTTACACCCCATTGTAGTGTTTCTGTGTTTACTTCTGAGTCCTTTACACCCCATTGTAATGTTTCTGTGTTAACTTCTGAGTCCTTCACACATCACTAAAATTTCCAGAAATGTCGGTCTCTTAAATGAGTCAGTTTTCTCTTCTTTTTATGTGTGGGGATTTGGGTTAGGGGTCAGCCCTGAAAACAAAACAAGCAGTGGATGTGTCTCGACATGGCTTGCAAAGAATTTATTTTCTTTTTTCTGGTTTTGTGCTCAGCCTTTCAATGATGCGGTGATGCAGGCAGTGGACTTTCAGAAGACCTTCTTCAATGGAAAGGATATTAACCTGAACCTTGTGGACATTTTGAAGTAAGTTGATGTGTATATTTTCTGATAGTCTGTCAGAATTTAAGGTAAGAAAACGCAAGTATGCAACCTACACATATCGAAAAGAAAGTTGATTCATTCATGTTGACTACAGCCCAGCCACCATCAGAGATGAAGATATGCCCTAAACAAAACTAATTGCACATTTCAAAATTAAACATGAAAAACACACACACACACACAAAAAACTAGGCAGTCCATCTCACATTGGCCGTACCTCTCACCTGTATATTTTCCCATTCATTTGACTTCCATTTTCCATGCATGTCACAACCATATACATCTCTACAGAATTATATCTAAATGATTTACTGATTAATGACATGTTGATTTACTTATTGATTTGTTTATTGTTTTGTATATATCTATTTTTAACTTTTTTGTCTTGCTTCCTGCTCTGTTTGTTCCATGTGTTCCATGCCCACCTTTCTCTCCTTCCTTCCTTTTTTATTTACTTATTTATCTTCTTATTTATTATTTTGTTATTTCATTCTTACGTTGCTTTTTTTTTTTCATTTTACTTTGTTTCATGTATTTATTTAGTGTACATATTTGTGATGCATTTGTGTACGTATTTATACATATGTGTATATATTTGTGTATGAGAATGACTGAAAATCATGCAAAAAAATAACAACAAGACATAAACCATAGAATTTCAGAAGTGAAATCAGACGAAACTTTCTGTATTTTATAAAGTTAAACCATTTGCTTGCATGAAAACAGAAAGGAAAAGATAACTTAGACAATACTTTTTCTGATGGAATGGAAAAAGTCAGATCTCCCAGTGAAAAGTCAGTTGTTATGCTGGACATGAAAAGTGTCTTTAATTGCACAGTAGTAGCAGAGCAAAGATCATAAAAGTGGGGCTTTCAGGAATGACGGACGATGTTACTGAGATAATGTATAAATAGTGGGATTCAGTCAGTTTATAAGTGAGGAATGAAGCACAGTTTTGATGTCCACCATCATGTCTGATACCAGTTTATGTTTTTACACATTTAGACATCATGCAAACACCCACAATAGGTGTTTAGAAGCATAAAGTGAATTAACATGTCCATTAAAAAAAATCATTCAGAAGCTGTCAGTTTGTTTGTTTTTTTATACTTTTACTTCTTGAAAGACTTGACAAGTGTCAGTTGTGACACTTTTCAGCAGGGACATGACAAGAACAGTGGAGTCCAGTTTTGTATATCTGTGATATGAATGCAACAAAAAGACTTGAAATCAGTCCTAAAAACAAGTAAGATGGTCAAGCCATAGTTATTTTTTCATATGCTTGTGTGTATTTCTGTGTATGTATGTTTATGTATACACTTTCGTTCAAGAAAAGACAATAAGTGCTTTATAATTATTTGATTTTCCAATGTTTGTTGTGAAAAGATACAGTAAATGCTTTATAGTTATTTGATTTTTAATATTTCAGTTGTAGACTGTCCTCAGGAAAAACAACAATATTATGGCGTGATCACTTTGTCGTTGTAAAATTCTTCTCGTTTCCATTCATTCATTGTATTTCTCTCCCTTACCTCCCAGGTACCAAAGTTCACAAACACTATGATTTCATGTCAGTCATTTTCTTGCTCAGTGGAACATCAGTGAAGTTCTGTTGTTGTTGTTTTCTTCTTAAGTTGTGTTTCTTTGTTGTCTTACGTGTATACTTGTCAAAGGCCAGTAGGCCAAAACTTTACTCTGGTCTTGTTTTGTGAATTAAATGTTTTCATTCTGTTTTAGTGTGTGTCTGGTTTCTAAAATCAGGGTAACAAAAATTCAGTGCCAGCAGAATGTCATCAGAAGAGCAGAAGGATAAATTTAAAGAAATTATCAGTTTTTGTATTTCATGGGGCATAAATATAAGAGAAGAAATTATCAGTTTTTGTATTTCATGGGGCATAAATATAAGAGAAGAAATTATCAGTTTTTGTATTTCATGGGGCATAAATATAAGAGAACAGTCGGTGCTGTAAAAAAGAAAGCATTGAAGATTGGATCATTGCACTTTATCAGTTTTGTTGCCAAATTATTGGCTTGCGGTCAAGATGTATGTTTAATTTTCAGTTGCCATAAGAATTTTCAGTAAAATAGTAATTGGATTTCATTGGCTGTGAGAATATCTGATAATTATTAACATTAGTAATATGTGGTGGTTACTTGATTTTGTTATCAAATTATCAGATTACATTGATGGGTGATGTTTGGATTTCAGCGGCTGTGAGAGGAACCGCCCCATCTACAACATCCTTCGACTGGAAAACATGGTCAACCTGACACAGTACACTGACTTGACAGTAAGTTTTCCATGGAGGATGTGTGATAGTTGTTTTTTAAGACTCAGCATATATAGCTTGTTTAGGTATTTACTTTGTGTGTGTCTTTTTCTGACACCCTGCCCCTCCCTCCCTCTGTCTGTCTGTCTGTCTGTCTCTCTCTCTCTCTCTCTCTCTCTCTCTCTCTCTCTCTCTCTCTCTCTCCCTCCCTCCCTCCCTCCCTCCCTCCCTTGCTTCCCCTCTCTCTCTTTCTCTCTGTCAACCTACCGCTCTTTCTCCTGTGATGTCTTTTATGTGTAATTCCGTTTCCATCAAAAATCTATACAAAACCCATGACTGTATTAAAAACAAACATGGCATACAGATTTTCATAAATTGAAAGCAGATGATGAAATGACGTCAGCTAGCCATTTTGATCAGACTTGATTAAGTAAACAGTTGCAGTAGCACAGAAGAGTGTTTATGGAGCATAGGATTTAAGGCATCTGCTGAGATTATTTTGAGTGCCTGTTGCATAGTGCAAGTGGTGTAGTAGCACTTTCGAAATATCCATGCGTTGTGACACAATTTAGCGCACACTAAGACGCATGGAAATGATTGGCACTTTTAATTTGATTAACAGTTGTTATTATCTGTACAGGGAAAGAAAATGAAAGAGAGGAAGTGAAAGGGTTTTTTCTCATACAGGGGGAAAGGAAGTGAAAGGGTTTTTTTCTCATACAGGCGAAAAGGAAGTGAAAGGGTTTATTTCTCATACAGGGGGAAAGGAAGTGAAAGGGTTTATTTCTCATACAGGGGGAAAGGAAGTGAAAGGGTTTTTTTCTCATACAGGGGGAAAGGAAGTGAAAGAGAGGAAGTGAAGGAAGTGAAAGGGTTTATTTCTCATACAGGGGAAGGGAGTGAAAGAGAGGAAGTGAAAGAGTTTATTTCTTATACAGGGGATGGAAGTGAAAGAGAGGAAGTGAAAGGGTTTATTTCTCATACAGGGGAAGGGAGTGAAAGAGAGGAAGTGAAGGAAGTGAAAGGGTTTATTTCTCATACAGGGGAAGGGAGTGAAAGAGAGGAAGTGAAAGAGTTTATTTCTCATACAGGGGAAGGGAGTGAAAGAGAGGAAGTGAAGGAAGTGAAAGGGTTTATTTCTCATACAGGGGAAGGGAGTGAAAGAGAGGAAGTGAAGGAAGTGAAAGGGTTTATTTCTCATACAGGGGAAGGGAGTGAAAGAGAGGAAGTGAAGGAAGTGAAAGGGTTTATTTCTCATACAGGGGAAGGGAGTGAAAGAGAGGAAGTGAAAGAGTTTATTTCTCATACAGGGGAAGGGAGTGAAAGAGAGGAAGTGAAGGAAGTGAAAGGGTTTATTTCTCATACAGGGGAAGGGAGTGAAAGAGAGGAAGTGAAGGAAGTGAAAGGGTTTATTTCTCATACAGGGGAAGGGAGTGAAAGAGAGGAAGTGAAAGAGTTTATTTCTCATACAGGGGAAAAGGAAGTGAAAGAAAGGAAGTGAAGGAAGTGAAAGAGTTTATTTCTCATATCTCCATATCTTGTCAGATAACTGATACCTCCTTCATTGATCCAAAACAAGTGCGACTGCCCGCGCCCAAGCAAACATGAACCAGAAGAACAAGAAAACCAACATAAGCGCGTATCCAACAAGACAAAACAAAACAAGCGCAAATTTTCGGCCAACTAGCCTTTGTCAAGCGCGAACGCACAGTCACAAACAGATCACAGACATCAAACAATGGATAATAAAAACAGGACTAAAAACTTCCCTGCCGCCTCGTCCAGTGGGTAAGAAATGGAATGCCCATGTCGTCATGAGCAGTAGTAAGAGTTTATTTCTCATACATGACATCATAGTTGCCTCCCCTCTCTCCCCACTTCTTACTACTGCTCATGACAACATGGGCATTCCATTTCTTACCCACTGGACGAGGCGGCTAGTTGGCCGAAAATTTGCGCTTGTTTTGTTTTGTCTCGTTGGATATGCGCTTATATTGGTTTTCTTGTTCTTCTGTTTCCTCCTTCATTGTAACTTTCTGTGAATTACATTTCGAATTTCAGCCCCTAGAAACAGAATTGGACAGTCTGAAGTCTGCCAGTTTCAACATTCCTGACATCATGATTGTCACCAGTCAGCTGAACCAGACAGTCACTGACTTTGCCACATCAGGATTGAATTCTGTTGATTTTACTCCATATTACACAGAGGTAGGTACATGGTCTGAAAAATCTGTGTGATTATCATCTCATGATTAATTTACGGTCAGTCAGACCATTTCTGCTGATTTGGTGAGGGTGTGTTTGGTTGGATATGTATAAAAAGATAAACTGTATTCAGAGTTCATAGTGTTCACAGAGTTCACTAATGACAGCATCATAATCAGCAATTAAAGTCCAAGATTTTCCATTCTGTCATATCTACATATTAGATGTTTGCAGTAACTGATTATGGGTGTCTGTGTGTCTGTGTCTGTGTGTGTGTGTGTCTGTGTGTGTGTTAGTTGTGTGGAGAGATTTTCAGATATATTCTTAACTCCTGACAATATTTTTAAAAAAAGATTGTACTCAACTGACAGTACTGTAATGGATTCTAAAATTCTGGGAAGGTGATTTCCATTTGCATGTTGCATTCTGTCTTGTAATCTTACTGCTAGATACTTGCAATAACTTTGCCTAAACTATAAAATGAAATTGTATTATAAGATGTACATTTTTACTAACAGTTCCATCCTTTTCTGTTCTGTATGTATAAAAATGGTATAAAAACTTGCAGTTTCTGTCTTAAAAGAGATGGCAAGAAACTGTTATATGGTGTGTGTATCCTTACTGAAAAAAATATTAATTTTCATCTTCTGTTTCTACCCCATTTAGATGAATATGGTGGGTTTGTAGGCATGATTAAATGTTGCATGAATAGTGGCAGTTCGGAGTGTGTTTGTCACAGTGAAGATGGTTGGCTTGGGCTATTGTGGTGTATGTGTGAAAATTCAAGCTGTTGTGTAACTTTCAGTGAATATCTATGCTTCAGCATATGCAGGCGATCAGCATAGCTGGCTGCTAGAACGAAGCATGAATGAGATACAGGATAGCTTGTATCTGTGCATGTATGTGCATGCACATGTATGTATATGTATGTGTATGTACTGGTATAGAAGTATGGAAGATACAGATGCACATTTTTTCTCTGTCATACTGTATGTTAACTAATATCTGAGGAATATATGACTTGTCATTCAATTGAAAAATGAGCTTTCCTTTTGCTAGATATTTTTATGTTTTGGCATGAGTGTGTGTTGCATGCATGTTTGTATCTGTGTGTGCGTACTTGTTTGTGTGTTAGTTGTTTGCGTAAGAAACATGGGTGGCGTTTTTTGTCTTGTTCTCGTCTTTTCTGGCCTTGTTGGACGTCACATGTATTTTGTCATTTTGTATGTCTTTCAGATTCGTGGTTTTTTTGTGTGTTTTTTTATGGCCTGTGTTTTCATGCTTTGTTTTGTCTCCTTTTTATCCCCAATCAGTATGTATCCCCGCCCTTCAGTCCTTCCCCTGTTCCAGTCCACTTCTCTGCCCACTTAATGATTCCCTCTCCCACTGCCCCCACCACTCTATTTAGTCTATTTCTTGTTACCTTTCTTTTTTTTCTTACTTTTCTGTTTTCTTGATATTGTGTTGATCCTAGCTGCTTACTCTTCTTGGTGATGGGATGTTTGTGAGATGGTGGTATATATTCAGAAGTCATCACTTTTGTTTTTCTTTTTGTTTGTTTGTGATGTTACATTGACAGCATGCAAATTTATAATTAACGCTCTCTGTTCTCACAGTGCCAAATAGTTCATTGGTCTTGATTTAGTTTTACTCTGAATGTCTGAATATTATAACATAATGGTGAAATGGACAAAAGAGATGAGGATAGCCTTTTGTTTTTATTGTTATGAAGAATGAAAAAAATATATTAACCATACAAAAAATATAGGGAAAAGAAGAGAAATAAATGTATTATATCTTTTGCAAAGTCTTCCCTATTTTTTCGTGTGGGGTGTTCTCATTCCATTTCAGCTGTATTTGGATTAAATGATTTGTTGTTATTGTATACAAATGTAACTGTTATATTTTGGGTCTGTAAAAGTTGATAACTTTATTTTTGCTGGCATCTTCCTTTAGTATACTTTGTCAGCCATTAAATAACATGTCATATGGGTCAGTTGATTTCATCTGATGATAAAATTTGTGAGAGCATCGCTTTTCCGGTCTCCTGTACACACAGACATAGGATGCATAGACATATGATATATGTAGTGATATACACACAGCACTTTATATGTATGCTTGTACAAGTAAATAAACATTGCATACACACAGTAGTATTGTATAGGCTTGCAGAAATAATACGCAATGTGGACACAGAGCACTATCATATACACACATAATAAGATGCACAAGCATGCTTACACACACACACACATGCACGTGCGCACACACACATGCATGCACGCACACACATACAGACAAACACACACACACACACACTCACACTCACAGTCACTCTCTATCTCTCTCTCTCTCTCTCGCTCATCCTTTTTCATTTTCTTTCTGTCTCACGCACACATACACATACTCTTTGTGTTCGGGGTCTTGTATTTTTGTTTCATTGTTTTACTGTGACAGCTATATGATGAATTGTGTGGAAAAGCCTTATGTTATTTTAGTTGAATATTTATGGTTTTTTGTTTTGGCTTTGTATTGCAAAACAGCACTCGAGGCTTTTACCGTGGATGAACTTCCCAACCTTGCTGTGTTGAGCTGGGCTGCTTGTAGTGTCTGATGTCTGATGACTTGTAAAGTGTTCCAGCCAACTGCATGAAATTTAAGACAGTTATTGAAAACTGATAGTTCAGTATCTAGTGTGTTTTTCAGTTATTTTAGTAAATTGATATAGTCTTGATATAGAATTAAAAATCAGTGGAGATGAACAGCTTAGTAATTCCATCTTTTCCAAAATCAAAACCAATTAAAATGTTAGAGGTTTTCCAGGAAACCGTATGTTTCCCTGCCACCAAAGTTTACTCTCATTTCTTATAATTGATGTCACATTCTGGTTAAAAAATCACTGACCAAGGCACCAAATATCTGTAGGAACGCTTGCTTGATAGAGAACATTATCTCTTAATAATAGTTGGTGAAAAAAAACTGCATAGAACTGGCTGAAAAATTTTCATATCACATCGCGAGAATGGATTCATCATCAGACATTTTAATGAATTCATATAGTCTTGACATAGAATTAAAAATCAGTGGAGATAGACAGCTTAGTGATTCCATCTGTTTCAAAATCAAACTATTTAAAGTGTCAGAGGTACTCTTGGAAACCATATATTTACCTTCCACCAATGTTTACCCTCATTTTGTATAATTGATGTCATGTTCTGGTTGAAAAAAATGACTGTCCAAGCACCAAATCTCAAAAGGAATGCTTGCTTGATAGAGAACCTTATCCATTAATCATGTTGGTGGGAAAAAATACGTAGAACTGGCAAAAACAAAAAAATTCATATCACACTCTTCGAGAATGTTGTGTCTTTTGTGTAATGGCATTCTTAAAAGTTAGAAAAATCAGTTTTAAAAATCAACATTTGATGCCCAAGCACTGTTCAGGTGCAGCAGTATAGAAGGGTTTTGTGACATTTGTCTTATGCTTGGCATAGGATGCAGCCAGTTAATTTACCAATAAATGTTGGCAGTAAGTGGGTAAATGTTGTGTGTGATTATCATACTCACTTGTAGCTGATAAGCCCTGCATCCATTTCTGAGTTCGGTAGTCATTGTTTGATAGGTGAGAAGTTAGATGTCACTTATTCTTAATTTTGTTGCTAGGGTCATAACTTGTAAGTTAACATGGAAGAAAAGTAGTTTGCAGGTGCATTCTGTGTATTTTTCTTTGCAATTGAGGTCCATTTTTGCACAGTGTGAGTGATGTGTTTGTACAGAGGGAATTGAAAGGGTTAAAAGATTTTTGAAAGGGGCTATGTTTGGTTAAAATGTTAATTTGCTTATCTACCTGGGTCAGGTGAACAAGAACTTGACATCTGGTGATCTTCATCTTCTTGCCAACAACCTCAGGAACATCGCACGTCAGGTCAGTATATGTGTGTATGCATGTGTACATGTGTGTGTGTGGTACAAACACTTAGAACATGAGAATTCCTTAGTTCTGTTCTGGTTTTTATGCTTTGGATGGTGGTCAGGGTGCTGCAATCTGTTAAGATAATAAACCAACATTCTGTGTATTCAGCTTATCATAACCCAGGTAAAATCATGTAGAAAAATTCATTTTCATTTTGATAAGTGGACAAGAATGATCTGAAGAGAGAAGAGAAGGGGACGAGAGGGAGTGCTACTGCTTTTTCTGATTGGAGAAGTGGACTTCAACATAGCCAGGAATTAGTAATCCCAGTCACAGCAGATGCCACATCTCTATGCATAAATTGTGCTAGTTGGCATTCGTCAACTGAAAGTGAATCATGTCAATAGTTCAGATTTGTCTTTGAACTTGATATGTGAATTTAGAACTCTGGTTTTTGTTTATTTTGTGCATAATGAACATGCAGTCATTCAGAACTCAGATGTTGTTTAAGAATAATGTGATTTTTGTACAGTTTGAGTGCTGTACAAAGTTTGTACTTAATGGCAATGACAAGGATGTGCTTGAAAAAGAAAAGCATAACTCAGTTGTTGTGTCCACAGGGTTCGCAAGCAATGACTTCAAAAACACAATGCTGGGCAAAGCAGATGAGCTGACAGGCTGGACCAGACCCTTGTACGGCAAATGAGGAGTGCTGTGGTGAGTTGTCTTATGTCTTAGGTTTAATCCTTTCACTTGTATGTTCTGTCCACCAGAAGGTGAGGGACGGAAAGGGTTATGGTTTTGAACAGCTTGCGCATTCTCGGTGTGATAGACTAAACAGAAGAGCTGGCACCTCCACTGCACCCTACCATTCTATCCTCATTCCCTCATCCTACATGTGGGGATGCTGGGGGCTCTTTCAGCGTAAATAGTATCCCCACCTTCTGAAATTCTGTGCTAGAAATTTCCTCTTTTCTGTTTTTGTTTCTGCCTTGCTCCTTTGCTTTTTGCATTCTTCTTCATTTTGCTGACCTTCCACTATCATTTTGTGCCTTGCTGGTCCATTCACCTGTACATGTTCCACAATTCCTATCATTTTGTGCCTTGCTGGTCCATTCACCTGTACATGTTCACAATTCCTATCATTTTGTGCCTTGCTTCCTACTGTTCCACAATTCCTATCATTTTGTGCCTTGCTGGTCCATTCACCTGCACATGTTCCAAAGCCTTTGTGCTTTCTATTAAGATTAATATTGAAGTACATGAACCAGAAAAACATGAAAATAGAATCAGAATATGTATTATAATCACACCCAGACAAGACAGGTGCAGACTGGGTACATGTGTTAACTACATTTTGACTTGGAGGAAATGTGATATACAGAAGCATTTTCTGTATATTTTTAGTTATGAATATATATTTGTATTCAGTTTTTTTTAACCCTGGTAATAAATTAAGCTGAATGGCTACACCATGGGCATTTTCATAGATTAGTTTGTACTTTTTCTTTAAAAATGTTATATTGCAATTGCTCCTAACTAGGATCTGAGGTAGTGGTGTTTGTTTGTTTGTTTGTTTGTTTGTTGTTTTTGTTCATTCTAGAAGAGGATGTGTAATGTGTTTGTGTGTGCCCATGCGTGTGTTTTTGCAGATGTACGTTTCTTCCAGCATAACTTTTTTTCATTATATGTATGTGTTTTATGTCTGAACATGTTTGTTCTTAGTTTGCATATGTGTTTGCTTGTGAATGAGAAAGAGTGAGAGAGAGAGAGAGTTGTTGTGGTGTGTGTTGTGTGTGTGTGTGTGTGTGTGTGTGTGTGGGGTGTGTGTGTGTGTGTGTGTTGTTATAGTAGTATTTACCTTATGGCTGTTCAGTACAAATTGATTCCATATTGCAGGTCTCATTGAACACCTCATTAAGATTCCTGGAGACTCAGGGAGAAAGAGAGGTGAGCTGTTCTATTTTTTAAATGTGCATATATGAACACATGCATGTCTGCTTGCAGCTCACACACACATACTCACATGCACAGAGATATGCACATTTGCCTAAGTTTAATTACTAAAGGTTTATTTATTTTGTTTTATTGGTTTTTTATTTGTCCATTCACATTTGTATTTATAAGGTGAGGAGGTATATTTTTTATACAAGAGTTAACTCGAAAGATTTAATCTCATTGAAATCTGCAAAGATTATTGTTGTTTCATGTAACAGACATTCTGTATCAAAGTTGCACGCTCATGCTTTTGATTTCTGTGGAGAACATCTAAGGAAAGAGTAGTGATTGTAACCAGTGCAAAAATCTGCTCTTCTGAAGCGATCGTAACCAGTGCAAACAAACTGTTCTTCTGAAGCGATGTAACCGTGCAAAATCTGCTCTTCTGAAGCGATCGTAACCAGTGCAAACAAACGTTCTTCTGAAGCGATGTAACAGTGCAAACAACTGTTCCTCTGAAGGGATTGTAACCAGTGGAAACAAACTACTCTTCTGAAGTGATTGTACACACACACACACACACACACACACACACACACACACACACACACACACACACACACACACACACACACACACACACACACACACACACACACACACACACACACACACACACACAACCAACCAACCATATGTCCACACACACACACACACACACACAACCAACCAACCATATGATCACACATACACACACACACACATACACCACACACACCACCACACACAACACCACACACACACACACACACACACACCACACACACACACACACACACACACACACACACACACACACACACGAAATCAACCAACCATATGATGATCTGTTAACTTGTTCAGTTTTTTCATGTACAGATCAGACCAGCAACAGAGGCTTTGCTGAATGGACTTCAAACTGCCCAGGACAACTTTAACACAAAGAAGACTCAGCTGGTCAAAACTGTAAGTTATAGGCAGTCATTTTTTTGTGAACTTGTCAGAAATGAATAACTTACGTACTGATTGAATTCGTGAGCTGGTCCTAATTTAAGTGCACTTGTATTGAAAAAAAGTATACTTGTATTTATTGTGGCTTATTAACCTTTCCTGGAGTTGCCTACTGATCAGTTTTTCCTTCCCTGTAGATGTATCTGCCGTTGCTGGCAAGTAATCAGAATGTTCCCTGTTGCCCTAACTGCCAGTATCAGCAGACAGGAAAAGGAAAAAAATCCTGTGTTTTCCAGCGCATGGTCTTTGGTGAATAACCTCTCAAGGAAGCTCTGTGGAAGTCATAGTTTGTTATAGATCCTGGTTTGAATGCTTTGGCACTATACTTTGTGCCCCAGCATCTGTGAAATAATGAAGCCCATACTGGTTTTCCTGCTCAGCAAAATGGCAGTCATTGTGTCATGTGTCATTGTTTCAAGAGACGCTGATGGAATAGTTGAGACATGTTTATTTCTGTGTGCAAATGGATAATATGACGATCCCTGGATGATTTTAAGAAGAGAGTGGAATGTTTTTCCCCATTATTCTCAGATTTGGTGGTGTACAAGAATGCCATATCAGAACTCTCGTATTTGATGCTATCTTTAGAGCACCACTGTTTTTTAGAGTTCTGATCTGGTGCTCTGAAACTAGCAGTGAAGTAAGAGATTTTTGTAATGGTGTTCTAATACTAGCATTAAATACAAGAGTTATGATGTGGTGCTCTACAAGTAGCAACTAGCATTAGATTCAAGAGTTTCAATGTGTGTGCACACATGTGCATGTAAGCACATGTCTTTGTAATCAAATTGATGCTGTATGTTCTTTTGATGTTTTTTCAGCAAGTGGATGTTGTGATTGGACGCGTGATGAATGTGGCGAATGGCTTCATCAGCGACATGCTGAGAGATGTACGTAAACTTTTTCTTCTCTTGCTTTAGACAGAATGTTATTTTCCAGGATAAAAATAAGACACTTTTGGTCAGTCTATCCTTGACCTTTATTTGATGAAAATTTATTTTATATTCTTTTTGCCTTTGACTTATCAAATCTTTTTATATGCTTGTGTGATTTTCATCAATTTGAATTTTGAAAAGTTGTTTTTTCTCTTTGCCTTTGACAAATTAAATGCTTTTAATGTTTGTGTGATTTTCATCCATTTGAATTTTTATTTTTTTAAAGGATATCTGAATAGTTAAAAAAAAGACCTGGTGTATCAAACAATTTGGATTTCTTTGTTCATTTTTTTAAGATAATGGATAATTTTACATGGAAACTATCGTTTAGAAATTGTATGTCGAGATGTATGTTTAAAGTATGTTCTTTGTGTTTCAGGTAAATCAGAATATCGGACGTTGTCGACCTGTGTTTGACGGTTTCTACTCTGCCACTGATGCTGTGTGTGTTGTGGTTCTGGAACCCTTGGTATGATTTCTTTCTTCTTTTCTGAATGCTTGTGTGATGGTCATTTTCTCAGGTTTAAAAAGCTACAAGCCCGCAAACAAATGAATGACAAGAGGATCTGAAAAATAATGTAAGATTTACTGTGAACAGTTGAAGAGACTGACGTATGTGGATTGGTAAGAAGTTTGGCCTGAACCAGTTTTTCACATCCTTTTTGTATTGATTGTTTAAAATTCAAAACATATCAGCAGAGTCCAAAACAAGTGCAACTGCCTGCGCTCAAGCAAACAGGAACCAGAAAAACAGGAAAATAGTAGAATCAGAACGCATATTTAACTCTTTGAAGACGTAATATAGTTGCCTTGCACAACCACTGTGGACGCGATCAACGGGACCTGCCACAATCCTTGGAGACGCACGATTTTGGGGGGGGTTAAAAAAATTCTCAAAAATACAGATTTTACAGCACAAGAACATATTTTATATCAAAATAAAATTCAATTTACGCTCTTTGAGCTGAAGCTACATACAAGGACAATACATCTATTCTACTTACCTTCCTAGAAGGTGAAATGGGGTAGGGTTTTGCCTCTGGGAAAGAAGTTTTTGATTGACAGTAATCCAACACATAAAGTCAGTAAAACACCCATTCTTGACCAGGTAATCCAGAAATCCAGGTAATCACAAGTCCTTGGTATGACCAGAAGATATAAAAGAACAAACACAGCTTTGTTTTCACACAGGTGAAGCAGCAAAGTGATTATGACAATCCTTTGAAGAAGAAGAAGGCCTAAATGTCGCCATTTTGGTGCAAGGACGGTCACTCCAGTTGGTTTGGATAAAGGCAAAAACTGTAACTAATCGGGATAAAATCGATGCAAGGGAAGTAACAAACACTTCAGAAGATACCAAAGAGTGTTCCTCTATGTGTAGTTAGTTCCCCTAGACCAGCGACCGGCTTGCATCTATTTTTAAAAACCGCAGCGGAATATCCGCTATCACGTCTCTAATGGTTTGGCCAGCTGCAGCGGAATGTCCGCTGTCACGTCTCTAATGGTATGGCCAGCTGCAGTGGAATATCCGCTGTTACGTCTCCGAAGAGTTAATACAACCAGACAAGACAGGCACAAATTTTCAGCTAAATGGCCTTTGTCAAGCGTGAATGTAAGATCACAAACAAACACATACCAAGTACAAAAAGTAGGAGAAAAAGACTAAAGCTTCCCTGCTGCTTCATCCAATGGGAGAAGAGGACTAAAGTGAGATCATAATGTGTTTGTGAGTAATGATAAGATCTTTTTAACTGATTTTGAGGAACATATGGCATTTAAACTGTGGTCACCATATAGTACATTTCAGTGATGTCAGTCTGTGTTCAGGGTCACAGATTATTCACTAAATGTTTGAAAGGAAGAGTAATATGTTTTAGGGGCTTAAATAAAGGCGATGTCATAAGACTTATTTCCCATTGTTATTTTGAGGTTGTCAAAGCTTGTTATGCGTATTTTCTGCATGGATGTGATTAAGTTTTAACTGTTCTCTCGTTATTTTCCATGTGGACAGAATGGGTTCTGGTTCAGTGTGGGTTGGTGTCTCTTCTTATGCATCCCCTGTCTTATCTTTGCTGTCAAACTGGCTGGCCTGTATCGACGTGAACATGATGAAAAAGACTTTGATGATCCGTGAGTATATATTGTATTTAAGAAGAAAAAATTTACCTAGGTGGTGGTGATGTTAGGGTTAATCATTTTAATACAGTTGGAGAAAATGTATGGCAGAGAGAATGTACTTAACGTATATTTATAGCTTTATTATACTGGTGTGGTAACTCATATATTAGCATATTTGTTTCTGTAACTGTTTATTTCATATGCTTTGGTATAGAGTATGTTGCTTCCAGGAATAAACTTACAGCTAGATCTTGCGAGAACTGGGCAGTTGCAGGACTTTGTTCAGGATGCTTTGTGTCTTTTGTTTTTGCCAGAGAGGTGGTTATTTTAATCAGTCAAACTGATCTCGCTGGTTAGCACTTGTTAGACATGTTAATCTTTTGCAAGACATGGTAACTTTGTTTATAGTACATGTAGGAGAAAGTGAAGCTTAAATTTGATTTCTATCAAGATTTTGCGCTATATAAATATTGTAATTATTATTATTATTATTTATTATTCTTTTTTTATTATTATTATTATTATTATTTATTATTCTTTTTCCTTCAGTGTAATTGTTGGTTATAGATAGATCATTGGAGCATATATTAGAATGTATGTAAACTTCATATGAAACTGTGAAATGACATGTGTTTTGATAAAGCCATTTCTCTTATCTTGGTTAGTTATCAAATATTTTTTCCCTTAGTCTGTCTTCTTTTCTCTTTCGTTTTTTTATATAATTCTTTTTATGAACACTCTCCTCTCACATTGATTATTGGAACTGTGGTTGCTGAGATGACAAGGGATAAGGTGGGCTGTTTATAACCTGACCATGACAGTAACTAGAGAGTTTGGTTGGCTGTGTTTTGTGTATTTTGATTTCTTGTCCTTCCCCGACAGTCATTACAGGGCTGGTGCGGTGAACAACAGACTGTAGTGCAGACTGTTGGCTTGAGTGCCAGTCGTTCCATGGTACTGTCCACAGTGTGGTGCTGTTGTTGTTTTTTTCTTCTTGTTGTTGCAGTCCTGTGTCTGTTGAATCTTGCAACAATCAACTACTGACTATCACCTGTATGGAATGCACCATGATATAATTGCCTTGTATTTGTCGTCTGTCGCAAAAGCTGTCAAAAGAGTTGCTATATGAAATTTTGTGAAAGGTTAATGTGGGGAGAGGGATTTCAGTGAAAAGTTATTTTTTTAATACTTATTGTATTGGTTGTTTATTTTTGTTCAATTAAGCATTTCATCAGTTTTTAGATTTATTCATTTATGTATTCATTTATTTATTTACTCTTTTTTGTTCCCATGTGCTGTTCATTTTTTCTTATGGATTTAGTCTTATTTCTTTTCTTTTTGTCTGCTTTTGGTTTTCTTTTTGAGGGGGGGGGGGGGGATTTTTTTTTTTTTTTTTTTTTTTTTTGAAGAGGCAGGAACCAAAGAAATATTTTGAAGGGGAAATTGGGAGAAGGTTCCTAATGATTGTTTGGATAGGGGAAATGTGTTTAGTTTTAGCATTTATTTTCATTATATTTGACATGAAGATTTCTTATGAAAATCATTCTTGCCATGAACGTATTTTTACTATTTTGGGACAGAGTAATTTGCTGTCCTTGGAATTCTCTTTCCTTGGAACAGAGTGATGGGAAGTTATAAGACTAATGTTTTGTTGTTGTTGTTGTTGTTGTTGTTGTTTCTGTCTGTAGAAGATTTTAGCTGATACAGTGTGGGCTACATTTACTGTGAGCATTTCTTTTGACAGTGGGCCTTGATATTTGTCTTGTTGAATATTCCAGCATGATGCAAATTGATCACCATGTTTGTGTTCCGTCCAGAATTAACATGTTTGTGCTGTGAAGTTTTTCACCAAGATCACCGAGTGAGCATTTATTCCTGTGCACCGTGCAGCTATACCATTATACAGGTATATGTCTTGTTCCGTTGTCCTGGATGGTTGGTGAATGTTTTTTACCCTGGGGTTTGATTGACCTATTTTGATGGCCTTGACCTTTTTTTGTCATTGACTTTGACCTTTATTGTCATTGACCATGACCTTTCTTTGTGATTGCCCCTGGTTGGCGTACAGGAATTACATCTTGTATGGCGGCAACCAGGATACCATTCCACTAACCAGGTATGCCTTCCCTGTCATTTCTCTGTGTGTGTCTTTGCTGTTTGCAGTACTTTTTTTTTTTCTTGCTAATATTGTAACACCATGTAAATACATCATAGCTAATCAATCAACTCATTCTGACTGCTGTGTACATCTGACTCTCTTCTCTTTGCCTGTCTTTGAGTTGGGAATGGGGGAAGAGCTGAGGAATTTTGTTTGCATCTTGTTTGACTGATGCATACTGTTTGATCTGCCGCAAGTCAGTCCTGACTTTGGTGTGTACAGTCTCCAGGTGCATGATGTTCCAGACAGGTGGTATGAGACAGCTTGTTGTCTGTAGGGTGTAGGGTTAGGTGGTTGCTTAAGTACCTGCTCAAAGGGGAGTTTGGAGAAATGGAAGTGTTGCGTTGACCCATTTCAGTTGCTGGTGCGTTGACCCATTTCAGTTGTGGTGTACATAGTACAGCATTTGCTTTGAGTGCTGCTGTGGGTTTAAGTTTGTCAAGTAAACTTTTGATAATACTTTTTAGTTTAATTCTTAGTTTATAGGTATCTGTGTAGTGGCTTGACCATTCTACACACACACATATCCATATATGTAGATATAGAAATACACACCCCACCCCTGCAGGGATGCCGGGGGCTCTTCCATTATAAACAGTATACCCACCTGAAAATTCTGTCCTAGAAACTTCCTCTTTTCTGTCACTCCAATTGTGTCCGCCTTGTCCCTTCACTTTGTGTCATTTCTTCCTATCGTTTTCTGCCTCGCTGGTCCATTCACCTGTATGTGTTCAGTAAAGTCTTACTTTCGCTTAGGATTGATAATTGGGTACATGTATTAAGTGCATTTTTGGCTGTAGGGAAACAAGATATGTGGGAACAATTTTAGGTAATTTATGCCCATTTTACATGTTTTAGTGTCCTTAGTTATGTTTAAATCTGTATTCAGATATGTTTTTAGGACGGAGTGGTCAGCTCAGGGGCATTCCCTTAGATTATGTGTACAAATGTATTGATTTGTGTACTTAATTTTCTTTTCTTTTGAAGCAGTTGTAGCTCTGATATGGCTCTGCACAGTCAGCTGGGCATTAAACAAAATGACAGCAATAACAACACACACGCGCGCACACACACTCACACACACACACACACACCACACACACACACACACACACACACACACACACACACACACACACACACACACACACACACACACACACACACACACACACACACACATACACATACACACACACACACACTAATGGGTAGATAAATAAATAGACAGATTGAACCTTGTAAAAATGTTTGTGACTTTATAGTGGAGTTAATTGACCAGTTTTTTTATTTTTGGTTCGTATTAAATTGACCAGTTTTTTATTTTTGGTCCGTATTACACTGTTTTGTTCTTGCTTGGACAGTCATTTTATTGAGTAAGGATTATGGAGATGTAAAGTAACAGTCATTTCATTTTGCTTGATCCCTCAAAGAAACCCTTATACAACCCGAACAGAAAGGTAAGAAGTATGATTCTTCAGTGTGCATTCCATGTTGTTTCATTTATTCAGAGTCATAAGCTGTTGATGTGAATGAAGAACACAGAATATATGTATTGAAATCAGTGGACTGTTAACTGATAAAAAATCAAATGTGTATTGAATTAAACTGGCCCATTAGACAACATATTTTGTGTTTGTTAAAGTGACTCATTTGAAAGAGTTTGTTTCTGATAAAGGTTTATTTTTGTAATGACATAGTCTTGTTTGCTATCAGCTATATGTGCAAGTGCTACCTCCAACAGAACAGAGAAACAGTTGTGGATTTAGTTTTTGAGAAATACATAACCAGCCAGTCAAGTCTGATAAAGGAAACAGATGTATATCTGGTGGTATTCTTTTGTCCATGTCATGTTTGATTTTGGTCAGTCTTTCAGAATGGCATCAAGTGTAATGCATGAATCCAAGGCATATGTTATTGTAAAATTAAATGTATGTTGACAGTATCTGGTATCAAATATAGATATAATCAAATTAAAGTCTTACGTTTTGTCAGTCATAACAGTGGTATTTTTATTATCACGTTTCTTGATTTTGAGGTTTAATTTTTGTTTTTCTGTTTAAAAAAGGGCATTAAAGCTGTCATGTTTTGTTGATTATTTTTTTCTACACATTTTGTTGTCAGTTTATTTCTTCTTTCTCCATGTTTGGTTATGTTCAGCAGGTGAACTGAATATTAGTAACTCCTTTGACCTTGACTCAGTGTCATTACTGGTGCTTAGAGTCATTTTTGAATCATTGTGTCAGTTGGCTTTTAAGACTACAAGCAGCAGTACTGTTCATGTCAGCATCAAAACTGTTGATTTTGACTTTTGTCAGTTTTTGTTGCTTTGGGGCTGATCTCTGCCCACTCTTGTTGTGGCTTTTTACATCTGCATTCTTGTGATTTATCAGCAGTTGCTGTTTTTGTTCCCCTCCCCCAAATGTATTTTTTGTGCCAAGATTGGGTTAACAAGTTATGGTTGTTGTAACCTAAACAGTGAAGTATTTCATATTTTGTTTCTTTATCAAAATTGCATGGAATGATACGCTGTAGGCTTTCTGAAGTTAGACTTCATTTTGGTGGCCAGTTCACCAAACTGTCTGGCATTGTTTATAGAGTACCTGTGCTTTTCTTTGATGAATAGCAAACTTAAACATGATACAAGTTACCTTTTGATAGCAAATCTAAACATGATACAAGTTACTTTTTGAACATAAATATTGTCTTTGTGGAAAAATATTTCCAGTTTTGAACATATATATTTTCTTTATGGAAAAATATTTCCAGTTTGTTTGCTTGATGGTTTCCCCCATCTTTCGTCACCTGATGGAACTGGCAAGTAGCACATCCTTCATGTGGTTGTCTTGTTAGGTCTTGTATACTTTCTCAGACTGTAGCAAACTCTGACCAGTAAATTCACTTGGCCACTTTTCCTAGTTAATAACATTGCACAGATGCTGTCTCGGTCAGCGTTTTTGCTGCCCTTATGTGACAACTGCTTCTGTTGTTATTTCAGTCTGTGGATGAACCGTCGAACTGGACCCATCAGGTTTTTGCTCTGATTCATTCTGTCAATGTTTGGGTCACTTTTCTGGCTTTGGAAGCAGTTGATATAGGAAAGGACACAGAGGCTGACCTTTAATTCTAGATATTGTGTTCATTTATTTGTGGTGGTAAAAATGCATGCTTCAGTTCATGGTAAACTCAAGGCTATTATTCTTTGCTTATGGATCAAGAATGTGCACAGGTTCAGGATAGTTCTGGTTCAGGGATTTAGATAAGGCGGACAGAGGTATTCCATTTATCTCTTAGGGTGACATTGGGCTTCTTGGTATCCCCTCAGTTATTAGTTTTATATAATTTATTATTCTCAGTAAGTAGTAAAACACAATTTTCTTCAACTTTGGCGTTATTATACTGATATCTTAAAAATGTTCTTGGTTGGCAAAAAAATCTTTCTGATGCATGTGTTTCTGTGTTTGATTTAAGTAGAGTCCTGCTTCACTATTCCTTTTAAATTTTTAAAGTTTTTTTTAGACCTTTTTGTAGACTGAAGCAATCTTTTTATTATACACACAGGTAGTTGGGTTTTAAAGAAAATACTACATTGATGGCTTGATTTTCCGTGGACTTAATCTTTGTTTAAGAGTATTACACATTACTTTCCTTCTCTCCCCGTCAGCACTTGGCCTTTCATTCAGGAAATGTTGGTCCTCCATGCTTTGTTTTGTACAGACATATATCACACATAGGAAGGTGTACCTTTTTTTAAGATCATATGACTGCAGGTGGATGGTTGTCTGTCAGATAGACCTACGCCCTTCAGATGCATATAGCGGTAATATGTGCTGTGTCTTTTCTGTTCAGTTTATGGACTGTACACTCCTCTTTTGTGTGAGGATACACACTGGTATATAATGTCTGGTATGTGTGTTTCAAGTTGTCGAAACTGTGCAGTACAACAAGAAGGGTCGGGATATGGTAGTAGGCTATTCTCTGAGGACATTGGATTTAGTTGAGACTTTACATGCTTATTGCTGTGTATCTTGTAATCTGTTCTCAGATGATAGGGGGTTAGGTTAAGACTTCTCCAAGCTTGTTGCTGCGTTTCTTTTCCAAGCTTATCGCTGTGTATCTTAAGCGGCATATTTATATTATATTAAGATAGTAAGTCAGAGCTTGCTTTGATCAACAGCTGCAACTGATCGCCTTTCAGAGATTGTAAAACTGCAAGATGAATGATTTGCAGAAAGCTGTGTATGTGCTTCTAAAGAGCTGTATGAATGCTGTCTGCTCTCTGTAACCATCACAACATAGATATCCATCCATAGATATCAAAGGAAATTAACAAAAGATGCATATGCTGATGTGAAACATGATAATGCATACATACATAAACACTTAGACACATAAATGCACCCTAACATACATGATGTGCGCAGGCATGCGCACATACACACGCATGCACGCTGTAAACCATTCTCTCACAGATATGCTTTAAAGACTGCTTTGTAACAGTTTAGTGACGTATCAGGATTGACCGCTGTATAAGTTACAATCTGTTCTTTTCAATGTCCCTTTATCTCTGTCTTTTCAAGACAGTCTGTGAGACTTTTGGTGCTAATGAATTGTGATTGTTTGCTTGTGTATGCACGCATATGTCTAGTGCACTTGGCTTCAATCGTATTACTTCAGTCTGCCATCTTTCTCACCATTGTATTGTCCTGTCTTGATTTCTGGGACAGGCACGTGTTGATGTGTTCCTGCAAATTGTTCTTGGCATTCTGTTTCCCACACAGACATGTGATGTTAGAAAAGGCTTTGTGTCTTGTGGTCATTGTGACAGGCCAGACTGTCACTGTTGACCTCTCCTCCGTTGTGATGTGATTGTTTTCAAATTTGCGATGGATAGTTGTTAGCAAGTCTGTTCTGTAGTTCTTCTAACTCACTTCACCCTTTAGTCTGTTTACTGTCAATTGGCTTCTTTGTGTGTTTAGTCCTTTGACAGTGACAGTTTTCATCCAGAGCATCGTTTAGGTCCTCAGTCGTGTTGCATGCATGCATTGTATGTCTCTAGCAAGGCACATTGTTTGACATTGTGATTACTTGTGTGGATCAGCAGCTGTGATTTGTTGTGTCACTCTGGCATCTTGTTTCCAGTGTTCATGCGTTGTTTGTCAGTAGTTGTTGGCATGCTTCTGCAAAGTTGTCTGCCCATTGCGAGAATCAAGACAATGTGTAGATTGGATCACAGTCTGTGTTTAGATGGGCTCACAGATTATATAATGACAGTTTGGACAGTCATTTTGTTTGCAGTGGAACCTTAAAGTAACTCATACCAGTACTGTTTGTAAACAGGAGTTTGGACGTCATTTCTGCCCATACGCGTGGCCTTGTAATTTTGTCTAGTTGAGTCATCTTCAGTTTTTGTCAGTTAGATTTTGTGTTCATAGCAGGTTTTTCATCATACAAGATACTGTGACTCTTGAAAATGTTCAGATAACTTGCTGAGTTTGTTGTCATGACAACGTTTTTCAGTCTCTGTGTCACAGTCATAGGATCCACAAGTTCTTTGGATTCATGAGGTCAAAAGGTCCAGCAAATTGTAATAAAGATTGAATTATCAAGCAAAGAGAGGTTCCACTGCAACACAGTGTAGTGTGCAAACATGTTGTTTGGCCGTTGTGCTGATGCTGGTGCTGGTGCCAGGTATCTTGTTGTTTCACTCCTTTTTGCCTCCCAATGCAGCATGGATCGTGGCCACTCCTCGGCCTATCTCGCTTCCAGTAACGGCTTGGCCAACTCAGCTTACCACCGGGATAGCTACATGGGTCCTAGAGACAGATATGCCCCTCCTTCTTATGGAGACCATGTTCGTGGAACTAGTAGTGGTGAGATAACTCCTCCTCCCTATGGTAGGGGTGGCAGGCATTCTGCCACTGTGGTACCTCACTTGGCTCGCAATATTCCCCATACTTCGGGTGCTGGTGCTGCTCCTTACGATGCTTACTAGATGAATTGGCAACTAACTCTGCTCACTACACTCTTTAACCGTAAGTAGTCATATTTTCTGTGGGTCATGTCAACTGTTTCTGTCTCTGTCCTGTTCTGGTGAAATCTGTTTTCAAATGTAATGTCATGTGCAATAGCTGAAATATATGCTGAATTAATACTGACAACGATTTGGGGGTGATATCGAAATCATTTCTTTGTATATTTGTGGGTTGAGACTCACCTAGTTTGGTCATAAGAATAGAAATGAATTGAAAAACGAGTTACTAGAGATTGCCATGTGTGTACACACAATTCAGCGCGTATACATAGCCTGTAGAAATTATGTTATTTTTAAACGGGTAACATGAGACAGGCATATCTTCGTTCAAGGGCACATTTGGACTGGAAAAAGAGCACTGAAACTGACATGCTGTGGATTTATGTTATACAGAAGAGATTAAATATGTTATAACCTGTTTTCTATCACAGATGGGTATTTGTTTGGAAATACCAAATAAAGCTGCTTTTTTTTTCTTGTTTTTGTTTTTTGTCTTTTGTTTTGTTTTGTTTCGTTTTTTCCCTCTATTTTTGTGTATTTGTTTTTTTTTTTTATTTTTTTTTTTTTTTTTTTTTAAATTTGTTTTATCAGTTTTCGTTTTGCTTTTCATTGGCATAGTTGCATGTGGTGGGTTAGTTCAAGGGGATGTCTTCATGGTTGGGTGATGCCCAGTGTTCATTTTGTACACAAATTTTGATTCTAGTAACAAATTATATTTTCCTGTTACTGATAAAAAAATTGTTCAGAATCATGTTGAAACCTTTGCAAAAATGCATATACATATATGCACACATACTTGCATATGTCCTTAAAAGTCTACGTGATAGATCCATGAATATGTACATACATATTTCTCAGTTATTTGTATCATCATCCAAAACTCATGATGTGTGAGAGAGAGAGAGAGAGAGAGTGTGTGTGTGTGTGTGTGGTTGTGTGTGTGTGTGTGTGTGTGTGTGTGTGTGATTTGTATATTGACATGGTAGAAAATATGATTTCAGGTTCATAATGTCCACATTTGATTTTAATTCATGTACATCAGTTGATTTTTGGCCATTTACAGTCTTCTGAAGATTATGTTTCAAGGAATTTTATTTTATTGCAGCATTCATATTTGATAATGTCTGATACTTCTTGTTCTTTGCATGAAGAAGAAGCTGGATGTTTTTATACCTACAGATATATTGCAAAGCTTGACATCACCTTTGAGCACTAACTTCTGCAAATTTGTATCTTAAAAAAGCCATTGACACTTTTCTTGGCTTTTATGTTTTTAAACTGTGGTTACCTTGCTCATGTTACTGTTTTATTATTATTATTTTTACATATATTGATTTTTTTAACTTTGTTATCACAGGGCTTCTGTGGTGAATGCACAGTGTAACGTTTCCTTTAATTTTGCTTGTTTTTGTTCTGATGGGTGTGTGTGTGTGTGTGTGTGTGTGAGAGAGAGAGAGAGAGAGAGAAATCCTTTTTGATATCATTTTCAATGATTTTTCAGTTTTGTGTGCTGTGGTAATATGAATTATTTCATTATGTAATTGATGAATAATGTAATTCATAATTCCATTTTTCTTCAAGTTCAAGTTTCTGAAGGCTATTTTATCAGGAATTGGGTTTATGTGCGATGATATACCCATGTTTGTTGTGTTTCATTTATTTTTTTGTATCTCTGCCCAAACAACCCCAGACTGACTGTTAATATGACAGGTTGAGATACTGCATGCGTCAACCGGCTGTAACCACATAATCACACTTAGACTGCATGTCTGGCTGTTGCATATTACAGAATGTACTGGCACTGGTTTTTTTTGTTTTTTTATCAGTTTAGTGGTAGTGGTTGTTCATTGCGAGGGAGTGAAAGAGACTTGGAATTTAACAGTGATGGTGGCTTCGGCTGAGTCAGTGTACTGTTCTAGTTAATTAACCTTTCCCTATCCAGAGAAACGGGGCAAAGGATGTAGCAGTGATGTAACAGGGATGCAAACAGTTCAGTTTGGCTTGTTAACCCTTTCACTCCTGCACCCTATCTGCCAGCTGCAAAAATTTAACCTTTTCACTCCCTCACCCTATCCACCAGGTTCCTGCGGAAAGCTGGTGGATAGGGTGTGAGGGAGTGAAAGGGTTAAGTTTTTGCTTGCGGTCATGGCTGACAATGTGGGATGCTGGCAGATAGGGTGAAGGAGTCAAAGGGTTAATTACTTAAAGTGATTAACTTCTCGGAGCTAACTCTCTGTTTCAGTTTTAAAAGTAGCTTATTGTTTTGTGGAAACTGTTAAAATGTAGCATGTATTTTAGTACTGTTATATTCATGGTGAATACATTGTTTTTATTCCTGTTGGTATGTCAAGGTTCAGCCTGACATGGAATATTAGTGCAACTACTTTACAGGCAGAGGTCTTGTCAGTGAAATGGGTGTAAACATGTGTATGTGCATATTTGTGAGAAAGATATATATGAGTGTGTGTGTGTGTGTGTGTGTGTTGTGTGTGTGTGTGTGTGTGTGTGTGTGTGAATGAGGGGAGTGGAGAGAGTGAGCATAGAATGAATGTTTGAAGTAATATCTTCAAAAAAGGATCTTTTAGTTTTATAACTGTATGTAAAGCTTCAGTCATCGACCTCAGACATTTCAGTGATTGATTACTTGTGTAAAGCAAAGGAGATTACAAGATGTTGAAGTTTTAGGTGTTGATAATCATACCCTGATCAATAAAAGGTGGCAATAATGACCTGTAATTTGGTACTAGTGACCATCTTAAGCAGATTTGACAGAGATATGTCTTGCACATTTCTGTCCTGTTTCCCCATTTTTCCTCAGATATAATCATAGTGCAGTAATACTTTTGCTGTTGTTCGTGTGATTTTTTTCTGTGCTTTTATTTATTCATTTATAAAAGATATTCATTTCTAAAGAAATTCTTTTTTTCTGTAATAGTGAAGGTAAATGAGGGGTGATGGCTTGAGATTCATGGCATTGCTTGCCCTCTGCTCATTATCATTCTTGGATCAGATAGGCCTGAAAGCATGAAAGCATCTGTATGAAGAGTTCTAAGGTAATAGAAAATGAAGACTCATGACACCATTGTGGCTGAAAATCTGCAGCTCAGGCATTGAAGATGTATTTGTTTCATGATTAAATTTTCTTCTGTTCGGATGATTATGTAAACTTTCTGCTTGAGCCTCGTAATTCACACAGCAGTGTACTTTAGAGGTGGAGTTTATTCAAGAGGGATTCATTGCTCAAAGTATGCAATCCTTTCAATCTGACTGACTGCTGTGTGCAGTAATCAAGAATCTGACTGTGGCTTCAGAGACTGGCAGTTCAATACTTAATTCTCTTTCTCTCCCTTGACAGACAAAATTGATCAGAATATGTTACGATTGAAGTGTATTTTTCATGGCCAAATTTATAGAAAAGCATAGTAGAAGTACTCCCAATTTGTGCTAAAAGATAAGGATGCATTACACAGAATTAATCATGTTTCGTTGAAACAAAAATATTTCTTTAGAATTGTGTGAATTTCTTTAACTTGAAAAATGAAACTTACTGAAAGATACATCATGGCCTAATCACAGTATGTGTTACAGCCTAACCACGTTTTTTTCTTGTTTTGCAGCCGGTTTGAATGGTAGAGGAGGACGTGTGCCCCACAGAGATGATTACTGGGACTACTATACTGAACAATGAGAATGCTGCCGACAACATGGTCATCAGTTGAAGCAGCAGAGATGATAACCCTTTCAACAGATGCAGCGTAAAAAATGTCAGGACATGTCTGGGTGATAGGAAGATTCTGCAGAACAAGAAAATCCAGCATAATTCTTTTGGTTTTGTTTTGTTTGTGTGCAGTTTTGTCTGACAGTTATCACTCAATGATAGTTTGTACATTTGCTGTCTGATTGTATATGTATCATTTTCCCCTTCATTTGTCTCAAGTCTCCCTTATAAAAAGGTAGATTTTTTTCATACTGTCTTAGGGAAGGCCGTGTGTGTGTGTGTGCGTGCATGCGTGCGTGCGTGTGTGTGCGTCGCGCGCGCGTTTTAATCATCATAATTGGAATGAGATTATGATTATTGTTTGTTGTGGGTTTTTTTATGGGGGATGGAGTGTCATCAACATTGTACAATTTTTTTCATATTATTGTGATCACTGTCAAATGTGTTGGATGATGTCAATTAATATGACTGTTGTAGTTTTGAAACTGTTGTCGCAATAATTTCTTCATTTTGAGGTTTTGTTAACATTATTATTTTAAGAAGAAATTAGACATTGGGAACATCAACCTTTTCATCACCACTTTCAAAAGCATGTGAGCATTACCTAGCCACAAAAATGACAGCCATGTTTAGCCCTGTTTATGAGTATGCACGAATGAAGAATTTGAAAGTATAGAGAACTACAATAATCTGAAGGAATGAGACTACTGAAATGCATATACCACCATCTCTGTTGTTGTTGTTGTTGTTGTGTTGTTGTTTGTTGTTGTTTTTCCAGTTTTATGCACATTGATGGGAAAATGCATTGGTAGAGATGATTGTAGGTGGACTGCATACAGTGATTAGACTTGAGGGCCAAACATTTCTCTTTTTTTTTTTCCAATGAAATCCTTAGCAGTTATTCTTGAATACTGAAAACACCATTTAATCTGAAAAGGAGAGAAAGTGAATATTTGATTTCTTATGCACAAAATCAAAAACCATACTTAACCTGATCGTGTCTCATCAGCCAAAATTTCTTGTAGCTGTCTATGAATCTCACTTGATCTGCATGTGATTGCCTTTCTCTTTATGTAAATTGTAATGTTCAATTTGCTTTTAGGTGAATGGACTCAGTCTTGCCATTTTTCTTAAAGGGTATTGAAAGGTTATTATTGTTGGAGAAATGCAGCACTGGAATTATTTTGTATATATTTTGACTATTTTTACATCAATGATTACCCACCATTATCTGTTGTTCAGACTCTTAATGTTGAGTTCTCTTATTAATTTTTTGTGATTTTATATGTCATCATGTCTTCAAGTGTACTTTTTACCCATTTTCATTCTCCCCCCCCCCCCCCCTGTTACACACAAATATATATAAAGCCTTACTGTTTTCATAATTTTCCATGAGGCACTTTTGCTGTGGTAGTAATTTATTTTTGGCATTTATTCTTTATATGTTCATTGAAAGAAGTATTTAGTTGTTAGTAGTTCCATGCATTTTCATTGATGTGGTTAGCAGAATGAGTAAGTCGATGATTTCAAGTTTTAAATTGTTGACCATCCCTTGAGCAGTTTCTGTCTAGCCAGTAGTTTGGACTGCAGCTGTTATCTAAAATGGGTATTTTCTTTTTACATCATTCATATTTTTTTTTCTGAAAAAAAAAAAGTACTACATCAAAATGTAAGTATACATCGTAAGGCGTTAATGTTGGTGGAGTGTATGTTTTCAAATTGATATGTACTTACATTCCTGTGTGAAGTGAACAATTGACTTCATAGAGCTGGAAATGCAACTCACCGTTCCTTCTCCCTAAAATGTCAACTAAATCATGGAAGCTGCACATTTCAGGTTGCATGCTCTAACAGAAAGAGAGAGGAGAGAGAGAATGTAGTCGATATGATGAGATGGAGGTATCAGGGGACCGCGTATGTTTGTTAACAAACTGAGAAACTTGAGAATGATCATCGTTCTTGACAATTTCTAGTCTGCAAACATGAGATTATGTTTGAACAAAATTTTGTGTGATCTGACCTTTTCACTGCCAATGCCACCTGTAAATATGGATGGTATGCCACCTGTAAATATGGATGGTATGCCACCTGTAAATATGGATGGTAATGAAAGTTTGTTACAGTTTTGTTCTCTTAAAAATCTTGGTCTGCTAATGAGCCATCCCAGGTATTGGTTTGTAATTTAATCAAGTTATGGTTTTGACATCTTGCTCAAAAATGATTTCTGCCTTGTGAACTTTAGGTCAAATTATAGTACACAGTATAGTAATTGCAGTCTGGCATTGTGGGCTTCGGTATGGTAGTGAAAAGGTCAGTATGCCTGGAAGGGAGTGTTTGTGAGAGGTCATGGCAAGGATGTTGACAGTGGAATGACTGAGACTAATGAGAATAGCTATCATGAACACATGGTTAGCTGTGGCTCCCAAGTGCCTGTTGAAGGAGTGTGTGTGTGATGGACCTTGTCAAACTCTACAACTCCACAGTCTTTCAGTGTTGTGCACTGTGTAGTGATGTGACTTCTTGTAGACTGTCCTTTCATGGATCCCACTGGATTCCTAATGTGATGAGGTGCATTTACTAGGTATGTTAGATCACTTTAATGATATCCATTGGATTACCTCTTTGACTGAGTGAGGTGTCTTCATAAGATCCAGCTGGATCTTTGTTATGCGATGCACCACTGGATGTAGTGGTAGCTAGCATATTGATTTTTTTTTTCAAATGATAGCAAGTGCCCTTGTGTATGAATATGTGTGCTGAGTTGGTTGATGTTTTCTTAAATTTGTACTGGCATTTTTTAACTGTAAATATTAGATAATGGTATGGGTTGGTTATTAGCAGGGGGTGGCTAAGAGGGACAGAATGTTTTGAATGCATTTATGTATTGGGCACTTGGGGATGATGGGGGTAATCTGTACATATTTGTGTACATAGGTGTGTGTGCATCCGTAACTTTAATCATGATGTTTGTGGTTTGATAGTTTATGATACAAGGTATGCAGGGAATTTGAGAATAGCTGTATTTCTTCTTGTATGTCTGAAATCAAATGCAGTGCGTTATATTATTAGCATGGGTAAATTTGAAGTCAATCCTTTTTTAGTTCATGTTTCATCAGGACTTTGAGAAGAAATTTGTTGATTTTATCAGCAACATATCAGTTCTTTCATTGTCTTGTACTCGAGACTTGTCTCCTGTTAGTGTGTTTCCGACTCATTTCATTGATTATTTTGTTTTACATGTTTTGTATTATTCCATTCTTTTTTCATTTTCATTTTTCATTTCAGTGCACAAAGAATGGTGCAAGATGTCATCAAATCCACTTGTTATTTGATTCTTATGTTGATGCTGAAAATTGCATTTAAAATGATGCCAGAGATGATTGTTGGACCTAGTTTTCCATGTGCCTTCAGAGTGCAAGTTGTATTCTTTCTGATATTACAGTGCAGTATAATACTGGCATTTGAAATACTTTCCTCATCTTGTTTGCCATGTTTTCTGCATTTTCTCAGTGTGTCAATTAGTACTCTCATTAGAAGGTTTATTGTCAAGTAAGGTACTACATTCCTTAGATGGTCTTATTATTATCAGTTAACCATTTCACACTCATAATGCCTCACCTCACCACAGTACAACAGAAACGTTAGTCCATGATATTACATCGCACCACTTCACCCAGTGATTTCTATCGCAGACTGGCTTTTCCTCTCTTACTGCATAAAGTCATAAACTCAATCAGCCAAGTCAGTCAAGATTTTTTTTAACATTAGGAATATTAACGAATATGATTAATGTCTTCTGTGCCACACGCTGTGTAGAATACACCAAGTGACCCATTCTGTGCTCTGTGCGAAATCTGTACATGAAACAATGTGTGAGCTTTTCCCTCACAGCCATAGTGGCTTAAAGATGCTGTGTTGGCATGTTACAAAAATCTTTCTCTGTAGTTTCTTATAAGTAGACAGCAGTATGCTTGTCAGTGTGATCGTGTTTGTGTGAAAATGTGGAAAAAATTCAAAATGCTAGGCTTTTTAAAAGAAAATTTAATCAGTCAAATGCAAAAAGGTTAAGGTAAGGTATATTTCTTTGATGGTGTGATTATTAAAGATTGCTACAGGGTGATCATGTTCTAGAAATATTTTCATTGCTTTTTAAACATCAATCAATCATGTCGAGCTTGCTCGGCTATCCATGACACGTTTCCTCCATCCTTCTCTGTCAGACATTGCAGTAGGTAGTTCATCATACTGACAGCCCGTATCATCATCAGTTTGTCGATGAAGGTCTTCTTTGGACGATCCTGGTCTTTGTTTGCCGTGACTGGGTCTCCATAGTAGAACATCTCCCACCAGTTCTTTGCTATGCCAGTAGTGTCCCGCGAAGCGCAGTCTTTGTAGACTTATTGATTTACTGATTGGTGGGATCTTACCATATAACTCTTTGTTAGTTGGATGTTCTCTCCAGGATTTGTTCAGGGCTGCATGCAGCATTTGTGTGTATGCTTATTTTAGATAAAAATGCTAATATATATTGAATTTCAACAACCTGTTTTACAGAAAATGCGACCGTTTCATCTTTGCATCTGAACACTGAATTGTGTTTCTTCAGAAACTTTGACCCAACTGAGAGAAAAAATAAGATGAATTATGTAACTCAAGTGAGAAAAAAACAAAAAATTTAAAAGCACAAACCTGCCTTAATTTGACACAGCAGTCATATGAAAGCATTAGTGCTATGATAGCTTGACTCGTGTTCAGAAACAGCTTAATTGATCGTGTTATAGACGTCCCTCTGGTGGATCATATAGATCACTTTTTATTGTCATCTTTAAAATCAGCCCATGAGAAAGTAAAAAACATCATCTCAGTATGAATTTCAAGCTTTTGCTCATCTTGCCCATTTTGGCAGTGAAGCAGGCACCTTGCGAATTTAGTGTATGGTGCATCAAAGACTTGCAGCAGTGGCTGCTTATTGCATCGTCTTGTTTTGTTGCATGTGTTGATTTGGGATAAGAGAGGGAGGGCCTTTTTATACATATTTTGCAAAGGCTGGGAGGTAGTTTTGTAAAACACATTTTAGTATCTTGTCCATTTTTAAAATCCATTGTCAACATTTAGTCTCAACAAAAACGTCTTTGTACACATGCTTATTGTACTTTACAATTTCTATAATCATCAGGTCATGAAAAACTATAAGAAGAATTATAATTCGCAAGTATGTTTTTCGTGAATGGTTTTAATTTATATTTTGTATTGTGGTTGGCAAGCATTTAACTGTTAAAGATAGCTGATGTTGTTAGCAACATTCACTATATTTCAGTGTTTTACCCTCGTCTAAATCTTTACCTAATAGTTTCACTGAACTGTGTCTTGGATTGTTGTAAGATAAATGATAATGAAAATGTGCTTATAAGTCCTGTTTCTTTGTACATATCATTCTGTTTTCTTGGTTTACCGGAGATTTTTGTGTGTTGGTTGCCAGCAATATTGCTTAAAAATCATAACCACCGTTGATGTTTAGAAGCAGTTTAGTTAATCTGCAAAAACACAATGTCAATAATTTCTGCTTTTCATTTTTAACTCTTTTCAGTGATCGCATGGTTCTATTTTTGTGTAAGCATGTGTGTGTGTGACCATGTTGTGAGTTGTAGTTGTCATTTTGTAGTTACTAGTCTGATTCACTAGGTGCCTCTTCACCCTTGGACAATATCTGAGAACTCTGCTGTGTCAATCAACTCTGATCTGAGAAATCACAGTTTGTGATAAAGATAATAATTTGGGGTGATAACAAACTGGGAACTGTGGTTTCAAGCATGGAAATGTGTTTATCATCATTTGCCTTCATGCAAAATGTACAGCTGAAGGACGCAGTGAATTGTATACATGTTTTTTGATTGGGTGTCATTTTACAGGTATTGTGTAGTCAAGGGTCTCCTTTGTTCAGCAGGTTTCTTGATTGAGCATTATTTTGCTGCCAGGTATCGTGTTGTCAGGGGCTCTTCTATGTTCAGCAGCAGCCATGTTGTGATAGATGAGAAATCCTACATGTCTGCTCACCTTTCACCTGTGATCAGGTGACCTACAGCAAATCCTAAGTCATTTGTGTTGATCTGAATCCACATCAGTGGTGTGCATGTGTGTTTATGTTGTTGTGATTGATGTTCCAATATCTGTGTGGTGTTACACTTTGTTCTGAAGATAATTATTTAGTGCCTTTTGTACAATCTTTTGTACAGTTACTCGTTTTTGCCAAATGACAATTACGTAACACTTTCTGTCTAATCCACTCAGGAATTTGATTGAAGTTGATTGGCACCTCTTTTCTCGGTTACATTATGTGTGGCTTGTCTCGTAAGCAGTTCCTTTCATTTGATCTTATTTTTCTTCAGTTACGTTTTCAAAACTGGATGTAGAACACAAAATCTTTCTGTAATTGGACTGAAATTCTTTTTTTTTAAAAGATTTGGGAGGGTGGGTTACAAAATACTTCAGTTACCATAAAGGTAAATGCCACAATTCTTTGTCAAAGAAAACCTGTTCAAAAGAGAGCTGGTTGTACATCGGTAATTGTGACGAGTGTGTGCGTGTGTGTGTGTGTGTGTGTGTTTCTGTCCCATCTTTTGCTCTGCTCCTGTGTGTCATTGATCCTATGCTGCTACTTTTAGATTCTCCAACACATCTCTAGACCCATTTAAATCAAGCTCACCATGACAGATTAGCATGAAGGATCACAGAATCTTTACCAATTTTTCACAATGCTAGTGTCAGCCAGGCCCGAGAGATACAGGCACCTGGTGCTGGTCAGGAAATTTGAGCAACACCCTTTAAATGATGTATTTGTAAAGAGGACAAGTTTTGACAGTGAGGTCCAAGTCTTCCCAGCGAGTCCATTGCATACTTAACTGTGGGTAGGAACCTGTCCACGTCAGACTTTTTGATTGCTGGGGATTTGATCCCATGACCTAGTTGGTAATCCATTATGCTAACCATTTCAGCATGTTGACGTAATTATTAAAAAAATCTAGATGCCAGTCAGAACAAATAAACTTATAAATAAGAATAGCAAAATAGGACAAGTACGTAAAAGAAAACGTACGTTATGATTTGACCAATTTCTTCAAGACTGTTTACTATTAACGTTATGTATATCCAGTTATAGTGGTTGTTATTCTCTCCCATGGAGACATTTGATAAGGTGCACCTCAATTGCTGGGAAAAGAAAGGAAATTTTTGAAACGAGATCCAACAGTATATTTTGTTTTATTTCCAGAATCCAAAATAAGTGTGACTGCCCGCATTTAAGCGAACAGGAACCAGAAAAAAAACAGGAAAAAAGAATCAGAACACGTATTTAATATATAACCAAATAAGACAGGCGCCTGTCTTTGGTTGTATTAAATAAGTGTTATGGTTCTTTTTACGTTCTTTTTCTGGTTTCTTTTTATTTCCAGAGTTTTTTTTTTTCATGTTTTTGTCGTTTGATATATGAACTTAAACTTTGTTCAGTACTGTTTCAGTGCCTTTCAACCAATTTGCAAATCATTATTTTTTCTTTACTGTTTTGGAACAGCTTTCTTTCACAACCTTTAAAGGTTCTTGTGTCCCAAAGTGACAAGATTATTGTAATGAATTTGATGGATGTGCTTGTCCACCTTCAGTGTGTGGTATGACTTTTTGTGGTGCTTGTTGTTCACTGGATGGGTCTGTAAACATTCACAAACAGTATGCTTTTGTCAATAAAATCATGAAAACCATGGACTAGTGCTCTGAGTGTGTGTGCATGGGGTAAATGGTGAAATCAATAAACTAAAACGATGAAAGTGTGCAAGTAAAAACTAAACCTGGTGAAATTGTGCACAAGTGTGCTATTGCTTGATTTTAAATCCTTGATACATTAATGCTGCAGAGTCAATGTCAAAATGCTGGTCATTGTGAAGTTTATGAAGTCTACTTACAAAGAAATGGTAAAGGAACCAAGATTTCACCCTTATTCAAAAATTTCAATGATTCGAGTTTCTCAAGATGGCATCTTCATGTTAACGATAAATTCTGTACATACCAACGCCGCAGATGCTATGTGATAAAGAAGATCCTACTTTGTCATTATTTTTGTTTAAAGCCCAGCCGACTGCGTAGAGCTACTGTATCAGGACTGTAACCGTTTCAAAACATACACAATACTTCAACAGGAAAACAAAAAAGAAACGACAATTAAGTACGCATATCAGTGCATTCAAGCACATAATCTACGGAGATGCCTCTGGCGTTGACCACTCCGTCCAATTATCACACACAGGGGGTTTAAAAAATATACCTGAATACAAATTTAAACATAACTAAAAACACTCACACGTAAAAACAGGCCTAAATTACCTAAATAGCTTTTCATCTCACCCCCCCCCCCCCCTCTACCCCGGAGTCAAAAATGCACTTATCATTATTGCTGTTGTTGTTTAAAGCCCAGCCGACTGCATAGATCCATATCATGCTATAGCCGCTTCAAAACACAAAACTTCAACAGCCAAAAAAAGTTAAATACACATATCAAGGCATTCACGCATGTAATCTAAGGGCATGTCCTTGGCGTCAACCACCAAGTCCAACCTATCGTACAGGGGATTTAAAAAACATACCCAAATACAAAGTTAAGCATACCTAAGGAAAACAAAACATATATAACAATGGGCCTGAAATTACCTAAAATTGCTTCCGCACATCTCACCTCCCTAGAGCTAAAAATGCACCCAATACATGTACCCAATTATCAATCCTATGAAAATGTATGTAAGACTTTATTGAACACACACAGGTAAATGGACCAGCAAAGCATAAAATGATAGGAAGAAATAACACACACAGGTAAATGGATCAGCAAAGCATAAAATGATAGGAAGAAATGACAGAAAGCAAAGGAACGCGCAGAAACAACAGAGTGACAGAAAAGAGGAAATTTCTGCACAGAATTTCCAGAAGGTGGGGATACTATTATACTGAAAGAGCCCCCAGCATCCCCACTGGGTGGGGGCAATACACTTAACACATGTATCCAATTATCAATCCTAAGAGACTTCATCAAACATGTACGGGTGAATAGACCAACAAGGCAGAAAATTATATGAAAAAATGACAGAAAGCAAAGGAACAAGGCAGAAACAAAGAAAGTGATACAAAAGAGGAAATTTCAGCACAGAATTTCCAGAAGGTGGGTATACCGGCATCGTCATGGAATGAAATAGGAAGCTGAAGGACAGGAAGAGGCAATGAAACAGTTCATATCAATACAGACAGTCTACTTCACATAAACAAAATCTCAATGTGAACAATTTGTGCCTTCAAACATCCAACACTGGGGAAAAAAAGGTTGATTTTCTAGAGAGAAAAGATGCAATAAACACTAACAGGAAAACAACACTTCATAAACTGTTTATTTCTAAGCATTTATGAAATGAAAGAATATTTTTCAGGTGTTCATATTTAAAAATGAAAAATATAAGTGGGAATGTCAAGTTAAATTTTCACAATGAAACTCAATCCTTGTGTAACAAAGAAACTTGTCCAAGCAAAATGTACATGACAGTAACCAGGCCAGTTTAATACAAATCCCATTTTAGTAAACATAACATATCTTACCAGTGGGTAAGCTGGACAATTGCGAGAGACCATGCAAACTGCAAGATACTTAATAGGGCGGTCAAGAAATTGGAAAAATGACATCCACTGCCATGTGCCGCTACCCCTATCCCACTGCCTTGCATCTTCCTCTATGACTAAGTACTCTGAAGCGTTAAGACCCTGCTCTCTGCATTCCACACAGCCTTTCTTTGTATATCCCCCCTTTAAATTTATACACAAGCCACCACCACCTCTACCAACACATACAAAACAAAAGAATCAGTTTCACACAATTTTCTGATGTGCCTCAAGAGACTTTATTCAAAAATAAAACGCCCACATAAATGTTAAGCAAATACATGACATAATGGATTGTGAAATACACTCCATACATCTCCCATCCATGCACATTTAAAAATCTTGAATGCTTGCACACCGGACAACAATGGGAACAAAGTCAACAGAAAACAGAACTTTGTCTAAAACTACTCTGACAAAAAATCAAACAGTTGTAAAAAAAAATTCAACAACAAAAACATGTAAACATATTACAGACACGCACTTTTTTTTCCACCCACCATTTTATTTTTCAAGTCACAGAATTTTTAGAAATGGGATCACAAGTTATCTACTTACAGCTTCATTAATTTTTTACGTTTAGATATACTTTCTTATTTAAGTTTTCTTTTGACAAATAAAGTGACTGAAAGAACCAGCATAGCTAGACTTGAGCATTTTTCATCTAGGCTGTTTCATAAATGCATCAATCCGCCAAGATTGTCCCAAACAAATTTTTAGAAAAGCACATCATTCATTGTCTCTCTCTTGTGTTTATATACTGTAAACTGTATAAAGCAAACAGTATAAAGCAATCATTTTTCTGCATTATAAAAAAGTTTAAGTCCCAAAAGATAACAACAGCTTCAGAAGAGACAACTTCATAGCTAGTCCAAATTTAAATCCACTTTTTCATCCACACCTACATCAGCATCACTGGCAGTAATACCAAAGTAACAAATGAACTATTTCCTCTCATCCCACCTTCCATCCAAACTACCCATCTAACATCACCACCCACTCTAACCCAACTACCCTCCATGTAAGATCATCAATGCAACACATGGACCATTTCCTCCTTGTTGATGAGGTGGTTGGTTTTATTGACAAGACTCATGAGCTGGCTTAGTTTGGCAGCCCATTCGTTCAGGACATCGCTGGGGTCCTTGTGGGGAGTGAACTGCACCACACCTGCCAGTCGGTCCATCTTGGCTTCCACTGTGCCATTCACCACTAGGTTGGACAAAAACTCTTCAGTTTCCTGTGGATAACACAGCCTAAATTAGGCAAACATTCATTCAAGGGTGGGCTACATAGCAAACATCAATTCAATGGTCAGCTACATACAACTACCTTAAAAGATTCAGAGTACGAAGTACAACACAACCTCACTGCCAAAACTCTCCTGTAAGGTTACAAAACTATAATGAGGCATTAAATCAATGCACCTTATGGTTGAAACTTTTGTAAAGTAAAATCATCACTGCAATACAACACTACGTCACTTACACACTGAACAAAAACTCTAGTTTCCTTCTAAGACCACAGATCACCACTATGCATTACATCACTTCATCACCTCTGGCATACTGTTGCTGTTTGGTTCGATCAAAAGGCATTGCAATGCTGTCAGACTGATAAATGTCAGAATTGTCTTCTGAATCATCTCAGAGTCATTCGTAAGTTCTTGAAAACCTCGCATGCTTTCATAGGTCAAAAATGCACAGGACTGTGAGACAGTCCTGGCATCGCCATTTAGGTGAAAACCATTTTCAATTCTCAGAAAAATAAAGCCAATTTGGTGAGAGTTGCATATGTCACCAATTCGTATGAGGGAAGCCAATCACTTTTATCAATCGAGACTGACAACATTTGTCAGTGCTTCTTTCTTATTCACATTATGCTGAAACATGTGACCAACTACCTCCATTAATTTTACATCTGTGTGAGTCATATAAGGCTTTGAGAGCTACGTAATTTTTTACGCTGGCAGCACTGAGCAGTCAAGAGGTTACAGCAAAGCATATGAACAGAAACAATACTTTCTGAAACAGATCTAAAAATGGTTACTGATGTAGCAATAAGCCACTGAAAGAATGTAACAAGTATCATCAATAAGTATTATCCTTTTCTCTTTGGTTTGTTATTGTATACTGACTGCACAGCAAGTATCATCAATAAGTATTATCCTTTTCTCAACTTACCCCATCAGCCAGATCCAACAGCTCTGACATTCTCTTCATGCGGATTCGGGTGTAGTACTTAGCCATCACACGGATATTCTGCAGAAAAGAAAACAAACTTAAGTGCCCAAACAATCTGCTCCATTTCTCACATTACCCAGCAAAAGTATTCATTATATACACATATTACCTAAACCTGAATACACATGTAAATATAACTCGGGACACTAAAATACATATAAAAATGGTGTAAATTACTTAAAATTGCTCCTGCACATAACATTTCCCTTGAGCAAAAATGCAATCAATACATGTACCCAATTATCAATCCTAGGAGAAAGTGTATAAGGCCTTATAGAAGACATACAGGTGAATGGACCATCAAGGCAGAAAGGCAGAAAGTGATAGGAAAAGATGACAGAAAGCAAAGGAGCAAGGCAGAAACAAAGAGACTGACAGAAAAGAGGAAATTTCTAGCACAGAATTTCCAGAAGGTGGGGACAGTTTATACTGAAAGAGCCCCCACTTCTGTTCATCCCAGAATTTATTCCCAAACCTGATGGCAATGACTTAACACTAGACCTATACAACAGGTGTACTTCAGTCAAACACTATAATTTACCAGGCATGAAACTGTCCTCTTTTAGGCAGAAATCCCTCTGTTTCCTTTCTTGTTTTGTTTTGTTATGTGTTGTTTTGTTTTGTTTTGTTTGTGTTGTTTTGTTTTGTTTTTACAGTTCCTCACTTTTTTTTTTTTTTGCCTTCAAATGTGTTTGTGTCTGGTGCTGAATATCAGTTGTCACTGATCGTATTAAAAAAAGTTAATTTCCTTTATGTTACAAGCATTTTTCCAAGTGTTTGACACCATTCTTAAATGCTGTACCATTTAGCTTCAAGGGTCTTTACCCTCAGACTACTGCACCTGTGGCCCCCAGACACCTGCCTCCACCCTCCCCCCCTGTTGTTGAGCATCACTTGGTTTTCATGCTTGGTTTACACTATTAACAAAACAAACCTGGAAACAATTACTGAGCTATCAATCAATGCTAACTGCTGTGATAAGTCAATTTGGTGCACAAGCAACTCACATGTTCCACGACCCTGATTTTGAGGTCTGACCACCTCTTAACCCCATTTTCCTGTTTTGGGTTGAAGACATGGGTGGGAGGGCTGTTAGCTGTCCCTGTCTTCATATCAGTCTCAAAGTTCTGGCACAGCATTTTCCACTGGATCAGTTCCGGTGTTGTGAAGCATTTCAGAAGATCCCTGTTGCAATATGGAAAAATGTAATAATAATAATATATTTTATTTATATAGCGCAAAATCTTGATAAAATCAAATCTAAGCGCATGCATACACACAACCATAGCTTTCTATTGAATGTATAATCTTTCTTCTACAAGCCCCGTTTACAAGTCCTCATTAAAGCAATACATATCAAAAACTGACACATTATCACATGTACAACCACAGCTGTATGCAAACTGTAATTTCACATCCTCTCTTCCCCTAACTCCTCAAAGCATCTCATAATTACAATTTATTACGAACACACGCATGTCGCTAAACTATTTATAGGAAGATCCAGCCATAAATATTGTCAAAGGATAAAGCTTATCAAGTGATTTTCACATTTTGCGAGTTTTTGCAAATATTCATTGTTACATGTATTACTAAACATCATGATAAAAGATCTGCATCAATTACCCTGAAGTCATTGATTATATATGTACATGATTACAGCATTTCTATTGTATGTCTAGTTCTCTTTTTTGTTGTTGTTGTTCTTTCTGTTGTTTATTCCTCTGAGTAAATTTTGTATGAATTAAAACTTACAATGATTCCTAGTTTCCCAACAAAGAAAGTAATAAACAGTTTTCAGCTGAACCAATTTTGAAATGACTGATATAGGAAGATCAACTGATGTTCTCTCTCTCACTCACACACACACACACACACACACACACACACACACACACACACACACACACACACACACACACACACACACACACACACACACACACACACACACACACACACACACACACACACAACACACACACACACACACACACACACACTCAAAATGATATACAACACATTAAAGGGAAGAAGAAAAACATGATGGAGACTGACAATATCATTATGCCTGTACTCTCACGATGGAGACTGACAATATCATTATGCCTGTACTCTCACGATGGAGACTGACAATATCATTATGCCTGTACTCTCACGATGGAGACTGACAATATCATTATACCTGTACTTTGGGATCTGTTCCAAGGCCTTGTCCTCCTTTACCCTGTGGATCAGATCTGATTGCTCATTGTCGTAGGGAGCCAGCACCAGGTACAACACTACACATTTTAGGGCCTGCACATGCAACACAAATATTTACACAACTTATTTAATATCATTTGTACAGCACAAACAATGGCAAAAAGAGATCATAATACCAAGTATTATACATATACACATTATCATGCACCAAACATGTGCATATGCTGAACAGTCACAGGCTTGAATGTATACAGTAAAACGTCATCTATAGTATAAAACTGTGCACAGAAGACTATACTTCATAAAACAAGTTCTACCTTTCTCACAGCACTGCCCAATGTTCCAAGCCTTTGTTGTAAAATGTATTATTTTCAGACAACCATACAGTCAAATATGTATGTGTCTGAGTGGACATTATCAGTCATCACAATATTATGCACACCTTTATACCATGACAAGAATAAGTCAGACATCTCTCACACAGAAGACTCTACAAGCATAGTGATAGTGATGGAAATGAACTCACCTCCTTCATTTTGTCCTTGTTCTCTTTGATCTGAGGTGTGTCATAAATAGCCCTGTAGTGCTTGCAGATCTCCAGGTATGACCCTTCATGTTCATCCAGCTCGATCATCAGTTGATAGAACTTCAACTTCAGGTCCTGCATCAAAACACGTTCAACCCATTATATATCCCATTAAGCTTAGTGCCCCATCCAGAATGGCAACAACTGCTAAGAACCAAACTGTTCACATCTAGAAATACTTGAATGCTTATTCCCTGCTCCAACCCCCACACCGGCCTATGTTTGAGTATTTTGCACAAAAAGATTGTTTATTTTTCCTGTTGGTCAAAATAAGGCATTTCTTTGAGTGTAATATCATTTTAAGATATTTCAGTTTGTTCAGTTTTCCTGTTGGTTAAAATAAGGCATTTCTAATGGCCAATCTTAACCCTTTGACTCCCACACCCTATCCACCAACTGCAAAATGTTAACTCTGATTGATTCCCTCACCCTATCCTGCAGGAAGCAGGAAGCTGGTGGACAGGGAGAGGAAATCAAAGGGTTAAGTTTTTGCTCTGCTACCATGGTTGGCAAAGCAGGATGCTGGTGGACAGAGTGTGGGAGTCAAAGGGTTAAGATAAATCAAACCTCCACTAACAGCCAATCTGTGCTGCATAAAAAATCATTGTTCCTCAAAAATGTTTTTTCCATTTTTTTGTATGGACCTCAGTTATATGCAGGCCATGAAGACCTTGTTTATTTCTTTTCCTTCTTATTTTTCTGTTTTGATTACTTCACATGTCTTTCTTACTGTCCCTCAAAAATCAATGTGCTACAGTGAACCATCCCAGAATCACTGTTCATAAGTGAGGCATAATGAAGTATCAATTTGACTGCTTCAGCAGAAAAGCACGTAAAGGGAAATAAACTAATTTCTATCAGCAAAACAAGCCAAAAACAACCATGACCTTACTACTAATTAATACTCTTGAGGTCAGCAGGCATATAATAAAGGACTGGTACATAAAGTCCCATTTAAAGCATCTCCACTGAGAGTGAGAAGGCGTTATCCAGCAAATACTGACAGCTAGGGAAAAAAACAACTTGTTGCATGTTAACTTCTAAGTTTCATACGCCTCAAACACTGCCAGTGCTTTTCGTGTATAATTTAAATGACTTCCCCCTCCATCCATCCATCCATCCATCTCCCCTCCCTCACAAATATTCAACAGTAGCACATAAAAACAAAACAAGACAACAACAACAAAAAACAAACAGGCACCTGGCTCATGAGACCTTAAATGTAAAAAAAAAAAAAAAAAAACTTTAAGAACTCACCTTGGATTCAGCATCATCAAAGAACTTGGTGCTGACTTTCTTGCTGATGATCTGCGTGCGGATGTAGTCTTTTTTGGCCAGACAAAGACGCATCTGTTCCAGGATAAAGTCCACCTTTTCTTTTTTCTCCATGGAACCGAATGTCTCCACCTAGACATTTAAGATGAAAATACCATTAGCAAATGATTAATACACCAGTTCTTTTTCTCCATAAGTCAAACACTTGCACCAATAACAAAGATAGACACTTATCATCACACATCCGTGTGGCAATTTTACATTCTCTTCCACAGAGCCAAATGATATGTTTGGAAATGAAGATGAATACATATTACAATGATGTAAGCATATAGTCCGATGGAAAAAAAAAGTCACTTCCTTCGAGTTATCACTTTCTCAGGACAAATTTCATTACCTCTATGGAGTCAAAAGTTTTGTTTATATTTAATGTCACATAAACAGGTAAGGCTGTTTTACAATTCAAGATCACTAAGGAGTGAGGCAATACAGTAGTACAGATCGCATTACTTCCAGGCCAACACTTACATGGAGCGTACTCTCTACTCCCCTTATTGTTTTATCTTCCAAGCCCTGAACAAGATGAGGTAACCACTCACAAAACACAGTTTTTGATCAACTTGTAAGCAGACCCAGATCAGTGCAGTTCAGTTTCAGGTAGACTTGCCACTACATCACACACGATAAATCTGTACATGCATGCATGTGTCTGAAAAAGTTCTTCTTTTCCTCTGCTCAACTGTTTCCAAAAGTCTGACAGAGGGTACCAAACATTTTGCAATTCAACCAGCAACTTGTCAGACAATGAATGCACTAATTACAGTCCAACAAAAAATATGAAAACCTTACCTGCAGCTCCTGCAATATATCTGCAGCCTCTGTCACCTTTCCTCCATCTTCTTTGATTTTGGCCAGTGTCCGTGTCAGTCTTGCACGTTCAATTTCAACATAAATCTGCATACACACAGAAAATCCAATGCTAATTTATCTAAAATGGTTACAGAGGAAAATAAATGAATACTTCTAAAAGATTTCAATACTAGTCACAACAAAACCTTTCTATGTTAATGACAACTCTGAAATCCTTTCTAAGTTAACCAATCTGTGCGTTCTTAAGAATCATAAAATGATTCCATTCCCTATTAACACAAATACTAATTGTAAAATATGGTCCATGTTAACACCAATATATATATGGTCGACTATTGTCATCATAAAGTTCAACCTAGCACTTTATTTGTTAACACAAATATTTGTGTGTATTATAATAGGGAATGATAAGTAAATGAAGAAGGAATGACTGTCAGTGATTGCCTTTGACTGGCAACACTGATGACACATGATGTTCAAAGTCTTTATAGGTAAGATTTATTACAGATGTTTTCAATGATTAATCATTAACTTACAAGTTTTGCTACAAATACGTTATAAGAGACTATATGTCTGAACCTTTCACTATGACCACAGACACATGTAGTCTGTGCTCAACTCTCAGGTACAGTCACAAGTAGATCCATCCAACCACTGACAAACCAAAACGGTTATCAACAGAAGGGGATCTGTCCAAGTTAATATATCACAAGCGTAACACGACAACTGACAGAGGACATCAGTGTTGCTGACAAACTTGTGGCCTTTTCAATGTGGATTAATGTCAAATATATACCTTCATATCCCTCATTCTGACAACTAACATGATTTTTGCTGTTAACTTGAACGAACCCTTACAGACCTATAAAGGCAGACACATAAGGTGATAATCATTTGCAGAACAAGGCCACACCTTTTCTGCACTGAAACACACACACACACACACACACACACACACACACACACACACACACACATGCACGCACACATGCACACACATACACACACACACAAACCTTTCACTCTCCCTCCTCCTCATTCTCTTTTCATACCTTGCCAGCAGTGACAGTACGCAGAGTGTCAATCAACTTCAGCTTTACGTCCATGGAAGGTGTTTTTTCCACATAGGTACAAGCCTCTTGAATCATCTTGGTCACTGCCTGCAAGTTGTAACCAAATGAAATGGACACAGTGACCAGACTTATGAAGTATAACATTTTTCCTTCCATCTAAAATTAGTGTTACAATGTTTAAGTCCACCAGACTTCACAGCGCCCACCCACACCCACCCACCCACCCACCACACACACACACTCACACACACACACACACACACAAACACACACAAACACACAGAAAACCAGCCTGACAAACACAGAAGTAGTACTTCTCCATGCCACTTCTCAGCTCTCCATAGTTCTGAATGTTACATTTACATAATGCTCAGAACCCCTTAACACTCTTGTGTGGCAAAATCCTACCTTCCGCTGTTGTCCCCAACAATAGTGTCAAAACCATAAGTGATAATCACGACAGACAATTTGTTAGTTGAGGTCCACAGACAGAATTATGTACAGCCAACAAATTGTTGTGTTGAGGTCAGAATTGTATTAACTGTGAGACCAATTAAAACTAAATTACACCAATGTATATTCCAAACAACAGTTTGAACTGTAACATTCACAAAAAAACGTTCCTTTGTCATTTCAACAAGTCTACTTCAAAATATAAAAAAAAAATCAGTAATAAGTTGATAATAATAATACACACACACACACACACACACACCACACACACACACACACACACACACACACACCACACAACAACAAACAAGACAAGAAGAGAGAGCGGACAGAGACTATGCAAACAAAAACAATTAATACATAAAGGACTTGAACTGAGCATCCATGCTACAGCTACAACAAAAATTCAATTGCTATACCATTACAGTGGAAATATGCAACAAAGTCTGAAGTCTAGTTACCAGCACACATCAAGCATCAATATGCACGACCTGAACATTTCATCTGTACAAATGTGCTGTTTTAGAGTTTGTAAAGGCATCAACTCACCTGCTTGATCTGCCCTCTCTTTTTGGTAAATAACACAATGTTTTCATTCAAAGCATCCCAGTTTTTTGCCTCAAAGCAATTCTTCACTACAGCCACAAGAATTTTTCCAGTAGAGTGAGTGTCCGAGGCCTGCACATAAAGTAGAAATGAAGTCTCATCATGCATACAATTTCTTGATGTTTAGCATACAACTACAAGCTACTAAATTAATCATTTAATGTCTATTACATGTTGAATACAGCAATTCATGGCAATTAGTTGACTGAATTACTATATCACAGAATGTCACATTACACAAATAATCAAAATAATAACAGTGATGTTTAAAGAATTCCAGACTTGTTATACAAACTCAGTGTTACCTATCAATGCCATAAATCTAAGGGTCACACATACACACACTGTGACACACACACACTCACCATCACAAGTAACCAAGTGTCAATTCACAACCACATCCTCACTCTTTCAAATGTGGAACAGAAATCACATTTCTGAACAGTTTACCAGTAATCAACATTAATCAATCTATTGCTTTTAAAGTGACTGGACTCAGTCCTTTACAACAAATTTAAAATAATAATTAGGCCTTAAAACTCGTATGGTATTTCTGTGACATCATAATCATATTGGTAAAAAATGTTTTGTTAATATCAATAATTACAAAATGATAGAATGATCAGTTCAATAAGAAAATGAATTTATCTTGATTAAACTCATGATACATCACATACACTACAGTGTAAACAAGTAATTAGTAGAACAAACAAATCAAAACGCTAAATCATCTTCTGTCCTTAAACATTCTACCCATTTTCACTTATTCAGCTGTTTAATGAAATACTGTTTTCCAAACAACTAAACTGCATTAAAAACTCCAAGATCACGAATACCACTCTCTCATCACTTACAGTTCGTGTCTGTTTCTCAAGTGACAGTAAAATGTCCAGAGCTTCCGTCAGTTTCCCTTGCTGAAACAAACACAAAAATAAAACTTATAAACAGTAACACCAAAGTTATGTCACACAGAAACATGGTATTAGTATTACTGCCAACATAAGCTAAAAGAAAAGTTTACAAATAAAATACATGCAAAAATAATTAAAAGCCAAAATTCCAGTAGCTGTGGAAGTTATAATGATTTGGAGTAAAATGTAGAATACTCAAGATTGTTACGTTTGTTTTTTTTATTAAAAAGCTCAATAAGGCTCTAATGACTACAGTGTTAATCACCACACCTATTATGACTGAACACTGTTTTTTTCGTATAAGTATTGTTTAGAGTCTGTGAGTGGAAAAATCAAAGCAAGTTTGCCAACAGGTAGGAAATTACCTATGTTTCTTCAGAACAAAATAAATAAATAATCAATCAGTATATGGCTTAAACTCAGTAAGTATTACAATTAATCATAGTTTTTTTTTGTTGTTTTTTTATTTTGAGTAATACATGCACTTGGGAGTCTGTGTGTGGCAAATTGGAAGCCAGAATTCCAGCTACTATGGACGTAATAGTACTCTCATACAGGTTTTGTTTTCAGCAGAATAAAGTAATCAATCAATTACCAAAACTATAACAACTGATCACACAGCTTTTCATGAGTAATACCTGAATCTGACCTGGCCAGTAATGATATGGCAGTGAAGCCTGGACATACAGAAAAGCAGATGAAAATGAAATCAAAGCAGCAGAGACATGGTTTTACATAAGGCTTCTTAAAAGTCAAACAGACCAATAAAAGAACAAGTGAAAGCATACTGAACGAGCTCGAAGTTCAATGCTGACCGATGACAGATATCAACTAAAGAAAAACGAAATACACTGGGCGCACAACCCACAACACTAACCCAACCCTAATACTATTAGGGTTGGGTTAGTGATGTGAAATGTGTGTAATAGCAACAGTTCTGCAAGGAAAAATTGAGGCCAAAGGAAATCCAGGCAGATCATCCCACCTCCTAATTATCCAGTTAATTACCAGGATTATTATGACAAATCATAGTTTTTAATGATGAGTATTACCCGAGTCTGATCCCGTCAGTAGTACTATATGGTTATGAAGCCTAGACATACAGAAATACAAGTGAAAATAAGATCGAAGCAACAGAGACATGTCCTACAAGCAGCTTCTGAAGAGTCAAAAGGACCGATAAAAGAACAAATAACAGCCTTTTGAACAAACTCACAGTCCAATGCCAACTGCTGGCAGAAATCAAGAAAAGAAAAATAAGATACATTGTCCATGCAACCCACAACACAACCCTACAGACAATAGCTTTGCAAGGAAAAGTTCAGGCCAAAACAAATCCAGGCAGACTACCCACCTCCTATATAAACGTCTACATCATCAGCAGTTTGAAGGTCTACGAAGTACCACAAAAAAAGTCAAAACCAGAACAAATGGAGGGAGAATTTGTTGTGGGTTGTGGCGTATGCTGCTGCAGCTACCACAGAACTTGATTCTCACGGGTAATGTGTGGATATCTGGAGTCTGTGTGTGGTAAATTACATGCCAAAATTCCAACTACAGTGAAAGTTAAAATGGATTTAGGATTGTTACGGAGTATTCTTTGTTGTTTTTTTAACTCATTAGTTAATTAATTACTGAGTTAATTACCAAAACTATTAAGACTAATCAGTTTTCATTATGATTAGTAATATACCCGAGTCCATCATTATGTGTGGCAAATTACAAGCCAGAATTCCAACTATTAATTATTATTAGTATTATAAAAAGAAGTTTTTTGAATCTTAAGTTTTGGCACAGTCAACCATATGAAAACTGTTAAAACTTAAATATCATTATAAAGCATTTTCTCTCCAATCTCAGTGACATTAACTAATTTCCTGAGAGACACCTCAAGCACTGAGCTACAGACGGTAAAAACACTACTATTAGTACTAAGAACATAGAAGCCCGGATGAAATTTAAAAAAAACAACAACTAAAAATGAAGAAAAAACAGAAATTATGTACACAGGTACAAAATCAAACATACATAACAAAGTAACTTCCAACACCATGATTATCTCAGACTGCACTTGTATAATCCTCAGTAAATCTACTAAGAATCTAGGTGTTTTTCTTGATAAATACCTGTCCATGGAAGCCCATATTTACTACCTGAGCAAAATTCTATATCTCCACCATGCAGAATAAGCACATCCAACTATTTCTTTCTGCTGCTGCCATAAACAAGCTGTTTGGATCTTTGATTCTAGGCTTGACCACTGTAATTCCTTCTTAGCTGGAATTTCTAATGATAAGCTATGCAAACTTTGATGAATCCCAAACAGTACAGCTCAACCGGTCCTACTGGAAAGCGAAAAATGCAGTACAAAAACACTCTTGCAAAAACTATTTTGGCTTTCATTTCCAGTCCAATTGAGAATTAAATTTTCACACTCATGTTTTCAATATCTAAATTTGGTTACCATGCCAACATCTACAACTGTTTCTGTCTTATAAATCTTTCAAAGCTCTCAAGTCTGAAATAGCTTTTCTCTTAACCGTACCTCGACTGTCTGTAACATCTCGCAGTCGCAGAAAGGCATCTTTCTCTGTTTTTGGCCCAACAACAGAGAACTCTGTCCCTGTGTCTTTATGACAAAGCAATTTTCTGCTTACTTTAAAAAACAACCCTCAGAACAACTCTGTTCAGTCATACACAGATCAGATATAGAGAGAGGTGTGTGCATGTGCGTGTGTGTGTGTGTGTGTGTGTGTGTGTGTGTGTGTGTGTGTGTGTGTGTGTGTGCTTGTGTGTGTGCGTGTGTTTCTGAAAGACTGCAGGTTACTTATCTGGTGATTTATACATTTTCTTTCTTACTTCTTTGGGGTTTTTTGTTTGTTTCTTTGTTTGTTCATCTCACTTTGCTTTTTGTTGTGCTTTTCTTTGATTATTATCACTACCACCTAAGCTTCATTTCTAATTTCACACTATGATTTGAACTCTTGATATTTTCATGAGCTACATTTATGCTGCACTGATCTGTTAGTGTGTGTATGAGACTGTTCATATTATATTAGGCCTAATGTATCAGTTGACATGGCAACCTTATCCCCTTCCCTTCTCCAATTAGGCCTAATGTATCAGTTGACATGGCAACCTTACCCCCTTCCCTTCTCCAAGAAGTTTTTTTCTCATGTACTACTACTAGACTGAAGTCACAAGTACAAAAAGCATTAGGCCTATCTGACATGGACCGTTTTCACTGATGAAATTATTATCATTAAAATCAAAATACGGAAATCTGGTCACATAGCCTACCTTGAATATAGATCTAGGCCTAATTTAAAATTAATCATGATAACAGGCCTACTACTGTGGCCTCTATGCTAGTACTACTTTTAATGTGTTTTATTGTTTTAACTGTGCTACCGTGTCGTAATTTGTGTTTCAGTATTAGTATTCTGAATAAACGAGTTGTAATAGATCTTTCTCTCCCTGTCAAAACAGTAAAACAACTACACAAGTGTCTAAAAGGCCAGTAAACCAATCAGTCCCTCGGCGAAATGAGACCCGATTCAGTCGATTGTCATGCAGACGTCTCTCCCGAGCGGATATGTAAAGCAGCAGCAGATGAGACAGTGTTTTCAGTGAGCCAGTGGATCAAAATTACCACAGCTTTCATAATTATTGCCATCATTACCTTCGTCAATTGTTCGCATTTTGGAATTTTTTCGTCAACAGTGGTACTGTAGTCCACGTCCATTTTTTGAAGCCGACCATCGGCAGTTGCTTCCACGGACGCCATGATGAATGAGCACAGTAGACTTACGGTAAAGTGCTCGTCATGGATAAAGGGAGTGCATTCATAACGCTACTAGCACTAAGGGAGTGCACCCGTATTTACAACCCGCGGAGGCGGTAATCATGAGTTACTCTAGTGCCGGTTGTGGCATGGTTTAAACCCAGACCAGAGTTCTTGCAATATCCCTTTCATTTATACATGGTGTATAATTCATGATTAAGAGTTCATTGTTTTGCTTTGAGTAGCGCTGTAACGTTTACCACGCTCAGCCATGTTTTGTTGGATTAGTACCTTTACTACCTTGAAACAAAACATTTAAATTAATATCAATATCATGAATATGTTCACTACCTTCAACATGGGTGTCGCATCCTACCATTATCGATTATGTAACCAAAGTTTAGTTACTGCCACCCTGTTGGAGAGAATTTTCCTTTAACCCAAAGTAGAAATAATGTCATGATTTTTTACCAGTAGTAGTAGTTGGGACTGGCTTTCAATGGCCTTACGGCCTATTTACGTCCCCTCTTTCTCAACTATTTATAAAACAGGTGTTAATGCGCATTTTCTTTTTGTTTGCACAAGCCTAATCAGCCTTTAATCATCATAATCGAAGAAAAGTTCTCTGAATTTTGGAATTTCGTCCAAAAAATTCTTGAATTTGTTAGTATCTTGTGCAAATTTTATGTTAGTTGGGAGTTTATTCCACAAAGGGGCTACTCGATGTGAAAAAGAAAATTTTCTTGTGTTAGTACGACAGTGCTGAATAAATATCTTTCCTTCCTTGTTTCTTGTGATATTACATTGTGAAACAGAAAAGAGTGAGTCAACACAAGGTAGAAAGAAACTCTAGGGAGAGCTAGACAACAGAAGGTCTTCAGAGAAGTAACCCCCTTTAGTGTACGTTTATAGAGACGGCGGGTAGCGGGTTGCCGCGAGCTGGTTACTCGCGCTAGAAAACCCGCGCCTAATCACTCGCGCGGTTGGTGTTTATAGCAAAAGCGGGAAAAAGCCAGACGAGACGAGAGGAGACAACACACACTTCACATGCAGTCCAGGCCTTGCAGTAGCAAACAGACAAAATGGCTTCTTTTCTTGATGAATTTTTATTGTTAGACAGCAGTTTCACAAAGTTGCCTTCAATGTTCATCTCCATGCTGATTTCCTTCCACGCTTTGTCCACAAGATTCCTGTTGGCATATTCTTTAATTCTTTTGTCCCATATTAACGGTCTGTTGAAAACTGCAGTGATCAGTTGGTCAACATCCATCTTGAGCCGTCGTGTATCAACAAATGGACGTGAGATGTCTGTGAACACAGCCACCAAAAGTACAGCCAACACAAAGTTCGGCGCGTCCCCGCGTACAAGAAATGGCAACTCTTTCTGGTAATTTCCCGCGCCGGTTGGCAGATTTGCCGCCTCGAGAGACCCGCGTCCTCTATGAACACTTGCAAACCGAAAATAGCAACATTCCTCGCGCGAGTTCGCTCGGGTCGACTCGCGCGTGCGATTTCCCGAAACCCGCCGCCTCTATAAACGCCAGCTTAGACAAGTGTTTCGGCCCTGAATTCCTTACACTCTCGGGGGGCCGGGCCACATCCAGGTCATGACTCCTGGATGCCCTTCTGCTGTTGTCTATTTTTTTTTTCCCACGCCGGGGATCGAACCTGGGCGATTCTGCGCTTCAGAACTGCGGTACGCGGTTTTACCAATGTGCTAACGGGGCACACATCATCTGTAGGGAATTTAATCCTTATGAAGTTCACTTTTTTGGTTCCTCCTTGCCCAGATCCAGCTTGAGCTCCTTTCTGCTGCCTCTGCCATCGCTTTAAGGGCTCTAGTCCTCTTCTTCCCAGAAATGGCGAGTTGTTTCATGAGATCATAAGCGGAGGTGCCCACAAACCCTCTTGCCCCAACCTCTATGGCGAAGATTTTGACCCGCAGACCTGCTTTCTTCAGGGTGCTGGCAAGACCGGCGTATTTTTCGGTCTTGTAGATATGTGCTTCTTCCATTCTGCTTTCGTATGGCACAGTGAGTTCTATCAGAATCACTTGTTTCGAGGAGTCAGAGTGGAGAGCGATGTCTGGTCTCATGCCTGTCTTGCTGATGACATCTGGGTAATTTCTCCACTCTGGGAGGTCTGCTGTACACTCCCAGTCGACTGCTCCATCCAGAAGACCCTTTGGCAATGTGCTGGTTGTCATAGCCCTTTCGGGCCAGACCTGTTTCCCTCCTGCTTTGTAGAACGTTGTCATAGCAATTGGTGCGTTTGGGGTCATGGTTTTTTCGCTAACCACATCTGTGATCACTTTCAGAACTTGGTTGTGCCTCCATGTATACCTTCCTTGGGCTAGCGCTACTTTGCAAGAGCTTAGGACATGTTCCACTGTTTGTTTCTTCTGACAGAGCGGACATGCTGGGTCGTCTGCTTTCCCCCATTTCACTAAGTTTGCATTCGAGGGGAGCAGGTCATATACAGATCTGAGGAGGAAGCTTATCCTTAGAGGAGCCATGTGCCACATATCGTTCCAGCTGAGACTTCTTTGGAGTGCACTGTCCCATGTTGTCCATTGCCCCTGTTGACCTTGCTGGACTGCCTTCTGCACTCTTTTGACATCTTCTTCTTCCTTCAACTCCTGTATGATCATGTCTCTTTTTTCCTTCCCTTTGGCTTTGGACCACCACTGCATTTTTGTTGCTCCCAGTCCCTGTCTGTTGGTTTGCGTGTGTCCAATTATTTCTTTGATGCTGAGGTTTCTCTTGGCATTGTTTACAGCCTCTTGGACTTTCCACTTTCTGCCAGTTCTCAGCTTTGGATGAACTGCTCTCACGATATTGTCCTCCGATTCCTCCAGCATGCTCAACAGTCTTGCTTTTCCAACTTTGTATTCCTCCACTATGGATTTCAGAGGTAGCTTCAGCATTGCTTGACGACAGTAGAATGCAACATCAGTGAGACCAGGTGGGACACCGAGCCATTTTCTTGTGTATTTGTTGATTTTGGCTTCCATTGCTTCGACTGTGCTGGTGCAAATGTCATAGATTAGCAGTGGCCACAGCAGCTTTGGTATCAGCATGAACTGTAGACACCAGACTTTGTATTTGCCTGGCAGTCCGCAGTTATCTATTTTCTTCAGGCCTTCTTCTGCTGTTTGCTTGGTTTCACATCCCCTTTGTGTGTCTTTCAGGGAGTCATCATACCATCTTCCGAGACTTTTTACTGGCTCTTCTGTGACAGTGGGGATGGCTTGGTTGGCTACCATGAATTTGACTGAATCTGCCACTTTTCCTTTTCGCAGTGAGAGACTTCTGGATTTCTTAGGTTTGAACCTCATTCTTGAAGAGGCCACCAGCTCATAAAGCTGCTTTAAGATTTGGTGTGTCTCTTCCTCATCCGTGGACAAGACTGTTGTGTCATCCATGAAAGCTTTCAGAGGAGGCATCTGGTATCCATCTCCCAGATTCACTGGACCTGAACTCTTCATTGCAGCTTTCAAGATGACTTCCATTGCCAACACGAACAGTATGGGAGAGATTGCACAGCCCATTGCAATGCCCACCTCTAGGTCTATCCAGTCCGTGGTGTATTCTTTGGTAGAGAACCGCATTGAGAACCCTTGGAAATACTTCCTCAGCATTGTTCGGATGTTTTCTGGGATGTGATACATTTCAAGAGCCAGCTGGATCATATCGTGTGGAACTGATCCATATGCATTCGCCAGATCAAGCCAAACTACGTCAATGTCTCTCTTCTCTGTTCTTGCTTTTTGGATGGCATCCCAAATCAACGTGGCATGTTCCAAGCATCCAGGCATTCCTGGTATGCCTCCCTTTTGGACTGACATATCCAGATACTTGTTTTCAGTCAGGTATTTTGTCAATCTTGCTGCCATAACAGAGAAGAAGATTTTCCCCTCGACGTTCAGAAGTGATATTGGCCTGAACTGATTGATGCTGGTGGAGTTCTGCTCCTTCGGAATGTACACTCCTTCAGCTCTCATCCATTGGTCGCTGATCTTCTGGTTCCTCCATGCTGATCGAATCATCTTGTGGAGCCACTCGAGCACTTTTGGGCATTTCTTGTAGAGCAGGTATGGTATTCCGTTTGGTCCAGGTGCTGACTTGGCTCTGGCTTTCTTTACTACGTTCTTCACTTCATCCAGTGTTGGTGGTTTGTTATTGAATTTTCCTTCTGGCGCTGCAGGCCAAACCAGATTTTGGATTTCAAGTGGTGCCTCGCGCTGAGAATCGGAATATGTTTCCCTGAGATGCTGCTCTAGGGTTTCCTTGCCCACTGTGAGAGTCCCTGATTTGGGTTGTTCAAACAGCTTTCTTGCAAAGTCAAAGGGATCTTTGAAGAAACGATCTTGAGTCTTCTTCTTTTTGCTCTTTCTTCGCCTTGCTGATTCCACTTTGCTGAGAGCATTGTGTTTGGCCTTCAGATCTTTCCAGAGTTCCAGGAGCCCTTGCTTCTCGAATTCTGAGGCAGTTTTCATTCGCTTTTTAAGCTTCCTTTTCTCCCTCCGGATGCTCTCCATCTGTTGCTGTCTTCTGGATTTCTGGGGAGGCGTTTTTGTCTTTGGCTGCTTCACTCCATAAGTGTCCCTGCAGATAGAGTATATGATGTCTCCGTATGTGTCAAGTTTGTGTTCCAGCGTACTGTTCCCTATTAGCGCATTCAGCTTAAGGACAAGTTCCTCATCTAATTTCTCCCATTGTTCTTTGAGTTTTCCACGTTTGGCGTTAAGAGCTTGTGCAAAATCCGCATCAGAACCGTCAGCGTGGATGTCCTTGGCACTATGGTTTAATTCCTGGCCTTGGTCATCCAACGTCTCACCTGCTATCGCAGTGCGCTGCTGCTGGTTCGTATGTGTCTTCAAACAGCCCATTTTTGTCCTGTGGATCTTCATGCCGCGTTTGGTGGTGAATCTCCTTCCACACGCACACGGAAATTCCAACTGGTCATTAATCATGGTCCGTTGTGCGTTTCCAGTCGTGATGGAGTCAGTGCCGATGGATTCATCATTCTCTCCCCCTTTCGGTGAATCCTGGGAGCATCTTTCATTTGGAAAACTCGTGGCATGTTATCAAAGGCAAGGTGGGAAGCCAACCCACAAAGCCCGCAGATCTAGTCTTTCCCAGTGTCCTTCGGTCTTTCCCGAATGTCCTCCGAACTATTCCCGGAAGTCAATGGACTGACCATGTGCAGGTAGAAAGAAACTCTAGGGAGAGCTAGACAACAGAAGGTCTTCAGAGAAGTAACCCCCTTTAGACAAGTGTTTCGGCCCTGAATTCCTTACACTCTCGGGGGGCCGGGCCACATCCAGGTCATGACTCCTGGATGCCCTTCTGCTGTTGTCTATTTTTTTTTTCCCACGCCGGGGATCGAACCTGGGCGATTCTGCGCTTCAGAACTGCGGTACGCGGTTTTACCAATGTGCTAACGGGGCACACATCATCTGTAGGGAATTTAATCCTTATGAAGTTCACTTTTTTGGTTCCTCCTTGCCCAGATCCAGCTTGAGCTCCTTTCTGCTGCCTCTGCCATCGCTTTAAGGGCTCTAGTCCTCTTCTTCCCAGAAATGGCGAGTTGTTTCATGAGATCATAAGCGGAGGTGCCCACAAACCCTCTTGCCCCGACCTCTATGGCGAAGATTTTGACCCGCAGACCTGCTTTCTTCAGGGTGCTGGCAAGACCGGCGTATTTTTCGGTCTTGTAGATATGTGCTTCTTCCATTCTGCTTTCGTATGGCACAGTGAGTTCTATCAGAATCACTTGTTTCGAGGAGTCAGAGTGGAGAGCGATGTCTGGTCTCATGCCTGTCTTGCTGATGACATCTGGTAATTTCTCCATTAAATATCTTATACGTTTGAATAAGGTCACCTCTTGTCCTTCTGCCTTTAAGTGAGTGTAATTTCAAATACTTCAATCGTTCTGCGTAAGATTTATCTTTGCATTCTTTTAATAGCTTTGTTGCACGTCTTTGTGCTCTTTCTATTTGCGCTGACTGTCTTTTCAAGGATGGACACCATATTGCATTTGCATATTCCAAATGTGGTCTAACAAAAGATTTATATAGTCTTAGAAATATATCCTTATCTAAGTAAGAAAAGCTTCTCCTAATAACTCCCAACATTTGATTTGCTTTATTAACTATTTTACCAATATGTAAATCGAAGGACAACATCCTGTCGAAGGTTACTCCCAAGTCCTTTTCTTCTTTTAGGATTTTTATCTGCTTTATGCTGTCATTTTGTCTCATATAATATGTGTGTTCTTGGTTGGTTTTACCAATATGTAGAACACCACACTTAGAAATATTGAAATATAGATTCCATACATCTGAGCAATCTTGGAGTTTATATATATCATTTTGTAAACCCGCGAATTGAGATGTGTTGTCATATAGTTTTGTATCATCTGCAATTATTTTGCAGGTGCTATTTAGTGATATTGGCAAGTCATTTATAAACACTGTGAATAGTATGTGAATAGTACCAGTCTTGTAAAGGAAGGTCTCTTCATTATTAATTAATAAACATGATTATCATTATGGTCCTTATTTGGAACGTGATGCTGTCGGTGACACAAAGCATTGACCAACTATGTGGTGAATCAAAGAACCACACGAGCAAACGACAATGGCTGGGCCAAGCTCAGGCAGATGAAGGGGAAAAGTGCTGATTTCTGCTCAGCAGAAGAAGTGCTGTGGATGTTCGATGATCCTACCTTTGTTGAAAAGGACAATAGGTCTGAAGATTTCTTATTCAGCAGCTGATTTGACATGCTACAGAACGAGATGAGAGGCTAGAGAAGCAGATGGAGTAAGATCATTGAATTTCCTTTCAGAAAAAAAAAACATGGTTTGCATTCTTTTAACTAAAATCATAGCCTGTACGTTTGTTTGTTTTCAGTTTATACCCCTTTTCACTGAAAATTCCTTGACAGAGACCCAGCAGCAGCAGGATTATTCCCCATAGCACTGAACAGGTTAAAGGTTGTTGCTTGATACAGAAGATATTGTCTTTGTTATTTTATTTGGCTCTGATTTAGCTTCTATTGATGTTCCGTATGTCACAGTGTCATGTCATCCCTGTTTTTTCTTCTTTTATGTGCGATAGTGTTTGTTTGGGCTGTGGTGTAGTCTTTTAATGGTGCTGTCACCCCCAGCAGAGAGCATGGTGGTAGCGGCCCCTTATTGCTTGTATCTCAGGTGTTTATTGGAAGTGGTAAGAAGCAGTCACACTGAGTCTCCTCATCAAAACTTAAGGGAAGTAGAGGTGTTATAACTGTTGATACTTGGACCATCTGGATCAATAAAGAATAGGACAAACTTGAACTCCTACTTTAAGAACACAGAGGAGCATAAAATAAACTTAACTGGTCTGTGTGAAGTCAGAGCAACAAAGGTCTCTTTACATTAGGTGACCACACAATTGTTTATTGTGGAAACGTCAAAAGCTCAAATGGAGGTGCTATCATTCTGCACACGCATCATGCAGCTACCCTTAAAAGTTACATAAACATAATCCAAGTATAGCAAATAGTGAAAGACAAATATCAAACAGAGAAATGTGTACAATTATGGATGAGCTGAATGCAAAGGTGAGAGAAGATGAAAACAGGGATTGTGAAATACGGCTTGAAGGGCTTGGTGAATGTAACGAACAGGGAGACATGTTAGCGTCATGTTCAACCATTTCATCTTTTATTACCATTTTATCTGAACATTGTCTCATGTTTCCGAAGACAGTAACAAGTTTTCTTGTTTTTCCAACCATTCAGTTTAAGGTAATTTTCCTCATTCTGTTTCACAAACCCATGAATTTGTCTTTGACTATCAGCTTTGTTGTCATCAATAATTAATCCTGTTATTATGGAATCATCTGCAAACTTTATCAATAGCCACGAAACAGGATTGGTGGCAGCGCTGTACCTTGTGGTCATCAAGTGATCTTTGATTCCATCGGGTAAACTTTCCAGCATCCTTGTGAGCTTGGTGTATATGCGATTCCAACACCAGATGTGTTTTTTTTAATTATCTTTGGGCTAACTAGTGCAGTAGAAGGCGTAGCTTCCTCCAGTATCCTCAAGCTGGGTTTCAGCTGGAAATGCAGTCTCACTCAAGGCAGCTATGTAAATCTGACAGTAGTCCAATGTCCTGGCAAACAAGGCTGAACATCATTGTGGTTTATCGTCTTTGTCCTGCAGTACCGGATATGCAGCTTGGGATCAGAATGGTACTAATGCCCAGGGACGTGCGCTGCAAGAAATACTGTGTGACATCCAACTCAGCCCATTCACAATAAATCATCAGTTCATATTGGTGCACAACAAGGAGACTGATAGTACTAGTCATATTCATATTAATGTTCATATTCATTTCTTTTTTCACAATAGATTTACCATGTGAAACTTGGGCTGCTCTCCCAACTGGGAGGGCATCACTGCAGTGTAGCATCACATTTTTTTTAAACCAAGACTTCAGGAAGGCAAGAAGACTAATTGGCTTTCTAGGGGAGGGACCTGGGAAATGAACGCATCTCTTCAATATTTCTTTTATTATGTGCAAGCCAGAAGGCACACAGGTCAGACTCGTATTTTTGTCCCCTTCCGAAAGACTTGACGTTTACTCTGATTTTCTGGTCAAACTGAGAGAAAAGTCGAGGCCTCAACGAGAAACGAACTCTGGAGCTTTGAGTTTAGTTATTGGCAGGCAAACATCTGAACCATCCTGCCACCATTCTCCTTGAAATATAGCACTCATTTCTCCCAAACTAACATCACTGATAAACGCAGAAACACTCAACCCACATGGTAGTGACCATGTACAGTTGCTTTAAGCATGATAAAGACACTCAAGAATTTGACCAAGGAACCCATTTCAGTATAACGTTGTAGAGTCTGATATAGTTTCTAAACTTAAAACATTGAACTCAAAAGATAAATCAAGAAGCAATTAAACATCTAGAAAGCAACTTCACAGGTGGAACCCTGACACAGAGATCGCCTTGAAAAACAAAACATGCTGTTGTATAAGTTTGGCAACAGCACAGAAGAAGACATCGTTCAGGTCATGATCATGTTAGAAAAATGGACTTTTTAACACAAACACAGACGAAAACAAAAACAAAACAAAACAAAAACAGCGCTTCAGAACCCTAGCTCAGGAAACAATTAAATGATAATGAATGGGAACACTTTTGCGAAAGGCTTAGCGCCAATACAACATAAACACAATTTTGACAAATCTACCAACAGTTTCAGTTTCAGTTTCTCAACTCCTGATATCACGAACACAGATGAACTATATTTAAAAGAATAGAAAAATCATTCTCTATTACAGTTTTTTTATACAACAGAGTGACCAGAAAAAAAATGAAGAAAAAATAAAATTCATTGCTGATCTGAACAAAAACTTGATACAAACTGGCATAAATGATTTTTAAAAATATACATGGAATGCACGACGCATTCACACAATGCACAAAAGACACAGTTCCTTATCCACACAAAATTTGATACTTCGATCTCAAAACGCAGTCTGAAAATATAAGAATAAAATGTACATTCTCTATCAATACAGTTTTGAAAAAGTCATATTCTTTAGAACTGGACACACAGCTTATGAAAAGCTTCACCTAGACCAGGAATAGATCATCACCAACTAGATGGATGTCGCACATTGACAATGCTAAATGTAATTTGGAAACTGATGGAAAACATTAAAAAAAAAAATACTACCACCAAAGCAAGGTGTTCTTAGAACGGAAAAATAGATGTGAAAATGCAGCTGTCTTCACTCACGAAGTTTATGAAGGGTTTCATAGAAGAAACCCTTGCAGTTGCTATTGACCTAAAAGGTGCATGCAGTGTAGTCCAAGTCAGCATGACAATCACAAGATGGATTGCCACTAACACTTCAAGAAAGAGTGATAGTTCTATGGCTTGGAGTCTGGTGTTCAGCACCCTGAAAACACTGTGGGACTCCGTCAAGGACGGCCACTTCCTATTGTCCTCTATAACACGTCATTAAAACGACTTGCTGATCTAAGCAACGGTGGACTAGCTAGTATACTCATCTTTGCTGACGACGGACTCGTTTGCAAGGCAGGCGAGTATGTACTTGAAAGAAAGAAGCGGCTCCAGAACATTTAAACACTGTAGATCAGTGGTGCCAAGGTAGGTCAACTCGACCAAATCTAGGCCTACTGGATTCGCACTCAACTGTACCAAAGCACAGGTACTGTTCTGCACACTTGATACTATTCTGCACACTTAATAACAAAGCAGTTTGTAAAAATATTCTACCAGTTATGTTTGGAGGAACCAGTATCGAACGAACAGACAACCTATGCTATCTTGGAATCAGTTTTGATTGAATGCTAACTCTCAGTAAACATGTGGAAACCACTGCTCTATAAAAAGTGTTTCAAAAAAGCGGACTTTAAATCATGAAAGCAATGGCAACCAAAGACATTGAACAAGATAGTGTTTTCCATCTATATCAAGCTATAACAGTGAGTGTCAGCCACTATGGACTTGGCCCCACAACGATGTCACAGACCAACGTTTCGAAACCAGACAGAATACAGAGTGAAGCAATGAGAGTGATCTCGGAACCACGGATGCTATTGGGTGCTTGCTGACTGTCCTTCGGTACAATCTAGACATTAAGTAGATAAAGTGAAAACACATTTCAGAACATTGGAAAACACGGGAAATCCATTTCTTGACGTGGTCAGTCGATTCCAAAGTGGAAAATCTAGAATGGGACAGGCAAAGAATCAATTTAGCGTGTATGTCAATTGACAGAGTTCAAAGAACGAAAGAATGGGACAGAATTCAAAGGAACAAAAGAACAGAAAATTATCCAAACTGTTTAAAAGCCTACAGAAAACAAATACAGATAACAAACAATCTGGGAGATGCTGTATCGAATGGTAAGAAGGTGAAACTGATGCAGAAATTAAACTACTCGTTGAGTAAATAAGCTGCAACCCCAAAGAGAACAATAACAGATGATAACATGAAATTACACGTAAACACATCTGTTAGTGCCACAGAACAAAGAGTTTAAAAGAAAGAAAAAAGTATTAATCATTTGTTCAATACAAGCCTTTCATAAACACACACACACACACACACACACACACACACACACACACACACACACACACACACACACACACACACACACACACACACACACACACACACACACACACACACAACACCACACACACATACACTTGCACACAGACACAAACACAAATACACACACTCGCGCCTAATTATTCTGTGATCTAATGATGAAATCATCTGCAATTATTTTGACATCATTTGGTTACGTCAAGCGGGGTACAGTCATTAGGCTTCCTGGCCACATTTAGCATTGAAGAACAACGCGCTTGCATTAAGATTGAATTGTATAGGGGCCCGAGGAAGCTTTGGACATTACAGTTCTCATGGGAACAAAACTTGGTGGTCGAAATATCACAAATCTACAATATGCCGATGCTGCACTGCTATTTATTGAATGACCTTCATAACTCTTGACATTGTAATGCAGAATCTGCATTTTCTCCCAGAAAATTGTGAAGAGGAAATCATGTCAAACAACAATAACAAACAAACAAACAAACAAACAAACAAACAAACAAACAAAAAACAAACAAACAAAAATAGAGCTCAATCAAACCAAAACAAAACACACGAACGCACATACGTACGCACGCACGCGCACACATACACACACACACACACAACGCGCGCGCACGTGCGCGTACACACACACAAACACACACACACACACACACACACACACACACACACAAACACACACACACACACACACACACACACACACACACACACACACACACACACACACACACACACGAAAACTGGGGTCAGGTTTGGAGAAGCAACATATTTCAAATCTTTGTGTGTGTGTGTGTGTGTGTGTGTGTGTGTGTGTGTGTGTGTGTGTGTGTGTGTGTGTGTGTGTGTGTGTGTGTGTGTGTGTGTGTGTTTGTGTGTGTGTGTGTTTGTGTGTGCGTGTGTTAGAGTATATTTCTACTTTTCCTTGTTCTTCGAACTTGACAAGAAAACATCTTGTGCCTTTAACAAAAATCCTCTTTCTTCGGCAATATCATTCAGCATGACTTATTCAGTTAAAATTCAGTTTTGTTTTGGTCTGTTTTTTAAGAGGTTGCAAATCATATGTGCTGTTGCTATGGGTCGAGTGCGAAGAATAAACATTTTCGTGTCTTTACACTTGAAGCTGTAAGGTGCATGTTTGCAAGTTACATGTGCCAATTCTGATGTCTTTGGGATGTGTCGATAAACCGAGGTTCCAGTGCGGCATGCACTTTTCTCAGGTAAAAAAAAATCCAAGGCACCTTAAAGATTTATACCTGGTAAAATTATGTAGAAAATTCACTTTCATAGATAAACACACACACACACACACACACACACACACACACACACACACACACACACACACACACACACACACACACACACACACACACCACACACACATATATATATATA
>CM060305.1:14520292-14522792 GCA_030674185.1 Monoplex corrugatus | reverse complement strand
ATACTTTTATAAGGAGGATGGAGGCCTGTTGAAATTTTGCCTTCTTGTATCTTGTTTTTAATTCAGTTCAGGTCAGAATCAATTTATTGTTCCTTTGTAGAAGTTTGGGTACAACAGTATATATCAATAACAACATTAAATTAATGGAAGCTAAACACACTTGTGTCACATCAACACAAAATCACTGCTCACTCGAAATTATGGATGTTTTGAGACATACACTTTTTCTGAAATTGACTGGATATAACTATAAGACAGAAAATGCCATAGGGCAAAATTATGTGAAAACTGGCCATTTCCATGATCATATAACCCCAAGACAGTGGTTTTGAAAAAAGGAGTCCCTAAGTTTGTATTAAACACTATACCACATTTTCTGTTTCTGCCCAGATTCCATTCATACATGATAAGGTTGTTTCAGGGAATCACATGGTATAAGAAAGCCAAGACAAAGGCCTTTCTAGCAATATTCACTATGTGGGACTGTGCTTATGAAAAGTCAGTCAAAAGTACACATTATCAAATGATTGACCAAAATTTAATTGTATAAAAGCTTTTTTTTTTTTTTTTACAATTTAATGACACTTTTAAGCTATGTTTATACACTTATATGACAGTTTGGTGTTTTTTATGAAAACTGAAAATCCAACAGATTGACCCTCATGGCATGGTTTTGTCTCTACTGAGGTACTAGTATAGTTTGTGCTGATGGATCACATTTATCTTCTTCTTCCTCTTTTAACTCTGTAGTGAGTCACTGGGGTGCTGCTCTGTAGAACTGTTTACCAGATTCCACCAGCTCTGTCGGTTGTGTGCCAAAGCCTGGGTCTCTGCGAATGGTTTTTCTGTCCATTCTGTAATGTTGTCAGACCATGCATATTTTGTCTTCCTCTCCATCTCTCCTTCAACAGTTCCCTGGAGTATCGCTTCAGCAAGGCCATTGAATTGTGCTGCATGGTCATACCAATGTAATTTTCTTTTTTCATATGATATTAGCAGATCTTCAAATGGACCAGCTGTCTCATGATTTGGCACACTTGTTCACTAATGCCATGGTATCTAATGTTTAGTATCTTGTGGCAACATCTCATTTCCATGGCTTGAGTGCATTTTCCAGTCTGTTGTAAACTGATATTCAGATAAGACAATCCTTCCCGTATACATGAAAAATATGAACATTAGGTGAGGGGAATTGTATTATTTTAATAAACTGTAATTTGTTGGATAATGCCCATTTGTAAAATTTCTCATTAAGAATGATTTTTTTTTAGTTATCAGTGAAATTCATGCATTTATGGAAAAATTATCTTCAGTTATCTATTTGTTACATTATGTTTTTATCAAAAACTTTACTTTCCTAGAATAGATATGATTGTGTATGTTTCCATGGCAAAAAATTATTTGTGTTTAGAATTTCTTCAGTTTACTGTTTTTTTTATGAAAATTTGAAACTTTTTTTTTCCATTTATTTATTACCACTCTATTTGATGTTTAGTCTGTGAATGTTCCTAAGATAACACAGGGCATGTGTGTGTATTTGTGTGTGTGTGTGTGTGTGTGTTGTTGTGTGTGTGTGTGTGTGTGTGTGTGTGTGTGTGTTGTGTGTGTGTATGTGTGTGTGTTGTGTGTGTGTGTGTGTGTGTGTGCACATGTGATTCTGGTTGCATTTTATTTTTTCCTATGTACATGTATATTTTCCTTTTATAAACAGAAACATTTTGGTGGACACTTTTTTTTGTTTATTTGTTGTTTTGGGGTTTGGGGATTTTTTTCATGAAAGCACACAAACATGTAGGCAACATGTCCACTTACTTTGAATCATTCTATCCTCATTTTGATAAAACAAAAAGAAGAATACTCGAGATGGTGACACCATACGAGCTGCCTCTCTTTTCCCATACTTCTGGACACAGTTTGTAAATAACCCCCCACACACACACACATACACACACACATACACACACACACACACACACACACACACACACACACACACACACACACACACACACACACACACACACAACATACACACACATAGTGACATACACACACAGATGTACACAGATATACACAGAGGTTAAAAGAAGTGGAGAGGGAAGTGTAGAAAAGTAACGTAAAGACTAGTAAAAGCATCAGACATGTACACTTGCCACAATCAGAGTTGATTCAGTGATCAGATTTAAGGAAAAGAACCTTTAAGAACGAATGTTTCCATAATACAGGATTGTTAAAAAAAGGCGGTTCCTTTGACCGTAGAACCATATGTTTCATAAACTTAGGACTTTTGAGAAAGGCAAGTATGTGAGATGTTGTATTTTAAAGCATGTATTATAGAATTAACAAATAATTATTGTATTTTCAGAGGCTCCCCCAAAGTGCAGAGAAGCTCAATCACTCAGCTCCCTCCTGTTCCTACTGCCACCCCACCTCCTGGACCAGAACCTCAGAACATGATGCATTACAATTTAGGAGGCCGAAATAGCCCGGCCACCATCCG
>CM060305.1:14502792-14510292 GCA_030674185.1 Monoplex corrugatus | reverse complement strand
TTTATGCAGTCATGACTCCCCATTAAACTTGAGTTTTGATGCCATTTCGACGCAAACTCATTTATAACGGTCAAGGAGTCTTCATGGCAACAATCCATGTACAGACAGACTGTCATGCAGGTATCTCCACAGATCAGTCTGAATCGATCTCCTCCACAGATCAGTCTGAATCGATCTAATTTTATCCCTTGAGGAGAAGGGTGTTAGCGTATTGGGATAGTGGCAATGAAAAGGAATCTCAGTGCCCTCATTCAGTCACTGACAGCTGTCTGGGACTATCGGATCATGTATGATTGGAAGAATGGTTGTATTATGCCAAGAACTCGTTTTGTTTGGACCCTGGTAGTCGTCACTTCATATGTCATTGACCATGGCTGAAAATTTTCCTGGCTTCTAAAAAGTTGTAGTCCATATTGGCATGACAAAAATTTGATTGCTGTTGATTATCTAAAATGTTTTTGAAATATTCATCAGTCATATATATGTTTTTAACATATATGAATACTAGGAAAAGTTATATATGTTTTTAACGTATATAAATACTGGAAAATCACAACTTAGTACTATTTATCAAAATTTTAAGGATATTTGTGGGACTTAACTTTTGGTAATGCAAATGTTTTCAAAGGATAAACCCAGAAGCTAATATCACTCATACATGCACAAGCGCTTGCACAGACACAGACACTCACAGACACAGACAACACACATACACATACGCACACCACGCACACACACCATCACACCATCGCACGCACGCACACACACACACACACACGCACACACACACACACGACATACACCACACACGCATACACAACACACACACCACACACAAACACATACACACAACATCTCCCATGAGACATCACACACACACACATCGGTATGTAATATGTATCTATCAAAGCCTTTTCTCTGAAAATGAGTATGTGTTTCTTTTGATTTGCTAATGTGAAATACTTTCAGAGGGTAAGTGAACTAGCCAATTTTGTGTCACTGTAATCAGCACACATTCACAAGTGCCATTCATGCCAACAAACATGGTAGCCCTCTCTCTTATAACCCACCCTACCTTTTTCAAGACAGTAAGGTGTACAATTTCAAAGTACCGTTTCCCTTGTATTACTATATCTTATGTTCTTAACTGAAAGATGAAAAGATAACTCCTGTGAATGATTTAATTGTATGAAAGATAACTTTGAAACATATGATAGATTTCATTTGTGAAAAACAACTCTCTCTCTCATCCACACATCACCAATTTCAATCCTTGAAGTATGTTTAATGTGATTCAGGACGGTCTATTGAATCCGTTATGCTGAGCAAAAGACTGGATGTAGGAAAATTTTCAAATCATAATTTTCTTTATAAGACTACCTAGCTGAACCTGTCTCTCAGTGACAAAAAAGCTACTTACTGCGTAGCTTTCATGGGCGATCCGGCGACTTCTTCAGCGCAACGCTGGTTGAGAACTGGCTTTTATCATTTTCTTTGTTAGAATCTTTCTAAACTGTAAACTATTCTGAGGTGAGGCCTGCCTTGTTAGTTGTTTGTTCATGCACCATGTATATGAACGCTTCTTTAGGACATTAGTGCGTACATTTGCAGTTTTATGGAAAATTATATGTGTGACCATTTTACATTGCCCTGCGACTTATACATCACACTATACAGTCACACTTCAATTTGACTCATTGAGGGAGACCATCTCAGTGTGTTTTAACTTTTAGTCCTTTTACTCTAACACCCTGTCCTCCAGCATCCTACATTGTCAACTATGTTAGCAAAGCAAAAACTTGATCTTTTGTCTCCCTCATCCTATCTACCAACTTCCTACAGGAAGCTGGTGGAAAGGGTGAGGGAGTTAAAGAGTTAATTTTTGCAGTTGGTGGATAGGGTGCGGAGTCAAAGGGTTAACAGTGGTGTAGTATTTGCTTCACTGTACTTGTCACTTTGCAAAACATGAAGAGTGAAAGAGTAATGGTATGGTTAGAGCTTGTCATATGTTATGCATGAAGTTTATTGCAAGTTCAGTTTCTTTGTTTCCGGATTCATTAATGTCTTAATGTCTGTGTTTATGTATGTGTGTGTTTCATTTGGGAAAGAGAGATTGTTGTATGAATCCTCCCTCCCCTCACACACAGAAATAGAATAAGGGTATAGAAAGAAAAAAAATTAATATGACATGTTCTCTTTGTGAATTTCACTCTTGTTTCCAGAAAGTTTATATCTGGTAATTCAGTTAATACTGTGAATTTTGAATCATTAAACATTCTGTATTGACTGCTCTTGACCATAACATTTACTTTCCTTGTCACCACTTTACTGACACATAGGGTTTTGTTTGGATGTTGATCATGCTTATCATTATTTTTTTTTATTATCTACACCACTACAGATAGTGTGTAGTACACATAGTATCATCCATGCTCATTGATGTTCTCTTAAGCAACTTAAAAGTCACACTTTGTGTGTGAGGCAGTTTGTTCATGTATTTCACTATATGCTGTTATTTCCTGTGCTCAATAATACTGAAATACTAATATGCACAAAATGCTTTTTTATATGTAAGATTGTTCCAGGTCTGGGGCACACTCAGTGTGTATGATATGCACTATTTCTTCAGTATCAAGTGTTAATGCCAGCTGACACCATGATGTTATTGTTAGCACAGCAGGCTACTGACTGGAAGGTTGTGGTTTTGAATCCCATCAATCCCATCAAAAAATCGTGTTGGGATTTTGCAGCCCCAACTGGCCCCTACCCACATTTGAGTGTGCTACGGGCTCATTGGAAAGGCTATGACCACAGCCCAGTCTTATCCACTTCACGTATACATCGTTTAGGGTGTTGCTCAAATGTTCTGCCCAAAATAGCAGGTGTCTGTGTCTCTTGGGCCTGGTTGATGTCAGGATATATCACGAAAGGAAAAGTAGAGTACAACCCTGCCCATCTTCACCCTTTGACTCTCTCAACCTATCCACTTGCAATCTTCTTTTTGTCAACCATGAGAGCAAAGCAGAAATTTAACCCTTTGACTCCCTCACCCTATTCACCAGCTTTCTGTACGAAGCTGCTGGATAGAGTGAGGGAGTCAAATGGTTAATGTTTCCATCATTCTGGTGGTGTCAGCTTAAATTAATGTTTCATCTGTCCCCCTTCCCCTTTCCCCATTTTAACACCTTGCCAGCAGATAAGGTTTTGGGCAGACTTGGAAAAGAAAATCTGTCAGATAACTGCTGGTGGATTTGGATGGAGCGCATATGGAGTTTTTTGAGTGCAATGAATCCTTCTTAAACAAACTCTTGTACTTTCTTGTACTTGAACATGTAGTCGTGATCAAGAGTAGAGCATCCCCATGCAATGTTGTGGCATGGTGAAAATCATCCACTACTCTGTGGTCATTCAAAATGCATAGATAATGGGTCAGCAGAAAAATCAAATGTACAACAACAACAACAAGTGTTGATATCAGATTTATTGATTGTTTATGGTCTGTTCTTTCTAATGCCATCTCATCTCCCACCATCCCTTTTTCACAGTTTTTGTTTTGTGTCTGTTTAGTTTTTGTTTGTTTGTTTGTTTATTTGTTTGTTTTTTCAAAGAAATATCTGTGTTTATTGAAGTATTATATCCAAACTCTCAGATTAATAATCCTAATGGATATTGGTTCATTGCTTACACATTTGAAGAGGTTTCAGTTGCTACACCAGTGTTTTCTTTTCCTCCATCCTTGAAAAAAGTGAGATTAATTTAGACATCATAGAATATGTATATGTTATTATATGTAAACAGGAAAAAAAAATCTTGAAAACCATAACTGCATGTTTTTTTTTTTTTATTTTTTTTAATTACATTTTCTCATTATATGACTCTCTAGTTTCACAACAGGGTTTTTGGACACAAAATGATAAGCTGATTTATTTTAATTAAACTGAAGCATCATCTGCACTCACTTGGGAAAACATACATTGCACATGCAATTGCATACACATGTGTGTTTATCCACACACAACACACACACACACACACACACACACACACACACACACACACCACACACACACACTACAACACACACACACACATACAACACACACACACACACACACAAACACACACACACACAACACACACACACACACACACACACACACACACACAATCACAAACACACACACCTACATACACATACACATACACATCCCAACATTAGTACATAGTATGTACCAGGTTCAGTAAGTCAGTCTTCTGTTTTTTCTTTTGTTTTGTTTTATTAAGTTGGAGATTGAATAAGACCATCACTTAGTAAGTGTATGTTTGTTAACAAAAACATGCCTTGAACTGTGGAGGATATCTTTTCATTTCACTTCACATATTTTTGGAATGTGTATTGTACATTTTCAACATAGCGACACAAAATTTATCAGCAATGCTTAGAAAAGGGGATTTACTGTACGACTTATTTATCTTTTCTATTGATTCACTTAATTAGAACAGTACACATTTTTCAATGCTGTGATTGAATCATAAACAGTATTTGATTTTAAATTTGAAACAACACTTGAATATGTAAAATAATGCTTCTAACTTTATAATCTAAGCATTTCATTTTATCCTTTGCTGTATTAGTATTGAATTGTTTATATATCAATGAATTGTTAAAGCTGCTTTTGCAGACACAGGCACCACTAATAATTTTGCTTGTGAAATCAATCCAAAGTATTTCAGCTTACATTTGCAACAGTACACTAACAATCTATCCATTTTTCTTATCTTCTATCCTCACAATGTTTCATTTTGTACTAGATGATTATGTTCACACTGTTTCCTAAAGGTGGAAGACCTGTTTTTAGAACTCAAATGTGTTTGCTTACTTTACCCATATAATGTAATCACTTGCAACACATTTCAGTTTTTGACAGGTAGGTCCTGTCTTGCCTCTTAAATGATGTGTCTGCTTATTTATTTTCCCCATTTAAATACTGACAGATCTCCCAGAATATGCTAGGCTCGTTCTATTGTTTGACTAGTTGTGTTATGCTAGGCTGGTTCTATTGTTTGACTAGTTGTGATGCTAGGATTATTTGACTAGTTGTTATCAGTTATTCCCTGTGTGGATTGGGCTGGATTAGACTTTGTTTTCTTGGTAGGGGTTTGTTTGTTTTTCTTCAAAGGAATTTTTTTTCTGTGTGAAATATGATTGCTGTCCTCAAAAAAAAAAAAAAAAAAAAAAAAAAAAAAACCCACATCATATGGTACAGTCTGTATATATTTTTTGTCGTGGGGGTTTGGTTGTTTTTTGTTGTTGTTGTGTTTGGATTTTTTTAATTTCATTTTTTGTTTGTTTCTTATGTGTATGTTTTGTGGTTTACCAGCAAATGAGGATATTTCTGTAGAGTTTTGCCAGGAACAACTAACTGTTCTGTTTATGTGGGATGTTTTACATGCATGAAGTGCATGCTTCACATGGAACTTTGGTTTCTTGTCACATTCAAAAGATCATCCTCAAGGTCTAGTGTGGGGGGAGGGGGAGGGGTAGTGGTGAAGAAAATCTGTGTCTGACCAGGAATCAGATCTTACACCCCTCACTTCTCAGGAAGGTTCTGTAACTATTGCCATTTTAGAGTAAGGTGGCAGGAATCTTTTTTTCAACTATTTTCCTGGATCAAAACCCCACTTAACAATCTTTACCGCATCTGAATAGTTGCATCAAATTGTTGCAACAAAATTCATTCCAGAATCAACTTTTCCAATTAGCATGATATACCCATGCTGTGGAAATAAGCCTGAAAATTATGTTAAGTATTCATAGACTGTTACTCTGTTTGAGCTAGACACAGCTTTCTATTGGCTATTTTTTTTTTAATCTAAACACATTTAAGTAACATTAGAGCTCTGGTTTACTGCCATTTGAAGTAAAGGACTATGTTGATTGTAATACTGAACGGTTTCAACATATGCAGAACATAATTTTATGGTTTGTTTAGAAAGTTGATAGAGGCTAACAGAGGCTTTAACTTAGATTATTTGATAGATTTATATTGCCATGTGCTTGGACTTAGAAATTAATTTTTATTTTTTCTTTATTTTGATTATGTATTTTTCAGTTGCCCTTAATGTAGCAGTGTCAATATATAATCACAGAAGATGACGAAAGCTGAAGATGATGTTGACTGTTGAGTATTTGTGCTGTAGATAAATCTATACTGGCCAGTCATTTGAGGAGCTGCTTCTATCACATGGATGTTTCAATGTTTGAATGTGTCATAACATTGGGTACACTCTTCTTATATTTGCTTGTTTATTTTGTTTTGTTAATTGTGTTATTCAAGTTGCAGTTTGTTTTTAATTGTTTGTGTTTTTTGTTTTGTTTTGTTTTGTTTTTTTGGAGAGGGAGGTGTTAGGGGAGGAGGATGGGAGAGGGAAGGGGTCGGAGAGAAAGTGAGAAGCTAGAAGGATAATGAATAGCTATAACTGTTCTGAAGTTAAGCATTTCTTAGCTGTGTTGCAGTCACATTGTTTGGGTAAAAGTATACATACTTGTCTCTTTTTTTCTTTTCTTATTATTAGATTGGTTTGATATGATGCCATGTTAATAATCCCAGCCTACAACATTAAAAACTGACCTGTTTGCTGCCCATCTTAATGTTTCCGTCATTCTGGTGGTGTCAGCTCAGTGTTCATAAGTCCCATTTCCTCTCTCCCCATTTCAAAACCTTGTCAGCACACATGGTTTTGCGCAGGCTCAGGGAGATTGCCAGATAATTGCTGGCATGTTTGGATGGAGCACATATGGAATTTTCTGAGTGATATTGATACCTCTTGAACAGACTCCAATCTCTCGTATGACTGTATTTTATGAAAGTTCTTGTTTTACACTTTCTGATTATCTGTATGTTTCATCCATCAATGAAAAGCTTACCCTGTAGATCTGATCTTTTTAAAACAGTATCTCATTTGTATGTGTATATGTATATATGTGTATGTATGTATGTATGTATGTACACGAGTGAAACTTTCCAAATAAGGCACAAACTGACATGTACATCTACCAACGTAGTGTATCTCCTCCACTGCGATATCTGCCCTAAAACTCAATATATAGGACAAACGAAAAATTCTCTCAAAACCAGATTCTACCAACACCGGTCAAACATCCAAAAAAATACAGGCACTCAGGTCACCAAACACTTCAACCAAACTGGCCATTCACTTCAAAATTTAAAATGTATCGCAGTGGAAAAGGTGCACTCTGAGAACCTGGACACCAGACTGAGGAGGGAGTCTTTTTGGATGAACAAAATGAAAACCATATTTCCTCTGGGCCTGAACTCTGTCAATTGACGTCACAACAATATCGAGTCAAAACTACGTAATGTAGCCTACGTAAAATATTCTGATGTGTTTGTGTAGCATATCGTAGTCAGTGACTAAAGTCCCCTTGAGGAAGGCGCGTGTACCGCCGAAAATTTGGGAAATTTTTACATTGATTTG
>CM060305.1:14497792-14500292 GCA_030674185.1 Monoplex corrugatus | reverse complement strand
TAACTTAGTGACATACATTATTGACATGTGTTCCTGAAATGAACATTAGTCAACATCTGATGATAACAGTAACTTATTGACATACATTATTGACATGCATTCCTAAAGTGAACATTAGTCAACATGTGACAACAGTAACTTATTGACATACATTATTGACATGCATTCCTAAAATGAACATTAGTCAACATGTGACAACAGTAACTTATTGACATACATTATTGACATGCATTCCTAAATGAACATTAGTCAACATGTGACAACAGTAACTTATTGACATACATTATTGACATGCATTCCTGAAATGAACATTAGTCAACATGTGACAACAGTAACTTATTGACATACATTATTGACATGCATTCCTAAATTGAACATTAGTCAACATGTGACAACAGTAACTTATTGACATACATTATTGACATGCATTCCTGAAATGAACATTAGTCAACATCTGACAACAGTAACTTATTGACATACATTATTGACATGCATTCCGAAAATGAACATTAGTCAACATGTGACAACAGTAACTTATTGACATACATTATTGACATGCGTTCCTAAAATGAACATTAGTCAACATGTGACAACAGTAACTTATTGACATACATTATTGACATGCATTCCTGAAATGAACATTAGTCAACATGTGACAACAGTAACTTATTGACATACATTATTGACATGCATTCCTGAAGTGAACATTAGTCAACATGTGACAACAGTAACTTATTGACATACATTATTGACATGCATTCCTGAAGTGAACATTAGTCAACATGTGACAACAGTAACTTATTGATATACATTATTGACATGCATTCCTAAAATGAACATTAGTCAACATGTGACAACAATAACTTATTGACATACATTATTGACATGCATTCCTGAAGTGAACATTAGTCAACATGTGACAACAGTAACTTATTGATATACATTATTGACATGCATTCCTGACATGCATTCCTAAAATGAACATTAGTCAACATCTGACAACAATAACTTATTGACATACATTATTGACATGCATTCCTACAATGAACATTAGTCAACATGTGACAACAGTAACTTATTGACATACATTATTGACATACATTATTGACATGCATTCCTACAATGAACATTAGTCAACATGTGACAACAGTAACTTATTGACATACATTATTGACATGCATTCCTACAATGAACATTAGTCAACATGTGACAACAGTAACTTATTGACATACATTATTGACATGCATTCCTACAATGAACATTAGTCAACATGTGACAACAGTAACTTATTGACATACATTACTGACATGCATTCCTAAAGTGAACATTAGTCAACATCTGATGACAACAGTAATTTATTGACATACATTATTGACGTGCATTCCTAAAATGAACATTAGTCAACATCTGATGATGACATTAACTTATTGACGTACATTACTGACATGCATTCCTAAAGTGAACATTAGTCAACATGTGACAACAGTAACTTATTGACATACATTATTGACATGCATTCCTGAAGTGAACATTAGTCAACATGTGACAACAGTAACTTATTGACATACATTATTGACATGCATTCCTAAAGTGAACATTAGTCAACATGTGACAACAGTAACTTATTGACATACATTATTGACATGCATTCCTGAAGTGAACATTAGTCAACATGTGACAACAGTAACTTATTGACATGCATTCCTAAAATGAACATTAGTCAACATGTGACAACAGTAACTTATTGACATACATTACTGACATGCATTCCTACAGTGAACATTAGTCAACATCTGACAATGGTGTTATTAACGGTAACTTGTTGACATACATTATTGGAAGGCATTCCTAAAGTGAACATTAGCCATCATCTGATAACAACAACTTATTGACATACATTATTGACAAGAATTACTGATGTAAACATTAGTCAACATGTGATATTAATAAGTTATTGATGTACATTTCTGACAGGCATTCCTAATGTGAACATAGTCAACATCTGACCGCAGTAACTTATTGACATACATCTTTAAGTGAACACGAGCCAACATCTGTACCATTGACATTTGTGTGTTTTTTGTTTTTTGTTTTTTTTGTTTTGCTTTTGAAAGCAAAGTAAACAATCAGTTATAACTTGCTGAATGTATTGTTAAAGTGAACCCTATGGAAAGATATATTTTCTGTACTGCTGACAGAGTCAATGAGTTGAACATGCAGCTGGGGGAGCAGAACCGCAAGCGTGAAGAAGCAATCCATGCCGTGGATATGGCACAGAAAGAGAGGGAACGTGCTGCAGAGACAGAAAAACTGAAACTTCAGGGCAAGCTATCGGAAAACATAGAAGAAATGAACAAACGTCTCCTAAACAAGGAAATCAAGCTGCGGGAAGAGATGCAGGAAAAGCACCAGCAACTAGAAAAGGTGAAAACTTGGAAATGATCATAATGATTGAATAAGGCAGAAAATATATTTACACAAGTTGAAGGTAAAGGTTTCC
>CM060305.1:14487792-14495292 GCA_030674185.1 Monoplex corrugatus | reverse complement strand
CCTTTGTTCTTCAGATTCTTTCATGAATATTTAGTCTGTTTTAGAGTACAGTAAAACCTTTGTTCTTCAGATTCTTTCATGAATATTTAGTCTGTTTTAGAGTACAGTAAAACCTTTGTTCTTCAGATTCTTTCATGAATATTTAGTCTGTTTTAGAGTACAGTAAAACCTTTGTTCTTCAGATTCTTTCATGAATATTTAGTCTGTTTTAGAGTACAGTAAAACCTTTGTTCTTCAGATTCTTTCATGAATGTCCAAACATTCACTCGGCTTGGATCTTTTTTCAACTATAATGATGGAGTCATGAGCAATCATCGGTCAAATATAGATGCAGTAAACTGACATTATTTTCAACAACTGTCCTGTCAAGACTTGGCTTGGATTTTTTTTTCAACTGTAATGATGCAGTCTTCAGCAATAATTGGTCAAATATTGATTCAGTAAATTAACATTTATTTTCAACAATTGTCCTGTCATAAACAGACAGTTGATGGCCACTTATTTGAGTTCATTATAGTGGGTTTTTTTTTAAACAAAATAATATTTTTATGTCAAAAATCAAAGTTTCACCTACACAACATCTTTATTATCTATGTGAAATTGAAGTGGGTTTAGCAAGAAAATCTTCCATCATTGCTTGATTTTAAGTGATTTTGGTCATGGAAGTCAGAACCAGTTAATGGTGAACAATAGACTGTATCATTCAGACTTCAGAACACTTTATTACTCAAGGATAGTAGTGTTAGATCCCGTTGGGCTTGTCTTACAGCTCGTCCTTGCTACTCCACACACAACAAATAGGCATAAAAAATTAAACATAACACATAAAATGTGAAACAAGTTGTAACAATGAGTTGTGATGAAATCTGATTTTAATGCCAATGGCTGGTGCACTTTACAAAAGCATGAGGGACAAAGGCAGACACATGGAAATCAACACATGTCAACCCATTACAACAATAAGATGAACAATCACAAAGATAATCAGTATTGTTCGTAATTGTAGTAATAATCTGCTAAAGGAAGGTAAATTACAGACAGGATTGAGGAAAAGAAGGAAGTAAAGGAAGCATGAAGAATATCAAAACATGGATGTTATAGCCCTTGATTGATTATGCATATCTCTTACTGTTGTTGCTATTGGCGATGGTGCTTTGCTTTTTTTAAATGGTGTGTAAGATAGTTTAGTTATATTCCTTTTATGTTACGCGCTCTTAAGAAAGGTTGGATTGTGATTTCAGCAATAAACCAATGAAACGCTTCCTTCATGGTTTTACAAAAATATTAACCGGGTTTCGTCATCAAGAGATGTTCTTTACATGTACAGTTTTTACATTCAACAACAGTAGGCCCTATTTTTCCTCACCCCACTGTTTGCTGTTGTTTTTTGTATGTACCTAAACTTTCAATTACATTTCCAAAGGTGGATGATTTCAAGTGCAGCTGGGTTGTTTTTTGTTTTTTTCATTATTTCACCACTGTGGCAGTTACACTCTAGAAGAAATGTTCAGATCAAATTACAAGTCTTAAACTGTAGAAATAAGAGGGAAGCAGGGAGAATTTTTATAGTATAATCAAAGGACATAACTTTTGAGAATTATCTCCCATGTTGTATAGAACTTGTCAAATCTAACACAGTTTGCGCTACCCATTCAGCCAGCATAGAAGCAGATACAAAGTACAAAAACAGTAAGCTCAGAACACTCCTCAAAAAAGGAGCGCCCAAGCCTACCTTTATACTCTGCAACTACCCTACACACAAGTATGAGAGAGGAGAGAAATACATACAATATATTGGTCTTATGTTCAAGATTGACAACATAGACTTTTTATTCTTGAACTGACCAAACACACACATATAGACAAGAAAGAACATATACAGGGTTGCTTCCAAGGCATATAGGTAATACCAAAGAAATAAGAGGGAAGCAGGGAGAATTTTTATAATATAATCAAAGGACATAACTCTTGAGAATTATCTCCCATGTTGTATAGAACTTCTCAAATCTTAAACTGTGTTGACATAGATGCGGCAGGAGATGAGAAACATGATCGATGCTTCAGAGCAAGCTACTACTCGTGCCATGACTGACATGGATACTCGCTTGGACAGTATGAAACAAAAAGTCCTTGCCCTGGAGGAGGCCGTTGACAAGCGTGTCTCCGCGGTAAGTTTTGGGTCTTAGGTTTTACATAAGTTCTTCCTTCCTTCCATCCTTCATTTCCCCATTTAAAAAACAAAAATTCTTCCTTCCTTCCACCCTTCATTTCCCCATTTAAAAAACAAACCTTTTAATCAGCTTTCATCACCAGATGTTTAATAAAGAAAAGTGGGATGAGGTGATATGTAACATATATATTGTAAGAACCTTTTTCGTTTAAATAAAACACTTTAATAAAAAAAAAAAATCTTCAAAGGTTGCTTCATTTTTCATTTTATTATTATTATTATTATTATTATTACATGAATAAACGCCTTTCCATAAAATGCTCAACGCGTTTTACATAAAATCTTAATTAAAACATGCATTACAAATAGAAGCTGAATAAGACATTTAACTAATTAAAACAAATCAGAGAGCATACAAAGATATTCCAACATATCATGTTCACGTTCACAACACACACACACACACACACACACACACACACACACGCACACACACACACACACACACAAACACACACACACACACACACACACACACACACACACACACACACACACACACACACTCACACCCATACACACACACAAAAATTAAAATTAAAATATATAATCAGAAGAATAAACTTAAAAAACACCAATAATAGACACAGTCATGCCAAGGACTAGAAAAGGTTAAAAACAGTCATTTTGTACTTCAGCCATTTTGTACTTTAGTCATTTTGTATTTTATCCATGTTGACTATTCATAGTAAGTTGATAACTGTGCAGTTTAGTACTTTCGTTAGCTCTTCAGTTTAGCCTACTTTCAGTTACTATTCATTTAGCTACTTTATTTCATTTTCATTTCTTTCATCTGAGAATTTCAGATTTTATTAATTATGTAATTCCAGATTTAGCGCTGACCATCAGTCTTTCCTTTTTATTTTATAAATAAAACTGGTTATTTATTATTCCTTGTAAAACTTGACAGCAGTTTCCCCATTGTAACAGAAGGCTTGCCAGACATATTGGAGTGGTATTTGGAGATGGGGAAAAGCTCATAATGATGCTCTGCTAACCATTTAGTTTTTTAGGTCAGCATTTCCTTCATCTACGTGTGATTATAAAATTTTGTAAGTGGTGTTTATGATCATGACAATTTTTAGATTATTATCGTTTGTGATTTACATAGCAATAAACCACTTGCACGTTGTGCCATGTATTTCAGAAACAGCATTGAAAAGGTAATGTAACATACTGTATCATCAACGCAAATAATGTGCTGCATTTCTTTAAAGTTTGCAATGAAGTTGGAGAGAGCCCAAAGGGTAATACATGGGTGTTCTCTGGCGTATCAACGTTTCTTTGACATATATAAAACACGAATTGCAGGAGTCCGTGTATGTATTCCTTTTGTATGATTGAAATCATCAATATTACTATGAAATGTTTATAGAATGTTCCACACTGCTGCCTGCTAAGTGGTTGATTGTACACTAAAAGTTCTACTTATTTCAATAGTATGAGCCATAAATTTTTTGTATGAATTGATTAATATTCCTGTGGAATTCTTATAAATTGTTCTGCTCTGATTGCCTGCTAACAAGTTGATTGATTGTCAGAAGTTTTACTAATTTTGATTGTATGTGCCATGAATATTTGAAAAATTATATGAATACTAAATAATTGGATAGAGGGGAAAAGGGGGTAGGGGCATGTTTGTTATTGCATGCATACAAAGGAGATCAGAATTAGTGGGAGACAGTAAACAGGAAGGAAAGGGCAGTGGAAAAAAGAAGTGCATGACATAAGTTTTTATGGCCTTGCGCTGAGAGAGGTGTTTTTCCTGTCATGCCAAAGAAATTATGCACTATTGTGTGTGTGTGTGTGTGTGTGTGTGTGTGTGTGTGTGTGTGTGTGTGTGTGTGTGTGTGTGTGTGTGTGTGTGTGTGTGTGTGGTGCAAGCATGCCCCATTGATGAGATGAAGAAAATGTATAACTTTGTGATTAGTAGTGGCCATGGTGTAACTGTTGATGGTCTGCCATGAACAGAATAGATTTGGTACATCTGACTGGTGAACGTGATGAATGTTCTTCTTGGACATTAACTTAGGATTTGGGGAAGTGGGGGTTTAACTGGGAATTGGGGTGGTGTGCATAAGGGTTTTTAAGAAGCTATGAGTGTACACTTGAATGTGTCACCAGAACATTTTTCTTCTAATGAATATAGTGTTATTGTACCTGTAGTATCACTAAAATCATGATAAACTTACACTAGTAATGTGATTGATTTTGCCTAACATTGCTCATCATCATTTTTATGTCTTTAATGTTTCTGTTTGATGTTGTTCATGAAATGACCTGAACTAATTGCATGTCCATACTCATTGTCCATGTTTTTGCATGCTAACGTAGCTGGTCTACTTACATCTAAACGAAGAGGTAACTTTCATATACTGTTTTCACATATAATGATGTTGCCAATGTTGATATACCATAGTTTCCTCATCACATCAAACTGTTATATTTCACACTGAATTCAAGTTATTTTTTGTACTGTACTTATATGGGAGTAGAGCTTGGAGCTTGTGAACCTTGAAGTAGAGCTTGCTGCATTTCAGCCTGACTGCATGGATTTGAATCAAGCTGAGAAAAGTTTATTCATGTGGCCTCCAGTCCATGAAAGAAAATTTCTTGTTAGGTGAAGAGAAACCATCAATAGGTACCTGACCCTGTATAGGATTGGGGAAGGTAAAGCAGTGAAGAGAAGAGTTGATCCATCCATGACAAAAAGCTGACTGGATCACAATAGTGTTTATTACCTCACCCCTTTCAACCCTAGGGTTTGGGCACTATCTTTACTTTGACTAGAGATATTTTAATGCATTGTAACTAGTTTATTTTGTGTACATATCTTGAGTTGAGTTGCTTTATGCACTATATCTGAGTTATTTCACTTACTGTGCTTGGTTTATTTTCTGCACTGTACTCATGTTATTTTGTGCATGAATTGTGAGGGATTTTGTGTGAATATCTATTAGTTACTTTGTGTAAAGATTTTGAATTACTTTGTGCACTGAGATTTTATACACTCGATCTGAGTTACTTTGTGTACTAAACTGGAGTTACTTTGTCCACTGTGCAATACTTTATCTTGTGTACAGATATTGCATTACTTTGTGTGCTAAGATTAAGAGACTGTTTATACTCTACCTGAGTTTGTATACAGAACTTGAGTTACTTTATGTACTCTACCTGAGTACAGTTTGTGTATGGAACTTGTGTTACTTTATGTGTTCTACCTGAGTTTGTACACTGAACTCCTGTTACTTTTTGTGTTCTACCTGAGTTTGTACACTGAACTCCTGTTACTTTATGTGTTCTACCTGAGTTTGTACCCTGAACTCCTGTTACTTTATGTGTTGTACCTGAGTTTGTACATTGAACTTGTGTTACTTTATGTGCTCTACCTGAGTTTGTACACTGAACTCCTGTTACTTTTTGTGCTCTACCTGAATTTGTACACTGAACTTGTGTTACTTTATGTGTTGTACCTGAGTTTGTACACTGAACTTCTGTTACTTTATGTGTTGTACCTGAGTTTGTACATTGAACTTGTGTTACTTTATGTGCTCTACCTGAGTTTGTACATTGAACTTCTGTTACTTTATGTGCTCTATCTGAGCTTGTATATGAAACTTTGAGTTAATTTATGTGCTCTACCTGAGTTTATAAAATGAACTTGAGTTCTGTATATGCTGTACCTGAGTTTGCACACTGGACTGGAGTTACTTTATGTGGCTTATCTGAGTCTGTATATGGAACTTGAATCATTTTATGTACTCTACTTGTGTATTTTACTCAGTTTGAATCATTTTATGTACTCTACTTGTGTATTTTACTCAGTTTGAATCATTTTATGTACTCTACCTGTGTATTTTACTCAGTTTGAATCATTTTATGTACTCTACCTGTGTATTTTACTCAGTTTGAATCATTTTATGTACTCTACCTGTGTATTTTACTCAGTTTGAATCATTTTATGTACTCTACCTGTGTATTTTACTCAGTTTGAATCATTTTATGTACTCTATCTGTGTATTTTACTCAGTTTGAATCATTTTATGTACTCTATCTGTGTATTTTACTCAGTTTGAATCATTTTATGTACTCTACCTGTGTATTTTACTCAGTTTGAATCATTTTATGTACTCTACCTGTGTATTTTACTCAGTTTGAATCATTTTATGTACTCTACCTGTGTATTATACTGAATTTGAGTCTCTGAGTTTGTACAGAGAACTTGAGTTACTTTATGTGCTATGCCTGAATTTGTTTTCAGAACTTGATCTGCTGGAGTTACTTTACATACTAAATTTAAATTACTTTATGTACTCTATTTGAGTTACTGCACAAACTAAATTTGAATTACTTTATGTACTGTGTCTGAGTTACTTTACATACTAAACTTTAATTACTTTATGTACTGTGAGTTATTTTACATACTGAACTTTAATTACTTTATGTACTGTATCTGAGTTACTTTACATACTGAACTTTAATTACTTTATGTAGCGTATCTGAATTACTTTACATACTGAACTTTAATTACTTTATGTAATGTATCTGAGTTACTTTACATACTGAACTTTAATTACTTTATGTAGTGTATCTGAATTACTTTACATACTGAACTTTAATTACTTTATGTACTGTGAGTTATTTTACATACTGAACTTTAATTACTTTATGTAGTGTATCTGAATTACTTTACATACTAAACTTTAATTACTTTATGTACTGTGAGTTATTTTACATACTGAACTTTAATTACTTTATGTAGTGTATTTGAATTACTTTACATACTGAACTTTAATTACTTTATGTACTGTGTCTGAGTTACTTTACATACTGAACTTTAATTACTTTATGTATTGTGTCTGAGTTACTTTACATACTGAACTTTAATTACTTTATGTACTGTATCTGAATTACTTTACATACTGAAGTTTAATTACTTTATGTACTGTATTTGAATTACTTTACATACTGAACTTTGATTACTTTATGTACTGTATCTGAATTACTTTACATACTGAACTTTAATTACTGTATGTATTCTATCTGAGTTACTTTACATACTGAACTTTAATTACTTTATGTACTGTATCTGAGTTACTTTACATACTGAATTTTCATTACTTTATGTACTGTGAGTTATTTTACATACTGAACTTTAATTACTTTATGTACTGTGTCTGAGTTACTTTACATACTGAATTTTCATTACTTTATGTACTGTGAGTTATTTTACATACTGAAGTTTAATTACTTTATGTACTGTATCTGAG
>CM060305.1:14357792-14482792 GCA_030674185.1 Monoplex corrugatus | reverse complement strand
TATGTATGTATACATACAAAGGAGGTCAAAGCCTAACAGTTCTGCACATTTTGACCTGGTTGATAAATTCAAATACCTGGGAACGATCATTTCATCAGACGGCAGATGCACATCAGAAATAGCCGGCAGAATCGGCCAAGCCAAAACAGCATTCGGGAAAATGACTGGCATTCTTACCAACAAATGCTTATCAATTAACATCAGGAAGAGAGTTCTTGAATGTTATATAGAACCAATACTGTTGTACGGATGTGAGGCGTGGACAGTCAACAAACAAAGCCAGAACAAGATTGAGGCAGCCGAGATATGGTTTCTAAGAAGAATGTTGAGAGTTCCATGGACAGCAAAGAAAACAAATGAGACAGTCTTGATGGAGGCAGACACAAGTAGATCACTCATAAGGAAGATTAGGAAAAGACAGGCAACATTTATAGGCCATTTTATGAGGAATGGGGATTTGGAGCACTTGGTCACAACGGGGAAGCTGGAGGGAAAGAGAGCACCAGGTAGACCCAGGGAGAAAATGCTGGACGGACTTGCAGAGTGGCTGGGGATGAGGGGGGTGGGAGAGATGCTAGGGGCAACGAGAGATAGAGACAGATGGAAGTCCATGATCGCCAATGCCATGCGGCAGGGCACCTGATAATGATGAGATAAAAAAAATATCTACATATGTAGGTACACATAAAAGAGGTCAAAACAGTAACAGATCTGCATATATTGATCTGGTAGATTAAAAAAAATCTCTACCCTATAACTGCTAGGTGGTACCCATGCAGGGTCACCATTAAACCTTCCAGTTGGAAATCCAGTGTCCTAATCACTCAACTACCATACCTGTCTGTTAATTGAATCGATGCTCAGATATTGTTATGTGTATAGCCTGCAATTGCCCTGTTGTTGTGATTTATATAACATGATCTGTGTTCTTGTTTATTTTCGTTGTTTGTGTACTCTGTTCTCTTCAGGCCACAGCCACTCTGGCTGAAAATATTCGAGACAAAGTCCGGTCTATCTCACTTTGGCAAGAGGAGACAAGCCAGACCATGAGGGAACTGGAGGAGAGTGTGCAGAAAATGCCAGAAGATGTGAGTCCTTTGACTCTGTGGGGATTAGTGCAGCAGATGGTGTGTGTGTGTGTGTGTGTGTGTGTGTGTGTGTGTGTGTGTGTGTGTGTGTGTGTGTGTGTGTGTGTGTATGTGTGTGTGTGTGTGAGTCTGTATGTGAGTCTGTGGTTGTGCACTTACACATATGTGTGTAAATATCAGCTTTACTCACTTCAACATTCTTTGTTTACAGAACTGCATATTTAATGAAGATTCTGTACTGGACTGTTTATGTGAAAGTATCTTCAGATCTGTTTTATCTGTAAATTGTATTGTAGGTCATGCAGTTAGTTTCTGTGTTAGAGGATATTGAACCTAGACCTTCCAGTTAGAAATCTGACATCTTGCCCACTTATTGTCGCACCCATTAGTGATGTATTGTTTTTCTTAGCTTGATTCTTTTCATGAGTATATGTATGTATTTATGTATTCCCTGAATAGGTTGCTGCCATTAAAGAAAAACAGAAACAGTTGAAAACTGTGATGGAGGCAAAAATTACTTCTGAAGCTGAAAGCAGGTAAGTTTTCAAGATCTCTGTACCCATGATTTGTGTTGAAAAACCAACTGTGCACTGAGCAGTATTCTGTCAGTTTCAAATGAAACAAAACATTAGTAGTTTGTTTTATCATAGGCTATGGGCGGTGTCATACAAACAGGGTATAAGAGGGTAAGTAGATAAAGAAGGAAACGTTAAGAATGTTATCATTCATGCGCTGAGATATACTTTCACATGCGCAGATACATGCCTGCATGTATACTAACAAACACACATTTGTATGTATGCGAACATGCATGCTCTGATGCATAGGGGCTCTTGCATGATGGTGTTTTTAAAACACCATACACACTCTTTGTCTGTCTGTCTCTCAGTGGGGATGAGATGATCTGTTTAAATGATTTTTACATCTGTGAATTATTCCCAAGTGGTCCAGATAACCAACCTAAATGCATTTTTGAATATAACTTATAAGTTCATGATTCTTTCAGGGCGGATGATATAGAGAAGCTGAAGAAGGAAATAGCCCAACTCAAGGACCGCGGACAGCCAGATGCAGTCACACAGCAAGAACTGCAGGAGGTATGGCACAAGACAGCAGAGTTGTTAGAGCATTGGCCTTCCAAAAGTTGAAAATATGATTGCATCCAGGATACTGCATTGAAGGTTCAATGCAAAATTGACATGGTCTGTACTGTTTAGTATAAATGGCTGCCATTTTTACACACAAATTAGAAACTTGACAATATTTTTGTACCCATAAGGCATGTCAATTTACACAATAGAATTAGTAATGAGTATATTTTAATGACCTGTCTGTGTATATTACCTTTTTTTCCCCATGCTTTTGAGTTTGTATAATTCTGTTTCATGCCTTCTTTCTGTCAACTTGTAGATAACTGGCATGTTTGTGAAATAAAGTGATAAAGGAGAGGAGAGGGTACCACCTTTGTAATGTTGTGCCGCAAGAGAAGTTGATGTCTCAAGCTCCTCGCTCTGCTACAACCATTTATTTTCAGGGAAAATATATTTATTAGCACAAGTTGACCCTGGTTGGCCAATTTGTTCCTGTCTCCTTTGATGTTTGGTTACTGATATAGATAATGGGTTAATAAAGGCAAAATGGTGTTGACTTTTCTTATGTGTTTGTATGTTTTGTCTATGTGTTGGAAATGTCGCAAGCTTTAATTAGAGATGAAGAATCCCTGATAAGTTGTGCCTGTCTCTTTCATCAGTCTCTTAGCATGGAGAGTGCTAGTGATGAACAAAAGGAAACAGTATACGTCAAATCAGAATTCTTAGGTGATGTTCACAGGTCATTGTTTGATATCATTTGTCTCTTTTCATATATGTCTTATTTGTTAGTTCATTGTGCAAGGTTAAAATGTAAATGATATTAACAGGTTAGTTCATTGTGCAAGGTTAAAATGTAAATGATGTTAACAGGTTAGTTCATTGCGCAAGGTTAAAATGTAAATGATATCAACAGGTTAGTTCATTGTGCAAGGTTAAAATGTAAATGATGTTAACAGGTTAGTTCATTGTGCAAGGTTAAAATGTAAATGATATTAACAGTTAGTTCATTGTGCAGGGTTAAAATGTAAATGATGTTAACAGGTTAGTTCATTGTGCAAGGTTAAAATGTAAATGATATTAACAGGTTAGTTCATTGTGCAAGGTTAAAGTGTAAATGATATTAACAGGTTAGTTCATTGTGCAAGGTTAACATGTAAATGATGTTAACAGGTTAGTTCATTGTGCAAGGTTAAAATGTAAATGATATTAACAGGTTAGTTCATTGTGCAAGGTTAAAATGTAAATGATATTAACAGGTTAGTTCATTGTGCAAGGTTAAAATGTAAATGATGTTAACAGGTTAGTTCATTGTGCAGGTTAAAATGTAAATGATGTTAACAGGTTAGTTCATTGTGCAAGGTTAAAATGTAAATGATGTTAACAGGTTAGTTCATTGTGCAAGGTTAAAATATAAATGATGTTAACAGGTTCAGGCCACAGTGCGCAAGCTGGCTGAATCAGTTCAAACCGTGAAAACTGTGCTTGGTCTGAAGATCCAGTCGGAGCAGAAGCTGGTGAGTCACAGGATGACAGTTGCTCCTTTTTTAGTTGGCTTTTTTAAAAAAACATTGATTGTCACTTTCTTATATTTCTTAATTCCCTGGTCTGAAGATCCAGTGGAGCCAAAGGTGTTGAGTCACAAGATGACATTTGCTGGCTTTGTTTATTTGCTTGTTACTTTCTTGCATATATTTCTGAATTCCCTTTATTTTCATTGATTGACTGGCCTTCAATTCCCAATGACTATGGAATAATAATGATACGAGATATTTGTCTACAGGGTGCAACCATGTCCATAGAGATATGGAGAACCTGCTGTTAGCTTTCTTTTTATATTTTAACTACTGATGTAGAAATTGTAATGGGTACTGTTTGATGCCCTTGATCAGTATATATTTTTCACAGTCAAATTTTATCTCGCATTATATGCATATGTACATACACAACACACCCACACACTCACACACATATACTGTCACACAACCCCCCCCCCCCCCACACACACACACCATCATCCTCATAAACCATTTATCAGGTTAAGGTAAAGATTGTACTCATACATACACACATGCACGCATGCACACACCCACACACACACACACACACACACACACATACACACACACACACACACACAAATACACACAACACACACACATACACACACAAACACACACATACACACACACACACACACACACACACACAACACACACACACACACATACACACACACACACACACACACACACAACACACACACACACACACACACACACATACACACACACACACACACACACACATACACACACACACACACACACACACAAACACAAACACACACACACACACACACAAAAATACACACAAACACACACACACACACACACACACACACACACACACACACACACACACACACACACTCACACACACACACAACACACACAAACACACACACACACACACACACACACACACACACACAAAACACACACACACACACACACACATACACACACACACACAAAACACACACACACACACACACACACACACACACAAACACACACACACAAACATACACACTACTATCATCTCCATCGTATAAAGCTGATCAGGAAGTATCTCTCTGTCGAAACAACTGCAAAACTCGTTCTCTCCTTCATAATGTCTCGCATTGACTATTGCAATTCACTCCTGTCTGGTCTTCCTGCCTCCACCATTCACATCCTACAGCGCATTCAAAACAATGCTGCACGCCTTGTACTCAAAAAGAAAAAAGCTGACCACATATCTCCTCTCCTGGCACAACTTCACTGGCTCCCTGTATCAAAGCGCATACAGTACAAACTAGACACCATGTGCTACAAAAGCCTCAATAACGCAGCCCCCGATTACCTGTCAAGCCTACTTGAGATCTATGTTCCCTCACGTACCCTCCGCTCTGCCTCTGATCCTCTGACTCTTCGCTTTCCACGCACTAAGCTCAATACCTATGGTCCACGAGCCTTCTCTGTTTCTGGTCCACTCTCCTGGAACAAACTTCCTCTCTCAGTCCGTCAGCAACCTACTTTTGTCTCCTTCAAGTCCGCTCTCAAAACTCACCTTTTCTCTCCTGCATAAAATCCTAACCTCACTCAACCCTCCCCTCTGCAGCCTGTCTCCGCTCGGAGGGAATCACATGGTTATAATATATAATTGTATGCTATGCTCTCTATAATTTTCCATTGCTTTTATTCTTGCTTTTATTGCTTTTATTCTTTCTCCCCATTTATAGCCATGCGTGTGTGTGTGTGTGTGTGTGTGTGTGTGTGTGTGTGTGTGTGTGTGTCTGTGTGTGTGCGTGCGTGTGTGTGCGGGCGTGCGTGCCTGCGTGTGTGTCTGCTTCAGCGCTTAGATTTGATTTTATCAAGATTTTGCGCTATATAAATATTGTAATTATTATACACAAACACACACACACACACACACAAACAAACACACACACACACACACACACACACACACACACACACACACACACACACACATACACACACACACACAAACACACACACACACACACACACACACACACACAAACACACACACACACACACACACAAACAAACACACACACACACACAAAAACACACACATACACACACACACACTAATTCATTCATCACACATGCCTTAGTTACAGTCATCGATGCGTAATGGTTCCACAGACTCACAGTACATGCTGTGGTACATTTTGCAGCGTACCCAAGACACAAAACGCCTGGAGGAAGATATAGAAGAGCTGAACAAGAAGATCAAGCCACTGTTGAACAACAACAACGATGATGATGACAATGAAGGTGTGCATGGTCACAGGTAAAGTAGTTGTCACGCTTCTGTGTACTAGTTTGCTTTGCTCCTGCACCCACAATTAAAATTAAAGGTGTTCCATAAATGTAAATTTGTTTTAGAGTGAGGTGGTGGAGATCGGGCTGTTTCTGTTTAAGAGCATTGTGCTCACTCCCCATTATCCCAATGCCTTACCTTCTCCAATTCTGAACAGGAACAGCTAGATTACTTAATTTTTTCCCTATTATTTGAGCCAGAAATTCACGAGAAAGAAAAAAAAAAAAAAAAGAGAGCACATACCTACTATATAGAACAAGACAGGGCAGACTCCAACTCCTAGTATTTGAGTTAGGTTTAAGCTTGTGCATGAACGCTATACCGTCCTGGTTTTAGGTTTAAACTTGTGCATGAATGCTATACCGTCCTGGTTTTAGGTTTAAACTTGTGCATGAACGCTATACCGTCCTGGTTTTAGGTTTAAACTTGTGCATGAACGCTATACCGTCCTGGTTTTAGGTTTAAACTTGTGCATGAACGCTATACCGTCCTGGTTTTAGTCTTCAGACGTATATAAGTGTCAGTGACGGTAGTCTATCATAAATCACAGGTACATACCCAGGGTGATCACAGACTTATAGACAGACATTGATCACAGTCATCTGAGAACATTGATTGACACATGCATCATCACTGTCAAATATGAATTTTAAATCAATCAATATATATATATATAAACTGTTCAAAAATGAATATGCATATTTGTGAGTAACTTAACTGTCAATTTTAACAAATTTGTTTGGAGAGATCTATTTCCATCATGGTTGACTTGTCCTCAGGTAATGTCAGTGTGGGTTGCTTATTTGCAGAATATATTTTAGAGCTGCATACCATTTCATGATAATGCATGATGTTGTGCAAGTGCACTTTTTGTTTTGTACCATGCATGATAGCAAATTTTGAATTGCTTCAGAAATGCTTGTAGTGCATCACAGTGCACCATGGCATTATGATATTATATGTTTTATATAAAGTGTGGTGTATAGCTTTATGGTAAACATGATGGCACATTGTGTCATGCAACTGCAAGTTTTTGTTTTAAAAATGAAATGCACATCAAATTTTGAGTGCCTTGAGCATGCTTTACTGTGTATCACAATGTGATTACTGTTTTGACATGCGCTCTGCTTGTTGCTTTATATCACAAACACGATAATATTTTGTGGCATGGAACTGCACAAATTATTTTATAATAACAAGACGCTACGTAATCCTATAAATCTGCTCATATTGTCCAGTATAAGAACAGTTGAAGAGCTTTCAGTTCTAGTTATAATCGTTTTCACTCCTGTTTCTTAAAACTGGTCAATTGTTTGACATTTGAAGATTTAAGAGTGTATATGTTATTGTCAATTGCAGCACAATTTTCCCTACAATTTGTAAAATCAAGACATAACCATGTACAAAGAGTCCAGAAACTAGCTCTGAATGAGTTATGATCACCTTGCTATGCCACAGGCTTTGCAAGCACACAGAGTTAGCATTGCTGTGTGATTCAGCTAGGCTGAATTCTGTTTTGTGGCAAATTTTTGTTGTTGAAAAAAGAGAAGATGATAAGTAATCACCTTGCAAATAATTCTGAACGGAGAATTTCATTATTAAAAATGCCCAAGACTGATGCTGAAAACAAGAGAGATTTGAGGAAATTTAACATTTTGGTCATAAATGTACAAACAGAAGTAAATTATCATAATACAACTGTAACTTCATATTTTAAGAATCAATATTGCAAGCTGTCATTAAATGTGATGCCTATTTTAACTCTTTGATCCCTGCACCCTATCCATCAACTGCAAAACTTAACCCTTTGATTTCCTCACCCTGTCTACCTGCTTCCTTTAGGAAGCTGGTGGATAAGGTGTGGGAGTCAAACAGTTAAGTTTTTGCTTTGTTAGCATGGTTGACAATGCAGGATGCTGTTGGACAGGCTGCGAGAGTCTAAGGGTTAAAATGAGAGGCAATGAACGAAGTAAAATAAACTGAAGCTGCTTTAGCATTTACTTATTTTTGTTAATCAGTATATTTGAAGATATTTAACACACATGCCCTGCTGTCTCTGCTGTCTCCTTTTAAATTTTTTTTTTTTTATTCATGTATGTATTATATTTCACCGCCCCACATCTTCCTCTACATTCTCTTATTATTTCTTTCAGCTCATCTTACATTCATTCATTCATTCATTCATTCATTCATTCTTCATTCATTCTATTCATTCATATATCTATCTGTCTGTCTGTCTGTCCTATCTATCTATCCATACATTTATCTTAATTTTTTTTAGCCTTGAATTGTATGCCGATTATTTCATTTAAGTTGTTACTTTAAAAGTCTTAATTGACATTAGTGTGTACTTTATTTAGTCATATGTTATGATATTAACAACATGTTTTGTAAAATATTTTTAATGGTGCAAATGGGTAGCTATATAGCATGAAGGCAGGATAGTCTGCCCAGTATTCTTTGTTAGTTCATATTTGATATATACACAAACCAAAAACTTTCTTGTTGCTTGCTTATTATAATATTATGCACTTCGTTTATTTCTGCAAAGTAGCTGTTTTCTATTTCATCCTTGCTTTGATGTTGAGTTTTCTTTTTTGGTTCACATTATGTTATGCCTTTTTCAAACCTAAAATATTATGTGTGTTGGTGTTAGATTGTGTGTTATACTATTTTGTTGTTGTGACTGGACAGTTTCTGTATAAATTGATAATTTGCAAAGTAATCCAAGTTCATTTCAATATCAGTGCCTGCTGTCTGAAGAGTCTTTGTCCATATGCAGATTACCAATGTCCAATTGACAGTTTAAATCTCTGTTGTTATAATATTAATTGAAAATGTCAGTAGGTATGAAAGTGCATTGGTTTTGTTTGCTTGTGTTTCCTCTTTTGTGTGTGTGTGTGTGTGTTCGTTCGTTCTTGATTTAACGTCTTTTCATATAGTGATATTGACAGTATGTGTGTGTGTGTGTGTGTGTGTGTGTGTGTGTGTGTGTGTGTGTGCGTGCGTGCGTGCGTGCGTGGTGCGTGGTGCGTGCGTGCGTGCATGCGTGGTGCGTGCATGGTGTGTGTGTGTGTGAGTGAGTGAGTGTGTGTATGTGTGAGTGGGTCAGTGAGGAATGAGAGAGAGAGAGAGAGAGGGAGTGTGTGTGTGTTTGTATGTGTGTACATCTGTGTGTCTGTGTTTGGTGTGTGCATGTGTGTGTGCATGTATGCCTACATGCATGCATTTTTGTGTGTAAATGCATGCAGTAAGAAGGTAAGAGAAGAGACAGAAAGTGGGATGTGTTTGAATTATGTTGTTTTACAGTTAATTAATTAATTTTAACCCTTTCATTTCAAAGAGCTGTAGGAAGCTGAAAGTATTTCTATTTCATCATAATTGTATTCTTATTTAAATGGCTGATTCAGAAACCTACAAAAAGAAAAAACTATGATTATAATAAATCAGTTATATATTGCTTCTGAGAAGTATGACATTTTGATGTTCTTAAAATCATTGGTTGTGTATCATATTCTTAAAATGTAATGGTATATATGTGATAACATTAATAAAATTGTTTGCTGTTGTTTTGACAGTAGATTGCTGTAGTACCTCTGAGTGGTGTGAAAGTAGATCTTTCTTTCTTTCTGTCCCATGTTTTCTTGTAGATGACTAAGCTGGATCTGGTCTCTGGTGTACAATGCCAAGTGGCTGAAATGCTGCGGCTTTTACCATTGCCAACATCTGCCAGGGTCTACGAAAGTAATGATGTACATTCTGAATTTGGCTGATAGCACTAGTGCAGGTCACTACAGTTTCAGCTTGGCTGTCTGCAGAATTACTAAGTCAAAGACTTCAGCAACTTTGCCATGATGTTGGGGAAGTGATAATGAAAGAAGAATCCTGGGGAAAAAGTCAGTTTTGAATTGAGCATGAGAATGTTTCTTAAGCAGATTGGAATATCCAAAAAGGCAAACACGGGCATGTTAAAGAAATATAAAGATTATGATAACAGCAAAGGTTCTTGTAGTTTTATTGTCCATGTTCCTTTTATCTGGTATTCTCAGGTTTGTTCATCTTAATTGAAACAACAAGAATAAACCAACAACCACAAAACAGAAAAGACAAAAGATTTTATGCCTGAAAAGTAAAATAACTACAACAACAAAACAGGAAAAGATAAAAAGGAGTTTATGCCTTGTATCAGCAATGTATATTGGAATGTGATTTGTTTATTTTGTTTGTGTCTTGTGTATTTTAAAAATGCTAAATATACAGTCTGGCAACTTGTTGGCTTGAAGCATATCACATCAGTGTATGACCAACAAAAATTGTATTCCATCCACCTGACAGCAGTTGTGTTTCAGACTTTTGTCTGTTTTTATATAAAAATGTATTCTTATTAATAGTTGTTTTGTTTTTTGTTAAGGTATTATATTTATCGTCAGAATCAATGTGTACTATTGCTTTACTGTATTCTCAGAAAAGAGACAGTATGTCCTTCAGGTTATCAAAGTGTTTTTCTTACATTGTATAAAAGCTCAAAAGTGAGAAAAGTAATATAACCAGGATTTTGAACACTTTCGCTTATAGTGGAGGAAGAGTGAGATGTGACATCATCGTCAGTTTCTGAACCATAGACATGTAATATTGTTTTTAATTTTTTTATTTCACTTTTCAAGGTCATTAACACATTTTTTTGATATTCCTGGAGAAAAAGATAAGTGGAAGAAAGAAGTGCTTTGGAGCTCAAAATGCATGTAGGTCTAGGTTAAATTTCTTTTCTAGCGTATACAATAAATCTGTGATCTGAAAAGCTTTACACATTATAATGATACAACTTGTACATATTCAGTGTAGCAGTAGGTCATTGATATTTTTGTAATGTTGAGAATGACCACGTTTGCTTTCTAATTACGCGTGTGCTGTTGTAATTTATGTAAATCAGCAGGCTGATACTTTTACCTTGTGATAATATTTATTGCTTACATTTGGTAAGTTTTCATTCATGAATTTATCCAGTTTGTTTACGAGTCATTGAAGTGTTACTTGCACAAAATATTGTCTGTTAACAATTTGTCATGCCATAGTGTCTGGTTTTAAACTGTGCCTATGCTAATTTGAATCTAATTTTTTTTTAGTGCAGAGTACTGTGTTATATCTTGTAGACCACAAACTGTGGAAGCAATAATATTTAGACCAGGATTAATTATACCCATTGTTTGTTTCATCGCACAGTTCATTCCGTTATTTATCCAGACATTATAAACTCACAGGAAATTCATCACTGTGTCATGAATAAAGTGAACTGTGATATTATTGTAAGTCTAGCATCAACTAGACTGTATTCATATTGGGGTCACAGTGACCAGAAACTTTAAAGTCCCAGAAAATTAACGTAAGTTATCAAGAATTTCACAGATGTTATTTGTTGATTTTTTATTCAGATTTGATTTGTCTGTCAGTATATGAAAAGCTTGTAAGCATGAGCTTAAAGTTTGTTGCTTTTTTTTTTCATTTTTACAATTGAAAGAATTTATGGTAGCAGAAAAATTAAGGTTGTTGGAATAGGCTCATATTTTGTTTGTTTTCTGGTGGCTATTTTCACAGCAACTCTCATTTTGCTCCTTTGTTTCAGTTTTTATGTTTAAAAGACAATGTATTGACTTGCAGTACTTCTTTTACTTGTGCTGTGTGTGTATTTGGTGAATATGAGTATTTACATGCGTATTCTTATGGTGGTACACAGTGGTTTTCCTGTTTGATTGTGTTTACTATGTAGAGCATCCATCCCACACTCACAATTTTGTAACACCTAAATATTTTTATTTGTAGACATATTTGTTTATTTGTTATTTGTTATCTCAGGAGTTTTGCTTATTGAGTGGCTGGGGCTTAGGAGTGAAGTTAACTGATAAGACTTGAAATATTTCTCACTTCGTTTTTCTAAGATAAGAGGACAGTTATCATTAGGTCATGGTTAAAATCTGTCTTTTATGGGGAAAAAATTAACATGTTAGCTCAGATTTCTCATGAACATTTGCTTAATGAGGTGCTGGAGTTGGGGAGTGAGATATGCTAGTAAGACATTTTGTAAACCCTTTTAAAAAGAGAGAATTTTCATTTGATATATTCTTTGTATCCAGTTATATAGAGTGGGGGTGTCAGTGGTGTCAGTACAGATCTCTCATCTGTCATCAGTACATGGATGATGAATCTTGACCATATTTCCGGCTGACTGGCTGGCTGGCAGGCTAGCTCAGCTGACAGAGCTATTGCCTCAAGAACTGATCTCCTGAGTTCAATCCCAGTCTGCAGCATAAAACTGGCACATTAATATGCTCAATCATTAATAATAATAATAATTAAATATTTATATAGCGCAAAATCTTGATAAATCAAATCTAGCGCTGTTCTGGTAGTGTAGTATTTCATAGATTCCATTCTCTCCCCTTCCCAGATTCCTGTCTCCTATCCCCTTCTCCCATTTTAAGACTTTGCCAGTGCTTGTGATTCTTGTGTAGACTTAAGGAGTCTGCCTGATAAGTGCTGGAAGATTTGGGTGCAAGCCTGTGGAATGGATTGTGTGTGATGAATCCATCTTGAACATATTAGGAACTACCAATTAGGTTCCTAATCAAAATCAGGAAAAAGTGAAAGCAAAATTTGATAAGCATCTGTTCAACTTTTTAAGGTCGTCATTGATTACAAAATAGTGGGCTTGATACTTAAATAGGACCATGTCTATAGCTTAATCTGTTGTTGTTGCTGCTGCTGTAATGATGACACCACTTTTTTAAAGGGGGAGGGGAGATAGAGGGGTTAGTGGTAGGGGATAGTGCAAGATTCTGTGTTGCAGTTATCATGAATATTTTTAGGTCAGATTGATCCAGTTTTTCTTTTGACATTTTTACAGATATTTTGGATTGTATCTGGTCATCTAGTCTGTGATATTGCTGTTATTACAGTTAAATAAAATGTATGTCATACCCCTGATATCTTCTTCTGTAATATCTGTGTGATTGCACTGTAATATATGAGTGTGCATTCATTTTTGTTCAAGTGTGTACATTTGCATGTCATCTATCAGTTTGTATACTTGTGTACCTCTTAGTCAGTCTTGCCAACTTCTAAGTTTGGGAGCTTATTTTTTTCTCTCATATCATCTTATCTGTCGGCCTGTATTAGTTGCTCAGCAATTGATCTACCTGTTTCTTGTGTGTGTGTGTGTGGTGTGTGTGTGTGTGTGTGTGTTGTGTGTGTGTGTGTGTGTGTTGTGTGTGTGTGTGTGTGTGTGTTGTGTGTGTGTGTGAGAGAGAGAGGGGGGGGGGGGGTAAAGAGAACATGTTTTTACAAGTACATCTATTTGCTAGGGCATATATGAATAATTTATTTACTCATTCATTTGCATTTATAGGCGTTTGTTCATTTGCTCATTTATATATTTTCCTCTTTCTTTGTAGTTTTCTCCATTCTGTTATTCAGTATTCTATTTGTTTTATTTGTTATGTATTATTTTGGTTTAAATTCCACTCTCATCCTGCCTGATTCCTTCAGCTCTGCCCACTTCTTCCCTCTCATAAACACACAGACATGCTCATTATAATAATAATAATTATATAATTACATATTATATAGCGCAAAATCTGATAGAAATCAAATCTAAGCGCTGTTTCTTGTGATAATTTCCTGTTACAGCATCTGTAATAATGCATCTGCATTTGGACAGGTTACCCGTTCATGATACGGACATGATAGATAGACTGAAAATACTTTGTCCTCTCAGTGAATGTTATGATAGACTGAAACTGCTTTGTCTCTCAGTGATATGTTGATGATAGACTGAAAACTGCTTTGTCCTCTCAGTGATATATTGACTGATAGACTGAAAACTAGCTTTGTCCCTCAGTGATATATTGACTGATAGACTGAAAACTAGCTTTGTCCCTTTCATGATATCTGACTGATAGACTGAAAACTAGCTTGTCCTCTCAGTGATATATGACTGATAGACTGAAAACTAGCTTTGTCCCTCTCAGTGATATATTGACTGATAGACTGAAAACTAGCTTTGTCCCTCTCAGTGATATATTGACTGATAGACGAAAACTAGCTTTGTCCCTCTCAGTGATATATTGACTGATAGACTGAAACTAGCTTTGTCCCTCTCAGTGATTATTGACTGATAGACTGAAAACTAGCTTTGTCCCTCTCAGTGATATATTGACTGATAGACTGAAAACTAGCTTTGTCCCTCTCAGTGATATATTGACTGATAGACTGAAAATTAGCTTTGTCCCTCTCAGTGATATATTGACTGATAGACTGAAAATGAGCTTTGTCCCTCTCAGTGATATATTGACTGATAGACTGAAAATGAGCTTTGTCCCTCTCAGTGATATATTGACTTGCTATGCCACAAGGCTTTTCAGCATACACAGATTAACAGCTTCAGTTCAGTTTTGTGACAAATTTCTAGTATAGTAAACTACAAGATGATAAGCTGTCAACTGAGTAGAGATGTTTATAAAAGAGACTTGAGAAAAAGCTTCCATTTTGGTCAGTAATATACAAATAGGAGCAAACTCTCACCATATAAACACAATATCATTTACAAACCAACAGTCTTACAATTTGTCACAATGACATATTGAGGAAGAAAGGTACTAATCCAACAAAACAAGAAGGAATTGATGCTGAGGCCTATTAAAGGCCAAAAATTCAGCAAGCTGCCAATCTTATTACTATAAATATCCATGGTTCATGATCAGTGTAACAACTCCTGAGATTTACCATGTAAACAATGCCCTTGTAATTTCTGTATCAGCAGTTAAGATGGTTTGATGTGCTTTTGATTGAAGCATCAATCCATGTTAATCATTGATTGTAAGGCCTGCAGTTTGCTTGGGTTTTCTACTATGTGTTGTATGCTGAACATTATATGATAGCAGGAGTTCAATGTTTACAGAGGCAATGGTGCTGCGCCCCAGGGGCATGCGATGAGGACGTAACAGCCAAGAGACAGCTTGGACTTCAGTAAATTTGGTAGAGCATCTTCAGTGTTGCCACTGTGTGACTGTTTTATGAATTGTTCATCATGAAAAGAAATACCCTTGAAGTGTTACCTTTCCATTAACTTTGGTCTTTTTGCAATTATTTCAAGAATCTCCCCTACAATGTATGATTGTCTCCACTGAACTCATAATGAAATATTAAAGCAGAGTTTACTTTGGAAAAAAGTGTTTCATATCTGTGTGCATAGGTGGATGAGTGTGTGTGTGTTTGTATGTCATACTTTATTGCTTGGCATTATCTTGTATCATGTTTCATCAAAAAAGAAGTTTTATTGCTTTCTGTTCTCCATAGGAAGAGCATGATGTCTAAGTATGCCACTAACACTCCTCATCCCCAACTCTGATTAATATTGAAACTGATCTATAGTGCCTGAAAAGACAATCTAACAGATGTGTAAGCAAGGATTTTGAACAAGCAAAATGGACAGTAATGTGCATATAAAACTGAATGGGTATCATTTATTTTGGTTTCAAGTTACAGTGACCAAGTCTGCACAACTGTTTAAACAAGAATTTTTCAATTACTTATGAATAAACTTTAACAACATAATCATTATCTAGATCTGGATTATTATCAAAGTCACATTAGTAAGTTTATCTAAAGATACTTGAAAAATATGTAAGCATATTTCAAAATGTTGACCAACATCAAACTCTACCAGTACCAGGCTCCATATAAAAGATTAATGCAGGGTGTTTTGCTAGCTTGCCCAGGAAGCAGCTGAGATGGGGTTTTTTTAAGAGGCTGCTCAGGGTCAGATGGATAGAAGAACAAACAAAAGCATACTAAATGAATCGGGAACAGCAAGAAAACTTCTATCATTAATAACTGAAAGAAAATTAAGAGTGTAGGCCATGCGCTATGAAACCAAGAGACTGACTTTATGAAGACTGACTTTCAAGCAAGACTGAGGTGAAAACAAAGAGACAGACCACCAGCTTCTCTCATTGGCAACATCGCCAATTCCAGCGGCATGAGAATCCGTGAAGTCAGCAAAAGACCAGAACAAATGGAAGAGGACAACCCTGTCGTCACTGACTTCAGAGGCCAACACCACACCGGTGATGCCAACAGATGACATGAGCACAGGAAGCAACATTTTGGTCTGTTCGTGGACTTTTCTAGATCTATAACATCAACATGGTTGGACAATTTTCATAAGTTTACCGTAGAATGGGTTTGTTAGCATGATTTTACTTGTCTGTTCTGTCTCCATATTTTATCAGGTACCAGTTTGTTTTCTCAAGATTTCACTAAATAAACTTTGTTCTTGTTGTTTATCACCTGCTCTGAAATAACAGTAATGGTATCCAGACTTCCACATATGGGTTGTGAAGATGTGCAATCCTTGCCCGTTCTGGACTTGATCCTTGAGCATCTAACTTCCTTCTCAGGCACACTTGTATCATTACTCGGTCTCTGCTCCACCAAGCAGTTCAAAATTTATCTGAAAGAACTGGCCGTCATGGTGATTTGCTTTTTCAGTTTCCACTGAGAGAAACTGATATCAACCAAAGAGAGGTGTGTATCTGTTTGTGTGTCTGTCAGTGACAAAAATATGTTGACTAGATTTTTTCAGGTCTTTATGCATGGGCTTGTATCAAATTTTGCCCAAAGTTGTGAATTGCTGACGAGGTGCAGAATCATTAAGTTGGGAAGACAGAATTTTTGAGGAGTTGCAAAAGCATAAGTTTGGAAGGTAGAGCTGCAAGCTCAAGGTCACAAGAACCCAAAAAGTGTCCAAAATCAGCACTTTTCATGGAAGATATGTCAAGAACACTTTCCTGGGAACTTTTAAGAACAATTAAAATCTGGTTTTACAGTTGTGACAATCTGACTTAGTCCTCAAATCACATCAAGTCTTATCTCAATTAAGTTCTTAAGGTTACACCGACCTTAAAAAGTATGAAGTCTGTTAAAAAGGCAGATTGTTGGAAGGGCTTACCATTTTGTTTACTTGTTGTTTTTGGTGATCAGTGTACGGAATTGGAAAGGGGTCAGTGGAGATTTGATTAACTTCAAACAAATGTGGAGGGGTCAGTTGAGGTTTGATTAATTTCAAACAAATTAAGACAGAGACCTTACAAAATGGAACAAAGGAATTCATGGCTGTTGCAGTAATGAAATAACAGTCTTGGTGTAATCCATCTATGCTTATTCATCGTATGTTTTATGCAGAGGAATGTTGATGTGATAAGATTGGAAAATACTGTTTTAGTACAATTAATACAAAATAATTTTTGAAAAATCTGTGACAAGACAAATCTTTATTGGACAAAATAATGATGATTCCATTTATATAGCACAAACAATTCAGTTCAAAGTATGTTTGTTGCATTTTACATAAATAAACGTTTTTCAACTCCAAGCTTTAATGTAATTATCTTTACAGCAAAGCTCATTGGGTTTGTGTTGATGCTTTAATAAGTATTCCATTAATCAGCAAAATGCACCCATACGAAAATACTTACACTGAAGGCAAAACTGTAAAGAGAATGAATTACTAGTTTTGATTTTATTTATGTTACAGAAGTATGGTCAGTAAAGTTTTTACTAAACAATTAATGATGATTATAGTCTGTGTTAAGTGTAAGCATATGGTAAAAAACATGTACAATGTTGTCATTTTGCAGTACCAAATATCACTGGCACCAATGCCTTCAACCCTTATCTAACATTTTCAAACAATATATGTTATTTTAAAAGAAGCAAGCATAGTTGTTCAATTGTCATTTAAAAGACTGTTATGTCAGTAAACATTTTGTAAAGCACAAAAATGTAAAGCACAAAAGTGAAAAATATAAATCATCCATAATAAACTAGTACATGAACCATGCTTGATCTTTGTATATAGAACCCTTGATCACCATACACATGAAATTAACACATGTATTTGAAACAGATGTGTGTCACACAGCAGCGTGAAGAAAGTGACCCCATGGCATCATGCTAATAACGGCAGTCTTATGTGATGTGTCTTCTTGTTAAAAATTTGATCTAACAAAAAGACAATGAAAAGTATATAATCCAAAAGGGTTTGAAAGGTAAAAGTCTGATTCTGAACACATCAAACATTTGATTTCAAACTAGGTGAAATCAAATGCCAACATTTGGGAAAATGTGGAGCAGGTTTGGTATTTGACTTAGCAAACATATCAGATGTTTAAAATAAACTCATAAGAGGGTGTGCATGCCAGAAATTAATCATTGATAAATGTTGGAGAGGCAGAATCTCAATATGGTTTGACAGGGGCATTTTTTCCCTGTTGTACATAATAGCCTCATTTCCTGGATGTAGTGTGTTGAGAACATTCTCCTTTATATCTTATCTTTTTTCTGTCTTCTCTAAAGCTTTGTGTGACCTAATTTTCTGCCCACTGCATTTTCACTTAGAAATGTCTCCTTATGCGATCTTTCAGATTCCTGCCTGGAGAGACAGCAGAGTTGAGTATGATATGGGCTTATTGGGAAGACTAAGCCCACAAAGTCGAGTTTCATCCACTTCATGGGTGCATTACTGAGGATGTTACTCAAAGTTCCTGATCAACACCACAGTTATCTGTATCTCTCAGGCCTGGTTGATGTCAGGATATTTATGATAGTAAGCACAGAGTACAGCCCTGTCATACAGTCTCAATCCTAGATTGAACTCCTTAATATCATGATTATCATCCCAATTGTCATCACCATTCATAGCATTGTAAAATTGTCCCGTTTTCTGTGGCCATTCAGGTGGTGTATTAAGCTAAAATATGTGATCATAAATGAAGTTTGATAATCTTTTACAAAAAGACAACTGTGAATGAAGGGACCAACAAAAGCCATAGCAATACTGCTGATTGAAGAACATCAACTAATTCCCCACAGCAGCGAGAATCTCTGGAGACTGATGTGAATTGATGCGTGCTGGCACATTCTTGAACCTGCACAAAAATAGTGATGTGATGACCATATCAGTTTTGTATCTGCATCCTCACAAAAACAAATACAGCTATTGAGATACGAGGGCTGACCCAAAACTTTCGTCAGTTAGATTGCCATGTCTGAACTATACTAGTAAATGCTTTTAACTTGTATTGAGATAAAAATGTAGCCTTTGCGCTGTTAATATATCACAATGATGCCATATCTAATTTAGTTGTATAATGTCACTGAAATTGTAGCTAACAGTGGGTCTGATAAATGAATTCAAGCACAGAGCAACTCACTGAGATACTGTTTTTACAAGGCTCAAACTTACAGACAGTCCAATCAAAATTTACACCAGTTTGACAGTTGGTATGGAGACAAGTGTGTAGGACAGTTTGCTGCTACACTGATAGTTTCAAACGTGGAAAAACCAACTTGAAAGACAAATAATGATGTGGACGTCCAAGTGAAGCTGGAAATGAGCCAAATGTTCAGGGTTGAAGTGGATACTTGAAAAGGATCTGTTTACTTCAGTTTATGAAGTAAGTGAAACTTATGGTATTTCATATGGCACAATTGAACGAATCCTGAGGTTTTATCTTGAGATGAGGAAAGTGGCTACCAGATGGATACTTCATCTTCTGATAGAGGATCACAACAAAACAACAGAGAGTGCACAGTTTCAATTCTAAGCAATTGCTTGAAGTGTTTGAGTCAGAGGGCCCCAAACGACTATGTGACTGATTGCAGGTGATGAAAATGTGGACTGCCTTCTATGGCATCCCAAACACCACAGTCCAATTAGATGTGGGTGAGTGCTAATGACAAAAGACAGGTTTGCTGAGACCAGGTTTTCAAAGCCAGAAGAGGATTTTCTCCAGTTCATTCAAAGATTTGTTGTGGTCAATATTTTGCTTGAAGACGTCTACTCATACTGCTTGATATGATCAGAATCTGTTTTGCCTAAAGTTGTGCAATCCATCCATCAGCAGCATCTGGATGTGGATACAAGCAAAATGCTCTGATATGACAACGCAAAGTGTCCATAAAGCCAAGGTCACTGTGACTACTACAGAAGCAGTCCATTCAAGTTCCACCTTACCCACCTACAGTCCTGTCATTTTAGCACCATGCAGTTTCTCATTGTTTCACCTTCTGAAGCAAAACCTGGCTGGCAAGAAATTTTCAAGAATACAGGACTTGGGGGAAAGCAGTGAAATCTCCATGCGGAGAGGAGGAGAGTACTTTAAAGGACTGAACATTTCATGTACTTTGGACTTCCCATTGTTGTTTTGCAAAGAGACAACAATTTTGGATCAGCCATTATAGTATGCAAAGAGTATTATTTAATCACATACAAAGCATCTGTTCATAGTTTTATTTCTTTGTGTGTCCGTTTCTTTGATCATTTTGTGTTAATCTATGTTTTTGTTTCTTCTGTTCTTTGTTGTTAGTTATTTATTACTTGTCTAACCATGCATGTTGATATAATTATAGGGTGTGGTCAGCAGGTATTAAGTAAAATGTACAAAACCAACAGTTGGCTTGAACTCAAAAGACTTAACAACAGCCACTAAGAGACTTTTAATGACTGTTTCCACATCACTGGAACATAATCAGAGCTGATGTGCATGCTTGCATTGGTGTGTGTGTGATGAATATAACATTAAAGACACATGGGTTTCCATTCTATCTTTGCTTGTACATATACAGACATATATCTGTAGGCCTATAATTTTTTTTATTTATTTGTTAACATATTTATTTCTTATTGCCAATTTAATAAATTCATTGTATTTCATACTCTGTTTTAGCCATATTTACTGACAGGAAAAAAATTTGTTTTGAATTTTTTAATTGACAAAAAAAGGTAACTAAAGTATACGTGGTAACATTGTTTTATCTGATTTACCTATATGGAAAACAAAGTTGTCTTGAATTGGAAAAAGCACACCCAAAACTAATCTAATTAAAATATGGATGATAACAAAATGAGATAGGTATGTAAATATGAAATGGAAAGCACTGATAAATGATTCAACATACCTGCTCATCTTGAACGGCTCCTTTTTCAGCTCTTCCACTTTTTGGGGGGCAGTATCCTTACCAGAACCTACTCTCCTGAAACAACACACAACACTGAAGCTATCAGAAATAAATCCGAAACAACTGAGACCACCCACGTTGAAGCAAACAGGACCAGAAAAGCATGCTTCCATGTTTCTATTGGAAATAGTGATAATAGTAATAATAACAATGTACAGCATCTCAATTCATAAGAGCTTCAAGCACTTAACAAAAGTCTGAGAGACAAAGGCAGGCACATGAAAGCAAACACACATCAGTCCCTACCATTAGGATGAAAACAATAATTTCATTTATGTAGTGTGATTGGTCCATACCAAAAGCATGCTCATTGCACTTTACAGTAACAGAACATTATTAAATTTAAATCAAGTAACAACAGATATTGACAGAACATGAAATAGAAATAAGTGTTAGCAACCATAGCAACATAAGTATTAGGATTCATGGTAACAATACTTATGTTGCTGTGGTTGCTGAAAGAGCAAAATAATATAAAAATTACAAGTCTTCAACAAACGCACTCTTACCTTTGTGGTTTCTGTGAGCTTGCAGATGTCGTTTTGTAGTTCTTGTTGTACTCGGAACAAACAGGCCTGTCTTTCTGTGTTAATGCATTAGCCTTGGGTTGGTGGTCAGTTTGCTTCTCTTGCCATTTGTTGACTTTGTCGTGCCATTCTCGCTCATATGTGTTGGACAGCAACTTGTTCATGCTGACTGGTTCTTCTGGTTCAGAGGGACTGTAAAAACAAGCAGAAAGATTGTTTCCTTTCTGTCCTTGGCCATGCTGTTTTTCTCAGTACTTAACTATATAAATGACGAAGGCAGTTTCTTGCTGATTTTGAATATACATGTTTTGTTTTCAGATTTGTTTAAAATGTTTACTAAATAAATGTTTGTATTTACTGCCTTTTGAAATTATGATATTTAGACTTCATCCATGAAGGGTCATCCAAAGTAATATACGCAACTGCTTATAACTGACCTGATATTACTTTTCTTCAGTTTTTTCATTCCAAGGAATTTTTTTTTTCTCAGATGTGTGTATGCATGTTGTTTGACCCACGCTATGCAGGTATCATGTTGCTGAACATAGCCCGCATATTTCAGCTTCAATGGGCATGCATTCTAGGTGCTTTCATATTTCCAAACACCAACATAGCTTACAGGATCTTAAAACATGTGTATTTGATATTCTGCATGCATATACACACGAAGTGAGTTCAGGCATTAGCGGTACACACATATGCTGACCCGGGAAATTGGACACCCTTTACCATCAGGTGATAACCAAACAGGTCCAAACTCAGACCTTCGAACTGGAAGCCCAATGTCCTAATCACTTAATTACAGCGCCCATCAAACACAGTATAATCTAGTATATGAAGGAAAGTTGTGGTTAATTTTTTTTAAATGGCTGAATACGATGAAAGAAATTAAAGCTTTTTTGAAACAACAGAATTTTTCTGCATGAAATGCAGGTTGCTCTCACTTAGGATATCATGTTATGGTATGATGATGCACACCCACCCTTTTCCTTTTTTCCCCCTGTTTGCATGTACTTTTCTTTACCTATGAAAGTGGATTTTTCTACAAGACCGTGCAGATTTAGTCGTGGGATCTTTTACATGTGATAAGTGCATGCTGTAACTGGGATCATCCAAAAGACCAGTACCCAGACCACCACTCATGGTCTCATGGAGAGGAAAGTTCAGCCAGTGATCAAATCCAGACCTCTTCCTGAACAGGTACTCTAACCAACTGGGCCACACATTTCACATGCACTCACTTCAGTGTAAATGAAAACATTATGAAAGTTACTACAGACAAATCAAGAACATACATTTATTTCCTGACTCTTTGAATCTCTTTAATTCCAATATTTTAATAATAATAATTGCAATAATGATAAAGATTTATATGGTGCAACATCCTGAGAAGCAAGCCCTAAGCGCTTTGCATATGCAGCATATGCAATAAAATACATCATGACACGGAACAAGAAAAAAAACATATGAAGCCAAGTATCAGTTGTAAATTGAAGGAAAAGCATAAATTGAAAAAGAAGCCTTTTCTCAGGACTTGTGAACTGTTGTGTACACAAGTAAAATGCCAACATAACTATGACGGGCTGAAGGAAAAAAGCAACACTCGTTTGAATCTGCACAAAATCCGGATCTTTACAGAGCTGATAGAGTTAAAACACCATACAAATTCTAAAGACATGGCAATGTTCAACTTACAGAGGCTGATTTCTGAGTCGAGGTCGATCTCCTTGAACTTGTGAACTGAGGGGCTTGGTCTTTTCCATCTTTGACATGGGGCCTTTAGGAGCAGGTTTCCCGCTGCGCACACCATATCCTGGCCGCCTTGTTTCTGGTATTTTGACTGTTTTGTCGGTCATCGACTGTCCATCGCGGGTGAATTGGGACTGCGTCTCTGTTGCGTAGGGGGCATGGTGCATTTCACGTGGCTGACCGCCCTCGACTGTAGATGTTCCATGGGACTGGTGAACCATGTACTCTGGGAGCATGAACTGCCATTCTCTGACACATAAAATATCTACATTGGTAATGCATGCATTCATAACTACAACAGCTAATGACAATGTAACAGAAACTGGGACAGGTCCATAGGATTTTAGGAGTTCTGTACTTAGTGGACAACAAAGAGTTCTGAAAGTGACTATTTCAAAGCAGAGGCTTTCTCCATGGTGAACCTCTAACTTCATCCCCATCCCATCCCCTCTTTGTGAAATGGTAGATTGATTCAGATCAGCCCAAAGTGTCTGCGTTTGTGTCTCTGTTTTGTGCATGTGTCATTCTGTAATAGCAGAAATTTATTCGACTCACTGTGTCTGCTTATGTGTGTGCACATGTCTCCACTTATCTATAGAGGAAAATATTGGCAAGGATTTCTGGGACTTTGTGGATCATCTACCATGAAATTGGACTGCCATTTCTTACCCCACTGGACGAGGCGGCAGGGAAGTTTTTAGTCCCGTTTTTATTATCCATTGTTTGGTGTCTGTGATCTGTCTGTGACCGTGCGTTCGCACTTGACAAAGGCTAGTTGGCCGAAAATTTGCACTTGTTTTGTTTTGTCTCGTTGGATACGTGCTTACATTGGTTTTCTTGTTCTTCTGGTTTGTGTTTGCTTGGGCGCGGGCAGTCAAACTTGTTTTGGATCTTGTCTAGTTCAGTTAAATCCCAAAATGCTTGATTTTACTGACCTGAAAATGATTTGAAAACCTTGAAGTCATTTAGTAATTCAGCCATTTACAATGTCAAATTGTCCTTACCTGAGCAGTCATGTCATTGTCATTCACTGGTTTCTAAGAAGAATGGTAAGAATTCCATGAACAGCAAAGAAAACAAACATATCAATCGTGACAGAAGCAAACACTCACACACACACACACACACAACACAACACACACACACACACACACACACACACACACACACACACACACACACACACAAACAAACATACACTCACACACATACACACAGACACACACGCATGCACACACATCTGCACATTTCGTTCTTTGTCTTTGTGTGCATTATGAATAGAGTACACACACACACACACACACACACACACACACACACACACACACACACACACACACACACACACACACACACACACCACACACACACACACACACACACACACACACACACACACACACACACACACACATACATGCGCATGCGCGTGCACATGCATGTACGCACAAAATTAATGAAACGAAGATTAGGAAATGACATGCGACATTTATAGGACATTTTATGAGGCAATAGAAATTTGAACACCCAGTCACATCATGAAAGCTAGATGGAAAAAGAGCACCAGGAACAAAATGTTGGACAGTTTTGCGAAGTGGGTGGGGACAAGATGGGTAGGAGGTATGCTTGCAGTGACAAAAAATAGATTCCTATGGAGGGCCATGATCGCCAATGCCATGTGATAAGGCACAAGATGATGGTGACCTTTTGATCCCTTCCCAGAGTCCAGTTCTGTAGAAAAGCTGGAAGAAGATCCCATGAATGATGTCCAAAGCCAGCATATGACAACAATATCAATGCTGCAGGCAGGAACTTTTTTTTATTTACTGGGCATGCTCCATAATTTGGGTTGTTCGACTGGAAATGGAAATGTGTTTTTTTTTAATAAGTAAATGAAATCTCTCACGTTTGCTCTGTCTCCTTTTCAGCTTTATCCTGAAGTTCATTGTCTTCCAGGTAGAACCAGTCATTTCGTGGATAGCCCACAGCTTCCTTCTTTTTCTCTGGGTTTGGTCTGATGGTCAGCAAGTCTTAAAAAACAAACAAACAGGAAGCAAATTGATATTAACTGAAATTTCTTTTTTTCAGTATTAAATTAGGAAAGAAAAAAGCCATCAAAGCATTTTATATTAATTGCTGAATGAAATTCTAGTGGTCTTCAGTTTGACATGTAGGACCAAAAAGTGTCCTAATTACAATAACAATAACATAGATAATAAAAAAAAAAACTGAATGAAAAAACAACAACAACAATAATAACAATTATTCTCATTATTCTCATTCTCATTTTATTATTACTATTATTATTATTATTATTATTATTATTATTATCATTATCATTTATCAATATTATTATTATTATTATTATTATTATGAATATTATTATTATATTATTATTATCGTCGTCTCATCATCATCATCATCATCATTATTATGATAATCATCATTATTATTCACAAAGATTGAGGTCAAGGAAAGACAACTTCCTATTTAACAAGACTCCTGAAATCTGTCACTGCTCTAAGATATGGCTCCTCCTGTACTATACAAGCCTCTGCTTGATATGGCAAGTTAGATGGAGAAACAAAAATGATGGCTGCTGTTGAGTGTGTGCTGTTGAGTGCGTGCTGTTGTGTGTGTGTGTGTGTGTGTGTGTGTGTGTGTGTGTGTGTGTGTGTGTGTGTGTGTGTGTGTGTGTGTGTGGTGTGTGTGTGTGTGTGTGTGTGTGTGTGTGTGTGTGTGTGTGTGTGTGTGTGTGTGTGTGTGTATGCATGCTTTCTAATATTACCTTACAAAGTCTACAAAAGGTTCCCTCCACAAGTCCCCAAAGAATTGCTGCATTAAGATTTTCTCTTCAAATTCAATTCTATGGTTGCTAAAATTTACTCATAAATACATTTGATCTGATACAAAATGGTCAAATGTGTCCTTTCCACACTCTTTCCTGCAATCACAATTACCTTTTCTGCCACCCATTTTGGCCATGCGAATATACTTGGTGTCTGTGTCACGAAATACCATCTCTCTTGGTTCTTCAATTTCAAGGGTCTCTGTCTCTCCAGTCCTGGAATCTGTGAGGGAGGTGGAACACCAACTGGTTCATGGTACTCCTTTTTGGCTGGTGCATGGTAAAACCATCCTGTTTTAAAAGACAACAGAACAAAATAAATACTATGGGTTAGTCTGGATAATCATGATAATTTCATTACAAACTACTCTCTCTCTCTCTCTCTCTCTCTCTTTCTCTGTGTGTGTGTGTGTATGTGTGTGTGTGTGTGTGTGTGTGTGTGTGTGTGTGTGTGTGTGTGTGTGTGTGTGTGTGTGTGTGTGTGTGTGTGTGTGTGTGTGTGTGTGTGTGTGTGTGTGTGTGTGTGTGTGTGTTTTGTTATGTATGTGTGTGTGCATGTCTGTGTGTACTGTTACTGAATTTTTGATACTGAATAGAAGAGCTGAGTGTGTGGTGTGAATCATCATGTTCTCCAAGCATAGACCTGATCATGGAGATGAACTAACTTCAAACTATATTTCTTCTTCTCTCTTAACTCTGTGAAGAGTCATTGGGGCATTACATTAAAAAATTACTCACCAGATTCCTCCAGCTTTGTAATTTGTGTGCCAAACCTAGTCTCCTTATGGTTTTTCTGTATGGTGTTCATCTGTCGTCGTCGACAATGACCACGGCTTCATGAAGTTGCTTTGAGTCAGTGTGTCCGGAGGTGACTGATCAATCCAATCCGGGCACGGAAGTAACGTACATTCCACAGTGTTGTCACTCTGGTTTTTTGTTGGTTTGTTTCTTTTTTTTTTCTGTCTTCACCTCCTTCTTCCTCTCTCAACAGTTCAGGAAGACTGATTTAGGAAGGCCACTGGATCTTTTTACAAAGCCATATCTATGTACTTTTCTTTTCTTAACTGATGTTAGCAGAGTCTCACATAATCCAGTATACTACTAGATGGTTTGGCGCATTTGTTCATTGGTGATATGGTCAGCATATCTAATGTTTAGTATCTTGCAGTAACATCTCATTTCCATGGTTGGATTCATCTTTCCAAATCCCCTTTGAGGGTCTACATCTTGCATGCATATTGGCAAATGGAATATACCAATGCACATAAGAACCTGATCTTGTGTTTCATGGAGATATTCTTGTTTTAGCACACCGGTTTCAATCTGGACAATGCTGATGTTGTATTTGCTGCCCTTGAGAGGATTTCTGGTTGGGATCCATCATTGCTTATATGGATGAAGTAAGTGAATTGATGAACAGTTCCTAACTGTAGTCCATGGACAGTTATAGCAATACTGATGGTGATGTTGTGGCTGGCCATCAATTTGATCTTCTCAGTGAAGATTTCAATGTTACATCTTGTCAACATTTCATTGAGTCTTTTACCAAATTTGGCAAGCTCTTGCCACTGCCCACCAGGCCTAAGTGTTATCTTCAGGTGTGGCAGTGATGAAAAGCATGGAAGACAGAAAGCAGCACTGATGAACTTAAAATACATGCTGGTTGCATTTTCACATCTGATCTGTCTTTCTTCAAAGATAGAGAGCAAAGGGAGTCAATACTCAAATTTTATCTGTTGTCTGTTTTGACTCAAGGCTTGCCACTACCAAGCACATGAAAGGAAGTATCTTGGGCAAGTCATAAGACATAACAAACATGCAGCATAACATAAAGGCTTAGAGTCACATGGTATAACAACAGCACAAGGGACACATGTATGGTTGATTCCTCCTGCTTAAACAATGCAAATTGGAAAAAAAATTCATAAGAATAAAAACATTATCAGAGAGACATTTTTATCCTCTCACATCTTGTTAAAATGGGCACATATAGAGATAATAAAAACAATCTTACTCTATAACATTGACTGAATTATTGTCATATGAAGTGTACTTATGCAGCATGTGTGTATTACTATGTGTATATGTGTTTACTCACATGACGTGCATAAATGTGTATGGATGTCACGTGAGAGAGAGAGAGAGAGAGAGAGAGAGAGAGAGAGAGAGAGAGAGTTTTGCATTTTTAACTGCCACTTGCACAAACAATTACTTGCAATCCTTATCTTGAATGAGAAATCTGCAGTTATCTGTACAAGTTCACCGATAATGGATTACCACGTAATTCTAATGTAATCATTACAGTAATGATAATACAATTTCATGTGATTCGTGATTTCTGTAAATCTGTTATCCAGATCAAGATCAAACTTACCTGTTTCGTTTATTTTCTGATTCATCGCCGACAAATCGTTTCACTACGTACAAACGTATAGCCTGGATATAAATAGAGTTTGTAAAAGTGTATAGCAAATCTTCCTCGGTCACTGAGAATCGCGCGCACAGTATGACTGTTTACCATTGACATGCCAGCTTGGTTGTCATGGACACAGAGCGGAAGTAGTGAGTGCATTGTTTCTCTTAGAGTTGTTTGGAGTTGTTTACCCTGACTTGTTGACCCGCGTAGCTATTATCGAATGTGAAACTGACACGTTTTCGATGCTTTTCTCATTACAAATAACCAGGCTAGTATTGATTTTAAATTGTATGAAATAGAAGGCAGTTTCACTTCATGTTTTGCTGAAAAGTGTCCAATGCCTGCACCTTACAACTCATTATTTCAGTAAGTCAAGCTTTCTGAGGACTAGTTCAGTAGTTGAGCTTGCTGCACGCCTGTACTGCTGTAGTCACAAAAATGACAAAGTAACTGAAAGTGAAAGTCAGTGTAGAGTGTCATTGTAGTGTGTAGTAGTGTGTTTAGCATTAGTCTGAAAGTTAAAACTTCGAGCTTGGTTGTACACTGCTCAACTGCATATCTAACTCGACAGAACTGTGCTCTGAGCTGATTCAGAATGATTATGATCATGAAAGAAGCCACACTTGAACTGGGTGGAAGTGCTGTGACTGCTTATTTAATAAATTAATTTACTTTTCGCGACGCACCGGGAGCCGGTGCCAAAAAAGTTCCCTCCTGTCGCATCGTACCATAAAGACAAGATCGTACCCCCAGCGCCGGTAAGGCGTCCCCTCAGACGCACTGGCCATATACTATCATATAGTGCCAGTCAAGTTTTGAAAAATTCTGGCAGCTTTCACTGTGAAAAATAGCGGGAACAACTACCAGTACTGTTCAGCAGAAGGGACAGTCTGTTTAATTGGTGTAGCTTTACACTTGATGCTTTGACTCATAACGGAATAAAGTGACCCCCCTGACCAGGAAATTCCAATGCCATGTGTTAGGTCTGCACTATCTTCCTTGATAAACTGTCTGCTACGTAGCAGGCATGGAAATTGACAAGTTATAAACTTTACCATCTAAGTTGACTGCTCTCTCTCTCTTTCTCTCTCCACTCACTCTCTCCCTTGCTTGCTCGCTCTGAGAGAGAGAGGGAAAGAGAGAGAGGTTTCAAAGGTTTTTTTAGACTTCAGTACAGCACAGTACAGTTACTACTGGGACGTGAGCATGCGTCTGGTTTATACTCTGTGATCTACGTTGCTCTTGTCATAGAAGTGCGTATAAGTGTTGGAAGTTCTTATTTGAAAATAGTATGCTCGCAAAGATCACATTTTGAACTTTCTGGTTATATCAAATACTTTGCCATCAATCATTCTTTAGAAGCTGTAAAATGAAATAGAAAAGTAGTAAAAATGGTGCGTCAGCAGGGAAGAAAACAATCGTTGATGGCCTGGCAGCTGGAACTTGCCAGGATGCTCACTGGCCATGGTGAAAGACAATAAGTTATTATGATTGCTTGTAGTTGACACTATGACAGCTATTTTTAGTCATTTCCAAAGTCCAAAACTTGAGAGTGATTATTTTATTTGTTTCGTTCATATGATCACACGCTGTCATCATCATCATCACTTGATTTTATGAAAACAAAGTGATGTTCAAATTGAGTGATGCTTTTAAACCCCCTCCCTACCCTGATCCATAACTTGCATTAAATCATTAATCCACCCTTTCCACTATGATCCTATACCCCCATGCCCATCTTTATATCATCCTCTCTCTTTCTCCTCTCTCTCACACATACATACTCATCAGCACTTGATACACAAGAGTTTAAGTGATGCCTGCATACTCCTATACTCTGATCTTCACCTCCTCCCTTAGATATCTCCACCATCCCCATCCCATCCCATCCCATACACATAGATCATTCAAGTGATGCCATTGCAGCTGTACACTCCTCATATCCTGATCCGATTAATGCAGACACAGACAACTGTAGTGTAGTGTATGCATGCAGTGATGCATACTATATATTCACACTGGAACACATGCACATTTGCATGTATCTATGTACACTTTTAGTTAGGATGGCAAGGGTAGCTGTACTAGGGTCTGAAGAATTGTTTAGTTCACTGGAATGAAACGTGAATATTCTTAAAATTTTAAAAATGGAAATATTGAACTGGATACATGTTTTGTTGCAGATGTGATAATGAACAAGAGGCTTTTCTTCACATCTGTTACATTTCTTCTGTTGAATGAGGTGTGATAAATTCAGTTGTACAATACTTATGTATGTGGTGTGGAATGAATGCTGTTGATTTGCAACTAGGATAGATGCTGACATGATGGAACTGTCATTTTTATGAAAAATTAATATGCATAGGAAAATTTCAACGGGTCAGTCAACTTAGCATATATATATGCAGAAGGATAATGTTTATCATAAAGATATATCCCTCAGGGTGGTATTCCCTGGCTTTTCAGTGTTTGTGGATCACTGACTGGATATTTTATATAGATTTTTAGTTTATTAATAGTAATATTATTTGCGTTAAAATGTGTACACTTTCAGATAAAAACGGGAATTCTGTTCAAGTTATTAAAAGTGTATTGTGTTTGAATTTTGGAGTTTACTGTGCTATGACATCTGCTGTATAGTTTGACTTGATTTCATTAGTCTTTGTTTAACAAATGGCTTTTTTCTCTGTTTGAAAGGTTTACTATAAAGCAGCACAGACAACAACAAAACATTCGGCTTCAGATCATGACAGTGGAGATCCTGAAACAGTAGACGCACAGCAGTGCCAACAGTCATCGTGTTCTACTGCTGACAAAGAACCTGGTGAGCTAGTAACTATGACTATGGTCAGGTTTTATTCATTCATTCCTGTGTCCTTCTTGAGACAGGCTGAATGTAATGCTGACCATAACGGGTGTCTTTTTGTGGGATGATGACTTTGTTTTATTACTACAAGGGCCATAACTTGCTTAAAATACATGTGCAGGGAGAGTAACTTCTGCACACTTCCTGTATGTGTGTGACCATTGTGAGAGAGAGTGTGTAATTTTTATATTTTTCATAATTTGTCTCCGCTTATGGTTTAGAAACATTGTATATTATTTCTTATGTGTATTGTCATGATAATGATGAAAATATGGTTATATGAATAAGATGAAACATTTATATTTGTATAATTACAAAGAAAATCTGATAAACAGACTAAGACAGATTGTATTAATTTCTGTTCCTTCAGTTTCAGATATGGCCTTGGTTCCATACAATGAAGACAGCATTCCTGTATTATATAAACCGCAGCGTCAGTTCGCATTTTTGGGCCATACTCTCACTATTGAACAGGACTGGGGAAAGCTTGGTGTTGCTGCTGTTGTCTGGGATGCTGTGAGTTATGATTTAAGCATTGGATGTATAGTTTTGCACATCATTATGTCCTTTAATCAGGGCCGGGACTCTTCCTCGAATTGGCTGATTACTGCAAAACCAAAATCTTTTTTCCTTAGTTCCTTCATTTGCTTCCGTGCAAGATAAAAAAAAATCTAAGATTCATCTACATAAGGACAGAAGGCAATTTTATCCACAAATCATTTCATCCTTAAACAGTTCACTATTCATAGTATCCAACTACATAAGGACAGAAGGCAATTTTATCCACAAATCATTTCATCCCCAAACAGTTCACTACTCATAGTATATATGTGATCATTTTGGGAACAGCTAGTTTGAAGAAAAGTGGTGGCAACAATGTCGGACATTGTTGAGCCTGGAGAAACTTTTCAGGAAGATGGAGTGAAAAATTGTTGGAAGTGGGATGGGACAAAGCAAGTTGTAGGAGAAGAAACATTGTGTCGATTCATAAGAAAAGTTTAAACTCCATGCCTTGTTTATTGCCATTTCTGTCACCTGAAAATAAAGTACACAAGCAGACAAAAAGTAAAACTAAAAAGTTGAACTAGTCTAGAAGATCATCATCATGATCATGTGTGCTGAACAAAACACACTACAAAGTACAATGTCAAGCAAACCATCCCTCGTAATTTCTTGAGTTCTTGTCTTTTTTTGAAGGTTGGTTCTTAATTGTTTGACATATTCTTAGCTGTGTGTGTTGCATTCAGATGAGTGTAGGCTCTAAATACATGACATGAAGTAATGTCTCCATGAAACACAAGATCAGTCTCTGATGTTTTCTGATATAAACAGTCTTCCTGTATGCATGTGAGACATGGACCCTCATAGCAGATTTGGAAAGATGAATCCAGTGCATAGAAATGAGATATTATCGCAAGATATAAACATGAGATACACTGATCATATACCAAAGAACAAATGTGACAAACCATCAAACAGCATGATGGAGCTGCAGACATTAGTTAAAAACAGAAAATTATGTTGATATTGCCTTGCAGTAAGATCCAATGGCCTTGCTAAATCAGTCCTCCAGGGAACTGTTGATGGAGGTGTAGGGGTAGACAGTAAAAATGATTATATTGACAAGATTGTGGAATGGACAGACATACCATTTGCAGAGACCCAGGCTTTGGCACACAACCAACATAGCTGGAGGAATCTGATGAACAGTTCTTTAGTGCAGTTCCTCAATGATTTTTATGGAGTTAAAGGAGAAGAAGAAATTGTAGTAGATGGACAGTTATCATATTGTGTAGTGTCTGTAATTTTATTTCATAATAGCGTTAAACAGCATTATCTGAAAGGTTGGTTTCACCTACTGCAGTCTCTTGTATCCTTCAGTGAGTGTTTTCACATTTGTTTTGCTTTGGGATTTTCATTTCAGGCTGTGGTTCTTTGTGAGTATCTGACTCAGCATCCAGAAATTGTTCAAGGACATCGTGTGCTAGAACTGGGGGCTGGCACAGGGCTGGTGGGCATGGTGGCAGCATTAGCAGGTAACAGATATTTGCATCTTTTTGATGACTGTAATGATTTTATAGAAGTGTGAACCATACAGCATCTCTGTTGATTTAAATTTTTTCCAAGTTTTTCTTGCAATTTTTTCCAAGATTTTTGCAATGTCACTGAAGGTTTTGTTATAAAGTATTTAGTGTCTTGATATGAAAGAAATAGTTTAATCTCCTAAAAAATCATGTTAAATGGAAGATTGATTCAGATTGATCAGTCTTCGTGAGCATGTGTATGAACATGCGTATCTCTTTGTGTGTGTGTGTGTGTGTGTGTGTGTGTGTGTGTGTGTGTGTGTGTGTGTGTGTGTGTGTGTGTGTGTATGTGTGTGTGTGTGTGTGTGTGTGCATGCGTATATGCGTGTGTGTGAGTGTGTGTGTGTGTGTGTATGCGTGTGTGTACAAGTGCATATGTAGTGTCATGTGAAGCTTCAGACAAAAATGTGTGATTAATTTTACCAACTAAAACAGGTGGGGAGGTCACAATCACAGAGCGAGCTGAAGTCTTGGATCATCTTCAAAGAGCAGTGTCATCCAACCTCAACCCCAGTGAGCATCATTACCACATCTCAGAACTTGACTGGACGCATGACCACAGCCATCAGAACTCTGATTTTGACATCATTCTTGGAGCTGACATCATTTACATTGAGGACACTTTTCCTGATCTGCTCAGAACTTTGCTCCACTTCATGAAACCAAGCAATGAGGTTTTGGTTTCATGTAAAATTCGATACGAGAGAGACAGCAAGTTCTTATCAATGTTGCAAGAGCATGCTGAAATTTCCAAGGTCTATTTTGATGTTCAGAGAGATATTCACATATATTCTGCAAAGAGGAAAGGTAATAAAACTAGTTGAAACATTTTGTTCTTTGTCTTTGTGTGCTAAACCAAGTCCCTCTAGAAAATGTCAAGGACTTTAGATATTTAGGTTCAGTCAAGACACACGATGGAACATGCTCAAAAGACATAAAGATGAGAATTGGAATGGCCAAGAACAGTATGGTTCAATTGAACAATATTTGGAAAGACCACAGCATAACAGCAGACCTGAAGATAAAACTCTTAAAATGTCTTGTCTGGCCAGTGATGTTATACGGCTGCGAGGCATGGACAATGAAGAAAGAGGATGAAAGACGAGTGGAAGCAGCAGAGCTGTGGTTTTACCGAAGACTGCTGAGGGTCAAATGGACGGATAGGCGCTCAAATGAAAGCATACTGAATGAGTTGGGTACTACACGCAAGCTTCTAGTACTCATACAACGGAGGAAACTGAAATATGTTGGACACGCAATCCGTAATGAGAGAACAGACTTGATGTCCACTGTCCTCCAAGGTAAAGTGGAAGGAAAGAGAAACAGAGGACGGCCACCTGCATCACTTGCTAGAAACATCACAAACATCAGTGGCAAGAAACTCCAGGAGGTGGTCAGACTTAGCCAAGATCGAGAGTGCTGGAGGCAACTTGTGAGGACATCATGTGCAGCGGCCAACACTGTTCCCGGTGACGCCGACAGGTGAGACAGGTGAGACTTTGTGTGCATTATGAATAGAGTACACACACACACACACAGAGTACACACACACACACACAGAGTACACACACACACACACAGAGTACACACACACACACACACACACACACACACACACACACACACACTCAGCAAGTCATAAACTTTTATTTTATTACAACAGTTTCCACTTTTTCTTAAAACACTACACACATGCATACACATACACACCCACACCCACACCCACACACACACATACACACCCACACCCACACACACACACACACACACACACACACACACACACACACACACACACACACACACAGGGCAAGTTGTACAATAGTTTGATGGGCACCGTAGTCAAATGTGCAAGACACTAGATTTCCAGTTGGAAAATCTGAGTTTGAAACTGTGGTTATCTTCCAACTGGAGATTTAAGAGTGAATTTTTTTTCCAATCTCCTAGGTCCACATGGGTGTAGACCTGTTAGTGCCTAAATCTCCTATGTATGTACAGTATGTATGTGTGTGTATGTATATATATATATATATATATATATATATATATATATATATATACATGTATATATGTGTGTGTGTGTGTGTGATATGTATAGATCTAGATATACATGCACACAAAACATCAAATATGCACATTAAAGATTATGTAAATTATGTCGGTGTTTGATGGCTTATGGAAATATGAAAACACCCATCAAGCACATCCACCGAAGATGGATTATCCAGAGTTTGCAGTAACACACTGTGTACACAATGCAGGCAAATATGGTGTAGACCTCCATACATGCATATGAGAATAATTGGAACACTTTAATACAACAAATTAAATGCTTCTGATGCCTTGTAACACTTTGCATAAGTATTGACATTCAGAGTGAAAGGTTCATACATAAATCCCATTAAAATTACATAGCTGATTTTCTTGTCAGACTTAACAAGTAAATGTTGGACCAGAAAATTATTAAAAAGCATACATGAAATTTTTGTCTTTCACTTCACATTTTGGCCATTGACTTCCCTGCATAAAGAGACCAGTTCCAGCTTCACAAATCCATGCGTTTCTATTCAGTCGCAGTTAGGAACAAAACTCAATAGAAGTTCACATCTTCAGATATACTGTTCACACATCAACACCCTCACATTCATGTATGCTCACACACACACACTTCTGCACACATGTGCACACACACACACACATGTGCGCACACACACACACACACTGCATGGCCTCATATTTTGATGAGAAGCCAACCAAGCAGAGGTCATGTTTATATCACAACAAAATGGAATATCACTTTTTTTTTTATTTTAAAGATTACTTTGTGTTTCCCTTGGGTAGCTTTTTTTTCTAGTTTTATCCTGTTGTGAACATAAATATAATATGATAGTAAAGTTCAATTTGTCTGTACTGAGCAAAACAAACCCAGTTAAATGATTATTTCACCAAGTCCTGTATCTTCATAGTTAGGTGCAGTGGTCAAACAGTTAGAGCACTGGACTTCTAGTTAGAAGGTCTGGTTTTGAACCTGCTTGAGTACTGCCTGGTGGGCAAACGATGGAGATTTTTCTGATCTCCCAGGTCAGCATTTGGGCAGACCTGCTTTTGCCTATTTTGCTTATGCATATTAACCCTTTGACTCTTGCACCCTGTCCACCAGCATCCTGCATTGCCAACCATGCTAGTAAAGCAAAAATTTAACCTTTTAACTCCCTCACCCTATCCAGCTTCCTGCAGGAAGCTGGTGGATTGGGTGAGGGAATCAAAGGGTTGTTTTTGCCGTTTATGGATGGGGTGCAAGAGTCAAAGGCTTAAAGATCCTTTCAGCCATGTCAGTGCATGAAGCTGGTGGATAAGGTGAGGGAGTTAAAGGATTAAGTTTTTGCCATTGATGGATGGGGTGCCACCCAGCATGAACTCCCCTGAAATTGGAGTATGATTGCCATAGTAGTTGTTTTAAGAAGCATACATTGTAATGTGTGTCTGTGTTATTCAATTCATCAGATTGATTAAACTTAAACTCTGCCTTTATTTGTAGGCAAGTTACGAAAGGAGATGTTGACTGGTCGCTTATCGTATTTTGATATTTCTTTTTTTTTTTTTTTTGTCGAAACGAATTAATTGTGTGAAATTTGGGGTGCTTTTAATGGGGAGAGCATATTGCCAGAGTGCAGTTGCATATTTTTCCCCTGTCTGTGTGATTTTTGTTGTTAATTGTAGGTGTTTTTTTCCATGGTGGTTGTATTTTTGTAAACCTGTGAGACAGACATTTTCCTACAGAATTTTGCCAAAGGTAACTTCATTGTTGCTGTTTGTTCATTTATGTGTGTGAAGTGTATGCTGCGCACAGGACCCCAGCTTAAAGTCTCATTTGGAATGCTAGCACCCAGACCACAAGTCTAAATCTAGTGGAGATGGGGGGAGAGAAAAATCTCTAATTGGGAATCTAATCCAGGTTTCTCTTATTCTTGGTGAATACTTTTCAAACAAGGCACCATTTCACTTAGTATTTCATACACTGTCTTTTCTTCATTTTCTCACAGTATTTCACGCATGAACAATAGCAAAAGAACAGCATATAGATAGAGAGTTGACTCGGTTTTGTCTGCTTGGTAATACAAATATTGTAGCCTACTTTAATTCCATTGCAACAAAATGATAGTCTTTTCAGCTTGGAATGGTTTGACTTAATCTATCACTACACACAGACTCTGAAATCTTTTTGATAGTTCCATGTCTTTTCCAACTTTGTGAATACCTAAAATGCTAGGATCTTTAAAAGACCAAAAAGGATGTTTACACCTCTCTTTACGAAAAGCAGTATTTTATGTGCATATGTGATTAGTGTGTTTACAAAAATGCAATATTTATCATACAAGTGGAAGTATATATAGTTCAGGTCATAAGTGAATCTATAGTTGAGGTTTTTCAATAAATGTTTAGATCTAATCTACATAAAATCAAGTATTCAATAGTTTTATTAGTGACTGTAAGTTATTTCAAGAATAAACGAATGCATAGTCTGGGTTGTTCAATGAATGGTTAGATCTAGTCTACATAAAAGTACCCAAGAGTTTTATTAGTGACTTTAAGTTATTTCAAGATGGATTTCAGGTTTGGGGAAAATAATTCTTGTGGGGTTTTATGCACGCTACAATAGCCGGCTTTTAGTCATGATATTGTAGATGGTGAGCAGTTTCCCACCCTCATTGGCTACATACAGACTTCCATTTCTGTCAACACAAACACCATATGGGCTGTTCAAGTCATTCTGTTGACGTACTGTCTTGCTGTATAAAATGCCTCCCTTTGCAAGCACGGTAACACTGTCATCAGAACTGTCTGTGATGTAGACGTAACCTTGACTGTCCATGCACATGCCTTCAGGCCGAATGAGTTGATTGTTGCCATGCCCTCTGTATGCGTAGAAAATTGTTCCATCCATGGTGACTTGGATGATAGCTTTTCTGTCACTGTCACAGACCAGCATGGTGGTAGGGCTTACTGCGACGATATGGCGAGGCGAGAGAAGTGAAAGTGAAGCTGTATTTGAGGTCAGAGGTAAACGCCATTTAACGGTCTTGTTCGTGTCCACCAGACTGATGTAGCAATGTCCAAACTCTGAAATTAGCAGCACCACAGTAAATATTATTATGTCTCTTTCAAATTTTAGGAATATACCTTACGCATGAATTCTGAAAATATTAAGATGACAAAATTGATGGGTGCAATTGTCAGTTCGGTAAACATCTTGAGTTCTCAAGTGGGTAAATGTTAGATTATCCTGGGTTTGATCCGCCTAGATGCTCCACCTGGTGGGTAAAGGGGGGAGATTTTTCCAATCTCCCAGTTCAGAATGTGTGCAGACCTGTCATTGCCTTCTTGGGTATACACATGCAGAATCTAAGAAATGCACATTAAGTTAAAGATCCTGTAATCATGTCAGCGTCCAGTGGCATATGGAAATGTGAAAATATATGGCATGCACACCCACCAAAGATGCAGACTATACAGCAACAGAGTGGAAGGTGGTCAGCTCATCTAACAGCTCTAGTTCTCCGTACTCCACTAAAAATCTGATTATGCGAGTCCAAATGAGATCAGAGAATGGTGCCATGCAAGAATGATTTGCAACAACAACAAAACTGATGATAATGATAACAATAATTAATGATGATGATAATAATAATAATAGTAATAAAAATAATAATTGTAATAGTAATGATGATGATGATAAAATTTACAGAATGATGAAAGAAACAAAGTTGTAATGAAAGTAGAATGAAGTTACAGCGAACATGCACATAAATTCAAAGTCAGAAGAATGTAAAATTGTGTGTTGATTCTCTGGCTACAAAATAAAAGGAAATTTTCCTTCTAAAATTATGTTTAATCTAACATACTTACCTGGCCTATTATGTTCACAGACTATATCGAAATGAAATTCTCTTAAGGTGCAAGAAGGTGGTTGATGTACAGTACTCAAGTTCTCTCAAAAGTCTATTCAAAATGGAGAAACAAAACCAATGATAAGAAGAAGAAGAACAATTGAAATGCACAGAAAAAGGCATGACACAATGATATGCCTTACATTATAACAGCCTCTGTTTTATATTTAGAGTAAAGAAACTGAGGTAGTTAATACCATATCTCTAAATGACTCATTGAAATAAGTTTTGAATAATAAATCAATGCAATTTGTACACATGAACTTGAGCATATCACTGGTGTGTGTGTGTGTGTGTGTGTGTGTGTGTGTGTGTGTGTGTGTGTGTGTGTGTGTGTGTGTGTGTGTGTGATATCAATGCAATTCGTACATATTACCTTGAACATATCACTGGTGTGTTTGTGTGTGTGTGTGTGTGAAATCAATGCAATTCATATATGTCGACTTGAACGTATCACTGGTGTGTGTGTGTTGTGTTTCTGCTAATACTATACTGTACTATACTATACTATACTATACTTACTATACTATATTATACTATATATACTATACTATACTATACTGTACTATACTATACTATATATACTATAATATACTGTAACATGAACAACATTAAAAATAATCATTTGTAATGCAAACACTTTTTTCTTCACAGTATGCTTTTTGGCAATTTTTTTCCAACGAATATGTGACCACTTACCCGCCACAGAAAGGGCTACAGTGTTCTCATCCATGGCAGCCACACCCCAGCATCCCCTGTCTTCTGTAATTGCCTCGACAACTTTCATCTTTTCCTTTCCCGATACAGGTACAGTGATGATAAAACAACCAGATGATGGTGATGTCACAGCAACCCTCACCTCCAGAACAGTAGCTTCGGACGCTTCTTTCTCTTCCTCATCTAACGTCACTGCTAACTGGCGTGAAAATGTTCTACAACGTGCCCTTGATGAGTTTTCAGTAACTTCACTGTTTTCCTCCATTTGGCTGTCTCCACACCTCTCATCCATTTGAATATTTTGCCGCTTCACATCTCTTCGTGTATTTGCACTCTTTATGTTCGTTTCAGGACTCCCACTTTTCTCCTTCGTCTCGGTATCCGCACTCTTCTCATCCATACTTGCTACAGCGTCCGAGCTGCTGGAGATTTGATCTAATGACATGCTGACAGAGCCTTCATCCGACTTTCTCTTGTTTAGGTGCTGCTTCTTTTCCGACAATTGCGCAATGGCATATGGCCGCCATTTCAGAGGTAGGACATCTTCTATGAGCCACCCTTCTCCATTCTCCTCTTTGCGAAGTAGCTTGAGGCAGGAGTTGTTGAAGTCAGCAGCGAGTAGAGTTGTCTGTGTTAGCTGTGCCATGGACGTGACTTGAGGATAACCTTTGTCACTGGGTGTTGAGAAAGACATGGAGGTTGTTTTGCTTAGAGTCAGAGTACTGTGGGTCGTCACCGATAGTGCAAAGGCGCCTATTTCCTGGTGAAAATAGCTTAGAATAAGTGCATTTTTAAAAACAATTCATATTTGTACGATTTCTCTCTCTCTCTCTCTCTCTCTCTTCTCTTCTCTCTCCGTTCAATTTGATGCTTAGTATCATTTCTCAGTAGTTGGTGTTGTTCTGATCATGCTCTTTGAATTTCATTTTTATTTTCGGATTTAATATTCATTATATATTCAGATAGATCTAGATGCGTGTGTGTGTGTGTGTGTAATAATTATGTGTATGTATGCATATCTCTCTCTCTCTCTCTCTCTCTCTCTCTCTCTCTCTCTCTCTCTCTCTCTCTATATATATATATATATATATATATATATATATGTGTGTATATATGTATATATATATATATATGTATGTATGTATGTATCTACCAAAGCATCATGCTTACAGGAACCCTCTCTCTCTCTTTCTCTCTCTCTCTTGCTTGCTTTAGCACTGTTGAACATACCGGTATATCACCTTTTCTTCTCCTACCATCCAGTCAATTTGTCTCAGAAGCGTGTATGTACGTTGCTTTGTTTTTTGTTTGTTTGTTGTTTTTCAGTTTTTGGATGCTCTGTTGCTGCAGAGGCTACATACTCTGACGGGTATTCAGTTGCACCCATGATCAGTTCCTTGAATATTCATAGTTTCATAAGTGTATAGAGCCCACTTGGGTTTGTTAATGGTGAGATTGGTTGTGATAGTGAGTGTGTATGTATGGGAGGTGGGGTTGGGGTGTTTCGACCCATCAAAGTGGAGTTATATGCAACATTTTGCCAGGGACAACAGTTTTTGGTGCCGGGGATTCTTAATCACATGCTCACAGCCACAAACACAGACACATACTCCAACCACAGCCTCCCCTGTCCTCCCCACATACAGGCAAAGTGCATGTTTACAGCAATCTGTACCTTGACACGTTTGATCACCGCACGTTTTGAAGACTGCTCAAGGCACAAACCTAGTTCCATGTGGGCAGGACCTTCAGCAGCTAGAGCCTCCCCTTCTTGAAGAGCCTGGCTTAAGGATGCCTTGGTAGCCACTGACATTGGGATTAAGTCTGTGGCAACGAAAACATGTTTAGATAATGGATTTCATCCAGTTTGTTTATCTTTTTTCTTTATTCTTTTCTCTCTCTCTCTCACTCTCTCTGTCTCTGTCTCTCTTTCTCTCTCTGTCTCTGTCTTTCTCTCTCTCACTCTCTCTGTCTCTCTCTCTGTGTCTGATAATGGGTTTCTTCCTGTTTTTTTTTTGTGTGTGTGTGTTCCTCTCTCTGTCTCTCTCTCTTTCTCTCTCTCTGTCTGTCTGTCTCTCTGTCTGATAATGGGTTCCTCCCGTTTGTTCTCTCCCTCTCTTTCTCTCTCTCTCTGTCTCTGTCTCTGTGTTTTGTTCATTTGTTAGTTGCACTCGGTCACTTGACAGATGTTGAATTTTGGCTCACAAAGTGTTGTAAAACTACTTCTTCAAGACTTCACAATACAGACCTGAAACGCAACATACATACGTATTGCCAGCAATAACATGTTCTGTTTGATTATTTTGTTTTCGTTCATGGACCTTAACTCCCACGTGCTCTCAAACAAATGGGCGTTTGCATGTATGGTCTGTTTGTTGTTTGTTGTTGTTTTTGGGATGGTGGTAGTGATTGTTATATAGTTGTTTTTTTGCCCTGCCATTAAGGCAGTGATACTCCGTTTTCGGAGGTATTTGATTACAACTAAACTAAATGAAAACACAACTTTAGAACAGAACATGAATTCAAAACCTGATCTGCTAATAATTAAGTGGTATTTTAAAGGGATTAAGTTTATACAAAACAACATCATTAAGACCAAAAGTTATAGTCTCACCAGCAGAAGGGAGAAAGTGAAGTACATCTGTAACGTCCAGTATCTGCTGTGTACATTCTTGCAGCTTCAGCCACGCAGAGCTGTGCTCAATGAGAAGATCGGTGTGATCTGTTACAGACTCTTCAAGCTCTCTCAGTAATACCCCTTCCACGTCCATGCAGGCTTTGATCAAAGTTGAAAAATAATTGCGTATCTTCTCTTGGAATTCTTTTTTCTTCAAGTTGAGGGCATCCATCATTTCCACTGTGTTGCGTTGTTGCTCTGAGAAGAAGGCAATGACCTGGTGATATTGAACACAGTTGTATTCATAGCGAAGATTATAACTGAAATTAGCAGAGTAGAAACATTAAGATATATAGCTCTGATGAGACTTTTTACGATTTGGTGGACTGTACTAAACGCTATGATCGAAGAAATAAATGAATGGAGATACGCAAATAAGATAATAGATCAAAAAGCGTAACTAACTTCATTGATGGACAGTCTCGAAAAATTGTTTAAAGTGACAATTGTGGGGAACAGATATAAGAATCAAACGATGAACCAGAGTCTGTTGTACAAGTGGATTACTGTTGCATGGGTGGTCAGTCTCATGACATTATATTTTAGAGTTGACTATTCTCATTTCTTTTATAACAATTTTCATATAATTGTTAAAGCAGGACGCACACATACACACCATTATTAAAACAAACAAGGCTGAAATGGCATGGTCCAGTCTTATTGTTCTTGGTCTGTAACCAATGTATTCGTTGTAGAGACTGATGGGACAGCATCAAACATTTCCTCGATATCAATTCCTGGTACAAGAAAATAATTACGAGTGTTTTTTTTTTCCATTTAGCTCTTGCTCACAGTGGGACAAATTGTATACTGAAAGAAAATCAACAGAAAAATAGGTTATCTTATCAACAGGAAAACAGGTTATAGCTTACATTGATAATTGCTATATCTAAGTCTGCAGATACAGAGAGAAGATATAACTGAATACATTGAAGGAATGTATAGATATGTGTCAGAAAGGAGTCAGGCAAATTTGATGATACTGGTCCATTTCTTGATGATGGCCTTCCAGCAAATCCTGAGGGATGGTCTTGGATGATGTATGTGTTATCTCGTTCGCCGCTACACTTGGAGTTTAGTCTCGAGGATGAAAGGTCGTCTTCTGTGGCACATCCACAGGCCTGAACAGCTTCTTCCACACGTTAAAGTATGTCAGCTAGATCTCCTACATAAGCAACCGGAGGCTCTTGCCGTCCTGGAGGATGTATTTGTTAATGAAGCGTAGTGGCACCTTTTTTGTGTGTGTATGTCTGTTCCAGTTTTAAAGCCACACTAAAGCCACCGACGCTAGAACAATTTTCACAATGCGATAATGATGCATGCTGATGTAACAGGGACTGTATTCTATGCTTGATAATATCCTGACGTCAAGCAGTCAGGAGATTTAGACAACACAATTAATAATGAAAGGTGTTGATCCAAACTGAGAATCTCGGTGTCCAGGGATAGCCACAGATGGTAGGTGGCAGCTGTTGCATGCTTTTCAGTGCACCAAAGTACCAGGTTGTATGCATAGAGGGCTTCTTGTATTCCTTTGAATAGCACTGGCATGAGACTGCTGGTGAATAGTATGAAGAAATATGGTAACAATACTCCTCCCTTTGTTGCAGCAGCACTTTACGTCTCCATTGTTTATCTACAAGTACCAAGGTTCTGTGGTTGTACAAATATGACTCGGTCCCCATTGTCTATCTACAAGTACCAGGGTTCTGTGGTTGTACAAATATGACTCGGTCCCCATTGTCTATCTACAAGTACCAGGGTTCTGTGGTTGTACAAATTATGACTAGGTCCCATTGTCTATCTACAAGTACCAAGGTTCTGTGGTTGTACAAATATGACTCGGTCCCCATTGTCTATCTACAAGTACCAGGGTTCTGTGGTTGTACAAATATGACTCGGTCCCCATTGTCTATCTACAAGTACCAGGGTTCTATGGTTGTACACGCATGACTTGGTCCACTGGTACATGGTGACTTAGGTTACCAACATGTAGAAATTTCGTGAGGAGACTGTCTTTCCGCTCCTAGTCAAAGGTCTTTTGCAAATCGATAAAAACAACAAGCAGCAATTTCTGGGCTTGGGAAGCATCCTTTGTGACTTTTGCAAGATATGTCGTCGGGTCTTTTGTTTTCATGTATTTCCTATGTTTGTGTCATAATGGATGGCATTACCAACCAGGCAGAGTTACACTGCTTCACTATTGCCACAAGCAGTTTCTGTGCAATCACCATTGCAATCATAAACTGCAGGCGCCAGTCTGTCACTTGTGTAAGGTGTTGAAATACTCAGTCCATTGCCTCATTACGCTGTGTTTTCTGCAAGAAGGTTTCCACTACTGTCGTTGTGACTGAGGCCTTTGCTGTTTTGTCTTAATGAGTCTTTGGTGCTTTTCAAGGCTCTCTTGCCTTTCACTGTATTTCATTCCCTCTTCAATGTTGTGGTACTGAACTCCTTCATGTCTTGAATCGTATTCGTTTTGGTTTTGCTGTTTGTCAGTCTGTAACTTCTGTTGAGCCATAACTGCCATTTTCATGTCTGAGCACAGATCGAAGATTTCATTTGTAACCTCTTGTTTTTTTCTTGTTGTTGTTGTTGTTGTTTTTTATTTTTAGTTCTTTTATATGTTATCTTTTCTGTGTTGATGGGATCTCTGATTTGCATGATAATTAAAAAAAAAAACTTGGACACTGATCCCCGATTAGCTCTTTCAGTCCTTCAATCATCCCGCCCCCCTCTCTCTCTCTCTTTCTCTGTCTCTCTCTGTCTGTCTGTCTGTCTCTGTCTGTCTGATTGACTGTCTGTCTGTCTGTCTGTCTCTCTCTCTCTCTCTCTTCTCTTCTCTCTCTCTTACTTGTGCATATCTCATCCGGGAGAACTTTACAGACTCTCTCTCCTCACTAGCATACTTCTGAGCAGACACAATGCCGGGACAGTCCAGGTGATGGTCCACAATGCACTCCCGACAGACCAGCATCTCACAGTTCCTGCAGTACATGCCCATTTCAGACCCCTTGTGTGTGGGGCATTGCAGTCCTAATTGCCTGGACTTGATGATAGAAGGATTTCGTCTCGACTCCTCCACTGGGATCATGATGTGGCCTCTGTTAGATGGAACGCACTTGTGTCGTGCACAGCACCTGATGATGAGCAAAGTTTTATATGAATGACAGCTGGACAAAGGACATTTGTGTAGGCACCTGTCTAACTGTCCGTCTGTTTGTCTGTGTGTACCTATCTGTCTGTCTCTTCATGATATACATTTATATGGCTATAATGAAGAGACGCAAATTTTCATGTCAGATTACAAGTTAAACAACACTTATTTCTTGAGGCTGCGTAGAACTCATCTACAGGCACTGATATCTATATCTGTACTTGGACGCATTAGTTCAATCGGAAGATTTAGTTCGTACACCAAGTAGTTTATTTCAATACAAATGCTGTCCAGGCAAACCGTGTGATTGTTATTATGTGCGACAATAAATCAATTTTAGACAGACATTTGAAGTGCTATTCACAAGAAATTAGGTTATTCTCAGGATCGACGAGGTAAACAAAGTCGTTGTGTTTAAAGGCTTCTGTGTTTGTTGAAAATAAATGCGCATACCAGAACAATTCGCAGCCAAACCACGAAAGAGAGAAGGAGGGAGGGAGAGAGAGAGAGGGGGGAGGAGGGAAAGAGAGAGAGAGATTTTCAGTAAGATGTGAACTGAGTCAGTCTTGTATCAGCTCCCAACCTCAGATGATATTATGGGGATGCTTATTCCAGGAAATTGGGAAAGGGAGTTATCTGATCTTTGAGTGAAACCACCATGACACTTATGTTAGATTAGCGGCAAGAAGAGAGAGGTGGGGACAGGAAACGTTTTTAAAAGAAAGGAGACACATCCATGAAGGGAGAAAATAATTGAGACCGGGTGGGAGAGAAAGTATAATCATGTGCATACTTGAGGGAAGAAGATCAATTATAAATCATGTGCATACTTGAGGGAAGAAGATCAATTATAATCATGTGTATACTTGAGGGAAGAAGATCAATTATAATCATGTGCATACTTGAGGGAAGAAGATCAATTATAATCATGTGCATACTTGAGGGAAGAAGATCAATTATAATCGTGTGCATACTTGAGGGAAGAAGATCAATTATAATCATGTGCATACTTGAGGGAAGAAGATTCAATTATAATCATGTGCATACTTGAGGGAAGAAGATCAATTATAATCATGTGATACTTGAAGGAAGAAGATCAATTATAATCATTGCATACTTGAGGAAGAAGATCAATTATAATCATGTGCATATTGAAGGGGAAGAAGATCAAGTTGCTGTAGTGTTTAGTCGTTAATGATGTCTAAAGTTCCAGGGAAATAACATATATACCGAAAGTCTTGTAAACATAGCCTGCTCTCTCTGTTTCTAGAATTGGTCACTAAACATGATTAATATTTTAATTCATACGATTACAGTGCAATCGGTTTTTACGTCTTGAAAAAAAAAGATTTTATTCGTATCCACAATTTTACTGCCCGACGTGTTTCGTGTCGTATGAACCCATACCATGACACAAGCTAATAACATCCTGCAACAGACAACTTTACACTTACTTGCCACAAAAGCTTAGTGTACAGTCCAGGCACAGTAGATCAGGGGTCTTGCACTTTTTGGCCTGCAGGCAGGTGGAGCAGTGACTGTACTTGGTGGCTAGAGTCAAAGCCTCTTGGATTTGGATCACTTTTTCAAATAGCGTTCTGGCCTGACTGTCTGCCACATCCATGCTTATCAAGCTAGCTATATCTACAACAGATGCTGGAGCGTCGTGATTTGTTTTGCTGAGTCGCCTTACTTCCTGAACACCTTGCTGTGTCCTTTTTGATGAATTTTCTGCACAGTTGTCCGGAACCTGTTCTTTGTTATCTTCTTGTGATTTTTTACTGGAACTTAATACAGTATTTCCGTCTTCTGTTTCTTTGACAGTTTTTTCGTCTTCCCCAAATCCTGGCACACTGTTGACTTCATTGACAATAGATGTTTCTACTGTGCTTTTGTCTAATTTAGTTGATATAGGCACAGTTTGCGGGGTGGCTTCAGATTTTCCTAGAGGCTTCTCTGCCAGTTTTCCAGCACATATTCTGCAAGCAGTTGTCGTGACGGAGGTGTCGAGAGCAGCCATGGCCATGCATTTGGGACAGGAAGGGTGGGAGCAGGAGGGGAGTGGAGCACAGTCCAGGCTGATTGCATCACATATGGAGCAGATGGGAATGTCATTTTCATTGAAAGATGTGGAATCTGCTGCCGCCATAGCCTGCTGTGTCTCTTCCATGGACTCTGTCAGCTGCCTTGTGAAGGTCCCTGAAAAAGTGTAGTCCATCTTGTTAACTGATCAAGTTTTGCTATGAGTACGTTCAAGTAATTTGTTTGTTGTTGTTGTTTTTTTTCATAAAAGTTTTGGTTATTGTAGTAATCATCTCCAGCGAAGTGACGTTACCACAGTCAAGACAAGTCACCGGATCATGTAGTATTATCAGCTGTTGTAGGTTCAGTAGATGTGAAAAGTGGTAACATGACATTGACTAGCTGAAAGTTTGTATGCACATGTATATATCTATATTCATAACATCTTGCTTTGATCTGATTTATTCTTCTAGCTTGATGATTTTATCGACCGTTAAAATCATTGATGTACTAAGCTATAGATGCCAGCTGTTATGTGCACAGTGGATTACCCATACCACGGGTGTCCAGTGTGCATATGGCATCCCATCAGTTGTATCATTCATGTTACATTAGTGAGCCTCCTAGTCTTACAGAATCTGCAAAGTTTACTGAGGAAAAAAGACAGTAGAGCCATACTAATAATAATCTGTGGCTCGAGTTTGTAGTTTTGAAGAATTATGACATTTAAAATTAGCTACAAATTGGGCAACTGAATGTTGAGAGTTCCATGGACAGCAAAGAAAACAAACGAGAAAGTCTTGAAGCAGGCAGACACAAGAGGATCATTATTGAAGAAGATTAGAAAAAGACAAGCAACATTTATAAGACATTTTATGAGGACAGAGAAATAAGAGCACCTGGTCACAACAGGAAAGCTGGAGTGAAAGAAAACACCAGGTAGTCCCAGGGAGAAAATATTGGACGGACTTGCAGGGTGGCTGAGGACAGAGTGTGGGAAATTTAGCCTATTTGCAGCGACAAGAGATAGATTTGTATGGAGGGCCATGATCGCCAACGCCATGCGGCAGGGCACATGATGATGGTTGTGATGAAAATGAGCTACACGCTCTGTCAGTGTACACCAAGAGGGCCTATGGAAAATACAGTGAAAGTTTGGCTACACTGAAGCTTATCTCGCTGACTTTCTCCTTTCACAATGGCATACTGGTCAGGGTGCAAGGGAATGGTGAGGCATCCGAATCATTCCTAGTGCAGAACGGAAAGAGAGATGCATTCTAGTGTCCACACTCTTCCCCATCTTCTTTGCAGCAATGCTGATTGATGCATTATGAGATTTTGACATGGGTGTGTGCATCAAGTTCCATTCTAATGGAATACTCTTCACCCTACGGTACCTCCAAGTCAAGACTAAAGCGCCACAGCTCATTAACGATTTCTTTTCACAGATAACTGTGTGGATTGACCACACACTCACACGAGGACATCCAGTGCATCATCAACCAGTTTGGTGCGGGCTGAAATGCTCTGGCCTTACAATTAGTCTCAAGACAGAGCCTATGTTTCAGCCAACACTATCCCAGGCTTCTGGTTCTTCAGCATCTTCGATTGTCATGACCAACTGGGACGTCAAGACTGCTGACAAATGTTGCTACTGGGGCTACCAAACAGCATGGATGCTGAGATAGCGGTGCATATCTTCAAAGTTCGCATTACCTTAGGAAGACTGGTTATGGTTAGACTATGGCATCAGGTTTGGTACAAAGACCTGTTTTCAGAGCAGTAGTACTGACCGCCTTGCTGTACTGCTACCGAGACTTGGCCTATCTACCAATAGATATTCAACAGCTGGAACGATTCCACCAAAGCTTTCTACGCAAAATCTGTAACTTCACATGGCAAGATCGAGTGTCCAATCTTCAAGTTCTGAAGAAGTATGACTTGCTAAGTGTAGCGTCACTCATCAAATACCAGTTTGTTGTACAGGACCTGTTATCTACACGGAAGACAACTGTTTTACAAATCTGCTTCCATAAAGAGAGCTGAAGCAAGGACCCAGCGACCAGGGTAATGCAACTAAAGTGATGTAAAGATATTCTGAAAACAACCTTATCACCAAACGACCAGGGTAATGCAACTAAAGTGATGTAAAGATATTCTGAAGAACAACCTTATCACCCAGCGACCAGGGTAATGCAACTAAAGTGATGTAAAGATATTCTGAAGAACAACCTTATCACCCAGCGACCAGGGTAATGCAACTAAAGTGATGTAAAGATATTCTGAAGAACAACCTTATCACCCAGCGACCAGGGTAATGCAACTAAAGTGATGTAAAGATATTCTGAAGAACAACCTTATCACCCTGCGACCAGGGTAATGCAACTAAAGTGATGTAAAGATATTCTGAAGAACAACCTTATCACCCTGCGACCAGGGTAATGCAACTAAAGTGATGTAAAGATATTCTGAAGAACAACCTTATCAGTATGGCATCAACATCATCACTGGGGAGCATTCGGAACAAGAAAATTCACACCTGACAGTGTACCACAGTTTGTACTTTTGTTTATTAATACATATATGTATAGACATACAATAATATCTATCTATGTACGTTTATGTGTATGCGTGTCCAGTGTAAATGTGTGCCTGTGTATAAATAATTTCCCAAATTTGTGTTTAAGAAAAAAAGAAAACGTGAAAAAAACATCATAAATGTTCGTCTGCCATACCGAACACTTCCCCACCCCCATCACCCCATGAAAGAGATAAGCGGAGTTTTTTTTAATACAACTTGTTCCCTCTAACGATTTTAACAAAAAAGAAAAAAACTTGAGTGAAATGGAGTGGAGGGGCAGTTGCTACGTTTGCTGTTGTAGTTATGCTGGAGGTAAAACGAAATGTGTGTGTGCACAAAATTATTTCTCTGCTAAAATTAACTGGATAGTATTGACAAGGGCCAAAGGAACGTATGAACTAGTTTTTCAATCAACTTGGGCAACGAAAAGAAGCAATCTCGCCTTGGTCTGAATATGATAACAGTCCACCAGCATAAAAAAAGCAAGACATAGCCTACTTCTTCTTCTTCAGTGGTATTAACGTCCCAGCGTGATAACGATTAGGGACTGTCGTAAATGAGTCTTGTCATATAGTTAAAGAAGATAAGCGTTGTCTTATAATTTCCATGTCTGGGGTGTGAAGAGCTTCAGGTCATAGAAGAGGAGGATGAGTCTGGAGGTGACGGAGAATCTTTATAAGTATGGTCCAACTGCCGAAGAGTGGGAGAGAGTAGCTGCCAGGACGACAGGAGCCCATCCGTGGATACTGTTGTGATTTGAGAGTTGAAGTAATTGAAGAGGGTTTGTTTGTCCTGTAAAGATAGTCCTTAGAGGTTGAAAATGATTGCGTAAGGTCACGCAATCAAAAAGACAGTGCTGGAAGGAGACAAATTCCTTCATACAAGAACACCGTGCTGGAGTGAACTTGGATGTCCAAAAGCTAGTCCTGATCCTGGACATCAGATTAGCAATATGAGGAGGGTGGTTGACAAAGAGAGAAGTTTTGGTTTCACCTTGACAATCTTGAATTGGCCAGTTGTGTAAAAGAGCAGAGACATAGCCTACTTGCTGAAACGTTTTAATTTTACCATCTCCATGTATACGAGTACACACAGACGGCTCTTAGCCACAGGTCAGTTAAAATCATACTTTTATCTATGAGCTGATTCAGTCGCCATTTTCCTGAAAAGGTAGACTGAAGAACGACCAACTGTAATTGTCGAACGACCGACTGACAAGCCAATACAGAAATCAGTCAACAGCCATTGAATGAATGGATGAATCAATCAGGCAGCCACTGCATGGACATTTAGCCGAAACTTTATGGGAAGATAAGAACGTGAAACTGTGAACCAACATCGCACGATGACACATGCTCCTGTCAAAAGGGGCGATAAAAACTTAAGTTGAAAGAAAAATTAGAATCGAGTTGAATAGTTAAGCAATGCCATTTGATAAAACTTCATTTACAAATAAGACGAAAAATCTTTGAAAGAGGGGCCAAGTTACCGAGGGTAGGGACAGCATTTTGTTTTAAGAATTAAAAAAATATCCCAAGCAACCAAGCAACCAACCAGATAAAAATGCTTCTCGTTATCATAACAACCACCTCTTACCAAATGAAACAAACGTCAGACACACACACACACACACACACACACACACACACACACACCACACACACTCCACACACACACACACACACACACACACACACACACACACACACACACACACACACACACACACACACACACACACACACACACACATTACACTACACACTAAAAATTCGCAAACTTGATTTTCCGTTAAATCAATGTACAAGTACTATGTTTATCTGAGCCTATCAAATGAAAGCAAAACTATATAAAATACCCCGAACAGTTCAAAATGAGAAGAAGAAGAAAAGAAAAGAAAAACTCACTTTGAAAAGCTTCTTTTGAAATGTCGTTCCACATCGTCCTACTTCATCTCTGCGCAGTCGCAACACGGAACTGTTTCCACCTCGCATTTACATCAAAAATTAATAAGCACTGTAGACGAGTCTTCCTTGAATGAAACTTCAATTCAATGAGATAACGCTATGCGCTATAGTACAAAGGTTTACTGTCGTGCAACGATTAACAAACCAGCTACCACTATGAGCGTTACTAGTTGACGCATGCGGACACAATTCAGGCCTACACTATAGGTCTATTCACTGCCTCAGAAAACAATACGAATACCGGACACAAGCACAGCTGAAGTCTTTCCAGATAGGAAAGTCGACATCAAGTAAGCTATTATTATTATCAGTGATAGCTGACGACAGACGCTGCGTACACCTAGACACTGACTGGTTATCAGTTACTATCAGCAGCCAGAGCCATGTTGATTCCTACTCGTTGTCACTGAACATTGACACTGTGCTGATAACGACGTGACTTATGCTACACTATGTTATGCGACATATGATAAAATAACTATGACACCTGGCCTGTGATATAATAATTAGCATATATCACACGACATGTGATATATAAGTATGCTATATGGCGTGTCATACACATACATTGTAGTGAGTGTGCTAAATGACATGTGTTATGATAACCATACAATGACATGTGATAATTATTATTATGCTGTATGACATGTGGTCATACAATATGTAACATTGTAACTGTGAAACATGACATGTCATGTGATGAGTGTGCTATACAACATAATTATGATATGATAACAATTTCTGCATGTCTGTGATTGATAATAACTGTGTGCTGTATGTCACATGCTAATAAAATATGCTTAACAAATGATACAATACTACGCACATGACATGCGATGATAATGATTATGCCGTATGACACGTGATGTAATAGTAATTATATGACAATTAAACTTCCAATTTAAATCCTATTTTCCCGATAGGTATAACTGTGTGACACTCTTTGTTCTCGTGCGCACGCGCGCGCGCGCGTGTGTGTGTGTGGTCCGTGTGTGTGTGTGTGTGCGTGTCTGTGTGTGTGTGTGTGTGTGTGTGGTTGTGTGATGTGTTGTGTTGCCTGCGTGTCTGTGTGTGTGATGTAATATAGTGTGCAGCGTCACGAGCTCCGGCCCCGTTGGAGTTTGCGCTTATAAATGTTCATTATTATTATTTATATTAACTTGTTATATCACAAATGATATACTGGCCATGCTACCTGAATACGTTACAAACTTTCATAGATGACATAACGTATGATGATAAATGTAAGCTATAGCCTATGACACGTGATATAGTGACCATGCTGTATGCCATGTTATATAATAATACATAATATAATATGTCAGAGATATATGCTATATGACACTATTATCTGTGCTATCATCATCATCATGTGTCCTGCCGCATGGCATTGGCGATCATGGCCATCCATACGAATCTATCCCTTGTCCCAGCAAGTACATCTCCCACCCTCTCTGTCCTCAGCCAACCTGCAAGTCCGTCCAATATGCCCAGGACACGAAAAACGCGAGTTCGAACTGCCGATCGGACAGGTATTTTTCTCGCCCCCCCCCCTCCCCTTATTCCATTAATAGATCTTAAATGGTAGTCACAGTAGGAAAGCTGGAGGGAAAGAAAGCACCAGGCAGACCCAGGGAAAAAATATTGGACGGACTTGCAGAGTGGCTGAGGACAGAGAGGGTGGAAGATGTGCTTGCAGCAACAAGGGATAGATGCATATGGAGGGCCATGATCGCCAACGCCATGTGGCAGGGCACTTGATGATGACGATGAAATGGTAGTCTAGGTGCCAGTTTTCCGGATGAGACAATAGACCGAGATCCCATATATAGCACACTTCAGCGTATGTTAAAAATCCCATGGCAACAAAGAAGTTATTTCTGGCAAAATTCTTCTGAAAAAGCTACTTTCATAGGTAAATAGAAATACACGCATACAAAAAACAAACAAACAAATGGTAGTGATGGTGGTCTTGCATTCCGCTCTCTCCGAATAAAGCAATCTGAATGTTACATGGTAAATCTATTGCGACCACCACCCCCACCAACAACAAAAGGGATTTAGTAATAACGCAACCACAACTGGCCTCAGAAGCTTTATATTACTATACGCTCGTAGAGTGGTCGTATATGTCACACTGATCTCGCAAAGGATTTCTAAAGGCACTGCATTGATAAAATGGTGTGTTCAGTCTTTTAGTATACCTTTGTCATTTTTTTTAGTGTGCTGAATGTATTGTGCCGTTCTTAAATACACACACACGCACGCACACACACACACACACACACACACACACACACACACACACACACACACACACACACACTATATATATATATATATATATATATATATATATATATATAGAGAGAGAGAGAGAGAGAGAGGGGGGGGGGGGAGGGACGTTCGCTTTTGAAGGAAATAGATCGAGATAAGAGATAAGATGTGAGGTCTCTGCACAAGTGCTCCTAAATAGCAAAATACAATCTACATTGTACTGCCGTTGTTTCGTAGGCATACCTGTGGGTCTCTCAAGCTGTACTCCTTTCCGACCCCTTTCTGATGTGAGTGTGTTTCAACTCTTAAACTACCATCTGAGTAAACGGGTTACAACATTCCATGGTGTGTGGGTCTCTGCTTCTAATTTTCCATAGTGTGTGGGTCTCGATCCTTAAATGACCTTTATTGAGTTATGGGTCTTCTATCTTAATCCTGAATGATTTTCTATGGGGAGTGGGTCTCTGCCACTTCTCTCCTCAACGACCCTTTGTTGGACCTGAGTCTGGCACCTCAACTCCTCAGTGGCTCTCTGTGGGATATGAGTCTCTTACATTCACTCCTCAAAGACCTATGGTGCATGAGTCTTTAGTTACTACCTCATTTCTGAAAGACCTATGATGTGTGTCTCTAGCACGTCATTCCCCCTTGACCTTCTATGGGTCGTAAGTATCTAACACCTGAATCTTCGTGACCTTCTATGAGGTGTGGGTCTCTAGCACCTCATTCCTCAATGATCTTCTCCGGGCCGTGAGTATCTAACACCTGAATCCTTCATGACCTTCTATGAGGTGTGAGTCTCTAGCACGTCATTCCTCAATGATCTTCTCCGGGCCGTGAGTGTCTAGCACCTGAATCCTTCATGATCTTCTATGAGGTGTGAGTCTCTAGCACGTCATTCCTCAATGATCTTCTCCGGGCCATGAGTATCTAACACCTGAATCCTTCATGACCTTCTATGAGGTGTGAGTCTCTAGCACTTCATTCCTCCTTGACCTTCTATGGTTCGTGAGTATCTAACACCTGAATCCTTCATGACCTTCTATGAGGTGTGAGTCTCTAGCACCTCATTCCTCCTTGACTTTCTACGGGTCGTAAGTAGATCTATCTAACACATGAATCCTTCATGACCTTCTATGGGGTGTGATTATCTAGCACCTCATTCCTCCTTGACCTTCTACGGGTCGTGAGTATCTAACACTTGAATACCTCATGACCTTCTATGGGGTGTGAGTATCTATCACCTCATTCCTCCTTGACCTTCTACGGGTCGTGAGTATCTAACACCTGAATCCCTCATGACCTTCTATGGAGTGTGAGTCTCTAGCACCTCATTCCTCAACGACCCACTATAAATTGTAAGCTTTTCGCTTCATTCCTCATTGACCTTCTATGGGTCGAGAGTCTCTAGTACCTCAGTCAATGACCTGCTGTATGTCGTGAGTCTCTAGTACTTCATTTCTTTATTTTTAATTTTTATATATATTATAGTGGCGCCCTTGATGCTTTATTACTTAAGCGGAAGAAACGCTTTTGACTGCGAGAGATATAAAGTCACTACCACTACCACCACTACCACCACTACCACTACCACCACCACCACCACCACCACCACCACCACCACCACCACCACCACCACCTCCATCACCAGAAACACAGACACCAAACCAACCGTTCACTGAAACAGAAACATATTTAGATAAAACGATGGTGTTCGTCTGTCGTCGTCGACAATGACCACGGCTTCATGAAGTTGCTTAGAGTCAGTGTGTCCGGAGGTGACTGATCAATCCGATCCGGGCACAGAAGTAACGATAAAACGATAACCAGCAGTTAATCGTCTGATAAACCCAAATCTGCCAGTCATGATACATAGAGCAAACAAAGATTGGTAAGGACCAGTCACAAGGACAAAGGTAAAACTAAAAGTTACAGAAGTGTTCACAATTCACATGTCCAGTATCTCGTTTTTGTTTGTTTGTTTGTTTTTCTTTCTTTCTTTCCGTTTTCCTGTCTTTAAGTGAGTTTCATATGACCGTTTACGCTCGTCAGCATTTTAATTCTCTTCTTCCCTCTACCCTTCCCGCTCCGACGCGTGCGATAGTGAAGTTGGTAAATTTTCAATCGGAAGGGGCTGGGTTCGACCCTGCCTTCCTACGGATGGAAGGCGTGGGCAGTCAACGATCAAAATCACAGCAAGACTGAGGCAGCTGAAATGTGATTTCTAAGAAAAAATGTTAAAAGTTACATGGACAACGAAGAAAACAAACGGGACTGTCTTGAAAGAAAACAACAACAACAACAACAAATAACAACAACAACAACAACCATTAATGAAATTAATGAAGAAGATTAGGAAGAGACAACATTTATAGGACATTTTATGAGACACGAGAAATTCGACTACCTAGTCACAACAGGTGATAAAGTGATAAAGAACACTAGATAGATTCGCGCAGGGAAAAAACGTTAGTTTTGCAGGGTGTATGGGAACGGAAAGATAGGAGACACACTTCATTTCTTATTGAAATTGTTATTGTCTCTAGTACTTTATTACTCAATGACCTTCTATGGGTCATGAGTCTCTACCACTTCATTCCTCGCTGATTTTCTGTGGGTCACGACTCTACATTGTATAGTATTTCATTCCTCACTGACTTTCTTTTGGGTCATGAGTCTCTAGTGCTTCATTTCTCATTGACTTTCAATGGTTCGTGAGTTTCTAGCACCTCAGTCCTCAGTGACCTATATATGAAGCGAGGTTTCTGTCTCCTCACTCCTCAATGAAGTTTTCATGGGCTATCGGTGTTTATCACTTCACTTATCAACGACGTTTTATAGGATGTCAGTCTCTACCACTTCACACGCCATCAATATTTTTTTACGGAACATAGCCGCTACGAACAGATCTGGATGGGGTTTCAATATCAGACAGAATCGAAACACTTAAGCGGAAAAAAGTGGTGATCATAAAATCACAACATCCTGTGTAATGATGGAAGTTGGATTCCCGCATGCTTTAAAATAGTTAGATTCATTAAATGATATCAAAGAGAGTTAGGCTTTCATGCTGACTGATTCCATGAAAATACTTCAGAAAATGGAGAGTGGAATTGAAATCCTGACAAGCACAAATCAGGGAGCAGTATTCAGATATAAAAGCCAACACTGACCTCTCCTTCTGACATTTCAGTGGTGAAACATTGTTATTATACAGTCAGTGGAGAGACATTTTTATTATCTAGTCAGTGGTGAAACATTGTTATTATACAGTCAGTGGAGAGACATTGTTATTATACAGTCAGTGGTGAAACATTGTTATTATCCAGTCAGTGGTGAAACATTGTTATTATACAGTCAGTGGAGAGACATTGTTATTATACAGTCAGTGGTGAAACATTGTTATTATCCAGTCAGTGGTGAAACATTGTTATTATCCAGTCAGTGGTGAGACATTGTTATTATCCAGTCAGGGGTGAGACATTGTTATTATACAGTCAGTGGTGAGACATTGTCATTATCCAATCAGTGGTGAGACATTGTTATTATCCAGTCAGTGGTGAGACATTGTTATTACACAGTCAGTGGTGAAACATTGTTATTGTACAGTCAGTGGTGAGGCATTGTTATTATACAGTCAGTGGTGAGGCATTGTTATTATTCAGTCAGTGGTGAGACATTGTTATTATCTCGTCAGTGGTGAGACATTGTTATTATACAGTCAGTGGTGAAACATTGTTATTATACAGTCAGTGGTGAAACATTGTTATTATCCAGTCAGTGGTGAAACATTGCTTTTATACAGTCAGTGGTGAAACATTGTTATTATCCAGTCAGTGGTGAAACATTGTTATTATACAGTCAGTGGTGAAACATTGTTATTATCCAGTCAGGGTGAGACATTGTTATTATCCAGTCAGTGGTGAAACATTGTTATTATCTAGTCAGTGGTGAAACATTGTTATTATACAGTCAATGGTGAAACATTGTTATTATCTAGTCAGTGGTGAAACATTGTTATTATACAGTCAATGGTGAAACATTGTTATTATACAGTCAGTGGTGAAACATTGTTATTACACAGTCAGTGGTGAAACATTGTTATTATCCAATCAGTGGTGAAACATTGTTATTATCCAGTCAGTGCTGAGACATTGTTATTATCTAGTCAGTGGTGAGACATTGTTATTATACAGTCAGTGGTGAAACATTGTTATTATACAGTGGTGAGACATTGTTATTATACAGTCAGTGGTGAGACATTGTTATTATACAGTCAGTGGTGAAACATTGTTATTATCCAGTCAGTGGTGAGGCATTGTTATTATCCAGTCAGTGCTTAGAGATTGTTATTATCTAGTCAGTGGTGAGACATTGTTATTATACAATCAGTGGTGAAACATTGTTATTATACAGTCAGTGGTGAGACATTGTTATTATACAGTCAGTGATGAGACATTGTTATTATACAGTCAGTGGTGAGACATTGTTGCTCTGGTCCCATCCAGCACCTTTGGACGATTTTTCTTAACTCTGGCCTGCAGCTTGGTGTCCCACCGGGTCTCGCTGATGTTGAGTTCTACTGTCGCCAGGCAAAACTGAAACAGCCCTAAAATCCATTATCGAGGAGTATAACGTGATTTCTTAGAATGCTTGACAAGTCTGGTGGGATAAAAAGTTATTACATTAAGCCAGCCAAAGCTGCGGAGTGGCAGAAAACGTAAAGTCTGGGAGGCATGTGGATACAGCAAAGGAACGCCTCATGGTCAAAGAAATAATAGGACAGAAGCAGACTAATAGGCAGGGACAGGAATCAACAAAAATGGAATGGTGGTCACAAACCAACGGAAAAGCAAAAAGAAATATGATAATATAACAAAGAAAAAAGAACAAGATTCCAAAAGAATCCAGAAGGCAGTCCAGCAAGGCCAGCACAGGAATGGACGACGTGAGAGCATGCACTCCAAAGAATCTAAGTGGAATGACATGTGGTATATGGTCCCTCTCAGAATCAGTTTCATCCTCAGATCTGTATATGACTTCCTGTCCTCGAATGCTAATCTGGTGAAACGGGGAAAACCAGATGACCCTGCAAGCCTGCTCTACCAGGGCATATAAACAGTGGAACATGTACTGAGCTAATGGAAGGGACACATATTGAAGCGCAATCAAGTGCTTCCAGAGATCACACAAATAATTTAAGCACTGCCAGGGGAAAACATGCATGCCATGACAAGTTCCGACAACCTTCTACACGGCTGCAAACTGTGACCTGAAAATGATGTAACAGCTGGAGCATGGAAGCGGGTTCTGTTGGACTGAGTGGGCCGTTCGACTGGAAATGCACAGCAGATCTTCCACAAAGGAAAAAAACACAAGAAATCATCATCAGGAGTAGCGTGAGACCTGACATCATTCTCCACTCCCTTTCATCAAGGCAAATGATTCTGATCGAAGTCACTGTACTATATGAAAGGAGAAAGAAGGAAGCCCATACCAACAAGACTGTGAAGTAGCCAGTCTAGCCAGCAACTTGAGGGAATCTGGCTTTCAAACCAAAGTCTCGCCATAGAGGTTGGAGCAAGGGGTTGATAGACACATCAGCTTACGACCTCATGAATCTGTGAGCTCTCGACTTCAAAAGGCAATGCAGAAGCAGCCGAAAAGAGTTCCTGCTGGATCCGGTGAAGGACAAACAAAGTAAACTTTGTAAGGCTTAAAATTCCCCTATGTGTTGCCCGTGTTCGATAGCTAGGTGGTTAAGATGTCTATCCAACACAGGCGGACGACAAATTTCTATTAAAAATGACAACAGCAGAAGAGCATCCAAGTGTCATGACCTGAATGCGGCCCCTGTAGACTATAAGGACATAAGGGCCAAAACACTTGTCTGATGGGGATTTCTCCTCTGGGGCCCACCAGCTATTCGGTTTCAGTTTCAGTGTCTCGAGATGAAGTCTCTGTGCTCGGAATGAATTCTATATGTACTAACATCACAGGTGCCATTCGTATGGTGATCATAGCACAAGCCTTAACCCTGCACATAAACCCATGAACTGGCCAAGTCCTGAGGTCCTACCTAGCATATGTTTTACCTTGTGAATATACTAGAAATAGAAAGCGAAGGTAAGGGGTTGGAGCTAAACAGCAGGAAGTGTGACGTGTGTTAACAGTAAACACCGTGCGGATAACAGCACGGCATGATATTCGTTTAAATGATAACTGATTGCTGTTCACTGTGATGTGTATATATACTGTAGTCAGTTGAGAATCAGACAGCGACGAGTAAAGACGAAGAAGCATTGCCCTGTCTTCCGAGTTGGCTGTAGAAAGAACGGAAACATGGTGTCAGAATCGTGATTACGAACTCCAACAAAAATCCAGAATATTGAAGACTAAAGTTCAACCATGGAAGATGAACAAAATGAGAGAAGAGCCAGTCGACGACATGCCAAGATTCCCTTGCCTCCTAAATTGATGTGAATGGAGGAAACCTGCAGAGCAGCTGGAGGAAATTCAAGAGGCTTTGGGACAGCTATGAAATTGTGACAACACAGACAGAAGAAGACTCAATATACAGAACAGCAGTTTTTCTTTCTTGCATCGGGCTGGATGCTATGGACATCTATGAAGGATTGGTATTTGCTAATGAAGCTGAAAGAAATGACATTGACACTGTTCTCCAGAAATTCGAAGAATACTGTGTGGGTTCAACCAATGAAACTTACGAAGCATTCAGATTCAACTGCAGACATCAAGCAGCAGGAGAATCTATCGAACAGTTTGTAGCAGAACTGCGGAGACTGATCAAGACCTGTAACTATGGTACACTGGAAGACAGACTGTTGAGAGATCAAATCGTACTGGGTGTACATGACGAGACTCTGCGATCAAAATTACTGAAAGTGCGACAGCTGACATTGACTGCATGTATTGATATGTACAGAGCGCATGAATCAAGTCAACATCAAACCGTCCAAATGATGAGAAAAACGCAGGACACGCAGGAAGTCCAAGCTTTCAAAGAAAAGAAGACAGCAAAGCAGTATAGCAAAGGCAACAAACCAGAGTACAGAGAGAAATGCGGATATTGTGGTGGAAAGCACCCAAGAGCAAAAGAAAAATGTCCAGCATTTGGAAGAAAATGCAAAGCTTGTGGAGGAAATAATCACTTTGCTTCATGCTGCAGAACACCCAAGAAAAATCAAAAGAAAACAAGAGTTCAGCACTTCGAAGAAAAGAGACTGACACTGAAAGCGATAATGAACTCCTCGGGATCGAAGACAAAACCAGAAAAAAGGAGAGAAACATACGAGCAAAAATGCTGATAAATGAGATGCCGGTAAGATTTCTTCTTGACACAGGTGCAACAACAAACGTGATGTCTGAGAGCCTGTACAGAGAAGTCACAGGAGATGAAAGAAAGTCTGACCTGCAAGAGACGAAGAAGAAGCTGGTGATGTTCAACGGAACAGAAATGAAGCCTGTGGGGGAGATAGTGCTGCGAGTGAAAAACCCCAAGAACAGAAGGAAATACAAAGTCAACTTCGCGATCACCAAAAGGGACTGTAAGCCAGTACTGGGACTGAAAGCTGTACAGCACATGCAATTGTTGACGATCAATGAAGAGAACATTGCAACGATAGCGGCGAATCAGAAAGAGGGGGAAAATGCAAAAGATATGCTCACAAAGTACAACGATGTCTTTGAAGGAGAAGGAAAACTAGAAGGGAAATTACACCTAGAAACAGACCCCAGAATTGCTCCAGTGAAGATGCCTTGCAGAAAGTGGCCGATAGCAGTGCAAGAGAAAGTGAAGGACGAGCTGAAGAGGTTGAAAAAACTGGACGTGGTCACTAAAGTAGACACGCCAACGGAGTGGATAAGCAGTTTGGTCGTAACAACAAAGAGCAATGGAAAGTCAGACTGTGCATCGACCCTAAGCCACTGAACAAAGCCCTCAGGAGAAACGAGTACCCCATGCCAACCATTGATGACGTACTGCCTCTCCTCCAAGATGCAAAATACTTCACACACCTGGACGCGAAAAACGGGTTTTGGCACGTTGAACTAGACGAAGACAGCAGTTACCTGACAACATTTGAGACGCTTTTGGCAAATACCGATGGAAACGAATGCCCTTTGGTATTTCACCAGCCCCAGAAGAATTCCAGAGGAGGATTGACATCGCTCTGGCAGGACTGCCAGGCGTGGTGGCGGTTCATGATGACATCTTTGTTTTTGGCAGAGGACCAACCGACGAAGCAGGAGCACAAGTTCATGATACCAACCTGAACCGTTTGCTACAACGATGCCGAGAGACTGGAATCAAACTCAACAAGGAGAAGGTTGAGATGAAACGAACAAAGATATCATATTTGGGACACATCTTCTCAAGAGAAGGCTTGAAAGCCGACCCAAAGAAATTGGACGCTGTCCAACAACTCCCAGTGCCAGAAGACAAAGCAGCTGTGCAGAGACTACTCGGTGTAGTCGGATACCTTCAGAAATTTGCACCAAACCTGTCTGAGGCAGCAGCACCACTCAGAGAACTGGTAAAAAAAGACGTCCACTTCAGATGGGATGAAGACGTCCACGGAGAAGCCCTGAAGAAAGTGAAGAAGATACTCTCTGAGCCACCGGTACTTCGCTACTTTGACTCTTCAGGAAAGCGTACAACCACCCTACAGTGTGATGCTTCACAGTTTGGACTTGGAGCTTGTCTCATGCAGGATGGTCAACCGATTCAGTATGCATCACGAGCCTTGACCGAGACAGAAAAAAGCTATGCTCAAATAGAAAAGGAGATGTTGGCAATACTCTTCGGTCTGGAAAGGTTTGAGAGATACGTCTATGGAAGAGACATCCTGGTGGAGACCGACCACAAACCACTAGAGACCATTCACAAGAAGAGCCTGCTCTCAGCATCTAAGAGGATTCAGAGGATGCTACTCAGAACTCAGAAGTTCAGGTACACGGTAGTGTACAAGCGTGGATCTGAGATGCACCTGGCTGACACCCTCAGCAGAGCAGTCTGTGGAAAGGCGGAACAGCAAGTCACCCACAAGGAAGCCGTTTTCCTCACAGACCTGGAGAAAACAGACTTATTGCAAGAACTGGCCATCAGCCAAGAGAGACTGAACAGTCTGCAGCAAGCAACTCAGGAAGATGCAACCATGAAAACCCTGAAAGCTGTCATTCTACAAGGCTGGCCAGAGGAGAAACAACAACTTTCATTACAGTTACAACAATACTTTCCTTTCAGGGAGGAACTGTCAGTCCACAACGGACTTGTATTCAAGAGCCACAGAGTAATTGTACCTGAAAGCGAAAGAGCAGACATCCTTGAGAAACTTCATGCAAGCCACTCAGGAATTCAGAGCTGCATAAGAAGAGCACGTGAGGTAGTCTACTGGCCCAGGATGAACATGGACATTGAAGATTTTGTCAAAATATGCAGCGCCTGTAACACATACCAACGTGGTCAGCAGAAGGAACCACTTATCAGTACAGAGATCCCTGACCTGCCCTGGCAACATATCGCTTGTGACATATTTGAACATAATGGCAATGAATACCTGGTCACGGTCGATCACTACTCTGATTTCTTTGAGATTGATCGGTTACAAACAAGAGAATCCAAAGAGGTCATCATCTGTCTGAAGAGACACTTGGCAAGACACGGAATACCAGAACGCCTGACAACAGACTGTGGAACTCAATTCACATCAAACCAGTTTGGAAAGTTCAGAAAAACATATGGGTTTGAACACGTAACAAGCTCACCACACTACCCTCAGTCCAATGGAAAAGCAGAGAGCGCGGTGAAGGCTGCAAAGACGTGCATGAAGAAAGCAGAACACAACAATCAAGATCCCTTACTCGCTTTACTTGAGCTGAGAAACATCCCGACAGAGACTGTAAACAGTTCGCCTGTTCAGAGACTGTTCGGCAGAAGAACACGAACACAAGTACCGACGTCAAAGACATTACTCCTACCTACAGTTGTACCAATCAAGAAAGAACTTGAGAAAAGGAAACTGAAGCAAGCACACTACTACAACAGAAGCGCAATAGAGCTGACAGAACTGAGTCCGGGACAGATTGTGAAATTCCAACCTCCAGGATCCAAAAAGTGGATCAGCGCCAAAGTAGACCAACAGGTGAACGTCCGGTCATACAACATTCGCACAGAGGACGGACGTCAGTACAGAAGGAATCGTTGTCAGCTACGAGACACAACAGAAACGGAGCTTCAGCAGACAATCAACCCTCAACAACTGGTCCAGAGAAGGATGATTTCTGGAAGACATCAGGAAAGCGACACATCGGGCAAGCAACAGCAAATCATCATTCCATCAAAACAGATGCTGGAAGATAACAAGAAAACTGGAACTGGAACAGATGTCAGGACGCCAACATCGTCTGTCCGTGAGAACTCATCTGATCAGTCACCAGTCATCAACATGTCTGAGACAACCAGCATCAAGGAGCCAGATGAAGTTATCAAACAAACAAGGACAGGACAATCCGAACCAGTTAGTTCTCCTTACAGAACAAGATCTGGAAGACAAAGCAAAAGGCCAGATTTCCTGAAATATGAATGAAACTGAAGACTCTACCATAATCAGATAAACTGAAAGCATTGCGAAATATGGACATGATGATGATGAATAGTATAATGATCAGAGATAAAATGAGGTGAATGAATGATTGGGCCCTGTGCGTGAGAGAAAGAATGAGTGTTTGTTAAGTTAATGTTGTGATAAAGGTAGGAAACACATTTAATTCGTATGGATTGAAAGATAGGAAAAAATGATTGATTTTGTTTCCTTAAAGAAAGGGAGATGTGACTGTGTGTTAACAGTAAACACCAGTGCGGATAACAGCACGGCATGATATTCGTTTAAATGATAACTGATTGCTGTTCACTGTGATATGTATATATACTGTAGTCAGTTGAGAATCAGACAGCGACGAGTAAAGACGAAGAAGCATTGCCCTGTCTTCCGAGTTGGCTGTAGAAAGAACGAAACAGGAAGATTGAAGTCATGATGATTAGTAAAAAACATGAAATCCCCTCATGCAAAATAACAGCAAACGGCACAACCTTGAGACAGGTTGATAAGTTTAAATACCTGGGAACGATCATTTCTCCAGACGGCAGATGCACATCAGAAATAGCCAGCAGAATAGGCCAAGCCAAAACAGCATTCAAGAAGATGAAAAACATTTTTACCAACAAATGCCTATCAATTAACATCAAGAAGAGAGTTTTTGAATGTTATATAGAACCAACACTGTTGTACGGTTACAAGGCGTGGACAGTCAACAAGCAAAGCTAGAACAAGATTGAGGCAGCCGAGATGTGGTTTCTAAGAAGAATGTTGAGAGTTCCATAGACAGCAAAGAAAACAAACGAGACAGTCTTGATGGAGGCAGACACAAGAAGATCATACATAAGGAAGATTAAGAAAAGACAGGCAACATTTATACTTTTTATAGGCCATTTTATGAGGAAAGGGAATTGGAGCGCCTGGTCACAACGGGAAAGCTGGAGGGAAAGAGAGCACTGGGTAGACCCAGGGAGAAGATTCTAGACAGACTTGCAGAGTGCCTGGGGACAAGGAGGGTGGAAGAGATGCTTGAGGCAACAAGCGATAAAGACAGATGGAAGTCCATAATCGCCAACGCCATGCGGCAAGGCACCTGATGATGACATCCTAAGAACTATCATAGAGAGGTCAATCGAGATGAACAAGGATTGATATTTATGCTTTGTTGATTATACCAATGCTTTCGATCAGGTTAGACATGAAGAATTGATCAACCAACTAGAAAGACTCAATTGATGGAAAAGATCTACGAATATTCAGAAATATGTATTGGGAACAAACAGCTGCAATGAGAATAGAAAACGATATAAGCTCTTTCCAAAACATCAAAAGAGGAGTCAGACTGGGTTGTGTTTTGTCACCAGATCTGTTTTCACTTTACAGCGAAAACATCATGAGAAACCCAGAGAAAGACCCTGGATTAAAGGATATATGTACTAGTCATTATCATCATCAGGTGCCTTGCCGCATGTCGTTGGCAATCATGAACTTCCATCTGTTTCTATCTCTTGTTGCCCCAAGCATCTCCTCCACCCTCCTCGTCTTCAGCCACTCCGCAAGTCCGTCTAGCATTTTCTCCCTGGGTCTACCTGGTGCTCTCTTTCCCTCCAGCTTTCCCGTTGTGACCAGGTGCTCCAAATCCCCCTTCCTCATAAAATGGCCTATAAATGTTGCCTGTCTTTTCCTAATCTTCTTTATGAGTGATCTACTTGTGTCTGCCTCCATCAAGACTGTCTCGTTTGTTTTCTTTGCTGTCTATGGAACTCTCAACATTCTTCTTAGAAACCACATCTCGGCTGCCTCAATCTTGCTCTGGCTTGCTTGTGCTGTCCACGCCTCACTAGTACAGTGGAATAAATGGAAGCAAAAAATCAACAAATACACGCAAGCAACTGGCTTGGTGTCCCATCGGGTCTCACAGATGTTGAGCTCTACTTTCGAAACACTCTCTCAGCTTCTCGCCGGCGTCCTCAAGCATACGAAGAAGCCATCGACAATGGATTTCAAAACTGTTCGGCTCTCCCCAAGTTTCTTGCTACTACCACGGCTACTGTTAAATTGAAAGTGTGTGTGTGTGTGTGTGTGTGTGTGTGTGTGTGTGTGTGTGTGTGTGTGTGTTGTGTGTTATTTACGAACATCTCAAGCCGATTGTAAAAATGAAAAGAGAGACTTATCGAAACGGACATGCGAATCAACGAACGTTTCTGCATACTGTGGAGATAGGCCAAAACTTATTGTGTGCAGCCGAGTTCCCCGCCCCTACCTCCCCCCCACCCGCCCCTATTCCAAAGTCGGATACCCCATGCAAAAAGAAAGTTTGATGTAAAAATGCTGTAAAAATGTACTCGGTTTGTCTAGTCTGCTTGATTTGAGAAAAAAACGCTGGGGTAAATATAGCATTTTTGTTAAAAAGAAATATACTTTCCGAAACATTGGACTGTAAAATTTATTTATTAACGTTATAGGAGACATAAAGAAGAGAGTGCAAGAAGCAGAACAGTGAAAAGAAGGATTCTTTCGTCTGATTCTGTTGGTCTGTGTTTCAGGACCTTCAGGTTTGTTATAGTTAATTGCTAGTTGTTACTTATTTTATTAATATTTTGTATTCTTTGATGTTACTGATATATTAAGGTTCCTGTATTAGACTGAGGATAATCTGAAGATAAACAAACTAATAAATTTCTTTTGTTTACCATCGTCCATGCAAGCAGCAAACCATAGTCTCTCATCCAGACTATACCATCGGGTCGGTAGCTCACGAAAATCGTTTAGAAATGACTGCCTCACTATGATTAGAATTTAAAGTGAGCACCGGCGCCATCTGCTATTGGGTCCGGAGCAAGACATCTTAGTAGAGCTTTGTCATTTTCTTTAGTTTAGGTCATATCGGATGATATCTAAAACAATATTTTACTGAACCAAATCCTTGAAATCGGCAGCTTTGCTGTTTGTCTAAGTCTTCAGGAAGAACCCATCCCAGTTTTCGCCCCATAGCTGCGAAAACTGAAGACCCATTAGAGCCTACAAGCATATGATAGAGGTATTTCTAGATAGGATAATACATCAGAATTAGGCCTACATAATCAGTATCTTTCGTACTGATATAGTGACAGTCCTACTTAAAAGAATGCTATTCATTTATTTGTGTGTATGTTTGTTGTCCCATTCAATGGCACGCATATATCAGGTGAAAAGATGTAATGTGTGCTTGTGTCTGTAGGTGGAGATGGTGGTGGTAGTGGTGGTGGTGAGATATTGTGGTGGTGTGTGTGTGTGTGTGTGTGTGTGTGTGAATCATGAATGTACAATGCATAATATATGTGAGTTTAGATAGATTGTATCATGAATGATGACATGTTTTGGATTTGTGCTGTTTGTATTGGATGAAAGGGTGGAGGTGTGAGATGCGGTCTGTATGTTGTGTGTGAGTGCATGTGGGTGTTTGCGCATGGGCAAAGGGTCTTTCTGTAATTGTATTTTGAAAAAAACATGAACCACTGTGCACAAGACCTTTCCTTCCTACTCCTTCTGGCCCAGTCCATCCTCATCAGTTTCCTCTCATCTTGGACCACCACTAGTCCTGCCTTTCCGTCCATGACTATCATTCACTTGTTTCCATGAAAACTTACATTTATCTGTCTTTTTAACTCCACATAATGTCTTTGATGTGTTTATCTGTAGTGTAATCATGTGTTTGTACTGGGATAGAAGTGGGGTGTTGGGGGGATTGCTGGGTGTGAGAGAGGTTGGGAGAACAAATTTGTTACTTTGGATTGGGGATTCCGATTGGGGTGGGGTGGGGGAGGGACAGTGTGTGTGGTGTGTGTGTGTGTGTGTGTGTGTGTGTTGGATTTTATAAGGACACATATTCTTAAATATTTCTATTTTGTGTTTTTGTGTATTGTATTTTATTCTAGCACATGCCAAGCATTGAATTTCTGTATCCTGTGTATAGACAGTAAACCAGTCTTGAGTCTCTTGCGTCTTGAATCTTGAGTCTTGAAATATGAAGAGGTATTGTTGTACCTGGCTGATCATATATTCATTTAATAATTATGTGGCGAAATTGTTTATTTTTTGAAAATAATATAGATGTAATTAGCATCACTGAAAAGAGAACAAAAATAGCCTTACAGTGACACAAAAAGGTTTTCGTTTGGTTGACTGATGAAAAATGATTTTTGAAATAATGAAACTTGTGGCCATTTTTTACATGGCTTACTTAGCAGAAATTGTGTCCTGTTGTCTTCAGTTTGTGAATAGTATATATATTGCAGGCTCCACATGACAGGCAGAATGCATGTCATTCTTGCACTAAACCATTATTTAACTCCGGAAGACCTTGTTCTATGCATATACTTCACCCTCTAAATTTAAACTTGAGAGGTGGGTCCACTAATTCTGTCGAGCACATCAGTCTGTATAATTTGGTTGGCCTAACTTTGAAATTGTCCATGCTAAAAATGGTTGAAGTGTATGAAGAATAGTCTGACAGCACCAGTGAAAGTAGGAACAAAAAAAAAAAAAAAAAGAAACCCCCAAAAATTATGCAGTAAATGTACCTTTACTTGTAAGCATGCATGCATGCATATGTGACGCTGTGTGTAATGTGACTGTGTGTAAGCGTATATGACAGTGTGTGTATGTGAGACTCTGTGTGTGATTGCATATATGTGCGACTGTGTGTGTGTGTGTGTGTCACTGTGTGTGTGTGTGTATGTGTGTGTTTTACTTAGTCACTGGTTCTTACTTTATATTTTCATCCTTAAGAACTAAAGTGCAGTGCCTCGTATACAGCTTAATTAATCAAGAGGCCAATCAAGGAACTTGAATTTAAAAGTATCGCTTTGTTGTTCTGACTCCATGAGGTAAAGATACTCTAAAATGTTATATAAGTGAGGGTGAAATTACCCTCTGAAATTTCAGATAGGGGGTGAAACCACCCTCTTCACTAGCGAATCAGGGGGAACCCTGATAAAGTGACACATAACTTTGTAAAGACTGAACCAAGAACCAAAAAATGAATATCACCGGAAAGGTTTTTACAAGCACAAGACCACTGAAGTATTCATGAGTTAATGAAACAGTGCACTATTTGGTAAAAATTTGATTAATTAAGGAAAAGAGCTTAAAAAACTTTATGAGGATACTAAAATCATTGCAACTTCTGTAGTAGCTGGAATTTCGGCACGTAATTTGCCATACACAGACTTCAGGTATTGCTCATCATAAAAAAAACCAACTGATTAGTCAAACAGTTTTGATAATTAATGTTAGCCTAGTAATTAATCATTTTAATGAGCTGCTTTTGCTTAGAAAGTTTATGAAGGATTCCCGAGTAGAGAAGAAATGTTTGCTTTAGCTGACGATAGTTTAATGATAATCATCATCATCATCATGTGCCCTGCCGCATAGCGTTGGCGATCATGGCCATCCATAGAATCTATCCCGTGTTGCTGCAACTGCAAGTGTATCTCCCATCCTCTCTGTCCTCAGCCACCCTGCAAGTCCGTCCAATATTTTCTCTCTGGGTCTATCTGGTGCTCTCTTTCCCTCCAGCTTTCCTGTTTTGATCAGGTGCTCTGATTTCTCTTTCCTCATAAAATGTCCTATAAATGTGGCTTGTCTTATCCTTATCTTTATGAATGATCTTGTGTCTGCCTCCTTCAAGACTTTCTCGTTTGTTTTCTTTGTTGTCCATGGAACTCTCAACATTCTTAGAAACCACGTTTCAGTTGCCCCAATATTGTTCTGACTGCATGTTGACTGTCCATCCTCACAATCATACAACAGTATCGGTTCTATGTAACACTCAAGAACTCTCTTCCTGATGATAGGCATTTGTTGGTAAGAACGCTTTTCATCTTCTTGAATGCTGTTTTGGCTGGGCTGATTCTGCTGGATATTTGTAATGTGCATCTGCCATCTGGTGAGATTACTGTTCCCAGATATATATTTTAACTCATCAACCTGTCTCAGGGTTGTGCCATTTGGTGTTATTTTACGTGAGGGGATTTCTTGTTTTTTTTACTGATTTTCACGACTTTGATCGTCTTGCTATATTTAGCTCAAGTCCTTTGTTTCTGCTTTCTATTTCTATTATATTCACAAGGTTTTGTAGGCCTTTTTCATTTTCTGCAATTAGCAGATAATGATAATAGTAATAGTAATTTAGTAATAATGATAATAACAATAATGATAATAATAATAATAGTAATAATAATAACAATAACAACATTGCTTCACCAAGGCATTTGACCTGGTCAGCAGGGATGGACTGTTCAACATCATCCTGAAAATATGATGTCCCCCAAAGCTGCACTGCCTGATCAGATCATTCCATGATGATATGAAGGTAGCCATCCAGTATGAGGGCAGCATGTCCGAACCCTTTGACATCAAAAGCATCATCAAGCAAGGCTCTGTCCTTGCTCTCACCCTGTTTGGCATCTTTTTCATGCTCCTGAAGCATGCTTTTGGGACTGCAACAGAAGGAATGTACTTATGCACCAGATCTGACAGGCAACTCTTCAGCCTTGCAAGACTAAAAGCAAAGGTGTGTAAGTCCATTATCAGAGGCCTGCTTTTCACTGATGACACTGCTGTTATCTCACACACTGAGCAACAACTTAAGTTCATTGCCTCATAGACAGACTTTCCCAAGTCTGAGAAGACTTCGGACTGACTATCAGCTTCCCCCACCCTCCCCAAGGGTGCTACTACTGCGATACATGGGGACTTGTGGCTCGCTCTGGGTTCAAGTCCCCCTCGGAGTAGTGCTTAACCATTGCTCTGCTAAACCGGGCAGTGTGGTCAAGGAAATTACTGCTGCTTCTGCATAGAGGCGGGGGTTGAACCCTGATTGATGCTGCCAGTTCCTGCATTCTTGGTCAAACTGTCTGCCTGCCCAGTTGGGAAGGGGGAATGGAAAGTGACCTCTGCTGGTGCCATGACAGTACTTTTTGGTAGTTCTGCAACTGCCAAGTGTACTTGTAGGGAAGGCGGGGTGGGCCCCGGACTGGAATGTGAGCACCCCCCCCCCCCCATCCTTCATGGGGAGCCCTTGCTCACCTCTAGTTCCGTGAATCTGGTGTTTTCGGAGAGCCCTGCCCTCAGGGGAAGGGGGCTGGCACCACCACCTGTCCTGAATGTTCTGCTGAGGGGCTTGCCACAAATCATCACCCAGATGGTGTCGGACCCCGAGACAACCTTTCCCTACAACGCAGTGGCCCCACTACTTACCACAAGGGGGGAGGGATGCAGGTAACCCTTGGGGTCCAGAGTATATGGGGCCATCTTTCACCCTGACTGGTGTTCCCCCATGGGGTGTGCAGGGAATTTAGGGAAGCAGGAGTGTCTAAGGTCCCAAAGGCTATCTCTGCCTCACCCCCACCTGGTTAACCCTTTGACCCCAGCACCCTATCTATCAACTGCAAAAACTTAACCATTTGATTCCCTCACCCTATCCACCAGCTTCCTGCAGAAAGCTGGCAGAGAGGGTGAGGGAATCAGAGGGTTAAGTTTTTGCTTTGCTAGTATGGGGTTGACAAGGCTGGATGCTGGCTGGCAGGGTGCGGGAGTCAAAGGGTTAAGGGGCTGGAGAGGCCAGGAGAGGCCCAACAGCACCCAAAGGCCTCTGCCATTATTACTAGTGCCTCCCTGGCTGGCTTCAGCCCCAGCCAAGAGGCACTACTACAAGCTGACCCTGAGGCCCAGCCCCCCCCCCCCCCCCCCGAGTTCTGGAACGGGAGTCCTGGGTGTTCATGTCTAACCGGATGGCCTGGGTCCCAGCCATCTCCTAGTTGACAGTGGGAGAGTGGTCTGACACCCCCACTCAACATCCTGATGGGACTTGAGGTCAGACCCCCATCAGAGCCAGTTCGCTTCCCTGTCTCCAGCATAGAGGTCTACAGCCCATGCTCATGTGGGCAAGGGGACATAACCCCTTTAAGGGGATAACGTTCTCACCCTACCAGATTGATCTCTTTAAGGAATAGGAACCCCTGTACATTACAGACTATGAGGAGCCTGATGAGATGGGGGGCTTCCAGTCCTTTCCTTCAACTGAAGAGTTTCCCTGGCCTTCCAAACTCTAATAAAAGTGGTATGGTATGAAATGATAAAAATAATGGATAAAGGGAAAGAACTGCTGGAAAACTGTCTGAGGGTCCCAGGAACAGGATTGATTCCCTTCGATTTCCATACACTGTGCTGTAAACAAAATACAAAAACATATGTCATGATTATTTTGGATCCTTCAGTCATATGGTATTTGTAGTAATAGTTTTTATGGAGTCATCTAAGCACTGCAGCACCATGCATAGTAATAGTGCCTATGGAGTCATCTAAGCACTGCAGCACCATGCATACCGTAGTAACAGTGCTTATGGAGTCATCTGAGCACTGAAGTGTCATGCATAGTAACAGTGCTTATGGAGTCATCTAAGCACTGCAGCACCATGCATACCATAGTAATACTATAGATAGTGTTTATGGAGTCATCTAAGCACTGCAGCACCATGCATAGTAATAGTGTTTATGGAGTCATCTAAGCACTGCAGCACCATGCATAGTAATAGTGCTCATGGAGTGAGCTAAGCACTGCAGCACCATGCATACCGTAGTAACAGTGCTTATGGAGTCATCTAAGCACTGCAGCACCATGCATAGTAATAGTGCTTATGGAGTCATCTAAGCACTGCAGCACCATGCATACCGTAGTAACAGTGCTTATGGAGTCATCTAAGCACTGCAGCACCATGCATACCGTAGTAACAATGCTTATGGAGTCATCTAAGCACTGCAGCACCATGCACACCATAGTAACAGTGCTTATGGAGTGAGCTAAGCACTGCAGCACCATGCATAGTAACAGTGCTTATGGAGTCATCTAAGCACTGCAGTGCCATGCATAGTAATAGTATTTATGGAGTCATCTAAGCACTGCAGCACCATGCATACCATAGTAATAGTGCTCATGGAGTCATCGAAGCACTGCAGCACCATGCATAGTAATAGTGCTTATGCCGGTTATGGTGTGTGTGTGTGAGATGCATGTATGTGTGTGTGTGCATGCATGCGTGGTGTGTGTGTGTGTGTGTGTGTGTGTGTGTGTGTGTGTGTGTGTGTGTGTTTAGCATACACATGTAGGCCTGCATGTATGTATCTATGTGTGTGTTATTGTGTGAATGTGTGTGTATGTATGCATGCATGTTTGTGTAAAGTTGTGTGTGTTAGTGTTTGTGAGTGTGTGTGGGGGGGGGGGGGAGGGAGGGGAGAGGGGCAAACAGAGGTTTCATAGATTCCTCTAGGCTTCTGTACAGTTATTACTGAGACGTAAACATGCTTCTGTTTATGCTCTGACATCTATATTGCTCTAGTCATAAGAATGTAAGTTTTAAAAAATATTATTTGAAAACAGTGTGCCTGCAATGATCACATTTTGAACTTTCTAGTACTGTCAAATACTGCATCATTAATGATTAATCATTTACTAGTAGCTGTAAAATAAAAATGAAAAAAAGGTAAAAATGGTGCGGCAGCAGGGAAGAAAACAAACACCAGCAGCACGGCAGCTGGGAGCTTCCAGGTTGCACGCTGGCCATCATGAAAGAATTAACATTCTTCATTAGAAACCACATTTCAGCTGCCTCAATCTTTTTCTGATTGTGCTTGTTGATTGTTCAGGCTTGGCATCTGTACAACAATATTGGTTCTATATACCGCTGAAATTCTTACGTTAATTGATATTCGGTAGGCATTTGTTGGTAGGAATGGATTTTATTTTCTTGAATGCAGTTTTAGTTTGGCCAAGTCTGCTGGATCTTTCTAATGTGCATCTGCTGTCTGAACACAGTTCCCAGATGCTTAAACTTATCAGCTTGTCTCAGTGTTGTGCTATTTGGTGTTATTATACATGAGAGGATTTCTTGTTTTTTACTGGTTACCATGTCTTCAGTCTTCTTACTATTTAATAGCTCTAGCCCTTTATTTCTGCTTTTTATTATATTCTCAAGATTTTGTAGGTCTTTTTTTTTATATCATCTGCATAACAAAGACTGTATATCATTTTCCCTCCCCCACCTTTATCCGAGGGCTTTCTTCTAGATTTCTCATTTTCTACTCTCATTGCTGCTGTTTGTTCTCAATACATATTCCTTATTGTTCTTAGATCTTTCCCATCACTGTTGAGCTTTTCCAGTTGATTGATCAGTTCTTCGTGTCTTATCCAATCAAAAGCCTTGGTATAATCAACCAAACATATGAATGTATCCTTGTTCAACTCAATTGATCTTTCTAAAAATAAAAAGTAACTAACATATAATGTATCCTTGTTCAACTCAATTGATCTTTCTAAAAATAAAAAGTAACTAACAGCAGAATAGCCTTCAGTTAAATAAAGATAGATGAGTAGACATATTTTGTTTATTTCACAGAACCATGATAACTCTCTCGAAGAAACTAAAACAGCAGTCAGCTACTGGCTCCAAAAAGGAGGGGGAGTCTGAAACCCGCAGAATCTCCATCAGGGACAAACTGCTAGTAAAAGGTGAGTGACATTTTCCTCCCAGAATAACAACAGTTACAGAACAAATCAAATCAAAACTGAACTCAATCTCTGAAGGTTTTTTTTTTTTTCTTTTCATTCCATTGAAGAAGAGAAGGGAATTGTGCGCTTATCTTCAGTGTGACTATGATTATCAGGGTTTTTGTTAGTATAAGGTATAGTAATCAATGCCATTTGTTTAATAATTGTTGTCATAAAAAGTTGTTGATGGCATGTAACAAAATCATTGCAAGCACTACTACTGTGATATGTTAGGCCTAGAGTCTGAAGTTTGTTCACAAGGGATTCATTGCACACAGTTTCATATATATCGTTACATGTGCTTCACCTAAGTCTGCATGCACGTATTTGGCAGGCTCCTTGAACTTGCACAGAATCCTGTGTGCTAAGTATGATCTTCAAATGGTGAGGAGAACGGGACCTATGAAACACTGATACCATCAGAATGATTGGAGCATTAAGGTGGACAGCAAGCAAGCCAACCATCAGAATGATTGGAGCATTAAGATGGACAGCAAACAAACCAACCATCAGAATGATTGGAGCATTAAGATGGACAGCAAACAAACCAACCATCAGAATGATTGGAGCATTAACGTGGACAGCAAACAAGCCAACCATCAGAATGATTGGAGCATTAACGTGGACAGCAAGCAAGCCAACCACCAGAATGATTGGAGCATTAAGATGGACAGCAAACAAGCCATCTTTTATATTGCATAGCAGAATTGAACTTGAGAGATGAGATCATGAGTTTGTGACTCTATAAAAGAGTGCGCCTGCCTGCATATATATATCTAAACTTTGTTGAATGATTCAGCAGCAGTGGGGATCATCTTTATTGAATGATGTCATGTTCATTTGACCTTGATATTGCATCTTGCGGATTCACCGCACTGGGAGTGTAGAGTAAACATTTGTTCATGACTGGTCTTCTGTGTGGCTGTTTGAAAACTTTGAAAAATGATGTAAAAGTGAGGTTAATGCCGAAAGTGAATACAGAAGATGGGAGTGGAATTTACAGTATCCAGTCTGTCATTTTATTGTCAGTATGCCTTAGCTTACCATTGATTTTCTTCAGACTTTATAGTTTATATTCCATGTCTCACCACTAAAGAATTTTTTTCTGTACATGTAGGCCTATGTGTGTGTATGTATGTGTACCTGTGTTTGTTCCGACATATCTGCCATTTGCTTGTTGTCAGGTTTGCTTGCTTTTTTGTTTTTTTGAGCTTGTGGATTTTGTGTGTTTGTACATGTGTGTGGAGATGTTGATTCTCATAATATGTATTCATTTTATGTATTTGTTCTTTTATGCAATTTTGCAAGAAAACTCATGGATGAAAATCACCCCACACCCTACGGCTTACCTGATTACTTCCTCTTTCCTTTCGCAGAGGTACAAGAAATGGAAGAAAACATGCCTCGTACATGCAAAGTTCAGTTTGATGACCCAAGCAAATTACACCATTTCATCCTTTTCATCACCCCTGATGAAGGGTACTGGAAGGGAGGCCAGTTCAAATTTGACATTCATGTCCCTGAAGAATATAACATTGTGGTAAGTGTATATTCCGACTTGTGCTTTGTGTGCATGTGGTTCATCTTCTGCATGATAATTAAGTAAATAATTTTACTGAAAAATACAGGTAAAGGTAAAGGTTGTTCTGTAACTTATAAGTTCATACAGGATGGAGATGGTAGATGCTCCAACTTTTCTTAGGGTCAGCATTATGAGGGCAGTTCCCTCCCTTGCTATTTTACTTTCCCAACTTTGAACAGTCAGGTTCCCATTTACAAGGGTGTGGACCGGAGACTGTACATTTTTTTTCTACCGAGTCAGACTTGTGCAGTCAATTTGGAGGCTGTTGTGCACAGAATGTAGGAGATGGGATACCGGGGGGGGGGGGGGGGGGGGGGGAAGCACATGTACTTTTACTACTATGTAGTACTTACAGTAACATGCGAAGTGAAGTACACACTCAACGGCTTACTTGAGTTTGGCAAACAGTAGACTCCCAAAAAGAACAAAATCCATACCACTGGCACACTGTAATTAGTGATTGTGCCAGGGCTTTTAAAAAACCGGTCCTATCATTAACTATCCTCCAATGTCACTTGACAACCGGTGGTGTCAGAATGGGTCCCAGGGAAATGAAAACCAGGAACAATGTATTTATGAATACCTTGAAAATCAGCCTACACACGAAAATCAGCCTACGCATGACATATCTAATCCATTAAGTTAACAATAATACATGATAGTTTGCTCGCCTGGTTACTTCCTGATTGGACCATGATGCACATGATACTAGCCAATTTTTGTCTAGTTCGTTGCAGCCTGTCCAGAATCATATTTCTTTGCTGAGTCAGCCCCTATACCAATTGCTTTGTCATGACAGCAGTTTAGGCAACAAAGAACTAGTGCAAACTATAGTGTGACAGTGGTTGGTAGCTGAGGCTGGGAAAATACCTGTACATTTTACTAGCCGCAAATGTTTTGCAAGTCCCTGCAAACAAGTGGTCATTGGGACTGGCAATTCAAAAACATCTGGTATTCTGGTTTTGCAAACAATATTTAACCATAATGGCTACCTGGCTAAATTTGTCTCTCAGTGAATAGGCTATTTACTGCGTAGCTTTCATCGGCGATCCGACCGACTTCTTCAGTGCAACTGCTGGGTTGAGAACTGGTTTCAGTGCGCACTGCCGTGAGCGAACTCATGACAGTGTGACTGAATAAGTGAGGAGTACACCGATTGCAGGTTGTGTCGGCCCCGGTCACGGTTGAGCGTGGGGTCCCTTGCGGCGATGTAGACTGCCTCCTTTACTCCCCTCTGGAACCATCTTGCTTCTTTATCGAGAACTTGCACACTGTCCTTTTCAAAGTGGTGTTGGGTGTGGGTTAGATGTTCCCCCACTGGAGAGGACTCATGTTTGTGTTCTTTTAGTCTTTTGTGCAAGTTGCGCTCAGTTTCGCCAATATAACTTTGGTCACAGTCCTGGCAGTCTATCTTGTATATCACCCCTGATTTGTCCAGTTTGTCTGTTTTGTCTTTGGGGTGGACTAACTGGCTTCTGATGGTGTTGGTGGGCTTGGCATGGACACTGACTCCCAACTTCCTGATCTTCCTACTGAGAGCCTCAGTGACGCCGCTGACGTATGGCATGGAGACGTGCCCTCTCGAAGGGGTTTGCCGTTCAGTGGAGGGGTGGGGTATGGTTTTCTTGCCCCCGAAATATCCCAGGCCCACTTCTGGTATCCCGACACACTGAGTACTTTCTTGATGTACTGTACCTCTTCTTCTCTAGCGGTGTCAGTAGAGCAGATGGTCTTTGCTTGGTGGGTGAGGGTGCGGATTACTCCAAGCTTGTGTTCCAGTGGCTGGTGACTGTCGAATTGTAAGTACTGGTCCGTGTGAGTCGGCTTTCTATAGACGGAGAAGGCAAGGCCTGTCTCCGTCCAGGTGATGTGGGTATCCAACATCGCGATGCTGCCGTTCTCTTCTACCTCATAGGTGAGCTTGATGGCAGGGTGTTGGTTGTTGAGATGGTCCGTGAAGTCTTTGACCACCAATCTTTTCAGTACAGTCATAGTGTCGTCCATGTAGCGGCCCCAGTAGCATGAAGGAGTGTAGAACGACGCCAAAGCTATATTTAACCAGTATTTACCATTTAATGAGATCACAATATAATACAGAGTTATGACACTTTATAAATAGCAATTAATTTAGAGAATCAGTTTTGGTGTACGTTGGTGCTAAGAATGATCCTCCATATCATATTGTTCGCAAGCAACAAGTCTGTGTTTACCAGACATCATTCACTTTTTTATTCCTTTCAAAATTGACATCACATCAACATGCAGATAAATGTAAGTATGCTGTGGTGGCTAATACTTGCTGAAAATACAAATGTCGTGCTGATGCCATGGGAAGCAGTACAGTTGAGGGCTAATGCCAAAGCATTACAGTTGTGCAACAGTTGTTTCCCTTGATCATTAACTGCATGATGAAATGTCTCAACCAGCAAAGGGCTTTCACCTTCCAACTGAAGTACAAGTCACATTCATCATGGCTGCAGTGAGTGAGGAGTTTGAGTGAGGTTCATGACAGCTCAGATTAGAAAGAGCAAGTAATTAACCTCTTGGCTGTGCTGTTGATGTACGGCATGATTTCTCAATCACCGATGGAGTTGTTGACATATGCCTTATGTCAGACAAAGTAGTAATAGAGTTTCATTGAGCATGGCAGAAATGTTGAAGACTAAGTTACAACAAGATTAACTCCTCTGACAGCTCTTTCTTTCCTGAGTATGGGAAGCTCGGTGGTGTGTTACTGTGTATTGATATGTGGTGTGTGGTTCTGGTTGTAGGAGTGTAAGTTGAAGAGGGTGTGCCTTATTCTGGCCTAGTTGTCTGATTCTGTGTCCTCTACTTCTCAGTGTGTGTGTGCATGTGCGTGTGCGTGTGCGCACGTGTATGATTGTGGTAGAGAGACAAAGAGATTTGAATAAGTGAACACAGCTTTTATGGAAAAGTGTGTGACAGGTTCAGTATTTGCAAAGTATACTTAGATATATATTATATTGTTATAAAAAGAATCTGTTTATGTCTTATCTGTAGTATATATAATATACTTTTATGGTTTTGGAGATGTGAATAAACAAAAACCGCAATTTTCTTCCTGGTGGTTTTTTCAACATTTATTGTAGTTTAAAGATTAGCGGCAAAGAGGTTAAAGGTATGATGTTAATAATGGTTTGAGTTATAGCTTATTTTAAAGTGCAGATTTTTAGCTGATTTGGACCGTTATGAAATAAATAGTCATTAGGCATGGGGTGCACACATAGCATCTGCACAATTACACACAGACACATGCACACTCGTGTGCACAAAAACTAGCGTGCACACGCACGCACGCACGCACGCACACTGAATTCCTTTCTTTTTGTTTGATTAATTATTTTATTACTTTTCTTTTTTCCTTTCTTTTTTTAATTTTTAGTAAATGGATATTTTTGTATAATTTGTTTGCAGCCTCCCAAAGCAGTATGTCACACCAAGATCTGGCACCCCAACATCACAGAAAATGGGGAAATCTGCCTGAGCCTTCTGAGACAAAACTCATATGATGGTCTAGGCTGGGCACCCACTCGCAAGTTGAAAGACGTGGTTTGGGGACTCAATTCTTTATTTTCTGTAAGTAGATTAGTTACAGTCTGCTAATGTTTCTGTCATTACTGTTTGCTTGTGAGCTATGAATCATCAACTCATTGCAGATGACTTTGAAGATAACTCGGAACAGCAGTGCGTCACTCAGCGCCATCTTCCGAGTACACTTGTAATAGGAAATTGTGAATCCAAAACTATATCCATCATTTCTCAAGCCAGACCATGTTTATCAAATTGCTTCCATTTATCAGTCTTCCTCTTAATTTGTAAATCACACTTGGCTGTAGGAGGTAAATCTTAGAGCCTAGCAATTAACATTTCTACAACGCTGAACGAAACACTTATCATCACTTTATATGATGTACAGCATACGTAAACAATGCGCTGGCGATTGTGAGGTCATCATGTATGTCAACAGCATAACCAAGAGCTTATAGAAAAAAAGTAAACTGCTATTCACATAATGTGTTGCATTATGTTGAATTGAATTGAATTGAATTGAATTGAATTGAAAAACTTTATTGTCCATATATGTTAACAAACATGGAAATTTTTCTTTGGCAGCACAGCAACGAGTAAAATCCACATGCATATAACACAATTAAAAGTCAGGCCAACTATCCAACGCGTGCACGCATGTACCACACACACACACACACACACACACCACACACACACCACACACACCACACACACACACACACACACACACACACACACACACACAGCTTCCGTTAGACCGACATATGCCGGTTTTTTACCGGTGAACAGTAGGTTTGAACCGGCAAAAATGCACTGCTTCAGTATCCAGTACCGATAGACTCAAGAATTCGGCCCTAACCATTTGCTTACCCTATTTATCGCTATAGTATCGAGGCAGCATCGCTGATGCCTACAGTTAGACGGCGGTCTAGCCGCCTGTAGAAACCAGATTAATTTTCTCCCTTCCTTTCACACGCTGCTGGCCCACACGTTGTTATGTTATCGCCAGGCAGGCTGAAAGCTGACGTGATGCAATTTTCAACTGGCCAAGCTGCCACTTGACAGTCCACATCTGGTTATCGTTATATCCCTCCCCTCCCCTCTGCTGCTCCTGCTCTCGATCTAACTAAAATCTTGCTCGGGAACAGCCGTGTTACGAGAATGGGTTATTCATGGTAGGCTACCGGCAATTTTAGCCCTAGAAACCGATACAAATTTTGGCTGCCGGCAACCGGTACTGGTAGATTCTGGATGCTAGCGGAAACTCTGACACACACACACACACACATTCACACACACACACACACACACACACGCACACCCACACACTCCTACGTTAACATAAAATGCCTAAAATATAAATCGTACATCAGCAGCCAACCCATTCTCGCATTCACACGAGGGAGCAGTTGAGTGACCCTAGGGCCGCATCATAGGCCTACAACACGTCTGCATTAAGGATGGTGATAGCAGACGGGACAAAAGAAAAGCGGTAAAGATTTCTTTTCCAAGCTGGTACACGGAGTCTACGCCCCGAACGCAGAAACTGAAAGCAGTTCCGCAGTGGGTGCTTGTCATCAATCAAGATACTTTGGGCCTTCTTCTTGACTGTCTGACGGTGGATATCTGGCAAGGATTTCTGTTTTTTACCTATCACTTTACTAGCTGAATTTACAATGCCATTTAATCTGGTCTTCTCTTTCACACGCAGATTCCCATACCAGGTCACGATATTAAAGGCTAAAATGCTTTCCACTAAAGATCTGTAAACAAGTTGTAAAACAGCAGAATCAACATCAAAACTCTTCAGTTTTCGAATGAGGTACATCCTCTGGTTAGCCTTTTTACAAATAAAATCAACGTGTTCACTGAACTTCAAATCCCTGTCTAAAACTGTGCCCAAATATTTAAACGAGTCAACTTTTTCAACGTTTTCAGAATCAATTTGGACGGGGCGTAGCAGGGCGGGATCGCTCGCACAGTCTGTCCCAAAACAAATTTCTTTAGTCTTTTTGATATTCAGTTTTAGAAAACTTTCATCGAACCAGAGGGCAAGATTACTGATAAAATCAGAATACTGAGAAAGAGAATGTTCATCTTTCATTCTAGCAATAAGGGCCATATCATCTGCAAACTTCACAAGTGCAAGAATGTTAGTGTTGCACGTCATTTCGTTGGTATAAATTGAAAATAAAACCGGGGAGAGAACGCAGCCCTGCGGCGCACCTGTATTTAAAACGAGTTCCTTAGACATAATGCCATCAATGCTGACTCTCTGTGGCCGATCGCATAGAAAAGAACGGATCCAGAGCACAAGGCCTGGGCTGACCTCGATGTCGAGAAGACGCTTGATCAGCAAGTGGGGTTGAAGCGTATTAAACGCGGAACTAAAATCCATCATCAAGACCCGTACAAAGGTACCAGCTTTGTCAAGATGAGAGAACGCTAGATCAAGTAAGGTCAAGGTCGCATCTTCGACACCCCGCTTTGCCTTATAGGCAAACTGCAGGGGGTCCATGCGATCGGCCACAGAGGCTGTCAGCTGGTCACACACTATCCTTTCCATGCATTTACAGATCACAGATGTCAAGGCCACCGGCCTGTAATCATTCATGTCTTTTGCATTTGGCTTTTTGGCAACAGGAATGATGGCAGATGTACGCCAGATTCTAGGAACAAAATGAAAGTTCATAAACAACTGAAACAAACGACTAAAAACAACACAAAGCTGACTAGAACATTCTTTTAAGACTTTTCCCCCCACCCCATCTGGTCCACTAGCTTTCCTTGGATTCAAACGAGAGAAAACTTTCTTTACCATGGCTTCTGAAACAGTGACATTATTGGGGGTAGTAAATAGAGGCTGACACACACGTTCAATTTCACGAGAAAAGTCCTTGTTGTCAAAGCGTGCATAGAACGCATTTAGGTCATTGGAGAAAGAAACCGGATCATCACACTTCACGCCTTGCTTTTTTACCCTCTTCCCCATCATCGTATTCAACCCATCCCATGCCGCCCTCCCATTCCCCTGTGTCAACTTTTCCTCCACTTTGTCCTTGTATTCCCTTTTAGCAACTTTACTTTTCCTTCTAAACTCCCTGTTTAACTCTTTTTGTCTTTCTTTATCCCCCTGTAAATAAGCCTTCTTTTTCTCTAATAAAATCTGCTTCATTTCCTTATTAACCCAAGGCTTAGTGTTTGAATACACCTTTACTTCTTTTTTTGTGACAACATTCTCTTCACAAAAACGAACATACGATGTGACAGAGTCAGAAACAATGTCAAGATCATCCTCATCTTCGAAAAAACACATTCCAGTCTGCGGTTTCAAAGCAACCCCTCAAAGTCTCTGCTGTCTCATAATCCCATTGACTAACAGAACGTGTCTTTAACGTGTCTTTAATTGTTAAGAACAATTTCAACTTATATCTTATCTTTGTGGGGAAATAACAATTTAAAAGAAATCAGTTTAGCTCCTGGTGTACCATCCTATTAAGTGTACCTATAATTATGGAAGTAAGTCTTTGAAAATATGAATGTCAGAAGTTGATTTACTTACTGGTTCATGTGTTTTTATCTTTTCTGTGTTAGGATCTCTTGGTTGATCAATTTAGCTCATAGTGTACCATCCTATTAAGTGTATCTATAATTATGGAAGTAAGTCTTTGAAAATATGAATGTCAGAAGTTGATTTACTTACTGGTTCATATGTTTTTATCTTTTCTGTTCCAGGATCTCTTGAATTTTGAGGATCCTTTGAACGTTGATGCTGCTGAACACTTTGCAAGAGACAAGGTAAAAACAACAACAAAAAACAAACAAACAAACAAACAAACAAACAAGGTGGGAATTATATATAAACAATGAATGGCTGTGATAAATGTGATAAAGAGCAGTCTCTTGAACTGTGATTTTTTTGCATGTTATAGGTACATTTTAGTCTTCTGTCTTAAGCTGTAAACAGAATATGATGAAGGAGAAAGAAAATATAATGGAGAACGATTCAGATCAAGTATACATACGGTGATTGTGTCTTTTTTAGTGTGGATATGGAAACAACATTGTTAAAAACATACATAAGTTATGAGCGTGTGCATGCAAGTATATGTAGATTTTGTGTGTGGTGTGTGTGTGTGTGTGTGTGTGTGTGTGTGTGTGTGTGTGTGTGTGTGTGCGCGCGCGCCGCACTTGTACGAGGGTCATCCAATATATAATAGTGAGAACGTGTCTATAAAAATGTAAAAGATAAGATAATGACCAGAATCTTGCTATATTCCTTCGATTTAACATCTTTTCTCCCAAATGACCAATTTCCATCTGTTCAGAAGGTATGAAATGCTCTTTTCTGGACAACCAGAATTGATACATTGTACCTGCTTTGTCGCCTCCACGTCAGTTCTTTTAAGTCATAGAAATGTGCACTATGCATGGCTCTTCCAACTTGGGAAGTAGCCTTAAGAGATTCATATCTGGAGAATAGGCAGGATGTGGCAGAGTGTCCCATTGCTTTGCAGCTTCTGATTGATATACTGAAATCCAGATCTGGATGATACAGAAAAAGTTAGGTTGAATGGAGATAAGACTGAAGCAGTGCTCATTGGCAGCAAACACTTTCCACTATAAAAGTATATTCTATCCCACTAGGTGACAACACTATTGTACTTTCTCAGTTTCAGATTCAGTCAAGAACCTTGTCATTGTTATTCAGAAGTCAGTCAGTCTTGTTACTGTCAGTTGCAGCGTTTCAGTTCTATTCACTATTATCTTCCAATCTTAGCAGCATCTGAACTTAGCTTGTATCTTGTCTGGTATCATTTATCTTGTAGCAACTCTCTTCTTTCTGGCTTTCCTGCTTCTTCTGTCACATGCCTCCAACATATTTAGAAGTCTGCAGCCCATCTTGCCCTTTGTTGAAACGAGGTGTGATAATGCCATTCCTTTGCTTCATTTTCTCTGCTGGTTGCCTGTTTTTAAAGAATTTCATACAAAATCATTACATTGTGCTACAAGTATGATAATGGTATTGCACCTTTCATCTATTAATCTTTGTGACCACCTCTGAATGTACACCTGTCCAATCTCTCCATTTTGTTTCTGACACTTCTTGTTTACAAATTCCTTGATACAGATGTTCTACAGGTGGTTGCTGTTCATTTTTGTGTCTGGTCCATAGAATTGGAATGAGCTTAACCTGTCTCTTTGACAGCCATATACTCTTGTCTTCCTTCAAGTCTGACTTGAAGACACGTTTTTATCCAGCAGGGATTTCCTGCTTTACACACTCACCCCTTCCTCCCACTTCTGCTCCTGTCCTCTCCCTCCCACTTCTGCTCCTATCCTCTCCCTCCCACTTCTGCTCCTGTCCTCTCCCTCCCACTTCTGCTCCTGTCCTCTCCCTCCCACTTCTGCTCCTGTCCTCTCCCTCCCAGTGCGCATGTGCTTTGAACCCATATTATGAGTAATTGTTTTAGTGAATGATGAGTGTGTGCACTTTGATTTGATTCATATAGGGAGATTTAGTGCTTTATAAATATCATTACTATGTCATAAGTAACTTTAGCCTCTGTTTTGTGGCAGTATGTATATTGCCTTGTAATATCAATGGGGAATTATTTGACTGTGTTTTACATTTCTGTTATACTTAAGGTCTTAGTACTTTCGTCTAAAACACCAGGCGGTATCTTGATTAAGTTTGTCCCATTGGAACATGATGAGCCATCAGTACACCTATGTTGTCATAGGCACATATCGTCATCTTTAAATTTCCTTGCTTGCTTCTGTGCTTGATGGACTTTGGAGAGGTGGGAATGTGTCTCTATAGCTCAGAGCTTCTAACCAAGGTTTCTTCATCAGCAACTGTCCGATTTGTAAAGCTGTCATCTCATATTTGTACCTGTTTAACAGAATCTCAGCAGTAGTGACACATGCCTGATTTTGATTTTCAACAAGACAATATGGGACCTACTTTGCTGTAGCAACACATCTTATTCCAAATTTACTTGTTCAGATCACTTGAACTGATCCACAACTGATACCACTGTCATTAGCGATTCTTCACACTTTATTCACCTGTCTGTATTAAAAAATTTTCTCTACCTTATTGGTTATTTTTCTCCTCTGTAGTTTCAGCTGACCTCGCCTGACTTTGCTTGCCTTTAATGTCATTTTGTTCTTTTTGAAGGAATGACATCTACCTGTAAGCTGCAGCCTGCAAAAGAATTTTTGTCCTAATTACACTTTGTAGTGTTTCGATACTTCTGCGCCAGAACTTCTTTTATGAAATTCAGTGTTTGATGTAAGCATACTGTTTTTCAAGAGTAAATGCTTGGAATGACTGTACCCACCAACGTGATGTCATAACAAATGGTGTAACAATATTTGCGCATAAATTGTCAATTGGGCCACGGAACAGTTGGGCCATTTGTGTGTAAAGTTACAAAAGGGCTGTGACAGTTACTTTTCAAGTTAGAGGACACTCCCATTATTCATTGATTGACCCTTGTATAAATAAAAACTTGATAAAAATATTAAACAAAACTGACATTTGTCAGAACCAGCAGTAGAACATGCATTTTGAAGTAATAAAGCTTTTACTTACAAAGTATCTAGGATTGTTCAAACTGATCAGGAGTTTATATTTTTATGAAATAAATTGAAATAAGATTCATTTTCTTTCTTTCTTTCTTTTCAGGAATCATTCAAGGCAAAAGTGAAAGACTACATACAAATCCACGCCAAGAGATAATTCTATGTTATAGTAGTGTGTATAGTGACTAGATTGTGTGTATGAGCATATGTGTGTGTGTGAGAATGTGTGTGTGTGTAAGGATACATGAGTGTTTGTGTGTGTATGTGCCTTTGTGCATCGACTCTCTGTCAATTGTATCTGTTATCATATGTTCCAGAGATGTGTGCTTATTCATGTCCGTTCAAAAAAAAAAAATTATTTAGATGTCTTTGGTGTGTTGTCAGGCTTTTAGTTTGGATCCCAATGTGTGTTTAATTGCATGTTTTGTTGCTGCTTTTTTTATTAGTTGGGTCAGTTGAAACTGAACATAATAGCTGACTTCTCTGCACAAATTGAGTATGCACATGGTCAGTCTAAAGATAAGAAGAGTTGAATTATTATAGTTTGATCCTTCCACTTGAAGTGCTTCATTATCAGTTATTGGTATTGTCTATAAACATTACAAGATGATAATTCTGAATGAATTACTTATTTTTAGAAGTTTTCGTTCTTTATTTTTTTTAAATTTTCATTTTTTACTCATTTTAATTACTCATTTTCAGAAGTTTTCTTTTTGTTTTTATTTTCATCATTTATGCAAGTTTGAGTCATTGTTGTCATGAAAATGAGCCTTTCCATGCAGACATTTTTTGGTTGTGACTCTTACATGAGTGGATAAATCTATTGAACCTTACAAACTAATAGAAAAGTTTCATCCATAAACAGACAAGAAACTTGAATTTGTACATCGCTGAACAGTTCTGTTCACATTGACCTTAAAACTTACCACTATCTATTTAAACTTAATCATTTCAAACAGTTGGTGGGTTTGCAATCAGCAGCCAAGTTGAGTAAGTTTTAAAAATGGAAGTGAACAATGCTCACTTATTTCCATGGCATCAAGTTCAAAGCAATGCATTGATAACCAATCACTTTGTCAATGTGGTCAGCAGAATGGACTGAAGACTGGAAGGTTGTGTGTTTGAATCCCCATCAGTTAAAGTCATTGCAAGATTTCTCAGCTTGAGTTGGCTTCTGTCCAGTGTGCTGTTGGTTCAGTGGGGAGACTGGGACCACACAGTTGAGTGCTTTCCACTTTACGACTGCTTCATTGAGTGTTTTGTTCTCGTTTCCTGGCCAGCAATCACAGGTGGGTGTATGAATTCTGTGGCCAATCACGTCCAGCGGTCATGATGATTTCAGTTTTAGTTTACTCTTTTGTTTCCATTCCAGGCGTAGCTTCATGTTCTGGTCTTTGGTGTCAGTAGTTCATGGGGCCTGTCGATGGAAAGACATGATGGTGATCTACTCAAATTTGCATGTGCTCAGGGGATTGAATTCTTTGGTCCCACTTTTCATTGAGCTCGTGATAGCGCTGTAAATTATATCATTGTGGCTTGTAAACATAGACTTGTTCTGAAATCAACCTATGGTTAATGTCATAGGTCTGATGGGGATTCTTCTACATTCAAATGCCTTTTCTGGTCATGACTGATCAGAGATATTGATATTGTTTATGAACGAGGCATTCATACTTTAATGGGTAAAGCACCTATGTGGAAAAATAGAGGTTCCTGGGTTTGAATCAGGTTCAGTCTTTTTTCCTGCTGATCTTCAGTGACAGTTTAGTTCCAGCTAGTCATTGCAATAAAATGATACACTGATGCTCCATGTGCAGCATGCATCTCACAGCAACAAAATGGTGTCTCTGGCAAAATTCTAAAGAAATTTTGCTTTGGTTGGTAAATGAAACTATGCAAATTTAGAGGATAAATGATGGTGCCATTATTTTGGCGATGTGCTTTCCTGAGAAGAGGAACCTCAGTTTCACACAGAAAAGTCAAATTCAGGCCAGAAACTGAAGGGCACAATTAGATTATGTTTTTAGACCATAAGTGTTATCCCTCAAGTGAGTTGGTCATTTGAAGTGCAGTTTGGGTGGATGTCAACACACAACAGGTTCCATCTGTATTAGACATTGAATAGTGATGATATCATTGTCTATTGGTTTCCATGTGACTTGATTGTTGGTTCCCATGGAAAGGGACGGCATGGTTGATAGAGAACTGATTATCAGGGTAATGTGTAGAACAGGATGTGCAAACTTCTGCCATTTCTACTTCTGAAACTTTTTATAGGTGGTAACTTTTTTTACATTGTTTTGTTGCAGTCTTTTAGTTAGGATCTGCTATTTACAAAGCTTTTGTTTTTCATGGTGATGGAGAGGTGTTAGGGGATGCAGGTGCCACAGCAAGTTGCTTCCTGTGATGCAAAGTTTGAACTGCCAGAGCAGCTTGTTTCCTGCACTTGAGGTGTTAGGAGATGCAGTGTTTGAGCTGCCAGCGCAGTTTGTTTCCTGCTCTTAGAAGTGTTAGGAGAAGCAGTGTTTGAGCTGCCAGAACAGCTTGTTCCTGCACCTGGAGGTGTTAGGAGATGCAGTGTTTGAACTGCCAGAGCAGCTTGTTTCCTGCACTTGAGGTGTTAGGAGATGCAGTGTTTGAACTGCCAGAGCAGTGGTAAAGAGATTAACTACTTAACCTGCGGGCATTACTTTCAGCAGTGGTAAGCTTCTGACATAAGAATTATCATCATGTGGAAGTGGAGGTTAAAATGCTTTGAAGCCTTGAGTGTGGTTGTTGAAGTAGCTGCACATGTGATCCTATGAAATTAACCAGAGATTATACGGAAAGTGCATATGCCAAACATTTCAAAGGTTTTTCAGCTGTGGTGTGCAAACAACAGCATCACTACAAGTATAACTGAGTTCCTTTTGCCTTAAGATTGAAACAAAACCTAAATGATTGGACGTCATTTTGCGCATGTCTGTATGATATATGTGAGATAGTTTCAGTTATGTCACTTATCACCATTCTGTGTTTTAACAGAAATACTTGAAGGAGTGAAGATATTTTGATATTGAGTGATTGATGCTTGTCTTATGTGTGACAGAAACATGACTGCACATTAAAAAAAAATCAACAGGATTTGTTTCTTTGAGACAACAAAATCCAGTTTTCACATTGTTTTAGAGACAATTTTATTGGGCAAAATGCAAGAACAGTAATTTGAGTAGGTTTTATGGTGTAAATTTTATACAGTAGTTTGCATTCAGTATTATGTATTGTAAGTTAAATAGTTTTCAAAAAAAGCAGAAACCCTCATTTGACACCAGCCATTAAACCCGATCTTTTAACATAAGCTTAACAGCGAGTAATATTTTGCTGCTGCTGCTTAGAAACATATTTCTGATGCGCTGTCCTAGCTTGCTCAGTTCTCTTACTTGGCCAGAATTTATGTCAAACAGATTCTCTGTATCTCGTTTTAGTGCAGCCTGTCAGAGTTCCTGTCCATCTGGTAAGCCCTTAGCTGACTTGTTTCATTCTTTGGCCACACACTTCTCTTAGCAGGCATCGCAGGATTTTCATTCTGTCATGGCTGTTGTTGGTTGATATTTGATGTTCCTTGGTATGAGCAATTCAAACAATGATCATGAACATTTTTGTAAAAAAGCTTTCACATTTTCAATGTGATAGTGCCGGAGTGCACCATGTCAGCATTGAAGAATCGGGCAGATACCAAATCCATCAATCCGTTTGTGTCCTCACTGATGTTTGACTCACTTAGCCATTTGTCGAATTCGCTAACATAATTATATTCGACACAGTCTTGAGTTTTTTCGTAACTGTTCAAGTCTAAAAAGAATCTGGAACATTGGAGCTGGAACAGTCCGACCAATTCAGCCATTTCAGTCACAGTTGTGCCTTGATCTGATTTCTCAGCCCTCAGTCAGATGATTGCAGAAATTGCAGGACCACACGCAACTTAAATTCAGATTGCTTGGCATTAAATGACAATTTGACTCTTACCAAAGATTTGGTTCCTGAAACTAATGTTCCTAGAGGCACATCTGATTCTCCTTATCTTGCCCACCTTTACACTGGGTCTGGAGAGAGTGACATAGATACTCTTCTCATTTTCCTGTGAGGTGATCAGTCCCATCCACTTGTAGATGAATGTTTTGGCTTATTTTCTTGAAATTTAACAGGGATATGACAACCAAATTGCGTGGCCCTGTAAACGATCCTCAACGCGGTTCTCAGGATATTCTCCTTTGAGGAACTACCACAGCGTTTTGGACCATGAACACTTTGTTCCCTGAATGCAGAAGACAGAAACCTGTATGGCCCTGTGTGGTCCAGATGCACAAGCTTCATTTCTTTCCTAAAGGGTCTCGATGACTGGACCGTTCAGAGACTAGAATTAGGATGCAGGCTGCTTTGAGAGGGCACGAAAACCCTTCTTTGATCGCCTAAGCCGTCCTATTCTACTCGCTGGGTTAAACAAGAAAGGGCTTAAGAACAAGAAGTGCAGGAACTTCTGGAGGAGTAAACAATCACAGAACTGAATGCCCCATTTGACCCAAGATTCTTCAAAGACATCTTTATAGTCCCCGAATCGTCAGGTTGCTGGCGCCCAGTAATGTACCCGTCTTCCTTGATCAGATCCTTCTGAAGGCCCACTTCAAAATGGAGTTAACCTACCAAATACTGAACTCCATCAGATGGAATGTCTGGGCGACATCCGTGGACCTCAAGACGACTGTATCCACGTCTTAATACTCCTTCATCACAGGCAGTACCTGAGGGTTGTGTGGAACAGCTGTCCTCAGTTTCTTGCACTTCCATTTGTCCTCTCTCTTGCGCCTCCATCCCCCTCTTCCTTTTCACGAAGGCCATGCAGGAATTGGCCGTGATAAGAAGAATGAACTGGATTAGTCTTATGTGTCTTAGATGATCGGCTGATCATGGCCAAGTAAAAACTCTGTCAATCTTAGTTCAAGAAAGCATCGTCAAGATCCATCAGCTCTCTTTTAGACATGATGGAACCTCTGGCTCCCATCATCCCCTTGAATGTACCTGAAACGCTCCTTCAGAGGACATTCAGAGAACGCTGGGACCAAGCTCATCAACTCTAGGATTCCGTTCTCATCCTGGCCCAGTTCTGAATGCCACAGCCACACATAGCTTGAGTCTCAGTCTCAATGCCTACCCGCAATGTCTCGCTTTTCATGGACACCTCAACAGAGAGCTGGGGAACCACACATCGACAGCCTTTACAGGGCAGGCCAGTGGATTGAGGAGAAATGAAATTGAAATATCATTATTCTAGAGTTCAAGGCAGTTTGCAGAGCCCTATAGTACATTAGTAGCCTTCGAACTTGATGTCCGAGGGAAAGTTGTCTGTCTCTTCATAGACAACATCGTAGAAGGCTTCTATATCAGTTAAAAGGGAGTGGGAGGGTAATATCTATTTGTATGTGCGACATACAGGAGAGAAGGTAGTATCGTGGTAGATCACAATGCATACTTCATACAGAATAGACTTTTTAACAAAATGGCTCTGAAATGACTCTGGAACGTCAGGTTCCAACCCGTGATAGGCCTGTTTGCGACCATGTTCAGCAAACATCTACCATTATACGTATTATCAGTCCACAACCTGGAGGCCTACGTGACCGACGGCCTGTTGCTTAACTGGAGCCCACTCCTGAGTTATGCCTTCCCTCCTTTCTCCATCCAGTCGAAAGTGTTCAAGAAAGTGAGACAACACAATGCAAGGATCATCCTGATAGTGGTAGCCCCAGTAGGGCCAACTCAAAGGTTGATTCCCAGACCTCCGATCTTTATCCTACGAAAAAATGAAACTCCCTCTTCACAAGTGATACCCTCCAATCCCTAGTTACTACACCTCCCTGGATGGCTGCTGTGCAGTGTAGCAGAGCCTACCACCACACCCACCAGAAATCCCTAATCAATCAGAGTCATATCAAGGCATGTTTGCCTGATCCTGTGCCATCCTAAGAGCCGGAATTTCCACATTTACGTGTAACCAAGATTTTTGCCAATGATAACTGATACAATACCAGTATAAGCTTAAAAAAGAGAGAAAGAAAGAAAGAAAGAAAGGCTAGGTAGGACTTCACGATCTGGCCAGCTCATGGGTTTATGTGCAGGCTGAACACTTTGTGCCATGGATCTTCTCCACCATATGGCACCTGTGATGGTATGCATATGGAATTCATTCCGAGCGCGGAGACGTCATCTTGAGAAACAGACTCGAATTGCTCAAGTGGACATGAGGGACCTATTTACAAGGCCATGTAATGAAAGAATAGAAGTCGACTAGAAGCTTATAAGGCAGGAGGAACACTGATGGGCTGTACCAGGACAGGTCTATTGACGCCATTCAATCGAAATTCTGGCCAAGGCAGACAATTGATCTATTTAGGATAGCTTATGTCAAAAATTGTAATTGTGCATACATGTAAACAGAGATTTGAGAAAAGAACATCGTTTTTTTAGTTGATATATTTACCTTTTAAGCTGACATTTATATGCGTTTGGTTTTGATGTACGCATTTCACACTTTTGTGTTTCATAACCTGCAACAATTTGGGATTTATTTTATGCTGTTTTCTCTCTTTTTTTTCTCTTAAAATGCATCAATTTTAAAAGTTTAGATCAAGTCACTACATTGTAATGAAATGCAGTGTAGCTTGCTTGAAGAAATCCAAAGAGATTAAGCAAGTCTAAAACTCTTGTTTTAAAATACTTGATTCATCTTCATTTTAGAATACTTGAATCATCAAACAAACGAACAAGCACTTAAAGACTTTAAGCAATGATTTTGGGCACTTGAATGTATGTCAGATACCCAACATGAATGAAAAAGAATTGACTGTAATGAAAGAGAAAGCAGTTGCCCATTTTAGAGCGATACATATAAAGTTGGTTTTGTCTTGCTTATCATGTGCGTGCGAAGTTACCAAATCCAAACCATGGCTAATTTGCTGACATACCTCATCGCTCCTTTAATAAATGCACATTATGTTATTGATGTTGACTGGGCTTGCATACTTTGATATATGTTTGTGTGTCTGTGTGATGCAAGTAGCATATGTATATATGTTTCTGTTCCATATAGGCTCGATAGTATTACCTTCATGCCACTGCATCTGCCTCTACAACCATTACACCCATGTTCGTTTATTTGTGCCAATAGTCCATGTTCTGATTATGGTCTGGTTCCATAACTGGTGTGGTTGTGTGGGATTCAGCTACAGATAGGATCTCCCATTTGTGTTTTCAGGGTGTAGCAGCATCCAGATCAGGCATTGTGAGCCTGTAACCAGAAAAAAAAAAAAACACGAAAAAATAATCAGAATGTGTATTTAATACAACCAGACAAGACAGGCGCCAATTTTCGGCCAACTAGCCTTTGTCAAGCATAAGATCACAAACGAACAAACACCAAATACAAAAGTTGGGATACATTTGTGATCTTACGCTTGACACAAAGGCCAGTTGGCCGAAAATTTGCGCCTGTCTTGTCTGGTTGTATTAAGTACGCGTTCTGATTATTTTTGTTTGTTTGTTTCTTCTGGTTCCTGTTTGCTTGAATGCGGGCAGTCACACTTGTTTTGCATTTTGCGAGTCTGGTCTATTTTTTGATGTATGTCACCGAGGTCTTCTTCTGTCAACCTTGGCAATACCCACCATCCAGGAACTGTAAAGGTTATTTCTGGGATTGTATGTTGTACCGGGTGGCCATCCCAAGCAAGCCTGTTTTGCTTAAGTTTCCTGAAGCAATTTTTGTGAGCCCACCAAGGTGTTCATCTTGTTCTGTACGTACTTGTTAGTCCTATTTTGAGGGAAAGGGGATACAAAACTGTTCCTGAGACATGTCTTCAGTCTCAAATACCTCGGTTTTCTTCTGTGAATCAGCGGGAAGTATGAAAGTTTCAATCCCACAGAAGACGACAGAGACATCAAGTGCCTGAAGTCTGATTTTATGGTTAACCTTTTGACTCCCTTACCTTATGCACCAGTTGCAAAAAAAATTAACTCTTTGACTCCATCACCGTATCTACCAACTTCCTGCAGGAAGCTGGTGGAAAGAGTGAGGGAATCAAAGGGTTAAGTTTTTGCTTGCTGCATGGTTGACAATGCAGATGCTGGTGACAGGGTGCGGGGAGTCAAAGGGTTAAGCTGATGGTGATGCTTTCCCTGAGCATATGTAGTCAGGCTAGTGCTGCCTTCAATCTTGATGCGGACCTTAGTTGTACAGCCACCATCTTTAGCCAATGTAGCCATCTTCCACATTTTGAAATAGTGGACCTGTTCAGTTTCTGACCAACACATTTTTCACCTGTTGTTGATTATGCCCACATGTTAATGCTCTCTATCACAGGTGCCCAGGGCTACTTAAATGATGACAATAATTACGTAGTTATAATGGCGGAGAAAACATGGCCCTTGCAACAGAGGTTGGCATGGCACACCTACCGTTTAGGGCCAGTAAAAAAAACGACATGGAAGTGGCTGCAGAAATTGGAACAGACAGTAAGAATTCACATTTTCATGAGAAACAATAAGGATGATGCCTGTTAGTCCTGGATGGTGGGAAAACCCGAACAAAAGCCAAAGACAAACAAGTAAGCAATATAAGAAAGGAAAAACGCCACCAGCCAGTAGACACCAACAACCAACCAACCGACCATCCATCCAACACAAAAAGCCCCACCTTTGGTTGCCGATGCACCAACCAACCAACAACCAACCCAACCAACCAACACAAAAAGTCCCACCTTTGATTTCTGATGCACCGACCAACCAACCAACACAAAAAGTCCCACCTTTGATTTCTGACGCACCGACCAACCAACCAACTAACCAACCAACCAACCAACCAACCAATCAACCAACCAACCAACCAACACAAAAAGTCCCACCTTTGATTTTTGACGCACCGACCAACCAACCAACCAACCAACCAACCAACCAACCAACCAACCAACCAATCATAAACAAACACAAAAAGCCCCCCACCTTTGGTTGTCGATGCTTGTAATAGTAAAATATATTAATATATTAAATATGAGTCAAATATCTTCTTCTCCAATCTTCATAATTTTGTCATGCTGAGGAAAGCACCATTAGACTATAGCAGAGACACTGTCCGGGCATAACGGATGGGTTATAATTTGCATTTAAGTCTTTCTGAACGTTTTAACAATCAAGATAGCGTCATGTAAATGAGCTACATTCAGGATGGCCAACAGCTCACCTTTTGAATTAAAGGAATTGACTTCATAAGCGACGACAACACACATCCAGACAGACAGAGGAATACACACACACACACACACACACACACACAACACACACACACACACACACACACACACACACACACCACACACAGACACAAATACATACACACACACACACGCACGCACGCACACACACACACACACACACACACACACACACACACACACACACACACACACACACACACACACACACACACACACAACACACTCGTCTCTGCTGGAAGCAGAAATGGCCAAGAATAATATCAATGCATTTTAGGATTTTTCCTTGTCAGGTCAAATATGCCAAAATTCTTTCCGAAATTACCAAAAGAAATGCATAGATGAATGTAAAACAAAACAGTCAATTCTAAAAATGTTTCTTTTTATGTAAAATAATCACAGAAAACTCAGAGTATGTACTAACCAGGGTCACTTTGACCTTGAAGAAGCAATCGATGAAATGAAAATTGATGTACATTGGGTTGGGGGGATGGTAGACGGTCACGTATTGTAAATATTGTCAGACGTTCCTGAAAAAATGCTGTTTACACTCTGACCTCCTAAAATACCGATTTTAAGAGCTTTTGGAGTGGTTGGTTGGGAGGGTTGACGTGGCCTTGACCTTGACATCCCTGGAGATATGACTATCGGGTCGTTGCCATCCAAACATTCAGTCATGCATATGCATGCGTGCGAACACACCCACACACTTCACCAGCAGGTTAATTTCCCATTACAAAAACATTCATACAAGTCATGCATGTGTATAAAAATTAATCTATCTATCTGTCTATCAATGAATGAATGAATGAATGAATGAATGAATGAATCTATCTATCTATCTATCTATCTATCTATCTATCTATCTATCTATCTACTATCTATCTATCTACTACCTACTACCTATACCTATCTATCTATCTATCTATCTATCTATCTATATCTATCTATCTATTATGTAATCTAGTCTAATCTCTCTCTCACTCTCTCTCACTCTGGTGTGTGTGTGTGTGTGTGTGTGGTGTGTGTGTGTGTGTGTTGTGTGTGTGTGTGAGCAGTGATCCAGATTGAGCTGGATCTTAATCTCTATTGTCTCAAGGAATATTGTGTAAGCAGCAAGCATGTCTTGATTGTCTACGAGATGTGTGTGTGTGTGTGTGTGTGTGTGTGTGTGTTGTGTGTGTGTGTGTGTGTGTGTGTGTGTGTGTGTGTGAGCAGTGATCCAGATTGAGCCGGATGTTAATCTCTTATTGTCTCAAGGAATATTGTGTAAGCAGCAAGCATGTCTTGATTGTCTACGAGACTTTACCAGTGACATTTGGGTAATAGGCCTGGCATAATGGTAAGGCGCGAGTATTTTCATTAAACATTGATGTATCTCAGGAAATCAAATTTATATACGCGTACTAGGAGAGGGGGAAAGAAAAAAAAGGAGGGGGGGGGGGGTGTAGCGTGTTACTTAAGCGATATGATTTCTTTTGGGAGAGCGGCCCACATTTCAAGCAAAATGATTTTATCAGAAGAGAAAAACCAATTCGATCCAACCTAATCCAATCCAGTCCAAATATCAAATAATGAAAACGTTTCAGGAAACAATTCTTATTATGTCGCTATTAAAACGGTGGTGTTGATTGGATGCACGCACGCACACACGAACACACATACACACATACACACGCACGCACGCACGCACGCACGCACACACGAACACACATATACACACATACACACGCACGCACGCACACACGAACACACACACACATACACACACACATACACACACACACACACACACACACACACACACACACACACACACACACACACACACACACACACACAACTATTCGACTCAACGAATGTCAGTCTTGAGTATTCGGATTAAACGAGAATGGTTGGGTTTCAAGATCATGTCACATTAACACAAATCGTCCTGAATAAGCTAGGTTAAACAGAAATCTTAAGTGTTGATGAGCCATTTTATATTGCTTAAAAAACAAAACAAAGGAGATGCTTCGATTATTAGTGAATCGATTCAGATAGACATATAGTGTGTATGTGTGTGTGTGTGTGTGTGTGTGTGTTGTGTGTGTGTATGTGTGTGTGTGTGTATGTGTGTGTGTTTGTGTTGTGTGTATGTGTGTATGTGTGTATGTGTGTTGTGTGTGTGTATGTGTGTGTGTGTGTATGTGTGTGTGTGTGTGTGTATGTGTGTGTGTGTGTAGTGTGTGTTGTGTGTTTTGTGTGTATTGTGTGTGTGTATGTGTGTGTGTGTATGGTGTTTTGGATGTGTGTGTATGTGTGTGTGTGTGTGTGTATGTGTGTGTAAGCCCTAGTTCCAGGAAGCCCCATGGGAGTCAAGAGATGTCAAGCCACCATATGAGCCACCCAGCAGAGGAGACCCTGCACTGCTACTGGGCCACTTTAGTGGAGTTCAGCGGTGCTTGTTTTGATCCAGTGTAGTAAGGACGTTTGCCTACTAAGCCCTGTAGGCTGCTAACGAAAGCAATCGCTCAGTCGCAAAGCCAGACCACGTGAGAGATCCCCCAGAGTGGAAAATTCCACCACGGCCCTCCAACAACGGCGCCCCTTTTAAATTTGAAATTGTCCGGTACGTGGTGTTAGCCTTGATATACCCAAGCGATTGGCTGGACTGAACACGCGGGCCCCAGTAGCCCAGTTGGTTTGAGCGTCGGATTCACATGCTAATGGTTGTGGGTTCGAATCCCAGGGTGCGCTATATTAAAAACTGGTTTTCTCACTGTCCCATCTTAACATCATTGTTGTTCTGGTGGTGTCAGTATAGGATTAGATAAGCCCCCCTTCCCCCACTTCCCTGGGATGGTTATCCCTGTGGGCCATATCACCTGAGGTGGGTGCCGACGTAAAAACTGAATCAAATAAAAAAAAAAAAATGGGCTGTACACAATATGAACTTGAACAGCCCTTGTGAATGATCAACACCAAAGACTCCAACATGAATTGTGACCTGCCAGCACGAAATCAGTCTTAACTAGCATTTGGGGCATTTTGAGATATACACATCACTGGATGAGGAGGGTGGGGGAGATGCTGGGGGCAACGAGAGATAGAGATGGTTGGAAGTCCATGGTCGCCAACGCCATGCGGCAGGGCACCTGATGATGATGATGATGACATATCACTAGAAAGTGTACATTCTGCTGATTATTTTGGTACTTGAATAAAGCTTGTACTCAAAAAATGTAGAAGTTATGTATGTTTAAAGTCATTAGGTTGTATGACGGCCATTTTGAGAAAACGGCCTCTAAAGTTTTTGTGTGCTCTCCTACACACTTTCCTTAAATTTCTTTATTTGGTGGCTTTGACCAGTTTGTTTCTAATTTTCGCTGTCATTATCTGAAAGGTGCACCAAAGCGCTTTCCATCAGTATATTACATGTGCGGGTACTGTACAGGTTACGGTTCATATTAAGAGACAAAAATAGGTACTTTTGGTAGGAAATTGCGTTCTTTCTGCTGCGATCAGTGCATTAAAATACCGATTTAAAATTGATTAATAGTATTTTTTCAAGAAAAAAATTCTGTAGGGGATAGATTATAGTCTACAGAAATCAATTTTGAGAAAAAGTCAAAACACCCCAAATAGACCCTCAGTCACCTTTTCAACTCATAGTGCTGTTCGACTGACTGCGAGTTAAGACTGATTTCGTGGTGGGAGGTCACGATTCGCTTCAGGGACGGAGGAGATAGAAGACACCAGCGTAGTTTAACCCTTTGACTCCCACACGCTATCCGCCAGCATTATGCATCGTCAACCATACCAGCAAAACAACACGTTTTAACCCATTGACTCCTTCACCCTATCCACCAGCTCTCTGAAGGAAGCCGGTGGAATGAGTGAGGGAGTCAAAGGGTTAAGTGTTTGCAATTGGTGGATAGGGTGTGGGGTTGAAAGGGTTAATTGTAACTGACACTGAATAATACTGCCAAGTAAAGAGCTCTGCACACAAATCGAACACGCTTGCGCACCCACATACACACACATATACACGCATGCAAACACACACACACACACACACAACACACACACACACACACACACACACACACACACACACACACAACACTACACACACACACCACACAAATCGAACACGCTGCGCACCCACATACACACACATATACACGCATGCAAACACACACACACACACACACACACACAACACATACACACACACACACACACACAAACACACACACACACACACAAACACACACACAAACACACACACAAACACACACACACACACACACAACAACACACACACACACACACACATATCCAACACACCACTCCCTCCTCACTTTGCCCCCTTCTGAACAGCATGTTTTACATATATCATCATCATCATCATCATGTGTCCTGCCGCATGGCGTTGGCGATCATGGTTCTCCACACGAATCTATCCCCTGTCGCTGCAAATACATCCAGTTGATGTGCATGTCTTTTTCCCGTTTCGTGTTTTCCCGTTGCCTTCCATCATTTTCATTTTCTGCAGTTAGCGCGGTGTCATCTACGAACATATTTCAACGATGTCATATTATAACATAAATATTATTACGAGAGACAGTCAAATAAACCAGGGTGTGTGGTGAGCCAGAGGAAGATAGAGTTTATAGTATTTCTTGAACAGATGAGTTTTCAGCAATGATTTGAAGGACAGAATTGATTTTTTTCCCGTCATTTCACGAGGAGTTGAAGTCCGGATCTTGAGTCTGCAAAAGAAAATGGAACGTTCTTCATTGATTTTAGTCCTAAACCATTTTTCATTTTTGAATCAGAAGAGGAACTGATGAAGCTGTCTTGGTGATGTGTACACAGACAGAAGACATGAGAGTTAAAGAGGAGCAGTTCCAGAAAAAAAAGAGCGATAAAGAGTTGAAACTGTGTAATCTATCCATGCTTGAATAGGAAGCCATTACATGCAGGCTTTCGAGGAGAAGCTGTACATAATCGCATATAGACGCTTTGAGTACCACTCGTTCAACGGGATTTTGAAGTTTCTGCAGTTTATTAAGATGATCTTTGGGACAGCCTGACAGAAGTGAATTACGATAGTTATTATTATCATTATTGTAGTTTAAAGCCCAGCCGACTGCGTGGAGCCATATCAGGGCTATAACCGCTTCCAAACACAAAACTTCAATAGAAAAAAAAAAAAAAAAAAAAAAGAAGAAAAGAGAATTAAGTATCTTGTATCTTGTATCTTGATGATATATGCTAGCTGGAGGCATAGACAGACACAGCACTGGAAACATAAAGATATACATAAAGATACACATACATGTGCATACATACATTATACATGAACATGTATATACCTACATACTTACACGGATATTTCTGTCCCCACGAATGTACACACACACTCACACTTTATTTATTCCTTTCTTTATTCATTTATTTATCTTTTTATTTATTCTTTCTTTCTTCGTTCATTTATTGAGGCCTAACATAAACGTACCTCCACTGATATAATGTGCCCATATGGGCTGTGGGGAATGGATAAAAGGCTTTGATATTTTGCGTGACTGACTTTATCACATTTCATCATTCTTTCATTGTTAATTTATGCCTGATTTATATGTTTGTTTGCTTATTTGAAGTTTGACTGCTTAATATTAGGACTAAATAAATCAACAACAACAACAACAACAACAAAGAAAAAAAAAGATGTTAAGATCTAAAGAAAAAGAAAGAAGTCATGCATTATGATTTACCCTTGTGATTGCGCATCTTTGGAAATTTAACCCTTTTGGCTCCCGCACTCTATCTACCGACTGCAAAAATTTAACCCTTTGACTCTCTCACGCTATCCACTTGCTTCCTGTCAAGAAACTGGTGAATAGGGCGAGGGAGTCAAAGGGTTAAGTTTTTGCTTTGTCGGCAGGGTTGACAAAGCAGGACGCTGGTGGACAGGATGGGGGAGTAAAAAAAGTTTTAATACCTGACGTTCTTGGAGCTGGTAGACTGACAGTCTGTCGTATTCGGTGTGAATAAACAGATCAGCAGCAACAGAGAAGACCATGGATTTGCATAGAAGCCTGAAAACGTCCCAAGTTTGTGTATGATCAAACATTTGCCCAGGCTCACACGAGTAAAATGACACTGCTTTGCTGATGACACGGGGCTGGGAGAGCAAACAGACGCGACTATAGTCCTCGCTCTGGACTTTGTTGAGATTCAGCCTTCCCCTTCAAGATTATGACAATTCAATATCAACAATCCAAGAGCAAAAGTAGTAGTAGTAGAAAATTTGATGCAAGAACTGAAAATGACTGATGTATGGGGAGAGAAAATCCAAAGATTAAACAGTTTTTACGTTGAGAAAGACCTCCCTCTAAAACAACCAACAACCACCAACCACCAACCAACAACCACCAACCAACAACAACCACCAACCAACAACAACCACCAACCAACAACAACCACCAACCAACAACAACCACCAACCAACAACAACCACCAACCAACAACAACCAACCAACAACAACCAACAAACAACAACCAACAAACAACAACCAACAAACAACAACAACAAACAACAACAACAAACAGCAACCAACAAACAACAACAACAAACAACAACAACAAACAACAACAACAACAACAACAACAACAACAACAACAACCCCAAACTATTTCTGTAATTTAGAACAAAAAGACACTCTAGATAAAGTCGTAATCAAACTTATTGATCACCAAATGGAACTCTAAGTAATAAACCTAAAAATGTACATGTACGTCAGACGGTAAACACATTCTATAAAAACTGTACACAAAGAGAACGTGATAATCGCATAAAATAAACGATTTAATAAACGAATGTACAAAGTAATCAGAAGATGAGAGAAACTCAATCAGAAAGAGAAATAGATTTAGAAGAAGCAGGATTTGCGTAAAAAATATGAAACTAATGAAAATATAAGATAAAAAAAAATATAGGTAGGCCTCCTTCGGTCATGACTGACCATGGACAAAGTACATCCGTTCTAATGTCTAGATGGGCTGTCTGCTTGGTCCAAGCAGCGTCGCCTGTGACTGTAGAGACCAATGCGAGAGAGGCAGTCTCTGTCGCAGCGGTCGCATGTGTATGCTGATGCTGGTCTGTTGGCTGTCATCCCTTTTCTGCGAACTCGCTTTTCTGCTGCAGCAGCTGACAGTTTGTCCTCACCAATCCGCAGCTGTTTCTTGAGAGTAGTTCTCCAGCTGTTGCGGTCGTCTGCGAGGTCCTCCCAGGACTCAGTGTTGATCTCAAGCGCCTTCATGTCACGCTTGCAAACGTCTTTGTATCTCAGCTGTGGGCGGCCAATGTTTCTCTGCCCTGTGGCAAGCTCACCATAAAGGATGTCTTTTGGGATGCGACCATCTTCCATGCGGCGAACGTGGCCCAACCAGCGCAGCCGACGCTGTCTCAGCATGGTATGCATGATTGGGAGGCCAGCGCAGGTTAGGACTTCGGTGTTGGTCACCTTGTCTTGCCAGGAAATGCCAAGTATGCGCCGTAGGCTTCTCAGGTGGAAGGTATTGAGCCTTTTCTCCTGATGAGCATGCGTGGTTCATGCCTCGCTGCCATACAGCAAGGTGCTGAGGACACAGGCGTTGTATACAGCCATCTTTGTCTTTGTGGTCAGCTTGGGATTTGTCCACACCCTTTGTGTGAGGCGGGCTAGTGTTGTGGCTGCCTTCCCGATCCTCTTGTCGACCTCTGTGTCAAGGGAGAGGTTATCGGTGATGGTGGACCCAAGATATGTGAATTGATGGATGGCTTCAAGCTCGTAGTCATCAATGGTGATGGCTGGTGGAGATGGCGTGTCTTGGCCCAGGACGTTTGTCTTCTTAAGACTGATGGTCAGACCAAAATCTTTGCAGGCCTGGGAGAAGCGGTCCATTAGTGACTGCAAGTCCCGCTGAGTATGGGTCACAACTGCGGCATCGTCGGCAAATAGCATGTCTCTGATGAGGGCTTCACAGACCTTTGTCCTTGCTCTGAGGCGGGCGAGGTTGAAGAGCCTGCCATCTGATCTGGTCCGCAGGTGGATCCCTTCTTGCGCTGTGCTGAACGCATGCTTCAGGAGGAGAGCGAAGAAGATTCCAAAGAGGGTTGGGGCCAGGACGCAGCCTTGTTTCACACCGCTGCGTACGTCGAAGGGCTTGGAGAGGTTTCCGTTGAACTGCACCATCCCTTTCATGTTTGAATGGAAGGACTCAATTAAGCTGTGCAGTTTGGGGGGGCAGCCGATTTTTCGGAGAGCCCTGAAAAGGCCATCTCTGCTGACTAGGTCAAAGGCTTTGGTGAGGTCAATGAATGCCACATACAGGGGCATCCGCTGCTCTCTGCACTTCTCCTGGATTTGGCGAAGGGAGAAGACCATGTCTACCGTGGATCTCTCTGCTCGAAAACCACACTGTGATTCCGGGTAGACGCGTTCAGCCAGTTTCTGCAGGCGGATTAGGAGGACCCGAGCATAGACTTTGCCAACAATGCTGAGGAGCGAGATACCTCTGTAGTTGTTGCAGTCGCTCCTTTCGCCCTTGTTTTTGTACAGGGTGACGATCTTGACGTCCCTCATTTCCTGTGGTACAGCTCCCTCATTCCAACACTGACAGAGAACTGCGTGCAAAGGGTGCAGAAGAGAAGTCTTGCAGTGCTTGATGAGGTCTGGGGGAATTCCGTCGTTGCCAGGTGCCTTTCCTGATGCCAGGCTATCAATGGCCTTGCTGAGTTCGTCCGCAGTTGGCTCTGCGTCAAGTTCTTCCATTACCGGCATGCACTTGATGGCATCGAGGGCTAAGGGGGACACCATGTTCTGTGTGGAGTAGAGGTCGGAGTAGTGTTCCGCCCATCTTTCCATCTGTTGGCTAGGATTGCTGATTACTTCCCCAGTGGAGGATTTGAGGGGGGCGATCTTGCTCTGTGTTGGTCCCAGTGCCTTCTTGATGCCATCATACATTCCTCGGATGTTGCCTCTTTCAGCAGCACTCTGTATCTCTTCGCTGAACTCTGTCCAGTACTCGTTTGCGCAGCGCCTGGCGTTAAGCTGAACCTTACTTCTGGCAGCCCTGAGGATTTGCAGGTTCTTCTCACTGGGTGACCGCTTATACTTGGTGAGTGCGGCACGCTTGGCCTCAACAGTGGGAGTCATCTCTGATGATTTGGCCTCAAACCAGTCGTGGGACTTCACAGTTTTCTTCCCAAAGGTGGCCATAGCAATGCGGTGCATGGTGTCTCGTAGCGTTTCCCATCTCTCAGTGGCAGAGTCTCTGGGCTGCAATGCATCGTATTCTCTCTGAAAGGCCTCTGCGAACTGTTCTACAAGATCTGGCTGAGACATCTTGCTGACATCAATGCGAGGGTTCCCTTGTTTCTTTGAGCAATGGAACTTCTTTGGTTGTAGCCTGATCTTGCAACAAACCAGAGAGTGGTCTGTGTCGCAGTCTGCGCTGTGATAAGAACGAGTGTGGAGAACGTTTTTGATAGCAGCACGTCTTACTAGGATCAAATCCAGTTTGAGCGGGGATGCCTCCAGGAGACTTTGTGCTGAGGCTTCGTCTTGAAGAAGGAGTTGGCGATGCACAGTTCATGGCAGGCGCAAAACTCAAGCAGTCGCTGTCCATTCTCATTCATTTTCCCCACTCCAAAGGAACCGAGGCAGAAGGGCCATGAGTCATTGTCTGCACCCACTCTGGCGTTGAAGTCGCCCAGGAGAACAAGTTGTTCTGTCCTGGGGATGTTCCTTATGGTTGATGCAAGATTTTCGTAGAACTCATCCTTGGTGTCTGGAGAGGCGGACAGAGTTGGGGCTAAACACTGATGAGAGTGACATAGCCTTCGGTGGTGTTGAGGCGGAGAGTCAAGAGAGGTTCTGAACCGCCGCTGCCTGGTTCAATCATGTTCAGCAGGCTGTTCCTTACTGCAAAGCCTACTCCGTGCTTTCTTGGGGCATCAGAACTCTTTCCTTGCCAGAAGAAGGTGTAGTCCCTTTCCTTTAGTGTTCCTGAGTCAGCCAGCCGTGTTTCCTGCAGAGTGGCAATGTCCACATTGAGCCTCTTTAGTTCGCTGTTTATGACGGCGGTTTTTCTGGCGTCGCTGATGTCTTGCAGATCTTGGGAGAGCCCAGGCATCATTGTTCGGACATTCCAACAGCCCAGTTTCACTGCTGATCCTTTTCCTGATCCGTTTCTTGAATTTGAATTTTTCTTTTTGTTTGGTGCGGTAATTAACGACCTGCTTGTCAGATTTTCTCCTAATCTTCATGCACCCAATGAAGAAGGCAGGTCGTGGCGGGACAGCACCTAACTGGCTGGGGGCTGCCCAGCTTAGGCGGGCGGTAGCTGTCCAGTAAGATACGAAGGTCTCTCCCACCGTCAAAAGCAACCCCTGGCGTCAGCTCTACGCCAGTTGAGCAATGACTTATCACCGGTATCTGTTGCTTCCCGTTTTGTGCCGACACTAGTGTTAGTAGCGAGGCTGGAGTGTCCTCTCCAGGTCGTAGGTGCAGAGTGTTTGTGGATGAATGGACGGATGTAAGCCTGGGCAGTGTAATATGGAAGACAGGCTGTTGCCCATGCAACTTGTCCCCCCTCTCCACCTCGCTGACAGATCCAAAGGAACAGCAGGGCTGTTACGTTTTGGTGCCAACGCGGCCGCAGGAGCTGCCGGAAAGTGACAAAATTTGCCATCCAACCGCCTTAGGGGCCCCACACCGGATTTACTGTCAGGGTTTACTCCCTTAGCTAGATGGCCGCGGGTAGCTCTCCAGAGTGGCGCCCTTTGATGGATCTAATTTATTTCCACCAGGGTTTCTAGCCACCCTCCTCACCATCCTCCTGAGAGGACTGGTGGGGTTGCTGGTTTAGTCGCCAGCAATTCGACCCTGTGACAGGTAGTACTGGGTTCCAGGTTACCAGTAGTGGATACATCTATCCGACCTGACTTTAAAAAAAATATATATATAGCATATGCGACAATGAGAAAAAAAAAGCAACTTGAACAGAGAAAGAAAATGGGTTGATTGGGGAAACTGAACGATTGAAGAAAAATAAAAACACGACTGAAGAAGATATCAAATTACCGGAAAATGAAGCAAAACAAACAAAACAAAACAAAAAGATTTGTCCAGTTAAAAGAAAGGAAAATAAAAGTAGTTGTTTTAAGATCGAGAGCGAAATGGGTTACCAAAAAAATGTATGTAGTTTAGAAAAAAAGACGCTAAATATAAAAGTGACTGATAAAAATGGAACTCTAACTAATGAACCTAAAAAAATAATGAGATCAGACGGTAAATGCATTCTGTAAAGATTGTACACAAAGAGAACTTTATAATCGTATGAAATAAACGATTTTATAAACGAATGTCCAAAGTAATCAGAAAATGAGAGAAACTCAATTAGAACGACAAACAGATTTGGAAAAAGGAAAACAATTCCAAAAACATGCGTTTGGGCCAGAATTTCTTTCTTTCTTTCTTTCTTTTTCTTTCTTGCTTTATGTATTCATCTATTTATCTATTTATTTATTTATTTATGAGAAATCTCGGCCCTTTTGAACCAGACATTCAGAGAAGGAAAATTTTCGGCAAACGAAAAAGGACTGAAACTCTGCATCCCCGAACCTGAAAAATCAAGAGAATACATTAAAAACATTACTTAACAAGAAACACCACGAGGATGTGGATGGGACCTGGAGCACCATTGCCTTGACACTCTCGGGACACTCACCTCCCAAGCTCCCGACGCCAGTTGACAGTCATTTCATCAAGCAAAAGGAGGCTGTCCATGCGTTGCTGACCCATTCGGGTCCAGTCATCAAGAGTATAGAATGTATTATATAAAATTGGAGCTGCGAGCATTGCAGACAAAATTAAAAGAATACTTCCGAAATCAGTTTGTGATGAAACTAATCTACCGTTTAATTAATAACTTAGATATAAAGAAATTCCTTGGACAAATATTTTTGCCTGGACTTTGAGAAAAACGTTTGATACTTTAGATTGGCAATTTCTTTATTTTAAAAGCGTATAGTTTGGAGAAATAAGTTCAGTTCAGTTTCAGTTTGGCCGATCTCCTTCCACTTGCTCCTGTCCAACAATGCTGCCTTTTTCTCATCGATGTTTTCGAGGCCAGTGTCCCTTTTGAGAAGATCGGTGAAGTCTGTTGTCTTCCTTCCCCTGTTCGCTCTCCCTCCAGCTGGCTGCCAGAAGCAACTTCCTCTGGATGTCGCAAACAGTGACCGGCCTGGCGAAGCCTACGTGATCTTATCTTGTCACTAACTTTAGGGAGGTATCCATATAGCTCTTCGTTAGTCACGTGCTGCTTGGAAGAAATAAATGAAAGTGGATAAAAACATAAAGTCGATTTCAGTCACTAGAGTTATATTACATGTACTTAAGCAAAAGGCAGGCGCCCTCCAAGTTTGTCTGAAGTCCCCTTAAAAGTCATAATGAACAGACAATATAAAAACGACATGTCTGATTGATTTGGGGCTGGATAAACAACAGCTGTACATAACACTGGCAGTCTCCTAGGTGGGGACAACAAACGTAAAGTCTTCTCATTACTGCAGACAAAGTTAAAGAACGTCTTATTCAAATGCTGAAGCACCATCCACGGGATGTCCTGAGACTTACTTAGGTCCACTAGAAATGTTTTGGAGAAACAACAACACAGACGCCACACACAATATGTTTAAAACTGAGATGACACGAAACATGAGCATTGGTGTAGTATTTGTCACGGGAAAATGATTGGAACCGTCATCAACTGCACTCTTGCCTCAAACCTACTAACAATGATCGAGAATCTGCAAGCTTCATAACATCATCCAGATATATGCTCCAAAAAGCGTACTTTGAAGACAAAACTTATCTTGAAGACAAAGTGATTAATAAATTCTACGAGCAGTCAGATATCTTAATGGAGACTGCAAAAAAACAAAAACAAAAAACAAACAAACAAACAAAAAAGACATTCTGATAGTGCTTGGAGACTGGAACGCCAAGACTGACCTAGATATTCCCAAAAAAGCACAATATTATGGCTTGGCATTCTTCAAGTTATAGTGTGGCTCACAATAAACAGAGTAGATCCTGTTGCCATCATATTCTGAACCTTGTAGCAAAATGTAAGACAAGATAGCTTCCCTGAGCTAATGTCAACAGCAACAGTGAACTTATTTTCTGTAACCTGAAACTGAAGGTGAAGACGAAGCGTTCACAAAAAGTCTTCGGTTTGACTGAGAAAACCTTTTTATCTTAAGTGTGCGAGCAGCGTACTACTCTTAACACTGTCAACAGTGACGTAGACACGGTAACGAGAGATGTTTGTTTTTCTACTCGTACAACGGCTGATGAAGTGTTGAGTAATCACAGGGCCTTATTCGCAAACAAAATCCTTAACTCTACAATGAAAGAAGGGACTTGCAGGAGGAAAGCCCCACCAATGTCGTGGCATCAAGCAATTAAAAACTGAGGGACAGAACAAATCAAGAAGACACATTAACAATTAATACAGTGATATAGAAGGACTGGGGTGCCAATAAAAACACAACATTTCAGAAAATCACTTTTTACAGAACATCAGACCCCTTCTACAAAGAGTAGGACACTGTAGACACGAATGAATAAAGTGGAAAGTATTCTCATCAAATTTAGGTTTGGCATCAGTGATATTGCTGTACCTGTGTAGACACGAATGAATAAAGTGGAAAGTATTCTCATCAAATTTAGGTTTGGCATCAGTGATATTGCTGTACCTGTGTAGACACGAATGAATAAAGTGGAAAGTATTCTCATCAAATTTAGGTTTGGCATCAGTGATATTGCTGTACCTGTGTAGACACGAATGAATAAAGTGGAAAGTATTCTCATCAAATTTAGGTTTGGCATCAGTGATATTGCTGTACCTGTGTAGACACGAATGAATAACGTTGAAAACATTCTCATCAAATTTAGGTTTGGCATCAGTGATATTGCTGTACCTGTGTAGACACGAATGAATAACGTTGAAAACATTCTCATCAAATTTAGGTTTGGCGTCAGTGATATTGCTGTACCTGTGTAGACACGAATGAATAACGTTGAAAACATTCTCATCAAATTTAGGTTTGGCATCAGTGATATTGCTGTACCTGTGTAGACACGAATGAATAACGTTGAAAACATTCTCATCAAATTTAGGTTTGGCATCAGTGATATTGCTGTACCTGTGTAGACACGAATGAATAAACGTTGAAACATTCTCATCAAATTTAGGTTTGGCGTCAGTGATATTGCTGTACCTGTGTAGACACGAATGAATAAGTGGAAAGTATTCTCATCAAATTTAGGTTTGGCATCAGTGATATTGCTGTACCTGTGTAGACACGAATGAATAACGTTGAAAACATTCTCATCAAATTTAGGTTTGGCATCAGTGATATTGCTGTACCTGTGTAGACACGAATGAATAACGTTGAAAACATTCTCATCAAATTTAGGTTTGGCATCAGTGATATTGCTGTACCTGTGTAGACACGAATGAATAACGTTGAAAACATTCTCATCAAATTTAGGTTTGGCGTCAGTGATATTGCTGTAACTGTGTAGACACGAATGAATAACGTTGAAAACATTCTCATCAAATTTAGGTTTGGCATCAGTGATATTGCTGTACTGTGTAGACACGAAGTAATAAGTTGAAAACATTCTCAGCAAATTTGGTTTGCATCAGTGTATTGCTGTACCTGTGTAGACAGAATGAATAACGTTGAAACATTCTCATCAAATTTAGTTTTGGCGTCAGTGATATTGCTGTACTGTGTAGACACGAATGAATAAAGTGGAAAGTATTCCATCAAATTTAGTTTGGCATCAGTGATATGCTGTACTTGTAGACACGAATGAATAACGTTGAAAACATTCTCATCAAATTTAGGTTTGCATCAGTGATATTGCTGTACCTGTGTAGACACGAATGAATAACGTTGAAAACATCTCATCAAATTTGGTTTGGCATCAGATATTGCTGTACTGTGTAGACACGAATGAATAACGTTGAAAACATTCTCATCAAATTTAGGTTTGGCGTCAGTGATATTGCTGTACCTGTGTAGACACGAATGAATACGTTGAAAACATTCTCATCAAATATAGTTTGGCATCAGTGATATTGCTGTACCTGTGTAGACACGAATGAATAACGTTGAAAACATTCTCATCAAATTTAGGTTTGGCGTCAGTGATATTGCTGTACCTGTGTAGACACGAATGAATAACGTTGAAAACGTTCTCATCAAATTTAGGCTTCAGTTTCAGGCTACAGAAACTATTTGTGATAATGCTGCACACTCTCTATGATCTCAAATACATTAAAAAAAAAGTTGGATGCGTTGTTGTGTTTGTCTGCTTTGCACTAAGCTTTCATTGAAAGTGAAGTATATTTCGGCTTTTGTTGTCCAGCTTTAAGGGATCTGGAAGAAAGATTTATGTGGGGAGATGTGGTAGGTATCCAAATCTTTTTAACCTTTGTCTGCTCCCATCACAAAACAAAACAAAACAAAACAAAGCAAAGCAAAACAAAGCAAAGCAAAACAAAACAAAACAAAACAAAACAAAACAAAGCAAAGTAAAATAAAGTAAAGCAAAGCAAAGCAAAACAAAAACAAAAATTGCTTCCAAAAATATTCATATCTATATTTGAACTGAACCTAGCCTGTTTACAGTTTTTAAAAAAAAGATAATACGTATATAACAAATATAATTTTAAAAAATCTTATTTCCACAAGTTTAGTATGTGCTACCACTGCGTTCAGCAACTGATTTTGTAAGACCAAGACCGAGTTAACATTTAACCATTTTGAATCTTGTGTCGTCACACGCAGACACAGACAGGCAGACAGAATGTATCCTGATTTGTTTTTCATACCATCAACAGGCACAAAAAACAAAACAAAACAAAAACTCGTAAATTCAGAAACTGACGAAAATACACTAGTCGAGAAATGCCGTTTAATTATCACCTGTGCTATGTTACTGCATTACATGGTAATTATCCAATATTGTTTAGTTGCAATAAATGGTAAAACTATTGATGTATATAGCACGGCATTTTCGTCATCATTTTGATACAAACTGATGTGTGCTTATTGTGTACTTTTAAGTCTTGGGATCAAATCGTGAACTATGCACAAGAATGCTGAAGGTAGAGGCATTTCTTAAAACATTGAATGGTTTGTCGATTATCTGATTTGTAGAATTATCGTTGAATTGATTATTCATTGATTTGATTGGTTAACCGACTGATTGATTAATTCATTGATTGATGGAAGGGTGGATTGACTGATCGACTGATCCATTGACTGGTTGCTGATTAAGTACAGTGGAAACCTGATATAACAGGGATGATGGGACCAAATCAAAATCCCTGTTATATCAGATCCCTGTTATATCAGATATCAAGGGAAATGCTTGCTTTTTCTCGACAGCCTGGATGATCTCATATTTCTTCTCAATTGAAAGGCATTTTCTTTTACGTTTGTTGTCAGCGGTGGCCATTATGAGCAATAGCAATGAGAATCAGAATCAGCAAGAAAGCTAAGAAAATAGAAAGATAAACAGTAGATCTAGGCCTAGATCTGGTCTGGTGTAAGTGTGCAGTAAGCTTACAAACTGAATGATGGCGCAGTCAGTCACTGACTCAGTGGCCTCAGGCCTACACGCTTGCGCGCGCATCACGCTGGCATTGCGAAGCGTTCTTTCAGTGTACAGTACACAGTATACCAAGGCTAGCCTAGATCTAGATCTAGGCCTACTGCGTGGCGTGCTGAGTCTAGGCCTAGGCCTTTCTGCTGCAGAGCCCGTCTCGGCATCCCTGCTATAACCGATCGAGCCCTCTTGTCTCCCCGTTATTGCCGATAAGTTTTAATAGAGACAAAGAGGAAGAAAAAATGGGGGATTGAAAAAAGCCCTGTTATATCCGGATTCCTGTTATAACCGGTCCTGTTATAAATGGTTTCCACTGTATTGATCGGGAGAGTGATTCATATCAAATTGCTCGGTGATTTGGTTGACCGGTTGGTTTTTAGATGGGCAATTTCATTGGGTGACTAATTGCTGGTGAAATGGTTGATTATTTAACTGATGTGGTTTGTATGCTTAATTAATATTGAGTGATGGATGATTGATCGATTGATCGATCATTTGCCACAATACAGAGAATGTGATATGTATTAGTTTGATTCGATTGATAAAATGAAGAGATTATTTCGCAAGTCAGTTGATTAATTGATGAATTGTTGATCGACTGACGACTGTGTCAATTGACTGGCCATTGACTATACTGAGAGACTAACTGCTTGACCAGCAGATCGACGAATAGAATGAGGCCTGTGCTTATATAATGTTCGTTTTATGATTTGATCTGTAGGCCTCCTATGATTTTCATGTGCCATGCCATGCATGAATTCGGGAATTCGTTTGTGTTTGGGAATTCGTAATTTCCATGGAAGGGGTAATGAAGTACCATTGTGTTGTGTTATGTTGTGTTGTGTCGTGTTGTAATGTGTTATGTTGTGTTGTGTTGTGTTATATTTTATTGTAGTTCAGTGTATTTTATGATGGTGTACAATAGTGTAATGCAGTGTAGCGTACTGCAGTGTACTGCCGTGTAGTGTAGTGTTAGTGAATGTTAGTGCAGCGTAGTGTATTCTATTGTATAGTATCTCACTCCTCTCTTACATCGTGACCGAACTGAATTCGTAAACGTAACTTGTCCGCTGACTAGAACATTTCTTGAAATCAGTTTCGATGTCAGTGGATTACGTTATGGTCAGTCACTAGACACACAGCGTACTGGAAAGACTTGATTGGTGATCGAAGCTGCAACAGCCGCTATATCTAGGTATTATAATCTTCGTTCTCAGTCTCACATGCTAATGGTTGTGGGTTCGAATCCAGGGGTGCGCTACATTAAAACTGGCCTTCTCGCTGTCCCATCTTAACATCACTGTTGTTCTGGTGGAGTCAGTATAGGATTAGATAAGCCTCCCCTCCCCCCACTTCCCTGGGATGGTTATCCCCGTCGGCCATATCACCTGAGGTGGGTGCTGACGTAAAAATGAATCAAATCAATCAATCAATCGTTCTCAGTCGGGTCTGGTGTGTTTTGTGTCAGCTAAAGTGGATTCAAGTTTGTCACGTTATGCGGTCAAGGTGAGTCTTATCTGCAAATCATAGGAGATAACAGCACGAACTCCGTGTAAGCCAAGCACAACAAGGTCAAGTTGCGAGTACCCACTCAACGCCCCCAAAGCCGCGTGTATTCGAGTACTTTACAATATCGCTGCAGACCCTTCAAAAACGTGGAGTGTCTCACCCTCCCCCCTCTCCACCCCACCCCCTGTCCCCATCATGCGGGGTTTTTTTGTTCGTGATTTTTTTTTATCAAAAACGAACTTATCTCATATCGACCGCAGATAGATTGTGTGTGTGTGTGTGTGTGTGTGTGTGTGTGTGTGTGTGTGTGTGTGTGTGTGTGTGTGTGTGTGGTGTGTGTGTGTGTGTGTGTGTGTGTGTGTGTGTGCGGGCGCGTGTGTGTGTGCGTGCTTACTTTAAAACTTATCATAGCAAGGTCATGGTCAATACCAAGATTTAGCTGTGATATGGCTCTATGCAGTCGTCTGGGCTTTAAACAACAATGACAATAACAATAACTACCAAGATCAGCTCTTGTAAACGTCTTTGTTTTAGCCCTATTGACGCTAGAGCAGTTCCTGTTCCAAGCAAAATATACTCTATCTGTCATATTGACTGTTCGGGGAGTGCTCTGTCCATTGTCGGGATGATTTATCTTCACCAAGAGTTTTAGCAAGAACCAAGTTATCATCACTGGTGAATTCTAGCAGGCGTAGTCCCCTATCATTGGTACTTTCGTTACAGCAGAGGCTGCAGAAATTCCTCCAGTCTTCTTGGGCATTATACTATAGGCCTACCAACCTAGGCGTTTCAATCACCCTGAATGAGGAGGATGTCTTTCATGTCACCTTTGTCGACTGTTGTTTAAAACGAGACCACTCAACATCACAATAGTGCAAACATATGCTCTCATATCAGATTAGGACGATAATCACATTGAAGAATTTTGCATGACGTCACATTTGTAACCAAATTCTGCATGACGTCACATTTGTAACCATCTGATGAACAACATGCATTGTTTATAAGTCGGGCCTTTTGTCAAATCTGGGTAGTCGGCATATCTCTCTCTCTCTCTCCCTCTCTCCCTCCCTCTCTCTCTCTCTCTCTCTCTCTCTGTGTTGAAAGGCAGACTACAGCCAAACGCCCCACTTTTTTTTTCCAATCCCTGCAAGTTTAGTCCTTGAAGGGATGGTTTATTGCAAGATGGAGTTTGTCAACGTGATTACACCAGATATTCTGGGTTTGCTGGCCTCTGGTGCTGTGAAATTCTTTTGGTTTTGTTGCGCCTTTCTGAACTGCGTTCACCTGTGGTGTGACTGGTGTATTAGATGGTTCATAAGAAAGGACAGCAGAGTGACGTATCAGATGGTTCATAAGAAATGACAGCAGAGTGACGTATTAGATGGTTCATAAGAAAGGACAGCAGAGTGACGTATCAGATGGTTCATAAGAAAGGACAGCAGAGTGACGTATCAGATGGTTCATAAGAAAGGACAGCAGAGTGACGTATTAGATGGTTCATAAGAAAGGACAGCAGAGTGACGTATTAGATGATTCATAAGAAAGGACAGCAGAGTGACGTATTAGATGATTCATAAGAAAGGACAGCAGAGTGACGTATCAGATGGTTCATAAGAAAGGACAGCAGAGTGACGTATCAGATGGTTCATAAGAAAGGACAGCAGAGTGACGTATTAGATGGTTCATAAGAAAGGACAGCAGAGTGACGTATCAGATGGTTCATAAGAAAGGACAGCAGAGTGACGTATCAGATGGTTCATAAGAAAGGACAGCAGAGTGACGTATTAGATGGTTCATAAGAAAGGACAGCAGAGTGACGTATCAGATGGTTCATAAGAAAGGACAGCAGAGTGACGTATCAGATGGTTCATAAGAAAGGACAGCAGAGTGACGTATCAGATGGTTCATAAGAAAAGACAGCAGAGTGACGTATTAGATGGTTCATAAGAAAGGACAGCAGAGTGACGTATTAGATGGTTCATAAGAAAGGACAGCAGAGTGACGTATTAGATGGTTCATAAGAAAGGACAGCAGAGTGACGTATTAGATGGTTCATAAGAAAGGACAGCAGAGTGACGTATCAGATGGTTCATAAGAAAGGAACAGCAGAGTGACGTATTAGATGGTTCATAAGAAAGGACAGCAGAGTGACAAATTTCTGCGTCCATGGCATGTGCCATTTCAACTGCCTTGTGGAACTAACTTCTTTTTTCTTGATTATGGGATCAGAAAAAGTCACAAACAAATTTCCTCCGAATGCCTCTTGTAGAAACTGTTCGAAGTCACACGTGGAAGCCAACATCTCAGTTCTGCTGCAACGTTGTTTACTGTTTCCAGCCGAGACTGACGTCTGTTGCAATACTCGGATCTTTCACCAGTGACTATTGGCACGGAAATCACAAGCTATTTGAGGATAGCAATAACAGTTCCTTATATGTCTTTGCTGCTGAAGCATCTGGTGAACACAATGATGGCAACAATAAACAGTACACTCTTTTTCTTTGCGATATGTAAATTCCTTTTCTTTAAAATACCTTCTGTAAAAGACCTGGCGATGCGCTCAGTATAAGTTTTAGTCTTTCCGACAACGATACAGTATTTAGCCTTAAGCACTGGCGTGCGAATAACGTTGATGAAAACACGTAGGCCTATACCGTTATATTGTTTCTTTCAAATAAACTAGTTAGTGAAAAAATATTTGAATTTCGGTGAGAAAATATTTAAATTTCGACTTCCTTGAGTGAACTGCGGATCTCATCTTCGTCACCAATACGATGTATTTTTGGCCCCAAAGAGTCTGAGACATTGTCAGTTTTCTACGTGCTTTTTGCTGCCTTGGCAAGTCTCTTACCGGAAGTCTGAGGTAAAGGGACATAACTCAACCAAGACCTTGCCAGTGCCTAAGCTTTTGTGCAGGCTCAGTGACTTTGCCAGATAATTGCTGGCAGATTTGAGTGGAGCATATTTGGAATTACATGTAAATGAGTGCGATGGATCTGGTTTGAACAAACTCCTAACTCCAAACTTCTAAGGGCGTACTAGTATTTAATGAGTGAGATCTGTGTTATAGCAGCAGACCTTTCATTCATTCATTGAAGTGAGAAATTAACAGCGGGTGGTGGTGGTGGTGGTATTATTTTTTACTTAAATGCTGCAGCTATATTTTGTTCTTCTTCTTGTTTGCGCATGTTAAAGCAATGTTGGATTGTGTACATCTGTGATATTTCGAAGGTATTTTCTTTTGTTACAGAAATATATCGGCGGGATTTTCTTTGGGACTTTTATGAGTTTTTTTTTGTTTTTTGTTTTGGTTTTACTTTCTTTTGAGATTCTGTGCTTTTCCTTTGATATTCGTATGAGATATTACTTTGTTAGACTTTTAGGATATATTATTTCTTTTTGTAGATCTTAGTCGGCTGTACAAACGTAGTACGCTAAGATCTGTACTTTTCTGGTGTTGGATTTGAATCCAAGAAGTACCATTATCTTTCCTCAGTATTTCTCAGTCCTAGAACCTTAAATGAAACAATTAAACTTTAATCATAGGCCTGTTCGTTGTACGGTTGAGGGTTCGTTGAGGGTTCGTTGAGGGTTCGTGTTGAATGCTGTGACGTGTGTTGACAGTAAACAGCGTGCGGATAGCAGCACGGCATGATATTCGTTTAAATAACTGATTGCTGTTCACTGTGAAATGTATATATACTGTAGTCAGTTGAGAATCAGACGGCGACGAGTAAAGACGTAGAAGCATTGCCCTGTCTTCCGAGTTGGCTATAGAAAGAGCGAAACATGGTGTCAGAATCGTGATTACGAACTCCAACAAAAATCCAGAATATTGAAGACTAAAGTTCAACCATGGAAGATGAACAAGATGAGAGAAGAGCCAGTCGACGACATGCCAAGATTCCCTTGCCTCCTAAACTTGATGTGAATGGAGGAAACCTGCAGAGCAGCTGGAGGAAATTCAAGAGGCTTTGGAACAGCTATGAAATTGTGACAACACAGACAGAAGAAGACTCAACATACAGAACAGCAGTTTTTCTTTCTTGTATCGGGCTGGATGCTATGGACATCTATGAAGGATTGGCATTTGCTAACGAAGCTGAAAGAAATGACATTGACACTGTTCTCCAGAAATTCGAAGAATACTGTGTGGGTTCAACCAATGAAACTTACGAAGCATTCAGATTCAACTGCAGACATCAAGCAGCAGGAGAATCTATCGAACAGTTTGTAGCAGAACTGCGGAGACTGATCAAGACCTCTAAATATGGTACACTGGAAGACAGACTGTTGAGAGATCAAATCGTACTAGGTGTACATGACGAGACTCTGCGATCAAAATTACTGGAAGTGCGACAGCTGACATTGACTGCATGTATTGATATGTGCAGAGCGCATGAATCAAGTCAACGTCAAACCGTCCAAATGATGAGAAAAACGCAGGACACGCAGGAAGTCCAAGCTTTCAAAAAGAAGACAACAAAGCAGTATAGCAAAGGAAACAAACCAGAGTACAGAGAGAAATGCGGATATTGTGGTGGAAAGCACCCAAGAGCAAAAGAGAAATGTCCAGCATTTGGAAGAAAATGCAAAGCTTGTGGAGGAAATAATCACTTTGCTTCATGCTGCAGAACACCCAAGAAAAATCAAAAGAAAACAAGAGTTCGGCACTTCGAAGAAGAAGAGACTGACACTGAAAGCGATAATGAACTCCTCGGGATCGAAGACAAAACCAGAAAAAAGGAGAGAAACATACGAGCAAAAATGCTGATAAATGAGATGCCGGTAAGATTTCTTCTTGACACAGGTGCAACAACAAACGTGATGTCTGAGAGCCTGTAAAGAGAAGTCACAGGAGATGAAAGAAAGTCTTACCTGCAAGAGACGAAGAAGAAGCTGGTGATGTTCAACGGAACAGAAATGAAGCCTGTGGGGGAGATAGTGCTGCGAGTGAAAAACCCCAAGAACAGAAGGAAATACAAAGTCAACTTCGCGATCACCAAAACGGACTGTAAGCCAGTACTGGGACTGAAAGCTGTACAGCACATGCAATTGTTGACGATCAATGTAGAGAGAACATTGCAACGATAGCGGCGAATCAGAAAGAGGGGGAAAATGCAAAAGATATGCTCACAAAGTACAACGATGTCTTTGAAGGAGAAGGAAAACTTGAAGGGAAATTACACCTAGAAACAGACCCTAGTATTGCTCCAGTGAAGATGCCTTGCAGAAAGTGGCCGATAGCAGTGCAAGAGAAAGTGAAGGACGAGCTGAAGAGGTTGAAAAAACTGGACGTGGTCACTAAAGTAGACACGCCAACAGAGTGGATAAGCAGTTTGGTCGTAACAAAGAGCAATGGGAAAGTCGGACTGTGCATCGACCCTAAGCCACTGAACAAAGCCCTCAGGAGAAACGAGTACCCCATGCCAACCATTGATGACGTACTGCCTCTCCTCAAAGATGCAAAATACTTCACACACCTGGACGCGAAAAACGGGTTTTGGTAAGTTGAACTGGACGAAGACAGCAGCTACCTGACAACATTTGAGACGCCTTTTGGCAAATACCGATGGAAACGAATGCCCTTTGGTATTTCACCAGCCCCAGAAGAATTCCAGAGGAGGATTGACATCGCTCTGGCAGGACTGCCAGGCGTGGTGGCGGTTCATGATGACATCTTTGTTTTTGGCAGAGGACCAACCGACGAAGCAGGAGCACAAGTTCATGATACCAACCTGAACCGTTTGCTACAACGATGCCGAGAGACTGGAATCAAACTGAACAAGAAGGTTGAGCTGAGAAATTTCCCGACAGAGACTGTAAACAGTTCGCCTGCTCAGAGACTGTTCGGCAGAAGAACACGAACACAAGTGCCGACGTCAAAGAAATTACTCCAACCCACAGTTGTACCAATCAAGAAAGAACTTGAGAAAAGGAAACTGAAGCAAGCACACTACTACAACAGAAGCGCAGTAGAGCTGACAGAACTGAGTCCGGGACAGATTGTGAAATTCCAACCTCCAGGATCCAAAAAGTGGATCAGCGCCAAAGTAGACCAACAGGTGAACATCCGGTCATACAACATTCGCACAGAGGACGGACGTCAGTACAGAAGGAATCGTCGTCAGCTACGAGACACAACACAAACGGAGCTTCAGCAGACAATCAACCCTCAACGACTTGTCCAGAGAAGGATGATTTCTGGAAGACATCAGGAAAGCGACATATCAGGCAAGCAACAGCAAATCATCACTCCATCAAAACAGATGCTGGAAGATAACAAGAAAACTGGAACTGGAACAGATGTCAGGACGCCAGCATCGTCTGTCCATGAGAACTCATCTGATCAGTCACCAGTCATCAAAATGTCTGAGACAACCAGCATCAAGGAGCCAGATGAAGTTATCAAACAAACAAGGACAGGACAACCCGAACCAGTTAGTTCTCCTTACAGAACAAGATCTGGAAGACAAAGCAAAAGGCCAGATTTCCTGAAATATGAATGAAACTGAAGACTACCACAATCAGATAAACTGAAAACATTGCGAAATATGGACATGATGATGATGGATAGTATAATGATCAGAGATAAAATGAGGTGAATGAATGATTGGGCCCTGTGCGTGAGAGAAAGAATGAGTGTTTGTTAAGTTAATGTTGTGATAAAGGAAGGAAACACATTTATTTCGTATGGACTGAAAGGAAAAATAAATGATTTTGTTTCCTTAAAGAAAGGGACATGTGACGTGTGTTGACAGCAAACAGCGTGCGGATAGCAGCACGGCATGATATTCGTTTAAATAACTGATTGCTGTTCACTGTGAAATGTATATATACTGTATTCAGTTGAGAATCAGACGGCGACGAGTAAAGACGTAGAAGCATTGCCCTGTCTTCCGAGTTGGCTATAGAAAGAGCGAAACAAATGCCTTGTCTTATACTCTCATCATAGATGGTGGTTAATGATTAGGTGGCTGAGAATTGACAGTCTAGGGTGAAGGAGAATGATAATTCTCACCCCTGATCTGACCCTACCGCCCCCACCGCCCCCACCATATCACAGAAGTTTCAATGTCAGCAACAAATCTCTGTTTGCAATCCGATTGTAGGTAAGTCAGAGCAATCCGATTGTAGGTGAGTCACGATCTGTGAACTGTATTTGATTGCTCTGTAAGTTGTTTAGGTGGTGTTTCTACATTAGGTTATGCCTCTACGTTAGCTGATGTCTCTACATTAGGTGATGTTTCTACATTTTGTAGGGTTCTGTTATTTTAAGGTTTAGACGATTCGCTCACCATTTGTGTGGATACCCTCTCCTCTTGCTATCACAGCAGTAGGTCCGACCAGTTCTACACAGAGCAGAGCGAAACGTGTTACCTGTGCTAGGAGCATAAACACCTTTTCTTTCAAGGACCTAAATACTGACACATCGCTCTATGGGGATCACCTAGGCTGCTCCTCAACCCCAAACAATTTCCTATGTTTTTCTTTTTTTTATATTTTTAAATATAAAAATTAAAAATATAAAAATATATTTTTAAATTATTCCCATTACTTTCTCAAAGGATTTCGGATGTGAGTCAGACCAGACGCTAAAAGGTCTATTTTGTTCGCTCAGTTCAGTGTGCATGTCTTTCTCAACTGTTTGTGTGTACTTTGCAAGGGAAACTGACAAATCTACTTTCCCATCTCTCTGGGCTGGAACAACGTACCTGTGTTTACTTTACTTGGCAGTGACGTCCCTGCTGTCATGCTCCTCTTTCTTAGATATAAAAGTATGTGAGCTGAATTGAGTTTCTTAGACTGAGAGATACGTAGACTGTTTTATCATGCCATGCCTGGTCAGCTCTGTCCTGGTTTGTGTCACGTCTACAATTTTTGCATAATGGGTTGCGTCACTTAATAGTTAGCTTACACAGAACATGAATAATACGAGATGATACAGCTTTATAGAAGAAGGGCAACACGAGCGACACCGGGTTAAACAGACTTGAAGAGATTGAGCTGTTCGTGCTAATAAAAGTGCTTGTGTGTGGGTCGTGGTGGGGTGGTGATGGTGGTAGTTGTGGTGGTGGTGGGGGGGGGGGAGTATGTATGTGCGTGTATGCCTGTGTGTTTGTGTGTGTGTGTGTATGTGTGGTTTGCGTGTGTGTGTGTGTGTGTGTGTTTGTGTGTGTGTGTGTTTTGTGTGTGTGTGTGTGTGTTCGTGTGTGTGTTTGTGTGTGTTTGTGCGTGTGTGTGTGTGCGTGTGTGTGTGCGTGAGAGAGAGAGAGAGAGAGAGAGAGAGAGAGAGAGAGAACCTGTGTGCACGTGTGTTGTTGTATGTATAATCATATAATCAGTATGTCTGTGTTTCAGCGTTTCCATAATTATGTCCTTGTGTGTGTTTGCCTCTAGTAGGCCTACATAGTCTCCTGGCATGCAAACATACGTGCGCGTGCGTGCGCTCTCATCAATTCCCTGGCCAGCATGTGGTTAGCTCAAATCGAGGAAGTTTTTAAAAAATATTTTTTATGTCACATTTGTCTAGTGACTGTGTGGACACTTAGAGGCTGTTTGTCAGCGATCCAGATTAGAAGGGTTTCATCTTTACAACAATTCCTTCAATGTCTGTACACTTATTAGATAGGGGGGTATTGGGAGGGAGTGGGTAGGGTTGGATCGAGGTGCAGAGAAAGCGACAAAATGCGCAAATGAGCAAAGACTTTCCAAGCTATTTGCTCGAGCGTGTTATTTTTAGCGTTCCCTCGGCTCAACCCTTTGACTCCCGCATCCTATCTAGCAATTGCAAAAACTTAACCCTTTCATTCCCTCATCCTATCCACCAGCTTTCTGCAGGAAGCTGGTGGATAGGGTGAGGGAGTCAAAGGGTCAAGTTTTTGCTTTAGGAAGCTGGTGGATGGGGTGAGGGAATCAAAGGGTCAAGTTTTTGCTTTAGGAAGTTGGTGGATGGGGTGAGGGAATCGAAGGGTTAAGTTTTTGCTTTGCTAGCATAGTTGACAATGCAGGATGCTGGTGAACAGGATGCGGTAGTCAAAGGGTTTATGGTCCTTGTGGAGTTTTTTTCGTACAGCTTGTACATAGACACGTAACCGTAAATTCCTAATTCTGTTCCAATATGTATAAACTGATTTTAGACAAAACTGAGTTCTCTACTTTATGCCGTTACAAGGCTCACTGTTGAAAAAAAAAATCAGAACTATGTAATTTTCAGTGCGAGAGAACAGAAGAGAACAGAGAGAGAGAGAGAGAGAGAGAGAGAGAGAGAGAGAGAGAGAGAGCAGAAGACAGACAGACGAAGACAGAGAGAGACAGAGACACAGAGAGAGAGACAGAGAGACAGAGACAGAGAGACAGCGACAGAGAGACAATCAGAGACAGAGACAGAGAGACAGAGACAGACAGACAGACAGAGTGCGTAGGCACTACCATGTATATCGCGAAAAGACGACCGACTAGGCACATATTCGATCATGAAGACCGGATTGCCTTTCACTGGACACCAGAACGAAGACATATGAGGAAGATGCTAGGCCTGGCAACGAACAATAGTAT
>CM060305.1:14330292-14350292 GCA_030674185.1 Monoplex corrugatus | reverse complement strand
GTATAATTTCACTTGATAAAGTCAAACATATATATATGAACTGGGATATTAGAAAAGTGGTAGATTTGCAGTGTGAAGAGGAATTAGAGGACCTTGGGAGTCTGATAGATACCATTTATGACCTGCTTCGCAGATATCTTGCACTGATGTCCTATTTACACCAGCCATTTTCTCCTATAGAAAACAAGAGCAAAACTGCAGTGCTTCTTGACTGCACTTGACACTGAGAACAGGTTCATCCATGTTTGGGTACTGTAGTGTAAGAGATATTTTTGCCCTCTGTTAATTAACAAGTTTAAAGAGTGACATATAATGAGGGACCTGTATTTCTCACATTCCATTTCCTTTGTCTAGTCCCAGTTCCATGCTCTGCCTCTCCTCTCTCTTTGAACTCACTCTCTGTCTTTCTCTCTCTCTCTCTCGCTCTCTCATATACTCATGATATATACAATGATATATACAAGTGCACACATGTAAATGCACGTTCTGGAATTAATATCTCTGAAAACTTTTTGTAATATATTGATATTTTTTTAGCATTTTTGCTTCAATGAAAATATCTGTACGTTGGTATAGTTTTATCAGTGCAGAGAGTTTCTTCTGTTAGAACAGAAATCTTAGAACAGAAAGCATTCATGATATTTAGAGAAAAGTTAGTTGCTCTGCACTTAGCTGTCTACTGACTCCTGTGTTTGCTGTATAATATGTCAAAGAAATGTTTAAATGTCATACTGACAATGTCAAACCTTTCAAAATGATTAGGCTTAGACCTGTAAAGAACGTTGCTGTCTTTGTTCTGCTTGTCAGTTAAGTTGTCAGTTAAGAGTCTTTGAATGCACAAATAAAGTAAGAAAACCAGTTGCATCTGAATATCAGCCTGAAATGAGGTATTTTTGAACTTGGATTTATGAATATGTTTGGGCATGTATTTGAATTTGAAAAAAAGTTTATAAAGAGTAGATTAAGAGTTAAGCTGTACAACACATGTACACAGAATGTGCATGAAATAAACACATAATGGACACACACACACAAAAGGGACACACACGCACACACACACACATTCACACACACATACACACTCACATACAGATACACACATACACATAACACTGATACAGACACACACACAAAAACATACACACATGCACACGCACATGCACACACACACACACACACACACACACACACACACACACACACACACACACACACACACACACACACACACACACACCTCCCCCCTCCCCCCCCCCCTCCCCCGTCTAATATCACTTATAGTGAAAAGACGTTAAATTAAAGAACGAACGAACACACACACACACTCACTCACTCACTCTCAGACATACTCAAACACTAATCCACATACATACGTATTAAAACAAATGTAACATACGTACAATCTGAACCATTAGAATGTAGGGGCCTATTTCATATTAAAGCAAGCGAACATGGTGAAAGGAATCTTCGCAATATATTTTCAGAAATGCAACAGACGTAAGGACACATACATAATGATAAGTATTTAATAGAAATGATGAACAGACAAACAAGTAAACAAATAAGTAAATTAGTAACCAACAAACAATTACAGTTAAAAGCCCAAACAAGTGAAAAGAAACTACAATTTGTTTCTCGGAATGGAACAGATATAAGAACGCTCACAGCCAATGATATGTAAGTAAATTTATAGACTGATAGTTAGACAAACAAACAAATTTATAGACTGATAGTTAGACAAACAAACAAAATGGTAACCAAGAGACAACTACTTAATGAGAAGGGGTGGAAAAACAAAAGGTCAATGTTGTCTTTGATTGGCTGATCCATGTTTGGAGATATTGGCTGATCCATGTTTGGAGATATATATATTACACTGAGTGTCTTTGTACTAATTGTAGGACCAGTGTATATTTTGTGTCAGTAAAGTATGCCAGTTTTGCTTAGTTACTGATGAGTCAGGCCTGCCTAGCTAGTGATTACTGTTTCCCTTTTATATTCATGTTAATATTTGTTTTCTTTTATTATGTTCATGATAAGCTTACTGAAGATATTGTCAGCATCTGGCGATGATACAGATCTGATCTACTTTGTGGTGCAGAAAGTGATTGACTTAGTTAATTGAATAGTGGTGACAGATTGAGATGCTGGAAAAATTTGTCACTGAGTTAATTGGTTTGAGCATTGTAATCATATGTGTATCAAACATGTTTAACACATTAGTATTTGAGTCACTTGTTTAAAGTATGTTAAGCACATCAGTATGCTACTGGTATGTTGCAGTCAGATATGTATGTACATTACATCACTCACATATAAATTTCTCACTTGGTGTCTTTCTGCATACTTAAAAATCTAGGGAGATTTTTTCCGGTCACGGTCACATTTAATGATGCTGTCGCTCCGATTTTGCAGGCATCCCTGCTATATAAGTTTTGTGTTTGAGTTGCTTTTTCCCCCCTTTCTTTGTTTTCTATCTCCCTCCTCTTTATTTTGTTTATTTTTTTCTCTCTCTTTCCTTTCAGTTAGCCCTGAGATACAGAAATTTTACCCTGTCTTTGGTCTTGATTTTTAATATTCTGTTGTTATGTTGCATGTGTGTTGTTACATTACTTATGTGTGGTTCGTAATGCCTCCTCACATACACTGGCCTTTTCTTTTTAAGACTTGACAGTGATTGAAGAGCAGATTCCTTGTTTTGACTCTGCAGTTTAAAAAGAATCATTCGCTTGCTTACTTTACGTCTTTATTTTCACTCTGTGCAATTAAAAAAAAATCATTCACTTGCTTACTTTATGTCTTTATCTGTGTGTGTGTGTGTGTGTGTGTGTGTGTGTGTGTGTGTGTGTGTGTGAGTAAACAAGAGACATAGAAATTCTTTGTGAAGCTTGCTCATTTTAGAAGAGAAATGTTTTAATATATATTTTCCCTGCTAAAATCGCTGACATACCGCATGTGGTTTTAAAAGAAATAAAATAAAAAGTAAATTGTCGTCAACTGCTTCGAGTTTCTAAACCTTCATGCATTGCGTATAGCTGGTGGATATGGTAAGGGAGTCAAAGGGGTTAAGTTTTAGCAGAGAGGTTAAGTTTTAGCAGTTGGTGGATAGGGTGTGCGAATACAAAGGATTAAAATCACAGCAAGCCAGTCATAGTTATGGCTAAAAGGAACATAAAATGTAGTAAAAAGCAGTTGAATTTTTTTGTTTGTTTTGTTTTTGGAATTTTCAGAATTTTATGAGCTTATTACTTCCCTTGTCAAAAAATACACCAACAAAGTTTGAACATCTCAGAAAAGACAACTGTAATAAAAAAAAATTTTTTTTAACATGTTAATTTATAATCTTTGAAATTTCAAAGTGACTTAAAACTTCAGAAGTGAAAATTGTGGACTTTATCCTGGTCATATTGCATTTACCCTCCCATGGGGATGCCGGGCCTCTTTCAGTATAAATAATATCCCCACCATCTGGAAATTCTGGCCAAGAAATTTTCTCTTTTTTGTCACTCCTTTGTTTCTGTCTTTCTCCTTTGCTCTCTCAGTCTCTGTCATCTCTTCATATCATTTTCCACCTTCCTGGTCCTTTCACTATATGTGTTCGGTAAAGCCTTACATACTTATTCTTATGATTGATATTTGGGCATTGGCTCTAAGGAAGTCTGATGTGCAGAAGTAATTTCAAGTGATTTAGGCCCATTTTTGTACATGTTTTAGTCTCCATTACTTAGTTAAATTGTTGTAAAATTGGTAGGTCATGGTTACTTTTTTTTTTTTTTTTAATCCTCTGTGTGATTAATTGGATGGCATGGTCAACACTGGAGCATATCCTTAGCTTAGTATGCACAGATGCATTAGTATATATACTTAATTTTCTTTTTCAGTTTTTTCCCTGTTGAAATATTGTGTATGTTTTGAGATAGTTGTAGCCCTGATATAGCTCTGTGCAGTCCGCTGGCTTTATACAAAAATAACAATAACAACATCATATATACAAGAAAAATTCAAAGACCTGTAATAGGTTATCAAGGCAAGAAGCATTCCACTTTTTGATTAATGGATAGGCTCATGCAGAGAATTGGAATATATTTCATTATATGCAGTGGAGGTGTATCTCATCTGCTTCTTTGTTCCTTATTGTGATTCACCATCCTGGCAGGTAACCCTCAATAGTTGGGGCATGCTGATGTATGACAGAGGTTTCAAATCAAGTTACATGTTTGCATTAACTATTTCACTTCCTCACCCCATCCACCAGCTTCCTGCCTGTTGGAAGCTGGTGGGTGAGGGAGTGAAAAGATTAATGAAGCAAGCTGTTTGCAAATTTCTGTGAACTTATGAAGCATATCAGAGAAACAAAAATAGCAACATAAAAAAATGTACCTGTTAATGGTGTTATGTATGCACTTTAATGTTAAGACTACTACATCAACTGTAAGTAGATCTCAGTGGGTGGATGGGTGAGAGAGGGCTTGGAGAAGAACATATATATATTAATGAGAGCAGCATTTATGAAATATTAAAATGGCTTATGGAGGGATGGAAGTGTGTGTGTGTGTGAGTGAGTGAGAGAGAGAGAGAGAGAGAGAGAGTGAGAGAGAGTGAGGAGTGTGGTGTGTGTGTGTATGTGTATGTGTGTGTGTGTGTATGGTGTGTAAAATTTATAAATGTCAGCAAGCCAGATTTCCTTGCTATTATGCAAGGGATGAATACAATCCAGTATAGTAGCTATATATCAGCAATACTATAGTGTCCCATATGGTCATGAGAGACAGATATTGTAGGCCACTACTCATTGCTTAATTGAACATTGCACATACACACATTCTGGCCTACAGATATACACATATTTACATTCATATGCACTGACACATATATATGTGTGTGTGTCACTGTGTGTATGTAATTTTCATTCTCTATTGGAGTATTGCTGGAGAAAGCTGTGATGATACTGTGATAAGCCATCACCAGACCAATCATGCGTTTTTTTCATATCTGTGGTAATGTTCTGCTGGAAGACTCTGAAAATGTGTAAAATGATATGGAAACATTTGTATTCCACTACAGTCTCTTTAAGTTTTTTTTTGCATCATAATATTGGTTTTCTGCATTCAGTTTAGTGTCAGAATTAGTTTGCAAATTTTAGTGCTGTTCATGAAAATGGCAGAAAAGAAATTGGTGTGTGCACATTAAAATGAATGTACTTTATTAACATTGACATATGACATTTCTTCATGTTTGTGGAAAAAAGGTGAAACTACTGAAAATATAAATAAATATACTCAAAAGTCGAGAAGTAAAAAAATTGGTGCAGAATTTCTGTTGTGTCAAATGCATTGCACACCTGCTATGTTGCTATGTTTTTTAAACTGTTTCATGTTGGTTTAACACTAGCTAGTTTGCAACAACAGCTGAACATGTCATAACTTACTCTGCTGTCTTATATTTAATCTGTTCACTCATTTCCAGGTTACGCCAAGAGAAGGAAGACAAGTTCAGTCTTGTTTATACTTTGGTTCATGTGTCAGATTTCATAGCAGTCTGCATTATATTGTCATATATGCAATTTTTTGTTATTGACTGATTTCATAGGTTATTGTACCAAGGACTTGGAAACAAATTTTGTAAAAACTTATGGTAAGTAAAGGTTTTAGGTGTCTAATGTTCTTTAGATATTTTTAAGTCATCTTCATAAATAGCCCAGATGTTTTGCAGACTTATGCTTATGAAATTCATTTTCATGCTGAATCATTACATAATTTATATTGATCTTGAACCTCATCTTTTTGTGTTTACAGCAAAAATGAGCGCCTTCCGCTACATTCGCAGTTACACCGGTCCAGTGAAAGCATGTATACTGGACTGGAGTGGCACAACAGTGGACAAGTATGTTCTGGCACCTGCTGTTGTGTTTGTAGACCTTTTCAAAAAACACAAGGTATTGTAATGGGGCCAATGTGTCACTATTTTTATTAAGTGTCATAATCAGTTGATGGTTTAGTTTTGTAAATCAGTTTTAAAGTGTACTCATTATTAGCTAAAATTTTATCCTTTTTCCCATGTCAGAATTATCTTGTTTTGTTTATTTAGTTTTTGTGGTCTTATTCTATTTTCGTGTGGTTCTGATTTCTGTTTGATCACTGGCTATGTCTTTTTTTTTTGTCTTTTTTTTTTGTCCCATTTCTGCGCCACCTTAATGGCCATTTCGCAATGCAATGATAATGATGTCGATGACGATGATTATCATGATGCTATGGAGTTCCATCTAGAATTGAGACTGCATGACAAGACTGTACTCCACGCTTACTATCATAATGTATCTTGGTGTCAACCAGGCCCGAGAGATACAGACACCTGTGGTGTTGTTCAGAAGATTTGAGCAACACCGTCAATGATGCATTGTTGAAGTGGATGAGACTCGACTGTGTGGTCCCAGTCTTCCCAATGAGCCAATAGCACGCCCAACTCTGGGTTAGAGCCGAAAAATTCGACAATGATCTTTGAAGGGACTGATGGAAATTCAAACCCACAACCTTCCAGTCTGTAGTCCGTTGCGTTAACCGCCACACCACCGCAACTGGTTGGCTATGGCTTTTATTAGGACTGAAACTCAGAAACTCTTACAAAAATGAGAGGTAAGTGGCAGCAGCTGTTTGTCATAATGTCATCATGACAAAAGTGTTGTAACATGATTTGGGACAAGGTTATGTTTAATTTACTTTTTTTTAACGGTCTTGTAGACGGGTGAGAGAACAACATATTGATTAGAGCAGTTGCTTCTAAAGTCCCCAGTTAAGCATGAGCAAGCATGTTGCCCAATGAATAGATGACCAGATTCATAACTGGACTTTAACGCACTGTTCCAGTCTGCCCAGACATAAAGAAGAATCTGTCCTTTTTTAGGGACGAGATAGGTGGATCAGCAAGGTAGAGGAGATGGGCACTACCTTCTTAATATTGGCAATGAAAGAAATGGGGTTCTCTGATACCTAACTCACCAACAGTCACACGGGTTATGCAAAAATGTTCTTTATTTTATGGCTCTAGTATCGGCTGGGCTATAAGCAATATGAACTTGAACTTCTGTGTGTGTGTAGATATCTGTATGGTAGTAGTAATTAGCTAGTTTCTGATTCATGGCATTGTTTAACCAGATAATCCATACAAACACAGAATTCAGCTAAAGTTGCATTATGTTGAAAACAGGTGCCCATCACCATGGAGGAGTCCCGGAAGCCAATGGGTCTTCGTAAGGACCTCCACATTGCTGAGATCGCTCGCATGCCCTCAGTACGCCAACGGTGGCGTGATGTTTATGGGAAAATGCCAAATGACAATGATGTCAAGAACATGTTCAATGACTTTGTGCCCATGCAGATAGCTGTTCTGGGCAAGTATGGAGGTATCCTGCCTGGCACCGTCCAGGCTGTTAATCAGCTGCGAAATGAGTTGGGATGTAAGATTGGTATGACTACTGGTTTCCTTCGTTCCATGGCTGACGTGCTTCTGTCTGAAGCGAAAAAGCAAGGGTTTGAGCCGGATGTCAATGTAACTGGAGATGAAGTGGAAAATGGAGCTCGTCCCAAACCATTCATGCTGTTTAAGAATTTGGATCTTCTGGATATTCACCCCATTCAGTCTGTGGTGAAGGTGGATGACACTGTCAGTGGGATTGGAGAAGCTCAGAACGCAGGCTGCTGGGGAGTAGGAGTGGCACGCTATAGTAACTACATGGATGTTGACAGCTTAGAACATGAAGAGCAGCTGTCTGAACAGGACATTCAGGAACGTTTGAAGGTTTCTCGTGATATCCTGGAAAAGGCAGGTGCTCACTATGTTGTTGACTCTATAGCAGAGTTGCCTGGGGTAGTGGCTGATATCAATGCTCGTTTGGCCCGAGGAGAGAAGCCTTGAAATGGCATTATGTCTATTTTTGTTTAGCAGTTTTTGATGCTGGTTCATTTTTGTTTAAATAGATGTTGTTTTTGCTTTCAGATTTAGATTTGTTTTATTTGTTTACATTTTATTATAGCATTTGGTTTTATCAAATGATTTTGACTGTTGTTTTTATCCAGTCTGATTTTTTTAGAGCAGAATATTATACTCAGAATCATAGTTACACCACAATTATCTGTTGTTTGTGATGTTTTCATCTTCATTTTCATAATTCATAGTGTAGGAACTTTTATGTCATATTCACTTTCCTATCCTCGTATGTCACTTGAAAACTTTCTTAATAAAAGTTTGAAATAGGATCATGATGTGTCATTTGATTTAATTTCTTTTTTCTGTATTATTTGGTTTAATTTCTTTTTTCTGTATTATTTGATTTAATTTCTTTTTTCTGTATTATTTGGTTTAATTTTTTTTCTTCTTGGCACATGAATTATCTAAGAATTTCAAGTAGGTGTCTTGATTGTGTTGTGTAAAAATATAGTGTTGTGTTGCATAAAGTATAGTAAGTAGCTCCTCATTTGTATTTCTAACAAGAGTTCTGCAAATGGAAAAGAACTGTGTAAAATGCCATTAGTAATGAGCATGAGACTTTGATGTATACATGCCAGTGTACAATATCCTTTTTCACCATGGGCAGATATTCTTGCTTTTTATTATACAAAAGTTTCTGTTCTTGTGTAATTTTGCATGGCTTAGTGAGTTTGAACATGGATGTGAATGCACGTGTTGATTTTATAGTTGTTTGCCCAATAGCAGTGCAGAGTAATCCTGTAGGAAAGGACCATTTCATGTCAGCAGTAACATTCCTCTTTCATCCTTTCCATCAGGCCACAAAATCAGAATCATTCAACTTCATACTTTAAAGAAATTTCAGCAGTGATTTTAATGCCCTGTATCATGTCACTTGTGTATTCTGCTGGAAAGTATTTGAGATAATGTATTCCAGCCGTTGTGTCAGATGGCTTACCTGCAACTGCAAAATTTTACAAAATGGTTTACACAGTTTTGAATGAAATTTATTGTACATTTACAGATTTATACAGAACATTATCAGCCATTAACCCATAACCTTTGACTTCATCACCCTATCCACCAGCTGCTTAAACTTAACCCTTTCCCTCCCTCACCATATCTGCCATCTTTCTGCGTGAAGCTGGTGGATATGGTGGCAGAGTGAAAGGGCTAAGTTTTTGGTGTGCTGTCACGGCTGAAAATGCAGGAAGTTGATAAATAGATGAGGTAACCATGGAGTTAAAGTTCTGTCTTTCTTTTTTTTTTTGTTTTGGTGTGTGTGTGTGTGTTAAATATGGTACGTATATATGGTACTTTTGCACGGTCTGTCAAGTGGCTTATGTTAAGTATGGTACTTATATGTGGTGTTTTTGCTCAGACTGTCAAGTGGTTTAGAAAGTGTTGACAGCATTCTGACTTGGGTCATCAATGAATTTAGAAATTTAGTTACTGAGCTGTGTCAGTGGAACAGGAGAGCTGAACAAATTTGTCAATGGAATGTTTGAGAAAGCCACTTCATTTATATGTTATATAGCTTTTATGAATGATTGCTGCGACCTGTCGCATTATTTCAAAGATTGGATGATTTTGAGTTATGAGATGGATATCTTCATTTTCCTTTTGTCTGTCCATCCATGAACGATCATTTCATCAGACGGCAGATGCACATCAGAAATAGCCGGCAGAATCGGCCAAGCCAAAACAGCATTCAAGAAGATGACAAGCATTCTTACCAACAAATGCCTATCAATTAACATCAGGAAGAGAGTTCTTGAATGTTATATAGAACCAATACTGTTGTACGGTTGTGAGGCATGGACAGTCAGCAAGCAAAGCCAGAACAAGATTGAGGCAGCCGAGATGTGGTTTTTAAGAAGAATGTTGAGAGTTCCATGGACAGCAAAGAAAACAAAGAAGACAGTCTTGATGGAGGCAGACACAAGTAGATCATTCATAAGGAAGATTAGGAAAAGACAGGCAACATTTATAGGCCATTTTATGAGGAAAGGGGATTTGGAGCACCTGGTCACAACGGGAAAGCTGGAGGGAAAGAGCATCAGGTAGACCCAGGGAGAAAATACTAGACGGACTTGCAAAGTGGCTGAAGACGAGGAGGGTGGAGGAGATGCTTGAGGCAACAAGAGATAGAGACAGATGGAAGTCCATGATGGCCAACGCCATGCAGCAGGGCACCTGATGATGATGAGATGGATATATGTTTTCATGATACATAATATTATTACTTTTTGAAGTAAAGGGAGGACAGGAGCCTACCTGGTGCAACAGTCTTCCATTCCTCTATCAGGGAATTCCATCATTGTCAAAAGACTTTGTGCTGCCATGTAAAATAAAAGGGCATTGTATTGAATAACTTTGTGCTGCCATGTAAAATAAAAGGTCATTGTATTGAATAATGTTCATAGCTATATACCCAACTGAAGACACAGTCAGCTAGTCATAACTATAGCCAAAAATAATTGGATAGGATCAAAATTATGACAACTGAGATTTGTCCATATTTTGAGTCTTTAATGTATATTCCTCAGTTTCCCAAACTGTTATGGCTGAGAGCATTCATAGAGGAAGTGACAGGGCATGTGCTATGTGCTTATATGTTTACAATTTCCGCATTAAGCAGGGTAATTGGTATGGGGCAGAAGACATGTTTTATTAAACATAAGTTTTAAGAAAGAAAAAAAAAATGATGTGTTTATTACTTGTACTTGCATTGTAAAAACACTGACAAAGTTTAACCACTTAAAAAAAAACTATAATGATATGGATGATTTTTTTGGTATGTTGATTTCTAAACATTGAATTTTTAAAGTGAGATATAACAAAAACAACAACAACAACAACAACAGTATACACTCAGAAATAAAAATTCTGCATTTTTGCCCGGTTTTCCTCTGTTGCATTATGTATATATCTCTCTTTCTCTGTCTTATATCTCTGTATCTACATCTATACCGTATAGATCTATATGTGCATCAAAAAATATATATATAAATCTAGTCTGTGTACAGTCATCAAACAGAATTGTACCATAATTTTATACAATGATATGGTACAATGATATATTGTGTAGCACTTTAGCTGTTAGAAGGTGATGTGAGTTGTGCCATGAGGTGACAGTTTCTTGTCTTGCCATTACCTACTTTTGTCCTATGACCGACATGGTCTGATATTTTAGGCCTCATAGGAGAGTTGGCAATGATCTCTGATCTCCCATATTTTTAACGAATATGTGCTTTGAAGTAGTGGTGGAGGAGGAATATGAGTCCTATCTTATCTTTGGTTGGTGTTGTCTGTCCATATTTCTCTGGAGTTTTTCCTTTTTTGTGGATTGTTAGTTTACCAAAAAGGAGAATTTGATAGGAATGCTGATTGTGCAACTTAAGACTTTTTAAAAAATTTTAGACAGATTTTTTTTGTAATAAGGGCTACTGGCTTGCTGGATATTATTGAATACTTCAGGGTTGGTAAAAAAAAAAATCTTCATACAAAATTCCAGAGATGTTGTGATAGCACTTCACTTCCAGCATTTGCATTTTTCTGTCTGGGTGTGTGGTCAAAGTTCACATAGATATGATTCAGTTGATGAGGGATTGTATGAATCTTATTTTAAGTTCAAAGCATGATGTTTTCAAACGACTGTAGGCAGTTATCACTGACAAGGTTGAGAAACCAGAGATCACTGCCAGCAGCAATCTGGACAAGACAAAAAGAAACGATGAAGAGTAAAGTAGGCTATATACTTCAAACATATAATGGATGAGACATAATAGTGCTTGTCGTAAGTGAAGTTAAATTTCTGATTGTGATAATGATAATGACACTGATGCTTCATTTTCCAGTGGTACAAGTTCTTTATTTTCCAGCAGTAAAAAAGTATTGACTAAAAGCCCTTTTGCAGTCTTGTTATTGCTAGTCCACATTTTATATGAATAAGACTTCCAAAGCCGTTTTTTTTTTCATATTTTTGACAAACCGGTGTATGAATGCATGATATTTGAAGATGATTTTAATTTAGAAATCTGTCTTTGGAAATATGAAGGCGATTCTGTGATTTTAAGTTGCTATGGCATCTGTGTGTGTTGTGGAGGTGTGGTGTGATGGGTGTTGATGGTTACAGACTGGAACTTCTGTCAGGGCCAGCATTATAAAGGCAGTGCCCATCTCCTTTATCTTTCCCATCCCCTTCTGCCAGTATCCATCCCTTGTCACTTCCTGAATACATGACTGGTTACAACACCTTGGTATTTTGGTGGTGGATTGAGTTATCTGTCGGTCTTTTGGTGTTAAGTGACATTTTTCTGTCAGTTGTGTGAATGAAACAGTCGGCCTTAAATACTTTGTTGTGTATGAGTGTATAATTTGTATTCTCTGGGCAGTAATGAATATTGATTGATAAATGGGTGTGTCATTGACAATCTTGAACAAATTTATAGATCATATAAACCAGAACGATGGTGGTTCAGTGTGCATGGAATTGTGTTAATTAATCAGCTACAGGATAGACTTGTCTCTGTGGATCTTTTTAAACTAAAATCGATTGTTGATTCAGTATCGTGTTTTTGTTTTTGTTTAAATTTATTGTTGATTCATTGTCATGTGTTTGCGTATAGCACACTCAGTTGTTGACTGTACAGCATTATGAATCTTAATACAGCATGGTATTGCCAAAGTGTTATCATTTTTGATTGGTTCATTTTGGTGGTGAGATTCAATTTGTGCCATTCAGAAAAGATTGCAAAAAGTGCAGTGTGCCTTGTTAGTCAGTGATGGATTAAAAACGACTTTTAGAGTTGAAATCAAACGTTGTCTGTTTCAGCTGTATAGATTTCTGTTCTTAGAGCGTCCAAGAGGTGTGGGTAGGAGTAAAGACGTATGGTGCATGTTGTTTGCCTGATATCAGAGAATAAACTGATAGCTGTCATTCCTGGACATAGACTTGATGCTGTGGTGTGGACAGTCCGTTTGCAGTTCTCTGTTTTGTGCGTGTCTGCAGCTGTGGCTGAAAGAAGAGAGGGACAGATTATTTGAAGAAAAAAAACAACAACCCACTTCCCGATCCCAAAAACACGAACAAGCCAACACCAATATTCAAAAACAATCAGCAGCCGCCCTTCCTCTCCTCACATACACATATTCACACAAACTACAGAGAAACACCCTTCCTCTCCTCACATACACATATTCACACAAACTACAGAGAAACACCCTCTCTTCACATACACATATTCACACAAACTACAGAGAAACACCCTTCCTCTCCTCACATACACATTCACACAAACTATAGAGAAACACCCTTCCTCTCCTCACATACACATTCACACAAACTACAGAGAAACACCCTTCCTCTCCTCACATACACATTCACACAAACTACAGAGAAACACCCTTCCTCTCCTCACATACACATTCACACAAACTACAGAGAAACACCCTTCCTCTCCTCACATACACATTCACACAAACTACAGAGAAACACCCTTCCTCTCCTCACATACACATTCACACAAACTACAGAGAAACACCCTTCCTCTCCTCACATACACATTCACACAAACTACAGAGAAACACCCTTCCTCTCCTCACATACACATATTCACACAAACTACAGAGAAACACCCTTCCTCTCCTCACATACACATTCACACAAACTATAGAGAAACACCCTTCCTCTCCTCACATACACATTCACACAAACTATAGAGAAACACCCTTCCTCTCCTCACATACACATTCACACAAACTACAGAGAAACACCCTTCCTCTCCTCACATACACATTCACACAAACTACAGAGAGATACCCTTCCTCTCCTCACATACACATTCACACAAACTACAGAGAAACGCCCTTCCTCTCCTCACATACACATTCACACAAACTACAGAGAAACACCCTTCCTCTCCTCACATACACATTCACACAAACTACAGAGAAACACCCTTCCTCTCCTCACATACACATTCACACAAACTACAGAGAAACACCCTTCCTCTCCTCACATACACATTCACACAAACTACAGAGAAACACCCTTCCTCTCCTCACATACACATATTCACACAAACTACAGAGAAACACCCTTCCTCTGCTCACATGCACATTCACACAAACTACAGAGAGATACCCTTCCTCTCCTCACATGCACATTCACACAAACTACAGAGAAACACCCTTCTTCTGCTCACATGCACATTCACACAAACTACAGAGAAACACCCTTCCTCTCCTCACATACACATATTCACACAAACTACAGAGAAACACCCTTCCTCTGCTCACATGCACATTCACACAAACTACAGAGAGATACCCTTCCTCTCCTCACATGCACATTCACACAAACTACAGAGAAACACCCTTCCTCTGCTCACATGCACATTCACACAAACTACAGAGAGATACCCTTCCTCTCCTCACGTACACATATTCACACAAACTACAGAGAAACACCCTTCCTCTCCTCACATGCACATTCACACAAACTACAGAGAAACACCCTCTCTTCACATACACATATTCACACAAACTACAGAGAAACACCCTTCCTCTCCTCACATACACATTCACACAAACTACAGAGAGATACCCTTCCTCTCCTCACATACACATATTCACACAAACTATAGAGAAACACCCTTCCTCTCCTCACATGCACATATTCACACAAACTACAGAGAAACACCCTCTCCTCACATGCAATATTCACACAAACTACAGAGAAACACCCTTCCTCTCCTCACATACACATATCACACAAACTACAGAGAAACACCCTTCCTCTCCTCACATACACATATTCACACAAACTACAGAGAAACACCCTTCCTCTGCTCACATACACATATTCACACAAACTACAGAGAAACACCCTTCCTCTCCTCACATACACATATTCACACAAACTACAGAGAAACACCCTTCTTCTGCTCACATGCACATTCACACAAACTACAGAGAGATACCCTTCCTCTCCTCACGTACACATATTCACACAAACTACAGAGAAACACCCTTCTTCTGCTCACATGCACATTCACACAAACTACAGAGAGATACCCTTCCTCTCCTCACATACACATATTCACACAAACTACAGAGAAACACCCTTCTTCTGCTCACATGCACATTCACACAAACTACAGAGAGATACCCTTCCTCTTCTCACGTACACATATTCACACAAACTACAGAGAAACACCCTTTCCTCACGTACACATATTCACACAAACTACAGAGAAATACCCTTCCTCTCCTCACATACACATATTCACACAAACTACAGAGAAACACCCTTCTTCTGCTCACATACACATATTCACACAAATACAAAGAAACACCCTTATTCTCCACACACACGATTATTCACACAAACTACAAAAACACCCGTATTCTTCACACACCACGCACATTCACACAAACTACAAAGAAACACGATAAAAGCAAGACAAAAACAAAACAAACAAAAAAAAACCTGAACCCCCCCCCCCAAACACACACACAACACACACACACACACACACACACACACACACACACCACACACACACACACACACACACACACACACACACACACACACACACACACACACACATGCACAACCGTAAACAACAAAGAACGAATAATCTCAGAGCAAGCAAACCGCAGTATTAAGCAATCCCACCTCAATATACTATAGTTAAAAAGCCAAGCAAAGCAGTGCACGCAGTGCACATTCAGATTTGAACAGCACCGAAAAGCTGCTGTTCAACAGAAGAGGGACTGGCAAAAGCACAACCCAAGTTCACAGGCCTACGTGGAAAGACCATGTACTGTTTGTGGAAAACCTTATCTCCAGGATCGGCCCTCTATCCCACATAAAGACTCACATCAGACGTTGAAGATCAGTATGCTTACTCATTTGTCTGATCAACGTGAGAGTTCATCATCAGTTTTGAAAGATCACGCTTAAAGTTTACAATCCTCACTGTAGTTTTGTGAGATCGTGTTAATAGGTTACAATTTTCACTGTGGTGTTGTTAGAATGTGACAACAGGTTACAGTCCTCACTGCAGTTTTGTAAGATCGTGCTAATATGTTACAATCCTCACTGTAGTGTTGTTAGAATATGTCAACAGGTTACAGTCCTCACTGCAGTTTTGTAAGATCATGCTAATATGTTACAATCCTCACTGTAGTGTTGTTAGAATAATATGTCAACAGGTTATCACTGTAGTTTTCTGAAGTCGTGCTAATATGTTAAAAACATTGTAGTGTTGTTAGAATATGTTAACAGGTTAAAATCCTCACTAGTTTTATAAGATCGTGCTAATACGCTACAAACCTCACTGTAGTGTTTATGAGAATATGTTAATATGTGAAAGCTTCGCAGGCAGTAAGTGTTGTAAGAATATGTTATTAGGTTATAATTCTGTTTGTTTTGTTTTGTTTTGGCATGCTCTTGGGATGTGTAGCATTGATATTCAACACAGTCATATAACATCAGTAATGTTTTAATGCATAACAAAACAAACAAACAAACAAACAAACAAACAAACAAACAAGAAAACAGAAAAAGACGACCAGCTGCTCGTGCCAGCCAAAGAAAGAAAGAAAGAAACAAACAAAAAACAACAAACAAATAAGCAAAAGAGCAGTTCATGCCTTGGTAAAGATCTTTATGCATTTAAAGACGTTTTATGTCATTGTCATCTTCTGGAAAAAAAAAGAAAGCTGATCTCAGTGAAACACTGAGAATCGTAATTTTTCGTTACAGTTTATATCAAGTATTTAAACAATAAGAAAATCAGCAAAGAAGCCCAAACAAACGGTTAACTTTATATATATCAAGTCAAAAACCTGTGATTCATCTGACTAGCTTAGCTCTCTGTACTGGGCCAACATTCATTAAGCTGTCCATGGCTCACACATGATCCGCATGAGACCCGTCTGACTAATCAGATGAACTCATCAGCAAGTGCTGAATGCTGTCGTTGTCTTTCTTTCTTTTCTAGCCAACACACCACTGAACAGGCACACGCATTTTGACTCCGTCTTGGCTTCCTCTTCCAACATGGTAAAACAAAATATGACTGCTGGATCTTGAGGGTAAAAACAAAATATTAAAAAATACCTTGTTTATAAAAGATCCTTTGGAGTATAAAACACAACGTTTCGAGCCCAGGCCCTTTGTCAAGTGAAAAATAAAATTTTTCCTCTTCCAACATGTTTTGTTTGAATTTGTCTTTGACTTTATTCATCTTCCTCATTTCCCATTTTTGGGGTCGATTTCTTGCAAGTGTCGCATTGATTTCGCACCTTCCGATTTCAAATCACTCATATCGGTCCACACCATGCAAGATGGCGTTTAGGTGGCCCTGATTTGTCAAAGAATTTCCTCCTTCGGGACTTTTCGTGAGGACTACACTCCTGTAGTTACGCCAACATAATTGGACCCCAGTCTGGGATCTTTCCCTCACCCTCAATGCCTTGATAGATCCCCTGCATGAGCCCTTCACCGAGACGTCTCTGTCTATGCTCACAGCTACAATGATCTTTTTACTCGCCTTAGCCATAAGGCAGCATATGAGGGAACTACATGGGCTCAGCGGGGCTAAAAACAGCATCACCTTCCAGATGGTTCTGTCACCCTGTCTTCTCTTGGAGCTCTGGGTGAAGGACCAATCTCCAGAGGGCCTGTTCCCGCTGTTAGTTATCAGCCCATTGACTGGCAGTGTCAGCAAATCAACACGGGATTATTGGTTTTGTCTGATACACTGTTTCAAGTTTTACTAGGACAGCATTAGGCACAACCACGCAGGCTGGAGATATCTTCTCATCTCGGTCAATGAAAACCACCGAAAAACATTTCCACCACAAAAGTATTGCAATGGATCAGCTGAACAATCAATCTCCCACGTTTACAGAAAAGCGGATGAAGAAATGAGCGTTCTAAACCATAGGACCCACGAAGTTTGGACCCTGGTTACTTAAATCCTTGGCCTTCATACATTATGCCTTACTCAAGGACACTCTGGCGGCAGCATACTGCCACTCGGAGAACCCCTTCTTCAATCACTGCCTCAAGGATATCTCTCTGGGACAAGCGGGCGGTTTCTCCACGTTATCCTCCATAGCAGCAAATATTTCTGTCTGCGTTAATGGCTTCTGGGCTCGAACTAGAAGGGCCATCCGCCCTGCCTCCATTTTTTATTCAGCTACGAGTTTTTGATGTGGTGTATATGAAGTTAAAACGAGGATTTTTTTGGATAAATCCCTCTTTAATTACTATTCTTCGGAAAAAGTCCGTAGATTCTTGCCCGTCGAGACCCATTCATATCGTTCTAGATCTCACTAGGGATTTCTTTGAGGGCCAGACGAGCAGGAAGATTTCTAACTGGACAAGCAGGTCCTATGTGGATGGCGTGAGAACACAGCCAACTGAAGTTTGAGGAACGACAGAGAGCTAAGCTGGTCAAGTTAACTCGAGTTTTGATCTGGTAAGTATGTTAGTTAAACAGCATAAAAAAAGAATAGATATAAGAACAACAGAAAATCCAGATTTTGTACGTCTCAAGGTTACTATGACCTTGAAAAAGTTCGTGTTGAAGACTAAATGTATGCAAACATGGTACGAGGTGGAGGATACTGGGGCACTGAGTAGAGCTAGCTGTCATTATATGTTTCGTAATCTTTCCCAGCATACCTCTCCTCTCTCTAACACACTCACACACATGCACACACACACACACACACACACACACACACACACACACACACACACCCAGGTCACAGTCTGCATTATTGCATAGACTACAGTTTATAATAGACAGATTCACGCACAGTTAACTGTAACCCATCTGATCATCTTGTCAGCACTTCAGGCTGCCGTTCCTCAAACAGCTGGGTCATGTTGAGCCTCACATATTGCCTGTAAAAAACAACATCCACACGTTGCGTAACTTATCACGACAAACGTGGTCATTGTCTGTCTGGATACACGAACAAAGAGATAGGTAAATAAATACATTTGCTGGCGATCAAGCCCCCTCTTGATCAACATTTGCATTCATTCAGCAAGTGTGCAATGTGTGTCTGACAACTGTAAAAACGAGTAGTTTTAACACACGACCAGCAGAATCGGCCAAGCCTAAACAGTATTCAAGAGATGAAAAGCGTTCTTGACAACAAATGCCTATCATTAACATGAGGAAGAGAGTTCTTAAATGTTATGTAGAACCAATACTGTTGTACTGTTGTGAGATATGCACAGTCAACAATAAAACAGAACAAAATTGAGGCAACTGAAATGCGGTGTCTAAGAAGAATGTTGAGAGTTCCATGGACAGCAAAGAAAACAAACGAGACAGTCTTGAGGGAGGCAGACACAAGAAGATCATTGATAAAGAAGATTAAGAAAAGACGTTATTGATAAAGAAGATAAGGAAACGACAAGCAACATTTATAGGAAATTTTATGAGGAAAGGGAAATTAGAGAACCTGGTCACAACAGGAAAGCTGGAAGGAAAGAGAACACCAGGTAGTACCCATGGCGAAACTATTGGACGGACTTGCAAGGTGTCTGAAGACAGAGAGGGTGGGAGATGTACTTGCAGTGACAGGGAATAGATTCGTGTGGAGGGACATGATCGCCAACGCCATGCGACAGGGCACATGATGATGCTGACGTGGCGAACTGGTTATGCAAAGGACTACTGAATGGAATGTCATAGGTTCGAATCCTTCTGGTCCTAATATATTATTGTGGGGAGTTGTACCATGACCAGTTCCTACCCAGTGTTGAACTCGTTTGGATGACCGGTGACCACACAGGTGGATCTAATCCTTTCTACGGACTCATCATTAAAAGCGTTGCTCAAATTTCCTGACCAACACTGCAGGTGTCTGTACTTCTCGGGCCTGGTAGACCCCAGGATATGTTACTATTGTAAACGCAGAGGACAGCCTGTTATGTAGTCTCAAGCTTAGGTGGAATTATAATTATTTGATCATCATCCTATAATTATAATTATATG
>CM060305.1:14317792-14325292 GCA_030674185.1 Monoplex corrugatus | reverse complement strand
ACGGTCTGGGTCAAGTCATACACTGCCACCTGCCAGCAATAACTTAGTCAGCGACATACGTCTCCATTCAGAACGTGCAAACTTAAGCATACGTCTTGTCACTCCACTTCGATTTTCTGGGGGGCTGTGTACACTCGAAGTGGGTTCGGGTGCAATAGGAGGTGTGCACATACAATGTCTTTAGTATGGCTTATGTACAAGTCGACCTCTCGTCTCTGAGTCTTGTTGCATGAGTTTAAGCCCAGCTGGTGAAATGTAAGTAATGCGTGAGCCCTCCAGCCTTGTTCACAGTTGGAAAAAGTAAAGCAACGTGGGAGATGAGAGTGGGACACGCCCTAAAACAAGAAACGATTCCAGAATTATATGGTCTCTACCGCCTTACTCCCCAAAAGCCTTGGCGTTGAATCATGGGGACTATCTTTACAATTTTGTAACTCCCTAAACGGATCTTGTCCAGTCGAACATATATTTTTGGGGGACAACATTTCCTTTCATGCTTTACCATCAAAACGGATTCGTATCTAATCCAGTCGATACATTCCTGACACATAAAAACGGATGGCACTGCTCTGCGATTATGCAGTCTCCCCGGGAAAAGCGGACCGATTTTCATACAGTAAATCCATTGACAACAAACAATTAAACAAACAAGAAACGAACAAGTATAAAGCAAACAAACAAACAAACAACAAAACAAAACAAAACAAAACCCCAAAGAAATCTAACTGAAATACAAACAAAAGATCTCTCACTAGAACATTTCCTGTCTGCACAATGGGCACAACATGGGAGACAATCAGTTCCGGTGTCAAGTGTCCATGGTACTGAAAGATCTGTCGTGCAAGTACTTCACAGTATCCAGGACACAGCCAGTCCATGCCTGCAACATACGTAACACACAGTCAACATGACGATGATTATAATCGTGCTGAGCATCTTTTTAAGCACGACTTAACAACTTAATTTTCACACAACACAACGCTTTATAAGCCAGCGTTTCATTGTCTTGTAGAAACAAAATTCAACAACAGAGATCATCATCATCATCATGTCGAGCTTGCTCGGCTATCCATGACACGTTTCTTCCATCCTTCCCTGTCAGACATTGCAGTAGGTAATTCATCATACCTGACAGCCCGTATCATCCATCAGTTGGTCGATGGTCTTCTTTGGACGTCCTGGTCTTTGTTTGCCATGGCTGGGTCTCCATAGTAGAACATCCCCCACCAGTTCTTCTTTGTTACGCCAGCAGTGTCCCGCGAAGCGCAGTCTTTGTTGACGTATTGATTTACTGATTGATGGGATCTTACCATATAACTCTTTGTTAGTTGAATGTTCTCTCCAGGATTTGTTCAGGGCTGCACGCAGCATTTGTGTATATGCTCCATCAATCTCCTTTAATGTCGTTGTTAGGGTCCAAGAGATTGAGCCATATGTAAGAACGGACTCTACTGCTGCTCGGAAGAAGTTCCTTTTCAGGTTGTCTGGTAGATTGGATTTCCAGATTTTGTCCAGTTGATTTAGAGCGCACCAGGCATTTCCGAGTCTGGTGTTGACGTCTTGTTCTGTGGAGTCAATGTAGCTGCCCAGGTACTTAAAGTCTTGAACTTGTTTGATTGTATCTCCATTGAGACTTCTCATGCCTTCTGATGCATCTTGGTTCAGACAGATGAACTCTGTTTTGTTCGCATTGAGGTGGAGCACGATCTCCATTGCTGTTCTTTCGACACTGTGAAGGAGAGATGTTGCATCCTTTAGAAGGTCTGCGAGAACAGCCAAGTCATCAGCGTAATCCGCATCTGTTATCTTTACCGCAGGGTAGCGTCTGCTCTTCTGTTCTGTGAGGGTAAAGCCGAGTTTACTGGGGAACATTGTCAGTCCTAGGATAGGCTGTCAAGCACCAGGAGAAGTCAAACATTCCAACCCAGCAGGTCCCCGGGTGGCGTATAGGGGAATGCCCTGTAATGGGGTAGCTGCGAATATTCAATAAGCAGCCCTGGACTAAATCATGGGAGGCCCTTTGGCAAGGCCGAGCACCCATCAGCCACCCTTGCTAGGGTTACAGTGAAACCATGGAGAGCAGCATGGCGGATGTGCACATCAGCGGAGGAACTTTATCTAGTCAACGGTGAAGTACACAAGACGCTGGACAGAGACGCCCAGGGTCACCTAGTTCAGTTAGCGAACTACTGCTCACACTTGTATGGAGTGGCGACCGCAAGTGCTCATATAGCCAATGAAAGCAATGAAATGACACAAAATCAAAGAAGTTCATCCCGCATTGCTCGTCTCGCGGTCAACCAAGGAGCGCGTCCTGCAACGGTGTCTTAAGCTGCAGTCGAAAAATCAGCTACTGAGACCAAAGTAATCAAAACACCAAAAAGCTGTAATGCAGGACTGATGAAAGGAAAGAAAGACATCTTCATAGCTACTCTCAATGCCCGTACACTTCGGAAGGAAGGACAAATACCTGAACTAATTGCGTCAGCAGAATCTACAAACCAAAACATCATTTGCCTGCAAGAACATAGATTCTTACATGAAGACATTGCAACAAAAGAACACAATTTCGGAAGTTGGAAGCTGATGACATGTTCAGCCTGGAAAAACAGCGCGAATGCTACAACTGGCGGAATTGGAATGCTTCTCAGCCAGCAGGCCTGCAATGCATTTAGCAATGTAGAAATGGTATCTCCCAGAATAATGATAGCTTCTTTCAACGGAAATCCTCGAACCTCGATAATCTCCTGTTACAGTCCCACTAATGCAACCGATGAAGTGGAAGTCAAAAGATTTTATCAGGACTTAACATCAGTAACCAGACAAGTCCCGAAGCACAACATTCTCATTATTGGTGGCGACTTCAATGCACAACCTGGAAACCTTGATGGCTTCAAATATGCATATCACTCTCAGACTAACAGAAATGGCTCTATGCTAAAAGACTATCTCAATGAAAACAATCTCTTATGCCTCAACACTCTATACCAGAAAAGACCAGGTCAGCTGTGGACACACAAATCTCCAAATGGGAGCAAAACACAACTGGAGTATATTATCATCAATAAGAAATGGAAAAAAAATGCAAAAAATTGCAGAGCATTCAACTCTTTTGTCAGTGTTGCATCAGACCACCGCATCGTTTCTGCTCGACTTCGACTGAGCCTTCGAGCAAATAAAAAGAAATCTTGCAATACTACCCTATATGACTGGTCAAATCTAAACGACAACCCTGAAATTCGTAACATCTTCATTACAAGGGTGAGAAATAGATTTGCTGCCCTACAAGATACAGTCTCAGCAAAGACTGCTGACATGACATACAACCACTTTGAAATGGCTTGTAAAGAAACAGCTGCAGACACTATCCCGCTGAAACCCAAAGTAAAAAAACAAGCTCCATGGGTGAATGAGGAAATCTATCAAAAACGCAAGCAACTAAAAGAAGCTGCACAACTAAAAGACTCTCAACCATCCCCTGAGAACATCATTTACTTCAATAATGCTCGTGCTGCTCTCATAGAGGCCTATGAAGCAGAGCACACGAACTACCTGCAAAGCAAGATCGACCAGATCACAGATGCTGTCAGCAACAAAAAATCTGCTGTTGCCTGGAAGACCGTGAACGAAATAAGTGGTAGAAAAAGCTGTATCAGAGCTAAGCTAAAAGCATCTAGCCAAGAAGAGCGAGTAAAACTGTGGCAACAACACTTCCAGGACCTACTCGGGAAACCTCCAGACATCTCTGAAGAAGAAGCAACTCCAGTCTTCACGGAGGAGCTGAATATCAAGAAAGAGCCGTTTACGTTGGACGAACTACTGATAGCAGTGAAAAGCATTCAGTGTGGAAAAGCTTGCGGACTCGATAAGATACCAGCGGAAGTATGGAAAATAGAGGAATTTCACCAGATACTGCTGGAATGCTGCAACAACGTTTATAACCAAGACCCAATAAACAAATGGACAAAAGGATGCCTGCTTCCTTTCCACAAGAAAGGTGTCCTGGGAATCACAAAGAACTACCGCGGAATCACATTAACTGCAATTTCTGCAAAGATCTACAACCTAATGCTCCTAAATAGGATAAGACCGGAGATAGATCCAGTTCTGAGGAAAAACCAAAATGGGTTTTGCCAAAACAGATCGACTTCAGGACAAATACTCACCATCAGACGTATATTGGAAGGCATAAAAACCAAAAACCTCCCAGCTGTTCTTCTATTTATAGACTTTTCCAAAGCTTTTGATTCGATCCACAGAGGAAAGATGAAGGAGATTCTAACTGCATATGGACTACCCAAGGAAACAGTAGACGCCATCATGATGCTGTTTCAGAATACCCGCTGTATGGTTCGCTCCCCCGACGGAGACACAGACTTCTTCAACATCACTGCTAGAGTCCTTCAAAGAGATACGCTTGCCCCCTACATTTTCATCGTCTGTCTCGATTATGTGCTGAGGAAAGCAGTGGATAAGAACAACAGAGATCCACTCGTATAATCACCACATGTGTTTTTGTTGTACTTACTGGAAATTTTCCCCCCGCAATGCTGAAGTCCTAGTGGAGTAAAGTGGTAAATAAGTTATTTTTCTCAGCGTCAATATTACCGAGGGTAGTGCTAATCTCCTTTGATCCCTTGATTTACCCTCCCTATTCACAGCTGGATAGAGAGGAGGTATCAATCATACCCATTTTACCCTCGGTGAAGACTCGAACTCGGAGTTGGAACTTGTTCTGTTCTTCTTCTCCCTTAACTCCCCTTAGAGTTACTGGAGCACTGCAGTAAAGAACTGCTCTTTATCTTACGATGTGTCTTGGACAAGCCGAACCTGACATAGCCTGTCCCTCTCTCAGCTGATTTTTCTGTTTTGATCGGGTTCTCTCCCCATGTGCGGCAGTTAACCCTTTGACTACCGCACCATGTCCACCAACTGCAAAAATTTTAACCTTTTGACTCCCTCACCCTATCTACCAGCTTCCTGCTGGAAGCTGGTGGATAGGGTGAGGAAGTCAAAGGGTTAAGTTTTTACTCTGCTAGCATGGTTGACAAAGCAGGTTGCTTGTGGACAGGGTGCGGGAGTCAAAGGGTTAATACTTGGTTATGTGGCTACTACTGCACTCCTGTGTACTCCTACTCTCTGCTCCATTCGTTCGTTCTTTAATTTAACGTCTTTTCACTATAAGTGATATAAGTGATATTACTCTCTGCTCCATTCAGTAGACCTAATGTCCGTGCTCTAGATGTCACAGCTTTTTGAGGCCACGGTTTTGCTACCTTCTCTCGTGCACTGTTATACCCCGTCTTCCTGTATGTATTCGAGATATGGATATTCACAGCTAAACCCATGACACAGAAATGAGTACTTATCGCAAGTTGCTAAAGATCAGACACCCTAATCACATTACCAAGAAATAAGGGAGTCAAACCATCCAGCAACATGCTGGACCGTATGAAGGTCTGTTGACTTCAATTAACCCTTTGACTCCCGCACCCTATCTACCAGCTGCAAAAACTTAACCCTTTGACTGCCTCACCCTATCCACCAGCTTCCTGCAAGAAGCTGGTGGATAGGGTGAGGCAGTCAAAAGGTTAAGTTTTTGCTTTGCTATCACTGATGACAATGCAGGATGTAAGTGGATATTGCGAGGGAGTCAAAGGGTTAAGTTTTTGCTTTGCTATCACTGATGACCATGCGGGATGTAAGTGGATATGGTGAGGGAGTCAAAGGGTTAAGAAACCTACGTTGGTATGGGCATGTAACAAGATCCAGTGACCTTGCTAAATCAGTCCTCTAGAGAACTGTTGATAAAGGGAGAGACAGACAGGAAGCCAGAAAAAAAAAAACACCAAAAAAACAACGGACTGACAGCATTGCATAATGGACAGAGACCCATCTACAGAGACCCAGGCTTCGGCATACAGAAGACAGAGCTGGAGGAATCTGGTGAACGTTTCTTTAGTGCTGCGCCCCATTGGCTCTTCGCAGAGTTAAGACAGAAAACGAGGAAGAGGAAGAAGAAGAAGAAGAAGAAGTAGTAGTAGTAGTAGTGATAGTAGTAGTAGAAGATGAAGTAGTAGTAGTAGCAATAATAGTAGTAGTAGCAGTAGTAGTAGTAATAGTAGTAGTAGTAGTACTAGAAGAAGAAGAAGTAGTAGTAGTAGTAGTAGCAGAACAAGAAGAAGTAGTAGTAGTAGTAGAAGTAGTAGTAGTAGTAGTTGTTGTAGTAGTGGCAGTAGTAGTAAAAGAAGAAAAAAAAAAAAAAAGAAGAAGAAGAAGAAGAAGAAGAAGAAGAAGAAGAAGAAGAAGAAGAAGAAGAAGAAATGGTATAGAAGGTTGCTCGTGCTTGTAATGCCGCGGTTTTTACCTAGCCAGTGCTGATTGCTTGTGCGATTTTTTTAAAGCATTTGATTGTACCCCCATGTATACGTTTCTTGGTTAAACACACTTTGCACAAGCTCAGGACATGTTACATTGTTTATTTGCCCCAGCAGAGCAGGCATACTGGGTCATCTGATGTTTCCCCACTTCCCCAGATTTGCAATTTAGGGCGCGAAATCATCTGTGGATGAAACTGATCCTGAGAGGGGCCATATATCACATATCATTGTTGCTGAGACTTGTTTGGAGTGCACTGTTCCGGTTCCACGTTGTCTATTGCCCCAGTTGGCCCTGCTGTACTGCCGTCTGGATTCTCTACACATCCTCATCTTTCTTAATATCTTGTATAATAATATCTTTCTTTGCTTTACCATTGACCTTTAACTAAGGAAAAAAACACTATAAAGTATTATATGTACCTGCATGCAAATGAAGTCCAAACAAACAAACAAATAGCCAAACAAACAAATAAAACCACAAACAACAGCTGCAGCAGCAGCAACAACAAAGCAAAACGCCCAAACAAAAACTTGACCATGATAAACTGTGTCATTGATCCTAGGATGCCAGTCGGCAACAGGCAGCTGATTGATGTCCGTGTAGAAATTGGCCACAGACGCTGAGTACTGGATTCCTCGGAACGACTGGTCCTGGTGGAACAAAACAAAGAAATAAACAAAAACAGGCAGGCAGGCAGACAAACAAAAAAAAACAGTTATAATCACGTGCAATCATCGGTGAGGATTTTCATAATTTCATTAGAATTTTTTTTTGTATTTCTTCCTTGTTTGCCTCTGTACTGTCTGACTTCAGAGTGGTGATCAGTTGTTTGTTTACTTTCGTTTGTTAGTTTGCTCGTTATTTGCTTCTTTTCTTAACCCTTTGACTACCGTACCCTGTACACAAGCACCCTACACTGTCAATTATGCTAGCAAAGCTGAAATTCAGCCCTTTGATTCCCTCACCCTATGCATCAGCATTGTGAGAGACGCTGGGGGATAGGGTGAGGGAGTCAAAGAGTAAAGTTTTTGCAGTAGCTGGATAGGGTGCGGGAGTCAAAGGGTTAATTGCTGCCCACAAACTGTCAAATAAGCTGCACTGTTAGAGTTACAGTCTTGT
>CM060305.1:14270292-14305292 GCA_030674185.1 Monoplex corrugatus | reverse complement strand
TTAACCCTTTGAATCCCGCACCCTATCCATCAACTGCAAAAACTTAACCCTTTGACTCCCTCACCCCATCCACCAACTTCCTGCAGGAAGCTGGTGGATGGAGTGAGGGAATCAAAGGGTTATATTTTTGCTTTGCTAGCATGGTTGACAATGCAGGATGCCGGAGGACGGTGCGCGGGAGTCAAACGGTTAAAGTTTTGCTAGGATAAATTAAGAGTGATGTCTTAGTTGCTCAGAGGATTTGCATGGAAAGCGAAACGTCTTGAGTTGAGTTCTGGCTGAAAAGCTGTCCCCACCCCCCTTCCCTCCCCCTCCTCTTGTAGACTTTGAGTGGTGGTCCGGATGTTAGTCTTTCGGATGAGGCGATGGATAGAGATCCCCTGTGTAACAAGCACTTAAAGTTTGAAGTATGGAGCATGAGATTTAGAATGTGTACAAGACAAATTTATCCTACTCCAATAATTCCATATGCGCTCCACCTAAATCAGCCAGCAATTATCTGGCAGACTGTCTGAGCCTGAGAGAAAAATCCTTTGCAACGGCAAGGTCTTGAAATGGGGAAGGCGGTGGTGGTGGGAGAGAAGGGATGAATGAAACAATAAGCAGACACGATACATGTAGGAATAATGGAAACATTAAGATGGGCAGCGATCAGGCCAGATTTTAATGCCGCGAGCTGGGATTGAACTCGAGATAATAACGAGATCTTGAGTCCATGGCTTTATCACAAGAACCAACCAACCCGCACTTAGACCACGTAAAAGAACTGTTCCAGGCAAAATTCTGTAAAAAAAAACAAAAACAAAAAAAAAACGTCGACTTTCATGATACTCACATGCAGGAAAGAAGAGAAAAATTGAGTGGTGCCATACTAGGATTACGTGCTTTCTCGAAGGATACCAACATACATTTCACGCGAAAAAATAATGGAAGATTAAGTTAAATGAATAATTTAGATTTTTTTTATAGTCCGGTCACATCTGAAAGGAAATGTAGAGTACAGCCTTGTCACGCACTCTCAATCCAAAATGGAACTCCCAAGCATCGTCACGATCGTCCTCATTCTCATGAATCCTCATAGCATTGTACAGCCCTGTCACGCACTCTCAATCCAAAATGGAACTCCCAAGCATCATCACGATCGTCCTCATTCTCATGAATCTTCGTAGCATTGTGTGGCCCTCATGACCTCCTCTCGTGTTGACCTCATTGTCGATGGATTTTGGAGATGTGTTGGAAAGCTGAGACAAACGCCATGGGTGAAGTGACAGATCACTGGGCATCGAAACAAACAATTAAATATATGAACTATGTAAGTCAATACATGAACATTAATTAAAAGTTCTTTGATATTGTTAATGCAGTACCTGATCTTTGTTGCGCGGTATGTAAGTTGTTAATGCAGTACCTAAGTACAGTTACTGTTCAAAATGCAACCAGATCATATTTCAGTCTTTGACTGATATTTAACATAATATCAACTACAGAGGCACATCACTGTTACCATTCAAAATGTAGGCAGGACATCACTGTTACCATCAAAATGTAGGCAGGACATCACTGTTACCATTCAAAATGTAGGCAGGCTCGCAGGAGTTAGACAGACAGATAATGACAATCAACGTGTTCATATTTTTTTCCAAATCTGGCGAGCTAGCAAGAGATAGACAAACACAGAGACAGACACTGAGACAGATGCTGAGGAAGAGAGATAAAGGGAGGGAGGGGGGAGGGAGAGAGAGAGAGAGAGACAAACAGAGAGAGAGAGAGAGACAGAGACAGACACTGAGACAGACGCTGAGGAAGAGAGATAAAGGGAGGGAGGGGGAGGGAGAGAGAGAGAGAGAGACAGACAGACAGAGAGACAGAGACAGACGCTGAGGAAGAGAGATAAAGGGAGGGAGGGGGGGGGGAGAGAGAGAGAGAGACAGAGAGACAGACAGAGACAGAGACAGAGACAGACAGACAGAGACTGACAGACAGACAGACAGACATACATACATACAGACAGACAGAGAGAGCGCTTAGCAAGCGAGCAAAAGAAACAAATAAACGTGTTGGACATATTCCTATTAAAAATGTCAGAGCCTCGCTGTAGGGCCAAGGACGTTTTAATTAAAACCAACTAGATTCATACGTATTACCTTTGGGCAGTTTACTCACCCCAGACATGAACAATGTCGAAGGCATCCTCTCCATCTCCCACCCTGAAGTGTTTGCCATTTTTGACAGTCTGAACCAGCTGTGGGGGTTTGTGTAGATCGCCTGCAAGTTGGGCTGGGCAGTGGGATCTGGCTGCACAACAGAAATGAAATAGGTCTAGGCCTTCTAATTTCATTTTGTTTTGTTTTATTTATTTTTATTTAATTTAATTTGATTGAATTTAATTCTATTTTATTTCATTTCATTCTATTCATTTATTTATTTTTATTTATTTATTTATTTAATACACCCAGCGTGCACAGTCCCGGCATCAGAGATGCAATGTGCAGACTGTCAGCAATATAGCGTGGCTGCATGGTACAACCTGCACAACGCATCCGATAAAAACCGGAACGCTTAAAAAAAAAAAAGAGCATATTTCGGAGCAAATAGCGCCACTTTCAAACAGACAGACAAAGAAAGGAAGACAAACAAACAAACAGACAAAGAAAGGAAGACAAACAAACAAACAGACAAAGAAAGGAAGACAAACAAACAAACAGACAAAGAAAGGTAGACAAACAAATAGACAAAGAAAGGAAGACAGACAAAGAAAGGAAGACAAACGAACAAACAGAGAAAAAGAAAGACAAACAAACAAACAGACAAAGAAAGGAAGACAAACAAACAGACAAAGAAAGGAAGACAAACAAACAGACAAAGAAAGGAAGACAAACAAACAAACAGACAAAGAAAGGAAGACAAACAAACAAACAGACAAAGAAAAGAACACAAACAAACAAACAGACAAAGAAAGGAAGACAAACAAACAAACAAACAAACAGACAAAGAAAGGAAGACAAACAAACAAACAAACAAACAGACAAAGAAAGGAAGACAAACAAACAAACAGACAAAGAAAGGAAGACAAACAAACAAACAAACAGACAAAGAAAGGAAGACAAACAAACAAACAGACAAAGAAAGGAAGACAAACAAACAAACAGACAAAGAAAGGAAGACAAACAAACAAACAGACAAAGAAAGGAAGACAAACAAACAAACAGACAAAGAAAGGAAGACAAACAAACAAACAGACAAAGAAAGGAAGACAGACAAAGAAAGGAAGACAAACAAACAGACAAAGAAAGGAAGACAAACAAACAAACAGTGGGGATTAACGAGCACGCACCAAACAAACTACACAGCAGTTACAGAACATTTCAGGAAGTTACACAGAATAGTCACCCCAGGAAGTTACACAGAAGTCACCCCAGGGAGTGACACAGAATAGTCGCCCCAGGAAGTTACACAGAACAGTCACCCCAGGAAGTTACACAGAACAGTCACCCCAGGAAGTTACACAGAACAGTCACCCCAGGAAGTTACACAGAACAGTCATCCCAGGAAGTTACACAGAACAGTCACCCCAGGAGGTTACATAGAACAGTCACCCCAGGAAGTTACAGAGAACAGTCACCCCAGGGAGTTACACAGAATAGTCACCCCAGGGAGTGACACAGAATAGTCACCCCAGGAAGTTACACAGAATAGTCACCCCAGGAAGTTACACAGAACAGTCACCCCAGGAAGTTACACAGAATAGTCACCCCAGGAAGTTACACAGAACAGTCACCCCAGGAAGTTACACAGAACAGTCACCCCAGGAAGTTACAGAGAACAGTCACCCCAGGAGGTTACATAGAACAGTCAGCCCAGGAAGTTACACAGAACAGTCACCCCAGGAAGTTACACAGAACAGTCACCCCAGGAAGTTACAGAGAACAGTCACCCCAGGAGGTTACATAGAACAGTCACCCCAGGAAGTTACACAGAACAGTCACCCCAGGAAGTTACACAGAACAGTCACCCCAGGAAGTTACAGAGAACAGTCACCCCAGGAGGTTACATAGAACAGTCACCCCAGGAAGTTACACAGAACAGTCACCCCAGGAAGTTACACAGAACAGTCACCCCAGGAAGTTACACAGAACAGTCATCCCAGGAAGTTACAGAGAACAGTCACCCCAGGGAGTTACACAGAATAGTCACCCCAGGGAACTCAGAACTCAGAACTCAGAAAATGTTTATTGTACATCGGCCTTAGGCCACAATACATGCATGGGAAAGGGGAGGGGAGGAGATCAGGTTTTCTTATACATTCATAGAAGTTATACTATCAAACTGCAGTGAACTCTGTCACATTGTCCCCTTCTATCGTTTACCGTCACATAAGCTGGGATACATTCATCTTTGCATTTACAGTGGTCCTTTCATTTGTATTCTAGTCCATATTCCTTAACTGGCCAGCTAAGAATATTTGTCATTAACCGCATCTATATCATTCGTCCAATTGTCAATTTTACAATAACTGGCTATCAGACAAACAAACCATTCAATTAGTGCACAGATCTGACATTTCTTGTACCCTTCGGAGATCATACAGTTGATCAATATATTCAACCACAGGTACTTGACATAAACACTCAATCCATCAATCGATCAACCAAACAACCAATCAATCAAACAGTCAACCAATCAGTTAACCAATCAATCAACTGATTTACCAGTTGATCAATCAAATAATCCGCCATTCAGCCCGTGATTCAACTGACAAATCAGCTTTCAATTGACTGGGTCAGATGCATCATCCAACTGTGCAATCGATATCACTTCAGTAACAATCACTTAACGTAATCACTCCCTCTCTCAATCAATCAATCGATCAATCATTTAACCAGTTAATCAGTCATCCAGTGACTTAATCGACCAGATAACCTAGAATTTAACTGAGTTCAATATATCAATTTGCAATCGTTACTTCAAATAACGCGAATCAATCATCCATACATTCCATAATTCAATCACTGATCGATCAATAGCTAAAACCATCAATCTATAAATCGATCAGTCGGTGAGCCACCCATCGCCATCAATTAACAAATCATATAATCATTCCGTTGTCAGCTAATCATGCGTTCAGTTTATCAATTTATTCACCAGAACAGACAAAGAAAGGAAGACAAACAAACAAACAGTGGGGATTAACGAGCACGCACCAAACAAACTACACAGCAGTTACAGAACATTTCAGGAAGTTACACAGAATAGTCACCCCAGGAAGTTACACAGAAGTCACCCCAGGGAGTGACACAGAATAGTCGCCCCAGGAAGTTACACAGAACAGTCATCCCAGGAAGTTACACAGAATAGTCACCCCAGGAAGTTACACAGAACAGTCACCCCAGGAAGTTACACAGAACAGTCACCCCAGGAAGTTACACAGAACAGTCACCCCAGGAGGTTACATAGAACAGTCACCCCAGGAAGTTACACAGAACAGTCACCCCAGGAAGTTACACAGAACAGTCACCCCAGGAAGTTACACAGAACAGTCACCCCAGGAAGTTACACAGAACAGTCACCCCAGGGAGTTACACAGAATAGTCACCCCAGGGAGTGACACAGAATAGTCACCCCAGGAAGTTACACAGAATAGTCACCCCAGGAAGTTACACAGAACAGTCACCCCAGGAAGTTACACAGAACAGTCACCCCAGGAAGTTACACAGAACAGTCACCCCAGGAAGTTACACAGAACAGTCACCCCAGGGAGTTACACACAATAGTCACCCCAGGGAGTGACACAGAATAGTCACCCCAGGAAGTTACACAGAATAGTCACCCCAGGAAGTTACACAGAACAGTCACCCCAGGAAGTTACACAGAATAGTCACCCCAGGAAGTTACACAGAACAGTCACCCCAGGAAGTTACACAGAACAGTCACCCCAGGAAGTTATACAGAACAGTCACCCCAGGAAGTTACACAGAACAGTCACCCCAGGAAGTTACACAGAATAGTCACCCCAGGGAGTGACACAGAATAGTCACCCCAGGAAGTTTCACAGAACAGTCACCCCAGGAAGTTACACAGAATAGTCACCCCAGGAAGTTACACAGAACAGTCACCCCAGGAAGTTACACAGAACAGTCACCCCAGGAAGTTACACAGAATAGTCACCCCAGGAAGTTACACAGAACAGTCACCCCAGGAAGTTACACAGAATAGTCACCCCAGGAAGTTACACAGAACAGTGACCCCAGGAAGTTACACAGAACAGTGACCCCAGGAAGTTATATAGAACAGTCACCCCAGGAAGTTACACAGAACAGTCACCCCAGGAAGTTACACAGAACAGTCACCCCAGGAAGTTACACAGAACAGTCACCCCAGGAAGTTACACAGAACAGTCACCCCAGGAAGTTACACAGAATAGTCACCCCAGGAAGTTACACAGAAGTCACCCCAGGGAGTTATACAGAACAGTCACCCCAGGAAGTTACACAGAACAGTCACCCCAGGGAGTGACACAGAATAGTCACCCCAGGAAGTGACACAGAATAGTCACCCCAGGGAGTGACACAGAATAGTCACCCCAGGGAGTGACACAGAATAGTCACCCCAGGGAGTGACACAGAATAGTCACCCCAGGAAGTTACACAGAATAGTCACCCCAGGGAGTGACACAGAATAGTCATCCCAGGGAGTGATACAGGATAGTCACCCCAGGAAGTTACACAGAATAGTCACCCCAGGAAGTTACACAGAATAGTCACCCCAGGGAGTGACACAGAATAGTCATCCCAGGGAGTGACACAGGATAGTCACCCCAGGAAGTTACACAGAATAGTCACCCCAGGGAGTGACACAGAATAGTCATCCCATGGAGTGACACAGGATAGTCACCCCAGGAAGTTACACAGGATAGTCACCCCAGGAAGTTACACAGAATAGTCACCCCAGGAAGTTACACAGAATAGTCACCCCAGGAAGTTACACAGAATAGTCACCCCAGGGAGTGACACAGAATAGTCACCCCAGGGAGTGACACAGAATAGTCACCCCAGGGAGTGACACAGAATAGTCACCCCAGGGAGTGACACAGAATAGTCACCCCAGGGAGTGACACAGAATAGTCACCCCAGGAAGTTACACAGAATAGTCACCCCAGGGAGTGACACAGAATAGTCAACCCAGGGAGTGACACAGAATAGTCATCCCAGGGAGTGACACAGGATAGTCACCCCAGGAAGTTACACAGAATAGTCACCCCAGGAAGTGACACAGGATAGTCACCCCTGGGAGTGACACAGAATAGTCATCCCAGGAAGTTACACAGAATAGTCACCCCAGGGAGTGACACAGAATAGTTTTCATCTTTCTGCTACCTTTTGACACCTTAACATTTTCGTGTGCTTAGTATCATACACAACAGAGACACGACGGAGGAACAGGCAGTGATGTCAAGCACCATCTCAACAAAACCAGAAACACCTATAGAATACTGAAGAACGAGTGGAGGTCCCCCCCCCCCCCCAATAACAGCGTTAACATTAGGCTGCGTATCTCCTAGAGCTGTGTCCTTTCCATGCTACACCTGACAATGCTGGAGGATGACAGAAAGCGACCTTACCAAGTGTTCTACCTTCCACATACAGAATCTGCAAAGAATCATTCGAATCTTTTTAAGTAAACATTGTCTCCAACTAACAAGGTTGTAGTCAAGTCAAGAGAATATGGGCACTATCTTCATGAAAAGACGATGGAGATGTGTTTGGCACATCATCTCCTCTTTTCCCATTTCAGGACCTTGCCAGCGCATAGGGTTTTGTACAGGCTCAGAAGTCTGTCAGATAATTGCTGGCAGATTTGAGTGAAGCGCTCATGGAGCTGTCCGAGCGCAGTGAATCCCTTTTGAAATAACACCAGTAACTCTAAAGAGACTACAGTAGCATCATCCGGACTGCTCTTCACTGGACACCAGAATGAAGACGTATGGCAGGAAAACCTAACAACATCTCACAGCGAACACTAGAAAAAGAACACATGGCCCGGAAACACACATGGGATTTCATACAGAGGCTGGTCCAGAATAGACAGGAGTGGAGAAACTTCATTACTGCCATATATGCCAATGGCATAATGAGCAGTCAGTAAGTAAGTACGATCCTGTCGTGGTGGACGTCTCCACCGTCTTTGGCACAACCTGCCTCCTGCCCGACGCCACTTTTCGTCTCCTGCTTCTTCTTCTCCTCCACTGCCCCTGCCCTTGACCTCGCTGCTGCAAGCTTTGTCTCCTCCTCTGCCGTCTTCGCCTTCGCCTTCTGTCCTGATGGTGCCGCCTTCACCTTCTGTCCCGCCGGTGCCGCTTTCGCCTTCTGTCCCGTTGGTGCCGCCTTCGTCGCCACCTCGGCCGCCACCATAAGACTGTGATAGGCTGAAACTATGCCTTTTTAATGCTCAGTCAACATGCACTGATGGCAAAGCCGATGTTATTGCTGACTTTATCGCAGATGAGCATGTTGACATTGCTTTTATCACAGAGACATGGCTTAACCCCCTTGGTCACGAACCTATACATGCTAGCCTCACTCCGAGTGGTTACAGGCTTGCTTCTTTCCATCGCTCATCCCGAGGTGGCGGTATCGCCATCCTCTACAACGACTCACTCCATTCCCGCCTATCTTTCTCGCAGTCTCTGCCTTTCTCCCATCCTTCTTTCGAGCACGTTGAAGTATCCTTCCAATCCACCCCTCACCCCATCACCTTCTCCTGTGTCTATCGACCCCCACCTAGCTCTGCAAACAAACTCACCACATCCATGTTTCTCTCTGACTTTGACCAATTGCTTGACCACTACTGCCTCTTACCTGGAAATCTCATCATTCTAGGTGATATCAATGTCCACTATGACAACACTCACCGTTATGACACAAGACATATCATCAACTCTCTGTCCAATCACAATATGACTCAACACATTTCTGAACCAACCCATCAAAAAGGTCACATTCTTGACTGGATCATTTCTCGTGATCATCACAATTCCGCTACTGACAACTGCTTAGTTCTTTCTACCCGTCTAACTTCAGCCCTTCCATCTGACCACTCTGCAATTCTCTGTTCTCTCGACATTTCTCCTCCTTCCCGTACCATGCGCACAGTGACTCGACGCAATCTCAAATCTATCGACCTCTCCACATTTTCATCTGATGCCTCCCGTCTCCTTTCTGAAAAGTCACATAACCTTGCCGATGAATTCTATACTACTCTCCACCATCTTCTGGACACTCATGCTCCAGCCACAACCCGTCTTTTACCTGACCGCCCCCCTACCCCCTGGCTCACTCATGAGATCGCCTGTGCAAAACGTGCCCGCCGCAGAGCAGAGCGCCGCTGGCGCAAATCCAAACTCACTGTACACAGGCAACTTTTCCAAGCCTCTAAAACAAAAGTATCCACCCTCATTGCATCAGCAAAAACAAGCTATTTCCAAACCAAAATCCTGAATGCCTCTTCTTCAAAAGAACTCTTTACAACCATGAATCATCTCCTTGGCACACGAAAAGATTTACCTCTCCCAACAAAACATACAAATGAAGAACTCCCATCTGTATTCTCCAACTATTTCACCACCAAAATACAAACTCTTCGTGACAGGCTTGACAGGACACCCTGTCAACCATGCCCACCTAACCCTTCCTTCTCTGGCACACCTCTTACTACTTTTACCCCAGTCTCACAAGAAGAAATTCTCAACACAATCAGATCCATGTCGTTCAAAACCTGCGAACTGGATCCTCTTCCAGGTTCTCTCTACGCCGACTGTCTCCCTACTCTCCTCCCATTCATCACTGACATCATCAACACTTCTCTTCAAACTGGAGCTGTCCCAGATTCTTTCAAGTCTGCTATTGTTCACCCTCTCCTCAAGAAACACAATTTAGATCCAAATGAACTGAAAAATTACCGGCCTATCTCTAATCTCTCTTTCTTGTCAAAACTCCTTGAAAAAGTCGTCCTCAACCAGCTGAACTCTCACCTGTCTGCCAACAATCTCCTCAATCCTTTCCAGTCAGCCTACCGCCAGTGCCATAGCACTGAAACTGCCCTACTACACATTCTCAACAATCTCCTCCTTGCAACTGATACTGGCAAAGTCTCTCTCCTCACACTCCTTGATCTGTCTGCAGCCTTTGATACCATTGATCATGGTATTCTCCTTTCTAGACTTCATCATACTTTTGGCATCTCTGACATTGCTCTGTCTTGGTTCACTTCATACCTATCAAACAGAAAACAAACCGTTCTCATCAATGGCACTTACTCTCAACCTGCATACCTGACCTGTGGTGTTCCACAAGGATCTGTCCTTGGCCCTGTTCTTTTCACTCTTTACACCTCCCCCCTGTCCACCATCATCAACTCCCATTCTATAAAACACCACTTCTATGCTGATGACACCCAACTTCAAGACAGTGACTCACCTGATAATATACAGCGCCTGTTGACTCGCACCACTGAGTGTTACTCGGACATTAAGAACTGGATGACACACAATAGACTTCAGCTTAATGACGACAAAACAGAAGCTATCCTCATTGGCACCCGTCAGAAACTTTCTCAGCTGCCTCCTCTTTCTCTCCCATTATGTAACACATCAGTCCCAATTTCTGATTCAGCTAAAAACCTTGGTGTCTGCATTGACTCTACCCTCTCCATGAACAACTTTGTTTCTCAAACTGCCAGATCCTGCTACTATCATCTCCATCGTATAAAGCTGATCAGGAAGTATCTCTCTGTCGAAACAACTGCAAAACTCGTTCTCTCCTTCATAATGTCTCGCATTGACTATTGCAATTCACTCCTGTCTGGTCTTCCTGCCTCCACCATTCACATCCTACAGCGCATTCAAAACAATGCTGCACGCCTTGTACTCAAAAAGAAAAAAGCTGACCACATATCTCCTCTCCTGGCACAACTTCACTGGCTCCCTGTATCAAAGCGCATACAGTACAAACTAGACACCATGTGCTACAAAAGCCTCAATAACGCAGCCCCCGATTACCTGTCAAGCCTACTTGAGATCTATGTTCCCTCACGTACCCTCCGCTCTGCCTCCGATCCTCTGACTTTTCGCTTTCCACGCACTAAGCTCAATACCTATGGTCCACGAGCCTTCTCTGTTTCTGGTCCACTCTCCTGGAACAAACTTCCTCTCTCAGTCCGTCAGCAACCTACTTTTGTCTCCTTCAAGTCCGCTCTCAAAACTCACCTTTTCTCTTCTGCATAAAATCCTAACCTCACTCAACCCTCCCCTCTGCAGCCTGTCTCCGCTCGGAGGGAATCACATGGTTATAATATATAATTGTATGCTATGCTCTCTATAATTTTCCATTGCTTTTATTCTTGCTTTTATTGCTTTTATTCTTTTCTCCCATTTATAGCCATGCGTGTGTGTGGGTGTGTGTGTGTGTGTGTGTCTGTGTGTGTGCGTGCGTGTGTGTGCGTGCGTGCGTGCCTGCGTGTGTGTCTGCTTCAGCGCTTAGATTTGATTTTATCAAGATTTTGCGCTATATAAATATTGTAATTATTATTATTTATTATGTAAGTAAGAAAGAAAGTAAGGAAGAAAGAAAGAAAGAAAGTCAATCAGTCAATCAGTCAATCAGTCAGTCAATCAGTCAGTCAGTCAGTCAGTCAGTCAGCCAGCAAGCAAGCAAACAAGTAAGAAAGAAAGTAAGTAGGTAAGTAAGTAAGTAAGTAAGTAAGTAAGTAAGTAAGTAAGTAAGTAAGTAAGTAAGTAAGTCTCATACCAGCGTACTGTCTCTGATTAGTGGTCCAACCTACATGTACTTTAATGATCTGTTTACAGCACCAAGAAATTACACGCTACGGCTTAGCAATAAGGATCACTCGATCAAAGTATCAAACGCCAGGCCCCTCCTTCAAAAAATGTTTAGACAATTTAGCTGCACACATGCGGCGAGTTTGGTAAAAGACATGTAAATATTATTATGAATAAATGATTCCGCGCCATATAGCCCCTTTGAAAAACAAAACAAAAAACAAACGTACTATGACATATCTAGGGCACAATGAATGAACAATTGGGCACACCCTTTCGATATCCAGGAAATATTTAAACAGAACATGCAACGAGAGCATAATACCATGTATACCTTACCCATCCACTGCAGTAGGCACCTTCTGCGAATTGTGCCACTGCTGGCACCAATATCGTCAGAAACACACCGAGCTGCATCACGTCAAATGAATCCTGACGTGTAATGCTGTCTGTCAGCTCTCTGGTTCTAGAGATCAAAAAGATAAGAACAGCACACTTTTAGAATTGGGGGGATGGTAGGTAGGCTGTGGGTCGGAGAAAGGATAGGGATGTACCCATCTAGATAATAATTTCTGCTCGATACTCTCACACACGCAGCACACAACAAATTGTTGAACTTGAAGGACCATTCGGTTTCTTTTGATAAGAATTCTCCTTTCATAACGATGACATGGTTGGTTTGTTTTTTATCAGTCCTGCCGGTTCCCATGCCTCGCAATCGTCATCATCATCATCTCATCATCATCATCATCATCGTCACTGTCGTCTCGTCATCGTCGTCATCATCATTATCATCATCATCAGAAGAAGCAGCAGTGCAGCAGCAGCAACAACAACAGCAGCAACAGCAGCAACAACAACAGCAGCAGCAGCAGCAGTAGCAACAGCAGCAGCAGCAACAACAACAACAGCAGCAGCAGCAACAGCAGCACCAGCAGCAACAGCAGCAGCAGCAGCAGCAGCAACAGCAACAACAACAACAACAACAACAGCAGCAGCAACAGCAACAGCAGCAGCAAAACAACAACAACAGCAGCAGCAGCAGCATCGTCTAATCAAATGATAATCTGACGTAACAACAATAATGATAATTCCATGTATATAGTGGAACGGTCCATGTCAACGTCAAAGCATGCTCTTTGCATTTTACATAATTTTTTTTTAATTAAGAGGGAAGTGGAGGTGGTTGATTCCCTATCTATACATTGATGCAGTATAAACATAGACACATGCGTTAATGAAGTATACACATAGTTATAAAAAATAACAACAGATCATAACATGAAATCAGAAATAGGTAACAGGGTAACAGTAAAATTAGTTAACAAAAATATGTAGAGAAAAAAACTGTTTAAACCCCCACGGCCTTTGCCAGATCGTTCCCTGCACCCCCACCCACACCCCAGCCATGATTCATATACGGGGGGGGGGGGGGGGGGGGTCTCTATGACTCGAAGACCTATATGCTGGTAAAATTACCCAAGCCAGGTAGGTCAAAGTTTATCGAACAGTGATCAAACCATTCAAGAGAGTACAGACTGTATAATAACATTTGTTGCCTGCACAGTATGAATCAGAACAACGAGCATACACGTATCCCAGGTGACATGACAATACCTTTACCGATTTTTGAAAAGGCTATACAAATGTCAGCGACCTAGATCTAGCCTACATGAGTTATGTATATTGCACAGGAAGGCCACCATTGTACTGCTTTCCCATGTATTATATCTGAAGTGCGTGTCATATCAGTTCAGTCACAGATATGAATGGCTCATCTCTCTCTCTCTCTCTCTCTCTCTCTCTCTCTCTCTCTCTCTCTCTCTCTCTCTCTCTCTCTCTGTCTCTGTCTCTGTCTCTGTCTGTCTGTTGTCAATTCAAGATCAACCGGAGCACAGTCTGAAAGGAAGGCCACCATCGTACTGCTTTTCCGTGTATTGTATCTGAAGAGCGTGTCGTATCAGTTCAGTCATAATATGAATGGCTCATCTCTCTCTCTCTCTCTCTCTCTCTCTCTCTCTCTCTCTCTCTCTCTCTCTCTCTCTCTCTCTCTCTCTCTCTCTCTCTCCTGATAAAGTGGACAATTACAGGGGTGTGTCGTTATTAAGCATTGTTTCAAAATGTTACACATCAATACTCAATACTAGATTGTATGCTTGGTTAGAAAACAATAATTTAATATCAGAAAGTCAGGCAGGTTTTAGGAAAAAATATTCTACAGTGGATCAAATTTTCAGTCTGTACGCTATGGTTCAGAAAACTATGTGCAAGAAAGGTAGAAAACTATATGTTGCTTTTGTAGACTTTAAGAAAGCCTTTGATTCGGTTCAGCATGACAAACTCTTAAAGTGTATTCAAAATCAAGGAGTAAAAGGGAAGTTTTTGGCTTCGCTAAAAGCAATGTATGAATCATTATGCTCATGTATTCGGGCAAACCGGGAATTATCTGAAATATTCGATAACCCCATAGGCGTGAGACAAGGATGTGTCTTAAGCCCTACTTTATTTTCGGTATTAATAAATCAATTAGCCAATTATATGGATGAAAAGGGGCGACATGGCATCCAGTTGATGCCAGGTTCAATGGAAATATTCATTCTTCTTTTTGCAGATGATGTAGCCCTTCTGTCAACAACACCAAATGGTTTGCAAAACCAGTTAAGAGTCTTGCAGACATACTGTGCCAGCATGAAACTGGAAGTTAATCTTGAAAAAACTAAGGTTATGGTTTTCAGAAGAGGGGGCTTCTTAGGACGACATGAACAATGGTTTTACAAAGGGACAAAATTGGAAGTAGTTAGTAAATATTGTTATCTGGGGTTCAGTTTCACGACAATGATTAGCACCAAGGCCGGCACAGAACATTTGGTGACAAAAGGTAAAAAAGCAACTTTGCTATTAAACAGGACTTTTCAAAAATATAAAGACATGACTATAGAAACTTTCTTCAAGTTGTTTGATGCAAAAATTCAACCTATTTTGTTGTATTCTTCTGAGATATGGGGACTTAACAGACTCGAGCATATAGAGAAAGTACATTTGGTATCGTGCAAAAGACTGTTGGGTGTTCCAGTCAGGGCACCTAACAAGATGGTATATGGGGATTTGGGAAGATATCCTCTTTATGTCAACTCCTCAACTACCTGTCTTAGATATTGGTTTAAATTACTGGAAATGAATCCAAATAGGTTACCTTATAAGGCTTACCAAATGTTAGTGGAACTTGACAGGGCTGGGAAAGAATGCTGGGCTTCAAAAATAAGGGACATTTTGTGTGAAACGGGATTTAATATCGTGTGGCTGCAACAAGGTGTTGGTGATGTAAAAGCCTTTTTGCGTGTGTTTAAACGGAGACTTGTAGACTTATATATTCAAGAATGGTCTGGGTCACTCAGAGACAGAGATAGGTATGAAAGTTACAGATCATTTAAGACTATCTTTGAAAAAGAGAAGTACATTGACTCTATTGATATATACTGTTTCAGAGTTGCCCTTTCACAAACAAGGTTGAACGTTTTACCACTAAACAATAATATAAATAGATACAGTGAATCTGATCAAGAAAAGGTGTGTCCATTTTGCAGGACAGAATCTGAAAACGAAGAACACTTATTATTTAGATGTTCCACTGACGCTGATCTCAGGGCGAAATTTTTAAAGGATTTAGTCAGCATGCCTATGTGCATACTGCTCCAATCAACAAATAGCCACCGAAGCCACAGCGTATCCAGATACGTTTTCCACGCCATGAATAGGAGAAAAAAATTGTTAAAAGGAGAAGAAAAGTAAATAGTTATGTAGATACTAGCACTAGAATTTCAGACAATAATTAATTTTAATTGTAAAGAAAAAAAAATGTTTATTTGAATATGAAAGGGGTGCTCATATAGAGACACATGTGCATAGGTGCCTGTGTATTCACATTGACGTTGGTGTACTTATGTGCATATATAGGTGATAGTATCTACATTATGTATATGTGTGGGTACATATGTATATATATCTATGTATGTATATATGTATGAGTGATTATGTATGTGTGCGTGTATATAGATGTGTATGTGTGTATGTGCGTTTATACATAACCTTCAATTCAGTCTATGGCCTGAACCATTGCTGACCGCCGAAGATTGAGTTATCTCTGAACTAAAAGATGCACGAAGTGCTAAATATGCGTTGAATGATCATTTAGTATTGTCTCAATGTCAATTGTTTTGGTAAATGAGTGACTGATCTGCGATTAATCTGATTAATGGATTGGCATTATGAATGTCTGTTTTTGCCAATTAACCGACTGTTTTGGGGTCGAATTGCTCTTATGTCATATATTTCTTGTTTCACTTCATTGTACATTAATTCCATTGATTGGTTTAGATTCACTGGTGAATAAATTGATAAACTGAACGCATGATTAGCTGACAACGGAATGATTATATGATTTGTTAATTGATGGCGATGGGTGGCTCACCGACTGATCGATTTATAGATTGATGGTTTTAGCTATTGATCGATCAGTGATTGAATTATGGAATGTATGGATGATTGATTCGCGTTATTTGAAGTAACGATTGCAAATTGATATATTGAACTCAGTTAAATTCTAGGTTATCTGGTCGATTAAGTCACTGGATGACTGATTAACTGGTTAAATGACTGATCGATTGATTGATTGAGAGAGGGAGTGATTACGTTAAATGATTGTTACTGAAGTGATATCGATTGTACAGTTGGATGATGCATCTGACCCAGTCAATTGAAAGCTGATTTGTCAGTTGAATCACGGGCTGAATGGCGCATTATTTGATTGATCAACTGGTAAATCAGTTGATTGATTGGTTAATTGATTGGTTGACTGTTTGATTGATTGGTTGTTTGGTTGATCGATTGATGGATTGAGTGTTTATGTCAAGTACCTGTGGTTGAATATATTGATCAACTGTATGATCTCCGAAGGGTACAAGAAATGTCAGATCTGTGCACTAATTGAATGGTTTGTTTGTCTGATAGCCAGTTATTGTAAAATTGACAATTGGACGAATGATATAGATGCGGTTAATGACAAATATTCTTAGCTGGCCAGTTAAGGAATATGGACTAGAATACAAATGAAAGGACCACTGTAAATGCAAAGATGAATGTATCCCAGCTTATGTGACGGTAAACGATAGAAGGGGACAATGTGACAGAGTTCACTGCAGTTTGAGAGTATAACTTGTATGAATGTATAAGAAAACCTGATCTCCTCCCCTCCCCTTTCCCATGCATGTATTGTGGCCTAAGGCCGATGTACAATAAACATTTTCTGAGTTCTGAGTTCTGAGTTCTCTCTCTCTCTCTCTCTCTCTCTCTCTCTCTCTGTTGTCAATTCAAGATCAACCGGAGTTCTTATGATTCACATATATTCTTCCGAAAAGTATACCATCATCCCCTCTCGCCCATCCCAAAAGTTGATAAAATAGTCTGAAAACTATTCCGCTGCATGTATGAAAAATTGTTGTAAGCATTCGTGGGGTTATGTTGCCATTTTGCCCTGCTCAGTGAAGCAATAAAATAAAGTCTTGCAACTAGGAAAGCCTTGTTCTTTGATGCTTTTGATTTTCAATTCGTTTTGGGATTGGGGTATAAACGAAAGTAGACAAGGAAGAAGGGAGAGAACTCTGTGATTCGCAGGTAGGCAATTCTTTTATTTCCGGCAATCTCGAAAAGCTTGTCTAGTCGGAACATTATTAATTATGGAGTTGCAGGATAATTTCTACACCAACGCCGAATACATCGAAACGGTAAGACATCTTAAGGATATAAGCACCGATGATTAATCTGCAGACACTTTCAACGGGATATAAACGAAACTGTTAACTTGATTTGGAAATCGTTGGATTCCTAACACTGAACCAGCCAGACAGTCACTGTGACTGTCAGACTGTGACTATCGCATCACTGTCTTACTGAAGTTACTCTTGTGTCTACTGACTACTCTATCAGTATGACTACTCTATCAGTTTATGACCGTCACCATCGTGACCAGGGTGACGTTATTGGTTTCCGTAAAGTAAATCAGCTGTGTAATCAGCATACCCTAAAATGAGCTCGAGGGTAGGGCCTATTGGTGGTACAACTGCCGAACTGGTTGGGTCCCAGATTCAGAGATTGGCCGGGTGTGTGTGTGTGTGTGTGTGTGTGTGTGTGTGTGTGTGTGTGTTTTGAGTGCTAGTCTTTTCAGATAAGACGATAAACCTAAATGCGATTTAGCTTGCACTTAATTAATGCTTGTGAAAGAACCCATTCGTGTCAAAGGCCTCCAAAATCCCAGACTAGACCGACCCCCCTTCCCTCCCCCCCCCCCACTTCCACTCAGAGCCCCTGCCCCACCCACCTTGCTGCCCTCTTTACCCACCCCACCCCTCTTGCCCTCTTCACCCCACCCTTCCCAGATCCTACCTCCTCACCCCACCACCCTCATTCTCCCAACCCCCCACCCCACCATCATCATGATTAAAACTGAACTCTTAAGACATGTCCACTGCTCCAGATTTATCTGCTGCAAACCCCCCAGTTATAGGTGCCAGAATAATCAAGTTTGATTGTGGGCCTTCACCACTGAAGAAGAAGAAGATGGCAATGAACAATTTTCATTTGAAAAACCAATATTGTTAGGTTAACAAAATACAGAGCCTAAATTACAGTGTTCTGAGTGTAAACTGTTACTATAAGGGTAGGCCCCTTATGTACACAAGTCAGTAAAATGTAATAATATATATATATGTATGTAGGCCCTGTCCTACAGCATGGGTGAAAAATATTCCAGAATTTTTTTTTTTTACAGTAACAGTACTAACACTAGCCCAACTCCAAATCCTTGCCCTCGGGATCAGTTTGCCAACCCAAATTGTGAAGGTTAGGGATTGGGCTAAAATCAGTGTTCAGATTAAATGTTGTCAAAAGTAGTGGAATTATGACCAAAGGACTACTGACTGGTAAGATTAAAAAGATATTCTTTAGAAAAATCCGGGCTTTTTCATTCACACACTATGTTTTAACCTAGGTCCAATTCTATATTGTCAGATTATGAGCCATATATAATAATATATAAATGAATTATGTTTATCTATCAAAAGCTGGAAAGGGAAAGGAAAAGATCATATGCAATGGTGTGTGTGGTTGGTGGGGGATAGGGGGTGAAGGGGTGATTTGTTTTATTCATGAAAATTTTGTTGTTGTAAATTTAACCAGTTTATTGAAAGCATAGAAGCATTCAATCTGAAATAATGTTGATAGCTGATAAATCATTTTACTGCTATTCTTCACACTCATTTGAATTTGCTGCATTATTACATAATCAGACTTTTTAATGGAACACAGAGAACTCAAGGTGTTATGTAAGATGACCACATTCCACTATCATGACTGTGTTGTTGCACAGTTTGCATCTTTGATGGGTGTGCATGCTGGATGCTTCCACATTTCCTTAAGCCAGCCATTGACAAGACTTAAAAAAGATCTTTAACATGCATTTTGATATTCTGCATAGGTATGTATACATAAGAAAATGGATTTAGGTGCAGGCAAGTCTGCACTTTATGTTGACCTGTGAGATTGGAAAAATCTCGACCCTTTACCTTCCAGATGGAGGTGTCTAGACATACCAAATCCAGGACCTTCAAAGTCTGATGTTTACCCATTTGACTGTCACCCCCATCACATCATAAAATGTAAGTGTACACAGAATATAACTGATATAGTGATACTACATATTTGTAGTACTAATAAGTCTTTTGTCACTCCTAAAATCTAAACGTATTTATAGATACACTATTAGTAATGCTATATTATTGATAAGGTCTCTCTCACACCTACAGTGTGAATGTTATGGGACTAACAATAACTCCAACCTCCAAAACATAACCACAATCAGAATGTGTTCCACGTGCTATATTGTAGTATGTTACTATCAGGGATGAATGATTGTACTTTTATTTTATGGGAGATCTTATGATTTCTGAGCCTGGTTCATTGGTTGACACACTCACCTTCCATGGGAAAACAAAGTATATTATCGTCTTTGTCCAATCTGGTGAACACTCAGAACAGCCTCTAGTTCCCCTGTAGTAGGCCTACCCACTTGTGAATAGGTTCCTGACTTCCATCAAAGTTAAGAAAATGAAAACAGCAAGGGAGAGGAGATGGGCATTGCCCCCACAGTGCTGGCCCTGGGAAAAGTTGAGGCTTCTTCAGTCTCACTCATCTTAAGACCTCACGGTAATGGGACAGCCATGACCTTTTCTTTACCAGTATTATTATCATTATTAATAAGTCCAGGTACTGAATAACAAACACAAGACCCCCTTTAAATTTCAGGCTTCTGGGAATAAAGTGAGCCGGCAGTCTGTGTTGTGTGGCAGTCAGAATATTGTCATCAATGGCAAGGTGAGTATTCAAACTGTTTAAACTGAATAATAGGTGTGAAGATATGTTGTTTGTTTTTTCACTACCATGTTTAAGTTCATTGGTATGCTTGTGATAAATCACTCATTAATGTACTATTTAATTTATGTTTTTTGTACCAAAATAAATGGAAGCTACAGTGCAACTCATGATTATGGTGATCATGATGAGAGTTCCTACTTCATTGTATACATAATGGCACATAATCTAAAGTATTCTGTAAATCTAAATGGTAATAGATTAATGGCTGTATCATTATCATGTAAGATTCTGAGTGTGTAGTTTGATAATTTTTCAATTTATGCGGTTAGCACAGATATCTTATCCATGCATAAAACTTGTTCTTGAATTGTACTTGTAGTAGTAGTAAATTCAAACAGTTTGACGATTTACTACTTTCTTGCTAAACTTTGAAGAATATTCTTGAAAAGTTTGAATAATACTAAACAAGTATATTAATATATGACAATAGTTCAATGGTTATTTTTGTTTAGTCCATAGTGATGACAGACTGTGTGATTCGTGGAGACCTGGCTAACGTGCGGATAGGTCGTTTTTGTGTGGTCAGTAGGAGAGCTGTCATCAGACCTGCATTTAAAAAGTTTTCCAAAGGGTATGTACAAGTCTTTCCGTTTTTGTCACTGTCATGTATATCATTTTCCATGCTTTTTTTTTTTTTCTCTTTCTCTCTCTCTCATTCTCTGTATTGTCACATTGTGTCTGTATGTCATTTTATCCATTTCTCCTTTATCTCTGTTATAGTCCTGATTCTTTGATGCTGGAAATCTTGTATTATGTTTGAATGAAAATTTGTATTCAGATTTTTGGGTGGGTGAAGATTGGCGGAAGAACAGAAAGGGAAATGCAAGTGAGTTACAAAGGGATGTATTTTCATGTAAACTTCATCATGATAGGCAAAATATTCTTGTGTAGTATATGGCATTCTCTCATAGGTAAAGTAAGATGTTTATTTGAATTACTGTGTATTCATAACCATAGGAGTTTGATTTTAGTATAGCAATTAGCAGTCTACTGCTGTTTTGATTTCACATGAAAAGAAATAAAAACTTTCTCTATCAGTCAATATTAGAAGAGGGGGAGGATTGTTGTATGCATGGTTCTTTTCCACCACCAGTATTGCATACTTTCAGACTGCACATAGCTGAAGTAAATTTTGTTATATAAATGTTATGTGCATTTTTTAAAAATATGTGCTTCTCTATAATTTCAGAAAAACCTTTGAAAAAGAAGGAAAAAAGTAGCATTGTAACATATTTGTTGATGTATGCTTGCAGAGTTGCCTTCTTTCCCTTGCATATTGGGGACCATGTTTTCATTGGTGAAGACTCCATTGTAAATGCTGCACAAGTGGGATCATACGTCCATATAGGCAAAAACTGTGTCATTGTAAGTTTTCAGTACATATGTTCCTTACACATGTTGCTGAGAGTGGGTGTATGTGTACATCTTGTATGTTAATACTCATTCTGTATGTGTGTGTATGCATATTTTTATTTTGTTTCATTTGATATTTCAGTGTATGATTAGATGTATATCTGTGTGCGCATGCACACAACCTAATGTGTTTGTGTATGTGTGTATATATATCATATGTGAGTGAGTGAGTATGCTGTGCATGCATTTACATCATGCATGTGTGTATATGTATGTATACAGGTGAATGTGTATTTCAGTGATTTAGAAAATATGTGAACGTGCATTTGCATTGCTTGTTATGGACCAGTGTGATTTTTAACAAAAATATGAATGTTAACACCAAATACAAGCATATAAATGTTGATGCCTCTCCTGTTCACTGATAAAAACGTTTTTTTTTCAATGTTTGCCTGGTGATGTTTCTGATAATATGTTCACTGATGTCATAACTGGCTTTTGTCATTTTGTGACTCTAGGGCCGCAGGTCTGTACTGAAAGACTGCTGTGCTATCGCTGACAACACTGTGCTACCACCTGAGACTGTGGTGCCCCCCTTCACTATTTTTTCTGGCTCTCCTGGTAATTGTCAGTTTTCTCATTGTTTTCTTTATGTTCATGTTTGTCATGCACACATTGCATTTGAGAATAAGTAAAAGAAAATGTGTAGATGTCACTGTGTAAATCATCTTCACTGTTTTCCCTCTCATGTCTTTTTCTGCTTTCAACAGATTTCCTACTTACCTCTTCTAAGTTAATGTTTATGAATGGCATAATATACTGAGCATGTGATAGAAACTTGTGGATACATATAGTTTGCTGCATTTGTTCTGCCTGTTCATGGCATTTTGTAGATAAAGATTTTTATAGTCTGTGGCAGTTTTCCTCTGTGATCTTTTCATAAACTGAACAAAACGAAAATTTGGCTTCGGGAGAAAAATAGTATAACAGTAGCTCTTTCAGCGAGCTTAGCGAAGCCCATAGTTTGCTGCTCATTTCACTCTATTTTTCCCCTGTCATCACTTATCTGTGTGTATATATACATGTATATCATATCAGAGAAATGTTTTTACATAGAATGTTGGCATGAGGTGATATTAAAGATCAGAATAGTGTACAGTTCAGAGAATGAATTATTCTCCCAGTCCCTTCTCCACAAGTTTGACTAGCACTTATACCAGTTTGATCGGAAATGGTCAGTTTTCAAGGTTGTATTTTGTAGTAATAAAGATTTCATTTGTATAACGCAAACAGTCCATGTTGAAAACATGCCCATCGCACTTTACGTAGTAATAGAGCAATGTCAGCTCATCCAGGAGGATAACAGCAGGTAATAATGTGAAATCAGGAATTTCATGGATTGCACTTGAAGTCTTGGGAAGAGAGGATTTGTTAAAGATGGTTGATTTAATTTTGTGTGAAATCCAGTATTGGTAATTTGTTCACATGGAAAGAGGAACAGTGTGCATTTTAATTTGTATATATACACTAATGGTTGTAAAGAAATGAAAGTATCCATATTGCTTCGACTTTTGTTGGAATGACAGTGCCCATATTTCTCAAACTTAGTGCACAATTTTTATTTCAGTAAGTTTTATTCTGCTTGCCTTACATATTTTTGTAATGTGTGTGTGTGTGTGTGTGTGTGTGTGTGTGTGTGTGTGTGTGTGTGTGTGTGTGTGGTGTGGTGTGGTGTGCAGGCCAGGTCAGCGGAGAGTTGCCAGAATGTACACAGGATCTGATGACAGATGTTACCAGCAGCTACTACCAACACTTCCGACCCCACGGCAAGGGAAAGTGACTAGAGCTAGATTAGGAAACAGACTGAGCCAACTTGTATCAAGGAAACAAAAGTGCTCCGCAATTGTGGTTTTATGAAAGACATTCAAGAGAGTTTTGCATTTCACAAGAATAGATAGAAGAGTTGGTTGAGGAGGGGACGCATTTTAATTTCACAGCTTTGCTGTCAGACAAATACGTACCTATAGTATGCTTAGTTTAAAGGAGGGGGGAGGCTAAATATTTCAGGTAGATCTCTCTTTGTTTTATTAGTATGCATCAGAGCACTTTGCCTTCTGGTTATTGTAGAGTGTTGGTTGTTTCTTCAAAAGGGGTAAGATGAGAAGGGGATATGAGGACACCATCTCGTCATTATTCATCATCATCCATCATCCCCTTCTCTTATTCTCCTGCTGTGTTACCTGGTTGGGTGCTGAAGTAAGAGTTCCAAGTGTGTTCAAGAAAAATTCTTTGCACTTGAAAAATTCCATATATGTATGCTCCACATAGTCTGCCAGCTGTTTTCTGGCAGACCCGTAGAGCCTGCTCAAAACCTGTTGTATGCTTAGTAGTTAATGGCTTATCTAGTTTATTGATTGATTGATTTATTTATCATTCGCATTTTTTTTTTGAGAGAGTGTGCATACACTGTGAAAGATTTACATATATTCTGAATGATGGCGCATGTATCTTGAAAGATAATGCTGTGAAAAATGAATATGTCACTTTGTGATAAATGCACACTCATAAGCATGTTAACATGCCTTGTTTGTAAAAGGGCTTGACAAAGGGCCTGGGCTCGAAACATTGTGTTTAAACTCCAAAGGATCTTTCCCTTGACAAAGGGCCTGGGCTGAAACGTCGTGTTTTGTACTCCAAAGGATCTTTTACAAACAAGGTATTTTTTAATATTTTGTTTTACCTCAGATCCACATCATATTGATTACCTCATGTACATGCATTTTCTATACCGTACATGTGAACACATCACTACACAACACACACACAACACACACACACACACACACACACACACACACACACACACACACACACACACAGTGTGCGCACATACATCTTTATTAAACACACACACCACACACCACACAGGTGTGCGCACATACATTCTTTATTATACACACACACACACACACACACACACCACAGGTGCGCGCACTACATTCTTTATTATATTTTTTGTTTGTTTGTTTACCTTATTTTCTTTTTTGTATGGCACCCAGTGTGTTATGTGTATGCATATAGAGAGAAAGTGAGGAGGCGCAAAGAGAGAGAGTGTTATGCTGACCAGTTGGAACATATTTAAACCGTTTCAGTAACCATTGTTGAATTTGAAGATGTGGCTGTTTTTGTAGTAATTTGCGTGAATCAAGCCTGCTTTCCTGACCATAACAGACTATACACCGAGTGAATTTCTTTGCTACAAGAGCAATGCTCCTCGTTAATAAATTGTGATTCTGTACAAAGAAAACAACCAAGTCATTGAAACAGCCAAATGGTGGTGGGTTTTTTTGTGTGTGTCTTTTAAATGGACAGTTACTTTAAAAACTTAATGATCCACATGTCTTTGAAAAATCAAAATTACTATCGCAATTGTGTTAAATCTACCCATATACAGCCAAGTAATTCTAGCTGAATTAAGTGTTTTCAGTCCTTGTGTTTATCACCCCAGATTAAAATCTTTTGTGTATTACTTAAAAGTAGGCTTGATAAAATTCAGTCTCCATAGTTGCTGAAGAAATGTTTTTCAACATATTTTGGACACAATATACATGGAATGAATTGGTTGTTGATTACAAAAATGATTTTTCAGAAATCAGTCTTCTTGTGTGCTAAGTAATTGTTGTATTCTGTCATATTGAATTTCAGTTTTGAATGTTCAGTTTTGTCTTATTTGATCTTTATTTTAAAAATGCAGTTGTGGGTGGAGACTCAGTCTTATCTAGATTTGTTTCTTAAAGCTTTGCTAAATGTGTTTTTTACAGCAGTACTGACATGCTGACATGCCTGCCACTGGCGCCTTTTAAAAAACCGTGACACCATGTGATAGACTGTAAATATATACATCATTTTCTACATTAGGGTAAACTGATCTAAATCCGACGATTTTGGCACAAGATACAGGTTTTGTGGCATGTCTTCATAAATATTTCGTAGATGACTAGTTAGAACAGCTTGATGCCTATAGTAGACTTTCTGTGATTGATTACTGGGCTTTACAAAGTTATAAGGGGTACCACAGTCATACAATATGCTAAAGAAACGAAGTAGTGGTGTCCGACCAGGGAATGATCTAAACCTTGACCAGCATGAATACGGTCAAGGCAGTGCACATTATTTGATTAACAAATGATCTATCGATCAAAAACAGCAAAAAGAGTTAGTTTTGCTGGAACAATGTATGCCTTGATGATTTTCATCAGCGTTTTCCCCATCTACTGCGTCTGCCAACGATCAACATCTTTCCCTGTTGCATACTTTTTAGAAAGGCAGCGTGGTCAGTGCTCAAGTGCGTGAAGTAGATCTATGTAGATCTAAGTTGCTGCTGTCTCTCACACTCACAAACGTGTGTGTCCTCATGAGCGATTGAAACATAGACAGAACAAGCCAGAGAGAGCAAAAAGGAAAGAAAGAAAGAGGGGGAGAAAGAGAGCAAAGAAAGAGAGCCAGTGGGGAGTTGGTCGAGAATTAGATCACTCAGGTGTTCAAGCCTGATGTAAATGTCCGACCGACCAAATCCCGCCATTTCATGAGAGGAACTGATCTCAATAACGTCCCAAACTTAAAAATGGGATGTGCAGCTCATATTTATGCATAAGGCATGTGATCTTGTAATTAGCAAATCAGTTCTCTATCAACAGTATCGGGTTGTTGTTACAAGGGGTCAGCGAGCGATCACATTAAAAGTCGCTATGGCACGCATGGTGTCCTGGAAGCAGGCGGGTTGGTGTGGCCTTAACGTCGCACTGTGTCATAATTTTAAAAAAATGTTTACTTTTCATTGGCAAATCCTAGAAATTTGGTTATTCCCTGAACTGAAACCAGTTTCTTTCACCCATTTTCAGTAACAGGAGTGCCTGTACTTTCGATTTTGTGAGTCGAACCAGGATATGGGTCGGATTTTACGTCACCCAGAAATCGGTCAGTTTTTAGATCAGTTTACCCTATAGGAAAATCGCACTCAACCATTGAGGTCTTTTCAAGATGGAATAGTGCCAAGTCCTCTGACAAGAATTAGGTAAACTATCATTTTCATCTTGGATGTGGCCTGAACATGTAGATGATGAACAAAAAAAAAAGAAGCAGCTTCCATCTGTGAATTTCACACTGTGGATAGCATCTGCTTATATTGGTCACAAAATAACCTCTTCATTGCACGACAGGTTTTATTTCAATGGAATAGATTTTACCTTGTTCTTTTGAAGTTGTGTTATCATAGCCATGAAACTATTTGTACTTAAATTGCTAGTATACGCTTTGAATGTTTATTATTTCTGTGCAATATTAAAACAATGATAAATCATCAGTCTGCACTATTAGTGATTTATCTGGCTCGGCGTGTCAGTGTGTGTGGTGTGTATGTATGTTTGTGTGTATGTGTGTGGTGTGTGCGTGTGTGTTGGTCTGACTATACAGAGAAGACAATTACCATACTCATGCACTCATGCAAAACACTCACGCACACACACACACACACACACACACACACACACACACACACACACACACTCTCATCTCTCTCTCTCTCTTATCTCTCTCGCCTTGTTAAAGCTACTTCGTTCAACTAACTACTACTTGTACTACTATATTCTACATTTGATATACACATACGTAAGGATTGCTACTCCAGTATGTGTTGTCTCCCATGATGATATGGGTAGGCAGAAAACTATGAACACATGAAGACACAAATACAAGCCTGAACAGGGACACAAATAACCTTGATACGTACAATGAAAAAAAGGCCATGAAGCCAGAGAAAACCCCGAGTGCCTTTGCAAAAAGTTACAACAGCAACAATATCACAATCATTTTCCATGTGTTTGATAATGACTATATTTGGGCTTGATGCTACAATGGGATTATGAGTTCATGCAAATGCCCTTCATATGTAATTATCTGAGTCTCGTTTGGATCATATTTCTTGCTTCTTTTTTATGAGAGAAAGAAAGGATATGATACAATATAAGTCTTTATTCCTACAGATGAGAAATAATCGGTATGTACGTTTTCTTTGCCGTAATGTCCTTGCTCCTTAAGGGACTTATCATGTGGACAGGCATGGTCACACACAGACACTTAAAGTCACACATGCTCGTGCCCAAACACACACGCACATGCACACACACACACACACACACACACACACACACACACACACACACACACACACACACACAACACACACACACACACACGCATGCAAATCAAGTTTTCACATATAAAATTTGATATATCGAGTCCATATATTGAGAAATTCATATCATACTGGTTATGACATCCACAGTACCACTTTTGCACGCATTCATACATCTTTTTTTTTTCCAGAGTGGTGAAAATGAGAGGGAGCTAGATCTGGAGAAGATCAAGAACTGGAGTGATAACATATATAAATCACTTGAGCTGTAGTTTTGCTTGTAAGGGCATTATTCACACATAGCTGTCTACTGAACAAATTAAACGTATATGAAATTATGAAATATGTACACTTAATCTGAAATTTTAAGACTTGACAGTCTATGTCTGTACAGTTTATAAAACACTTTATCAGAACGTAATACTTATTCTTCCTTTCACCAGGAATAACAAATTAGTATCATGTTTTAGCTGAACAATTATATTAAATCAAGAAAAACACAACAGAAGTCCACATAATGATGCTGTTTTGAATAAAAAAAATCTTATGGTTCTCAGGAATTTTGAAATAAAGCCATATCTCCGTGTGGCAGTGAAGTTGTCATACTTTTTTTTTTTTACATACAACTATAATCTTTAGTTTGTTGACTTATGTACTTCGTTCATTTTGATTTTATTCGTTCGTTTATATTTTCATTAACTCATGTATTCTGTTTATGTATTCATGTTGTTGATTCCTGAGCTCATTGCGAAAGAAAACACACACACACACACACGTCTCTCTTAAGACACAACAGGCTCCTACTTTTTTTTTAACATTTGTTAAGAAGAAGTAGGCACATCATTGTAAATACAGTCTGGAGTATGTACAGTCTCCACAGGTTTGTTAAGGGCGTTGGTGAAGCCCTGGTCCTTCAAGAACTGCAGAACCTCAGCCTGGTAGTTGTCGCGGAACGTTGCACATCACGGGCCAGGACGAAAAGCGTTGCCTTGAGATTGTCCGTCACCACCGAATACTGGTAAAGGCCCTTGGGACCATAGGTGTCAGGTCCCAGCTTGATCACCCAGTCTGTGCAGATATCACAACAATGTGCATTAATTGAAGCAGATACTAACGACTATGACATGATGTGTTGTTGTTATGTTGTTCAGATACTAACGACTATGACATGATGTGTTGTTGTTATTGTTGTTCAGATACTAACGACTATGACATGATGTGTTGTTGTTATTGTTGTTTTAGACTGGTGTTTGGTCTCTCATTGAGTAGATTCTGTCGGTTGCTAAGATAACAAGATAACAAGATTTTATTTCAGCCCAGTGCACAGACACAAGGAAAATGTTTTGGCTATGCATACAATCACACTCACACCTCACAACAATTACAATATTCAAAATCATAAAAGACAAATTCGTCGGTCATCCACGGAATCGAAGAAACACACACACACAACACACACACACTCTCACGCCAAGGCGCCCAAATCCGAGCCACCAAAACTGTTACTGTATAGCAAAAATCACTACATGTATATGATAAAAAATAATGCAGGGTTATACTTGCAGCTCAATAGAAAAGAATATAAATAAACTGATTAACTGGCTTCATTTCATGGACATAAATTGTGCCTTGACAGACATATTGACGAATCAATTGAACCAAACTACTTGAAATGCAGCAAGGGATATTCTCCCGGCTGTCCACAAACTTGTCACAATTTAAACAATGCCTTGGTATAATGAGTTAGAACCTTTTGTGAAGTCCACTAAAAACTCCTAACAAAATCGTGGAATTATTATATATTTTTCTTCGAATTCGAATGGCTACTCAAATCACTAAGGCTTTGTTTATTTGAAAGAATTAAAAACTGTAAAATTCTCATGTGTGTGTGAGTGTGTGTATGTGTGTGTGTGTGTGTGTGTGTGTGTGTGTGTGTGTGTGCATGCGTGCATGTGTGTGTGTGTGTGTGCGTGCGTGCGTGCGTGTGTGTGTGTGGGTGTGTGGTGTGTGTGTGTGTGAGTGGTGGGGTGTGTGATAGTATGTATGTATGTGTGTGTGTGTGTGTGTGTGTGTGTGTGTGTGTGTATGTGTGTGTGTGTGTGTCTGTGTGTTGTGTGTTGTGTGTGTGTACAAACTGAGTGATTATTCAAATATTCAGGAAATCTATACAGTTCTGTCTGACGAACTGAGGAATTGTCTTCAATACGAGTAGAACATCCATATTCTAAGTGGGTAAAACTATACTTTGTACATTAACTGAAAGTTTACCTTCACTCCTGACACATTGTAAGTAACATGCTAAATCATGTTGTCTGAACAGATGGACTTGAACGTTGTTTATAGCATCATCATCATCATCATCATAATCACAATCATCATTCATAACATCATCTATCATCATCATCATCATCATCATCAGGTGACCTGCCGCATGGCGTTGGCGACCATGGACTTCCAACCATCTCTATCTCTCGTTGCCCCTAGCATACCCCCCACCCTCCTCATCCCCAGCCACTCTGCAAGTCCGTCCAGCATTCTCTCCCTGGGTCTACCTGGTGCTCTCTTTCCCTCCAGCTTTCCCGTTGTGACCAGGTGCTCCAAATCCCCCTTCCTCATAAAATGGCCTGTAAATGTTGCCTGTCTTTTCCTAATCTTCCTTATGAGTGATCTTCTTGTGTCTGCCTCCATCAAGATTGTCTCGTTTGTTTTCTTTGCTGTCCATGGAGCTCTCAACATTCTTCTGAGAAACCACATCTCGGCTGCCTCGATCCTGCTCTGGCTTTGCTTGCTGACTGTCCACGCCTCACATCCGTACAACAGTATTGGTTCTATATAACATTCAAGGACTCTCTTTCTGATGTTAATTGATAGGCATTTGTTGGTAAGAATGCTTGTTTATAGCACAAGCACAAAACTTGGGCAGCTAGTAGGCTACTACATGAATGGCGGATAAAGCAAAGTCATGTAGGTGTTTGATCGAGGTCTGCATGCATCACGCACTTGCGCAAAAAGACTTGTCAAAGATGTGAAAATGTTTTGTTTTGTATAGTCAAAAATCCTCTTACTCAGAAGCCAAATCGTAAAAGAAAGATGTTAACTTTTACCAGATCAAGCTTTTAACTGATTCAGCTGTTTTAACTGGGAAGAAAATCTAATCCCTTTTCTTACCACTTCCAGCAAACATAATAGATTTTCATTCATTTTGCCGGACATTGTGCCAGAATTTAGGCTGCATACAATGGTTAGCCCATAGTATCAGGCAGGGACAGGTCTCAGAGAAGCAAAACAGACGGTGTACAGAATGCCTGTACATGTAAGCTGTCTACTTCCTTATAATAATACTGATGCACCTATAAGACGGTAATCTGATTACATTGTACCAAACTATACTATTCCAGAACTGTATACAAGACTCATATAGGCAAGGCCACACAGAATTGACAAAAACATTTATGAAGGGTGAGAAGTTTTATAGGGATGATCCAATTTTGGTCATGTATGTATGTCTCTTGTGATTTACATTGAACCTTGGCCATCTCTAAAACTTCGTAGAAGTTGTCGATGTCTTCCTGAGTACTTGCGGATGTTGGTGCATACACTTGTATGATGTTGATATCAAATGGTTTGTTCTCAATTTGACCAGTAAAACTCTGTCGGACACCGCCCAGTATCCCTTAACTGCTTTTGATTTGTTTTTGTCCATTATGATGCCTACTCCTCTTTCATGTGAATTACCACCAGAGTATATCACTGTATATTTTCCTGATGTTATCATGCCTGCCCCCTTCCATCTCACTTCCCCTAGTCCTAAAATACTGATGTTAAGCCTTTCCATCTCCATTTTGATATTGTCTAATTTACCTTTCTGCAGCATTGTTCTTATGTTCCATGTTGCTATTTTGGTGTTTCTAAGTTTGACTTTGGGTTTAATTTTGGTCGCAGAGCTGGTTGACGGTCTGGTGTCACCTGCGCCGCATGACAGTCCCTACCGGACGAAGGTGCTCCACAGGAGCACCTATTGAAGTCGTTAACTTTAATAATAAATGAATTAGTCATTCCAGAACTGAGGCAAACAGTCAATAGACTTGACGTAACAAGGGGGCAGGGATAAACATTTCTAAATCGAAAGGCCTACAAGCTGTTAAGTCAAGATTTTACTCGTTAACTAACAGCAAGGTACCAATCAATGAGTATTCTAAAAATCAAGCCATGCTGCACACAGGAACCGCTAAGAACGTACAAACAACCACTGTACATGTACATAGGTGCGGTGTGCGGGTCTCAGTAGCTCTGTTGGTTGAGGGTTGGATTCACATGCTAATGGTTGTGGGTTCGAATCCCAGGGTACACTACATTAACCCTTTGATTCCAGCTCCCTGTCCATTAACATCCCTAACCATCAGCGTCCTGCAGGAAGCTAATGGATAGGGTGAGGAAGTCAAAAGGTTAAGTTTTTTTCATTTGTTGGACAGGATGCGGGAGTCAAAGGGTTAAAACTGGCCTTCTCACTGTCCCATCTTAACATCATTGTTGTTCTGGTTGTGTTGGTGTAGGATTTGATATGTCCCGCCACCTTCCCCAGATTCCTGGGATGGTTAACCCCGTCGGCCATATCACCTGAGGGGTGCCGACGTAAAACCTGAACCAAATCAATCAATCAATCAATCAAATGCAGAGAGAGCTTACAAGGGGCGGGCACGGGAACGGTCTCCAGGTTGACGGTGAGTTGGCCCACGTGGCTGGACTTGGTGGCGTAGCCATGGATCACGTCCAGAGACCCATTGACCGCCTCCAGTCGGTCTGAGTTCAGCACAGTGATGCGACCATCAGGTGCCACTCCGTCTGAACAGACAAGTCCACTTTTCAATCTCAGTGGTGGTGCCACTGACGATGACGACGAATGATGATGATGATGATGATGATGATGATGATGATGATGATGACAACGACATAGATGACTATGATAGTGATCATGGTGATTGTGACGATGATCATGATGACGACGGCACTGATGCTAATGCTGGTGGCGGTGGTGTGTGAGGGGTAGACGGGGTAGGTGACTTTGTGTGCATGTGTGATAACAATTTGATCACTCGGCGGCGGTGGTGGTAGTATGATAATAGAGATATGGTAGTTATCGTTGTGTGTGTGTGTGTGTGTGTGTGCGTGTCGTTGTGGTGTGAGTGTTGTGTGTGTGTGTGTGTGCGTGTGGTGTGTGTGTGTGTGCGTGTGTGCGTTTCGTGTTGTGTGTGTGTGTGTGTGTGTGTGTGCGCGCGCGCGCGCGCACCCACATATTTGTGATATCAAGAAGGCTGGCTACTGGATATTTTCTAAAAATGTTAGCGAATTCAAAAAGTCTGATTAGCTAATGCTTTCATGTAGAATCTGGACCCTAAAGCAGAACATTTTGTTTTTTTCTCCTTTTTTTCCCTTTCTTTTTCTTTTTTCTTTTTTTTTCTGTTCTCATATGTTATCTATTCTTAATATAATAATAATATTACAATTTATATAGCCAAATCTGAAAACAATCTAATCTAATAATTACCAAAATTATTTCCGAGTTATTGTATATTCTTTCAATGTATTCAAACATCTAAAGTCTCTTTACACTCCCTCCTCCATTCCCTACAAATGAATCACAATCAATGATAATGAAAAATTTCATAGGCCTACTCACAGTCAGCGGTGACACAGAAAGCATTCCTCTCAAACGTCAATGCTACAGACTCCTGGCGTACATCTGAAAAATCAAACAAGGGGAAATTTCAGTCAGCTTATCATACTGCATGGCTCTAGTCAGAATACGAAGTGAAATAGAAAATACCATAAAATATGATGTAGTCAAGTGGGTAAACGCCAGACTTCCCTTCGGGAAGTCCTGGGTCCGATCCGCCCACACATCTCCGCCTGGTGACTAGGCCTATATGGTGGAGATTTTTCCGATCTTTTCTTTTTTCGTTCTTTGATTTAACGTCTTTTCACTATGAGTGATATTAGACGGAAAAAAAAAAAAAAAAAAAAAAGATGTTAGATGGGCGGGCTGGTTTTGGGGCATAGAGAGACAGAGTTATAGACATAAGTAGGTGGGAAAATAGAAAAATGGAACAAGAACTTAACACTAACATTTAACATCAACAATGTGTATGGAAAATTTAACTCTAAAGTACAAACTTCATAAACTTAAAGTAATGCATTAACAGGACTGTGAACCAACGATTCTGAAATATTAACTGACAAAAATTGATCGGAAGTTACTTCTTTAAAATGAGTTTCAGAATAATTTTCTTGTGTGAACATTTTTGGTAAAAAAGAACGTAGCATTTTGCAGTAAAATAGACAGTGAAACAGTGTGAATTGTTCGCCGCAAATACACTTGACATTTTTACAGTATTTTGTTTTCAATGCGTTTAGCTGAATACGAAAATGAACAATTTTTTTTCCGATCTTCCAGGTCAACTTGTGTGCAGAACTGAGTGGTTGTTGGTGTACGTGTGCAGAATATTACAAATATGCACGCCAAGTCATGTCAATGGCCGGCTTATGGAGACATGAAAACAAACCCAGCATGCACGCCCAAAGATGCAGACTGTGCAACAACATAGGGAGTGTGGTCAGTTCCACACGGCCAGCGTGCAAGTCTCTTCCCCAAATATACTAAGGTTATGGTGCAATATGATGTTAATATTTTATTGGAGGTTTTTTTTTTTATATCATGTGTTATTTTTTGTCGTCAGTTGCCATAGTACAATGTATTTACAAGCCTGAGGACTGAGCTCTGTACAGCCGCAACGAATCGAGGAGCTTTGTCTAAAAGAACAAAGAATCGTTTAATTGCCTGCTGATTCAGTCTAGCATCTGTGTTTATATATCTACAGGTATCTCTTTATGGAGCAGTTACATTTTACAGCATCTGTATGGAGACTGCAGTTAAATCTGTTTTTTTCACCCATTTCTTTTTGTGATCACTAGTCTCAAAGATGGATGACAAAGATGGATCAATCTGCTTTCTGTCAATTTGGTGTGATTGGGATATGGGCTGAGCGCATTATTTTGAGGACTATTGTACTGCAATGATCAGCTTTAATTGATATATAGCAGTCCTCTTCTGCTTTAATAATTAAGTAAGTTCTCTCTCTC
>CM060305.1:14207792-14265292 GCA_030674185.1 Monoplex corrugatus | reverse complement strand
CACTCTGGCACAAAGATCTTTATCAGCATCAATTTCTTGACAAGCCTGCAAGATGAACTGTATCATGTCATTAACAGTGCGCGGCTTGCGTGCGAAAACCCTTTCCTTTACATATCCCCCCAAAAAGAAGTCCATCTGTCTTCCAGTATTGTTTTAAAATCCATTTGCGCTCCTCGTCTGTCAAATTACCAGCCATGGTTAAATTAAATTGCCGCTTACATCTAAATTAAATTGCCGCTTTACCTGCAAAAACTAAAAAAATTGAAAGTTAGGATAAAAGTACATGCATATTATTAGTTACGATAAGATATAATTAATGACACTGAAAATATCGAAATTAAGGCCAACTAACTTAATGTGCAAATAATTTTAAATGAATTAAGCATTATAATAATGATGTGATACTTACTGTATACTTACGTTTGCACCCCCTCCCCCCCCCCCCCCCCCCCCCCCCTGTATATTGCTACGTCTACAAAGCCAGCACTACAACACGGGGGGTTGTAAAATCAGAATGTACGGATCTGTTTTGTACAGATTTCAGTTCTGGCATTGTATCAGAAATGCCATGCGTTTGTTAATACCAAAACCTTTATTGCTGAATTTAAACAAAGGTTGAGTGATTGCTTTATCCAAAACTGGAAGTAAGCTCTGACAACCATGAATTCTATTATGCTCGTTCACATTTCAATCCAGAGGTGTCCTAAAATACGAATTTTTGTAAGACTGAGAATCCAAAACCGAAAAAATAAATGTTTCATAAGATTTAGGTTAAGAATGTTACTGTCGAATGGTCGTTATTTACAAAACAAAACAAAACAAAAATCACAGAAGCCTTAATTGTCCATTCTACAATAATGTTATTGAACATTCCTTATGTTCGTTAGTATGAATTTCTTGGAGTTGATCTAATTTCTAAGAAGTACTACTGAAACCCATCAATATTACTCATGGGAGATGTTAAACAAAACCGTAATTAAAATACTTCCTGTGTACACCGTAACAGTCTTGTATTGATAGTTTAAACTGATCACTTCTTGTCCTTTCTGTCTTATTTTCCCACTTTCTTCACCACTATCATAATGGGCCAGAGGCCTCATCAATTAAAACATTAACACATGTATGCGCGCATGTACCAATGAAGAGAAGAGAGAGAGAGAGAGAGAGAGAGAGAGAGAGAGAGAGAGAGAGAGAGAGAGAAGAGAGAAGAGAAAGAGACAGAGACAGAGACAGAGAAACAATGTTAGCCACATGCAAAAAAGACACAAGACCTGCTTAAATACATATGATTTTTATTCATTCAGAGAAGAACATGATCATGTTGGCATTTTGTTTTCAGCAAATACAAAATCCGGAGTGACATCCAGTACACACTGTAAATGCTTTGCAGTCAAGGGATACACTAGGACAACAGAACTGGTCACTATATAACCACATACAAACAGCACAGAGTAAACACGGATTATTGTTAAATATGTAACAGAAATGGATCAAAACAACACTCTTTTAACCTCTTGTCTTTAGCAATAGTTCATCCATTAAAAAGCGCACAGAATCTGCTATAATCTTTTTTTTCAATTCAGCAAGAATAATTTTAAGCTTTCTGTGCAAATATTATGGACAAGATGATTGTCAAACGATAATTTTTTCCCCCCCAATTCAACATCAACCTATCACAACTGAGATACATCTACGCCAGATACCAAAATAGCTCCGATTCATATTTTACTCTGCTAACAAACCTGTCGGTACTCATTCTGACAATTATTAAACTCAAAACATGATTCATAATTTACTCAGCTAACAAACCTGTCGGTACTCATTCTGACAATTATTAAACTCAAAACATGATTCATATTTTACTCTGCTAACAAACCTGTCGGTACTCATTCTGACAATTATCACTCAAAACATGATTCATATTTTACTCTGCTAACAAACCTGTCGGTACTCATTCTGACAATTATTAAACTCAAAACATGATTCATAATTAACTCAGCTAACAAACCTGTCAATACTTATTCTGACAGTTATCAAAGTCAAAACATGATTCATAATTTACTCTGCTAACAAACCTGTCAATACTTATTCTGACAGTTATCAAAGTCAAAACATGATTCATAATTTACTCTGCTAACAAACCTGTCAATACTTATTCTGACAGTTATCACTCAAAACATGATTCATAATTTACTCTGCTAACAAACCTGTCAATACTTATTCTGACAGTTATCAAAGTCAAAACATGATTCATAATTTACTCTGCTAACAAACCTGTCAATACTTATTCTGACAATTATCACTCAAAACATGATTCATAATTTACTCTGCTAACAAACCTGTCAATACTTATTCTGACAGTTATCACTCAAAACATGATTCATAATTTACTCTGCTAACAAACCTGTCAATACTTATTCTGACAGTTATCACTCAAAACATGATTCATAATTTACTCTGCTAACAAACCTGTCAATACTTATTCTGACAGTTATCACTCAAAACATGATTCATAATTTACTCTGCTAACAAACCTGTCAATACTTATTCTGACAGTTATCACTCAAAACATGATTCATAATTTACTCTGCTAACAAACCTGTCAATACTTATTCTGACAGTTATCACTCAAAACATGATTCATAATTTACTCTGCTAACAAACCTGTCAATACTTATTCTGACAGTTATCACTCAAAACATGATTCATAATTTACTCTGCTAACAAACCTGTCAATACTTATTCTGACAGTTATCACTCAAAACATGATCATATTTACTCTGCTAACAAACCTGTCAATACTTATTCTGACAGTTATCACTCAAAACATGATTCATAATTTACTCAGCTAACAAACCTGTCAATACTTATTCTGACAGTTATCAAAGTCAAAACAACAGCAACAAAGTACAAGACCTATACCCTATACATTTCATTTTTCTTGTCTTACAGCAAAGAAAATTTATATCACAATGTTTGATTTTCTCTATATTAAAAGCTTCACCAATGCAAAGTACCAAATTGCCTCTTTTTGACAGGTTGTTGGTGGGTGGGACATAGAGCTTTTCCTTATTTGAAAACGAATTCTTGACAGTAATCCTGTACAAAGACGGGGGGGGGGGGAGATAGGCGGGGGAGGGAGAGGGTAAGAAAAGAGGGAAAGAAAAGAAGAAGGGAAAGAAAAGAAGAAGAAGAAGAAAAGAAGAAGAAGAGAGAGAAAAGAGAGAAGAAAAGGAAGAAGAAAGAGAAGAAGAAGAAGGAGAAGAAGAAGAAGAAGAAGAAAGAAGAAGAAGAAGAAAGAAGAAGAAGAAGAGAAGAGGAAGAAGAAGAAGAGAAGAAGAAGGAAGAAGAAGAAGAAGAAAAAGAAGAAGAAGAAGAAGAAGAAAAGAAGAAGAAAGAAAGAAAGAAGAAGAAAGAAGAAGAAGAAAGAAGAAGAAGAAGAAGAAGAAGAAAAGAAGAAGAAGAAGAAGAAGAAGAAGAAAGAAGAAGAAGAAGAAGAAGAAGAAGAAGAGAAGAAGAAGAAGAAAGAAGAAAGAAAAAAGAAGAAGAAGAAGAAGAAGAAGAAGAAGAAGAAGAAAGAAGAAGAAGAAGAAAGAAGAAAAGAAGAAGAAAAAGAAGAAGAAGAAGAAAGAAGAAAAAGAAGAAGAAGAAGAAGAAGAAGAAGAAGAAGAAGAAGAAGAGAAGAAAAGAAGAAGAAAGAAGAAGAAGAAGAAGAAGAAGAAGAAGAAGGAGAAGAAGAGAAGAAGAAGAAGAAAGAAGAAGAAGAAGAAGAAGAAGAAGAAGAAGAAAGAGAAGAAGAAAGAAGAAGAAGAAGAAGAAGAAGAAGAAGAAGAAGGAAGAAAGAAGAAGAAAGAAGAAGAAGAAGAAGAAAAGAAGAAGAAGAAGAAGAAAAGAAGAAAGAAGAAGAAGAAGAAGAAGAAGAAGAAAAGAAAAAAGAAGAAGAAGAAGAAGAGAAGAAGAAGAAGAAGAAGAAGAAGAATGAAGAAGAAGAAGAAGAAGAAGAAGAAGAAGAAGAAGAAAGAAATGAGAAGAAGAAAGAAGAAAAGAAGAAGAAGAAGAAGAAGAAGAAGAAGCGAAGAAGAAGAATGAGAAGAAGAAGAAGAATGCAAGAAAAGAAGAAGAAGAAGAAGAAGAAGAAGAAGAAGAAGAAGAAGAAGAAGAAGAAGAAGAAGAAAGAAGAAGAAGAAGAAGAAGAAAGAAGAAGAAGAAGAAGAAGAAGAAGAAGAGAAGAAGAAAGAAGAAGAAAGAAGAAAGAAAAAAGAAGAAAGAAGAAAGAAGAAGAAGAAGAAGAAGAAAAAGAAGAAGAAGAAGAAGAAGAAGAAAGAAGAAGAAGAAGAAGAAGACAACGTTTACACATAGAAAACAAAAGAATGTGTACATATATATACAGTCCTCTATCCCTATTACTATTACAGGACAGATTAACACTACCATATTCACTGTAAACAATCAACATCAATGAACAGTAAATCAATATAATTATAGTATGAAGTCCTTAGGACACTAACAACTGTATTGATTGGATTCACCTTCATCTGTGAAAATCAGTAAGTATGCACACAAGTCTGATATAGCTTACCCTACTCATTGCGTTTGATTTGAACTATTATCATAATTACCATTATTAACATTACATTTTATTATCAACATCATCATCATGATTTCACACCAGCATTCAATTTTAGCAAAACTTTTGCTGAATAATACTATGCAATTAAATTCATTGTAGATATAATATGCTTTGATTTTGACACATCTAATAATTTATGCTGTCAATATTATGCATCCAAATTGAGTATACCATGGGATCAAGTTTGCTACCTTCAGTGCTACACAAAAAAGCAGTGAGGAGGTGAAGAAAGAGATGGACAGAAGCATGAAGAGATGGCTGGAAGCAAAAAGTGATGCCTCTATATGCTCTACGAAAGTAAAAGGAGTAATACTACTTCTTTCTTTTACAACACTGGTGACAGGTGCAAGTCGAGCGCGGTTAGATTGGTTAGGGCATTAGCCTTCAGTTGAAAGGTCCTTTCTTTCACAAGATTAGTGACAGGTGCACGTTGAGTGGTTAGAGTGGTTAGATTGGTTAGGGCATTAGCCTTCAGTTGAAAGGTCCTTTCTTTCACAAGATTAGTGACAGGTGCCAGTTGAGTGGTTAGAGTGGTTAGGACATTAGCCTTCAGTTGAAAGGTCCTTTCTTTCACAAGATTAGTGACAGGTGCCAGTTGAGTGGTTAGAAATGGTTAGGACATTAGCCTTCAGTTGAAAGGTCCTTTCTTTCACAAGATTAGTGACAGGTGCGAGTTGAGTGGTTAGAGTGGTTAGAGGGGGTTTAGGACATTAGCCTTCAGTTGAAAGGTCCTTTCTTTCACAAGATTAGTGACAGGTGCGCGTTGAGTGGTTAGAGTGGTTAGGACATTAGCCTTCAGTTGAAAGGTCCTTTCTTTCACAAGATTAGTGACAGGTGCGCGTTGAGTGGTTAGAGTGGTCAGGACATTAGCCTTCAGTTGAAAGGTCCTTTCTTTCACAAGATTAGTGACAGGTGCGAGCAGAGTGGTTAGTGGTTAGGGCATTGTCTTCCAGTTGAAAGGTCTGTGTTCGGATCTGCTGGGGTAGCCTACCGCTTGAAGAGCAAACAGTGAAGATTTTTACACTCTCCCAGGTTAACATATACACAGACGTGCTAGTGCTTGAACCCCCTTTGTGTGTACACACACATATATAACATCAAACATGCACATCAATCACAGGATTACTACCATAAACAAAGCAATAAAATACAAAAATCAATAGTGATCATAAATGTAGCTCTAGTAACACAGAACTTTAAGATATCCAACGTTCATTCTAATGTAATGCAGTTTGTACATTTTGGTATTATTCTGAATCTTTCTGGAATGAAACAAGGTGCACATACATGTCATTTGAAACTGGACGAAGAATTAATTAGACTTGAAACTTTCCAAGGTTTACAATAATGACATCTTTGATTTCCTTCTTGTAGTTGCAAAATTTTTTCTTATATAAAATACAGAAAATACAACCTAATTTTCACACAGTCTTACAACAGCTTGAATGGCAAGTCAAAATAGAAAAGCACATAGCATATGTAAATGTGTGTTGCACAACATTCCTATCAAAGTGATCTTATCATCTGCCTTCGATACATAATATTAAACAATCTGATCCATGAAACTAAACAAAAGTCCTGCTCTAATATTCAGCTTGCTCTAATATTCAGCACGTGGTTAAAGATTCAACAAAGGAATATCATGTTATAACATGTAAATAAGCTTCAACAGAATGTGGAAGATGTGTTTCTTCTATTTCGTTACTGACAGACATCTCTTAGTTACAGACCTTTTCATAAGTATTGTAGGAAATGAAAAAAATACACTTAAACCATCATACAGTCATTGTAGACATGTAATTTAATTTCAGAATGAATCGTCCATCAGTTCATTTGTTTGTTCTTTGTACAGTTTCCTCTGTATTTTTCAATATCATTTTGTCGCATTATTCATTTATCTGTTATCTGTTCATCTGCTACATTTTGATGTATTAATACATAAAAAATAATACTCTGTCTATTGTAGCTAATGACTGAGCATCGTATACATTTCAAGATGACAGTAAATGATGTGTTTACGTAGACCTACTTGAACCCACTGAAACAATTTAAACAGCAACAACAAAATATGCACGTTAAAGATCCTGTATACTATTTAAGAGTTCAGTGGCTTATGGAAACATGACAACTCCCAGCATGCACACCCCCAAACTACAGAAGAGTGGTCCACTGCATACTCCACCCAGAAAATCACTCACCACTTTTGGAGAGTAAGTCACCATACAAGTTCATAACTGTCGGTGGTTCCAGTCGAAAGGTTGTCAGATAACTGTAGGCCACTGCAATCAATCTGGATGATGCAACTTCTCGCATCGCTCCGATCTGTATGAGGTATGAGTGAGACTGATGGTGAGGTTCCAGTTATGACAGTTTACAGGCAGCTACCCTGAAACCATCCGGTCCTTGGCTTGGCTTGCATTAGCAAGATGTACCTGCACACTAGCTGTCTAAGGCCAGAGCATAATGCTACAGTTTGGCTCAAGCGGCAGTGTCGAAAGGGTTAATTTAGAAAGAAAAAAAATCTCTGGCAACCCAATGGGTCTATCTTAACTTCATCAGGAAAAAAAACAAACATTCTGGACATATCAACTGAAAAAAAATCTCAGGCAACGCAATGGAGATGGTTCTATCCAATTTCACCAGTGAACATATAATTTTTCACTGTCTGCTACCTGCATCTGCTGTCTGCTTGGCTTGCTGGCTTTGCAAGAATGATGTTACAGTGCAGTTGAAAATGTCTTAGGTCAGTTTAATGTTAAATAACTACAGTGCACTGCCTAAAAAATTCCTAATAAATGGAGTGATAAGTTCTTAGGATTTTAACATATGATTTGTGATTGTGCTGGTTTTCAAGTTCCAAATTGGAATGGGTCACACGTGAATTTTAGGTGCAATCTTTTTACTTCCTTACCTGACAAATACAAGGTTTATATCCAGTGGACAAACACAAATTATACATTTAACTGTAAATCAAATTTACACGTATGGTAAAACTGTGACTTTTTCATTCAATCTGACAAATCACAAAGTAATGTTCTACACGTATCAAAACAACTTTTCAATACAAAACCTAATAAAATAGCATCAAGTAGGACTCGTCAACATAACCATTCCATTTGCGTAATTTGAAATACTGCGAACAGTACATAATGTACATCAACAAAACATGTTCATAGCACAATTATCGATAAACAAAAAGCACATCAACAGAATATTCAGCACTAATTAATCATCAAAGATTCTAAATCCAAAGAATAATAGACGAGAGACAAAACTGAGAGGGTGAGGATAGTATCGGGACAGACAACAAGACAAACTTTTAATCTAATACTTGAATTAATATAATCATACTCATTACAGACCCATTAACCTTTTTTCCAGATGGTGTGGGATCGTATGGAGATTGTTATTGTCCTGACCATACAAACCCAGCATACTACACACCCAGTACACCCCGTTTCTTTTTTTAATTAGCAAAATAGCACGCATCAGTAACACATCAAATTTACGAAGCATGCTATTTTTGCAGACGTAGTATTACTGTATGGAATACATTATTTTGAGGATGACGAACGTGTACGTGATCTGACTTCCAGAAGTTCATATATCATCTTAATCCCCAACCATCAGTACACTTTCTCAGCTATTTAACTCATGGAGACAAGTAGCAAATTAACACATCAAATCATCATAACCACTGATACACATGCACTGTGACCCCATCACCACACACACATACACACACAAAAACTTTCTTCAGTATTTAACATTACTTTTATATTTTTTTTTTCAAAAAAACTTGACCACTTGACCATTTTCATGATTCTGTCAACACGCACTCAAGTCTTCCATGATTAGTTACAGTAGAGGCAAGACTTGTTTCATAAAAACAACACACATATTACTATTAAGAAATTACAATCACAGTCTAAAATTGAATTCATCTTTTGGAACCATGAAAGGTTTGTGGATGGAATTACATGTTTCGGGAATAGGGAAGCATATTCAGTTTCTGTTTCTTAGAGAAGGCATTACTGCATGCAACATATTCATGTGCGCGCGCGCACACACACACACACAGTGAAAACTTTTTTTCAGCAGGAAAAGGCAGAAAATACTGATTCAATTAATAGGGAAAAGAATAAAACAACACATACAACCTACAAAGGGCATGCAAAACAATCATTTACACACACACACACACACACACACACACACACACACACACACACACACACACACACACACACAACACACACACACCACTGAGAAGGATCCCTCACAATTAAGACATCGTATACTGACAACTGTAGAGAGGATTGCTAAAGACGTAATAAAGTCTGTCTTACCTCTTACTTGGAAACATAATCAACAGGATTAATGACACAGACACAGATGTCAGAGTTGTTGCTTCTTTTTTTGCAGTCATTGTCTACAAAGTCAGGCCGAGTCTGGTGATAAAAGGGCCACACTTGCCAGTTCGTACCAGCTGCATAGTGCTTGATGGTCAATGGAGTTACTGTCTGCTTTGCCTCCCGTCACACTCCACTTGACAGTGGTGACATTGCTGCAATATGTATTCAACTGTTCGATCCTCTTGACCATAGGGGCAGGTTGAAGAAGACATCAGTCTGAACTTGCAATTCATGTGTATATTGAAGTATTTGCAGCTGATGTACAGCCTAATCAGTATCACTTGCTGCTCTCTGGACACACACATAGTAGTCATCTCTTTCATCGATGGGCAGAAAATAATGATTACCATCACCTTTCCAGAGACAGATTTTAATGAGGCTTTGTACCGGTTACAATCGTCTCAATGCACAGATGAACTGAAAATTCAAACTTCATCAAACCTTCCTCTATGGTCAAGAAGAGCAAACAGTTGACCACATGTATTTCAACAACGTCACTGCTACCTAGTCAAGCAACAGGAGGTGTGTGTCCAACTACAATTCAACAGACCACCAAGCTTCTTGCAGAGGAAGCGTCTGAAAAACTCGGCAAGATTTTCTCATTCTGTGATTTACTATCCAGGTTTGGGAGTTTACAGCTGTCTCCATGAAATCGAAACAATAAGTACATTAATTCTAACATTAAGTTTAAGTGCAGTGGGCAAATGAGTGAAATAATCAAAGGAAGGAACGACTCAATCATGTCTGCTTTTTAGATTTTACCTCTGACTTGATAAACCATCAATACTGATAATAATTATTTCAAAACAACTTGGCAATACTGATTCCACCTCAATAATCATCAATACTGATCATCCGTAATCAGTTTATATAAGAAGCAATACTGACCATTCTTTGTTGATGTTCTAAAACTTAGTGCGCCATTTTATCTAGATATTGCTCCTTTGAGTTTACAGAGTGCTAAAATTTAGCCTAACACACCAGATGTTTTGTGATCGATACAACAGGTGGTCTGATTTTGGATTTCCAATTGGAAGGTCCGGGTTCCATCCTGCCTGGTGGATAACAGGCAAAGATTTTTACCGTCACCCCGCTCAACATGTGTGCACATCTGATAGCAACTAAACCCCCCTTCACACTGATAACAACTAAACCCCCCTTCACACTGATAGCAACTAAACCCCCCTTCACACTGATAGCAACTAAACCCCTTCACACTGATAGCAACTAAACCCCCCTTCACACTGACAGCAACTAAACCCCCCTTCACACTGATAGCAACTAAACCCCCCTTCACACTGATAGCAACTAAACCCCCTTCACACTGATAGCAACTAAACCCCCCTTCACACTGATAACAACTAAACCCCCCTTCACACTGACAGCAACTAAACCCCCTTCACACTGACAGCAACTAAACCCCCCTTCACACTGATAACAACTAAACCCCCCTTCACACTGATAGCAACTAAACCCCCCTTCACACTGATAGCAACTAAACCCCCTTCACACTGATAGCAACTAAACCCCCCTTCACACTGATAGCAACTAAACCCCCTTCACACTGACAGCAACTAAACCCCCTTCACACTGACAGCAACTAAACTCCCCTTCACACTGACAGCAACTAAACCCCCTTCACACTGATAGCAACTAACCCCCCCTTCACACTGATAGCAACTAACCCCCCTTCACACTGACAGCAACTAAACCCCCCTTCACACTGACAGCAACTAAACCCCCCTTCACACTGATAGCAACTAAACCCCCTTCACACTGATAGCAACTAAACCCCCCTTCACACTGATAGCAACTAAACCCCCCTTCACACTGATAGCAACTAAACCCCCTTCACACTGACAGCAACTAAACCCCCCTTCACACTGACAGCAACTAAACCCCCCTTCACACTGACAGCAACTAAACCCCCCTTCACACTGACAGCAACTAAACCCCCCTTCACACTGATAGCAACTAAACCCCCCTTCACACTGATAGCAACTAAACCCCCCTTCACACTGACAGCAACTAAACCCCCCTTCACACTGATAGCAACTAAACCCCCCTTCACACTGATAGCAACTAAACCCCCTTCACACTGACAGCAACTAAACCCCCCTTCACACTGACAGCAACTAAACCCCCCTTCACACTGATAGCAACTAAACCCCCCTTCACACTGATAGCAACTAAACCCCCCTTCACACTGATAGCAACTAAACCCCCCTTCACACTGATAGCAACTAAACCCCCCTTCACACTGACAGCAACTAAACCCCCCTTCACACTGATAGCAACTAAACCCCCCTTCACACTGATAGCAACTAAACCCCCCTTCACACTGATAGCAACTAAACCCCTCTTCACACTGATAACAACTAAACCCCCCTTCATATATACACGCATGCAGAACATCAGATATCTACATTAAAGATCCTGTAAGTCATGGCAGTGTCCTGAAGCTTTTGGAAACATGAAAACAACCAGCGTGCTCATTTACTGAAGACAGAGTATTCAGGCTGAGCAGTATCAAACTGCGTGCACATGTAGGTAAAATAATGTGTATACATGCATCCAAGACAAATCAGAACACTTAAAAAAAGAAAAAAAAAAAAAAAGAAAGACAAGACAGGAAGGAAATACTATGCATATAGATTTGTTGACATCTACATCCACATCTTTTCTATAACATGACATTGACCTACAAAAACAGGACATTAAAGTTTATCAAGTGCTGTTGGGCAGGAAACAGGACATTAAAGTTTATCAAGTGCGGTTGGGCAGGACTACAGGAAAAGAATTTTTTTTTTAAAAAAGAGGGTTGGGGGAAGGAAGGGGAGGGAGAGGGGGAGAGGAAGAGACAGAGAGACAGACAGAGAGAGAGAGAGAGAAGAGAGAGTGTGTGTGTGTGCGTGTAAGAGAGAAAGAGAAATGGAAAGGGGGGGAGGGGGGACCAGAGAGCAAAGAAGGAAGACAGAGAAAGAGCAAACTTGATAAGAAAGATGCACACAAAGGATATGGGTTACATTTCACTGAACCAGAAATAACACACTCAGGAATAAATATTACAGACCCAAGAAATTCTAAAACACAAGACATCATCAGTATGGCAAAAAGACATCTGAAGACTAAGTTAGCCAGTCACCTTCAAAAATGAATGAGATTAAGAACTGAAACAGCAATTATGCAAATGAATACGGTAAAACATAAACTGATTTTCCATCTTAACAAAAAACAAAATGAATGCAGAACACATTTATATCTATCCATTCAATGATTTCTTATCATCTCTCGATCTGAACACAAAATGCAAAGTAATGCAGATAAGAAGATTAAATTTCAGGCTTTCATTCACCTGAACAAAAATGAAAATCCAATCGAAAATATATTAATTCGATATATTCCCTGACTATATGACGTCTATGAAAATAGCTTTTTGTCTAATTGTTATATGTTTATCATATTGCTGTAACAGACAAAAAAGTTTTTTTTAAGAAGAAATGATTGCAAAACAAATTTACTTATTCTGAAACATTTTATCATCTTATCATTCTAACACAAAACAACATCATATGTAAAACATATTTCGATCTTCAGGTGACATTTTGTTGGTCACACCTAGTTTGAGTAACTTACATCTAATCCTGAATCTTGAACTATTTCAAAACAGTATCACCACAGAACTTCAGCTGCCACTATGAATTATCATTAACCAAAGCACTGTATATATTCACATATACATACAAGGACAATATCTGCAGTTAGTAGGCACTTTTCACTCACTCTATTACAGATACAGGCAGGTATTTCTTGTAGTGTAATACTTCAATTTTCATGATAACAGAACATAAACACAATCCAGTTCTAAGTAATACCAAATCTGAGCTATCATCCACTAAGGTAATGTTACCTGAAAACTATACAGTCTTGTAGAACTACCAAACCTTTCTTCTGTTTTACATCTTCCAGTCATCCATGCTGCATCTACAATGATACAAGTCAATAAAGCCCACAAATAATTTAGCGCTGTGCTTAAAAATGTGTATACACACGTATTTATACACTTTATTAATGAATGAACTTATGAACACAATTTGTATTCACTTTTGCTGCTGATAAAACAAAGTGTTATAAAGATAGAGAGAAGAAGAAAAAAAGAAGGTAGTGAGATGGGGGAAGAGAGGAACAAGCACTGCTGATTCAAGACCTCTGGTAAAAGACTTTCTTTCTTTTATGCAATTATGTCACTTAATTAGTGATCTAAAAATCAAAAAGTTATGCACATCATCAAAGTCATATTAAGCATCGCCTAAAAATTGCCTGCTGCCTTTCCCTCTCTCAGCTGAGGTATCAGTCTTTTTTGGTGTGTGTGTGTGTGTGTGTGTGTGTGTGTGTGTGTGTGTGTGTGTGTGTGTGTGTGTGTGTGTGAGAGTGTGTGAGTGTGTGTGTGTGTGTGTGTGTGTGTGTGTGTGTGTGTGTGTGTATGCGTGCGTGTATGTGCATGTGTGTGTGTGTGAGTGTGTGTGTGTCAGTATGTGCGTGTGTGTGTTTTATGTGTGTGTATGAGTGTGTGTGTATCAGTGTTTGAGTGCATGCGTGTGTGTGTGTGTGTGTGTGTGTATGTGCATGTGCATTGCATTATAGCATCCATGGTTGAACAGAGGAAAAAGATGAAAATGGAAGAAAAATAAATGTGTATGAATGCATGAAAAAGTGTACATGAGTGTGTGTCTCTTTTTTCAAACACCTTCATGTGAGAGGCAGGCACAGAAAGGTTTATGAAGGCCGGTACACAAAGTAGAGAAAGAAAACAAAAAGAAAAATAAATAGTGTGCTTGTGTGCCTTACTAGTGTGTGTGTGTGTGTGTGTGTGTGTTGTGTGTGTGTATGTGTGAGCGTGTATGTTGTCTGTGTGTGTGCACGTGCTTGCATGTGTGCGTGCATGCCTGTGCATATGTGTGTGTGTGTGTGTGAGTGTCTGTGTGTGTCTGCTGTGTGTATATATATATATACACACACACACAATATATGTATACATATCTATGTATATCTATTTATATTATCTATCTATCTATCTATCTATCTATATGTGTGTATAAGAACACACACAGATACTGAAAATTAATATGGATGATGTGTAATTTTCAGTATCTGTGTGTGCTCTCATGAGTGTGCTGCCTGTGTCAGAACATGCATGTGACTTACGGATTGCAAAGAGCATGATACTAACTGAGTAAAACCAAATTTAAAAGCAACAATCATTCCGCTTTGAGCATTTATAAAACTGTAAAAAGATTCTGAAATTCTGTTTTGATTTTCATGCAACATGTCTTATATGAAAAACAGAAGACGGCTGAGGATTAAATTAATGTACAAACTACAACATTATCAACAGACTGACATTATTCTTGAACCTTTATAATAATAAGAAGTCAGAAAATGAAGCTGACTTGTATGTTAAGCCCTTACAAGAAAAAAAAAAAGAAAAAAAAAAAGAAAATTTGAGTAGAAACAAAAGCAAATGTCAGCAAAAATGTTCTACTGAGGTTCCAGGGTAACACATATGATGCAATATATTATATGACACTTTCAAATTATGTCCACTGCACCAGGAATGCATCTCAGTATGCATGTGTGATCAAACTATACTTACAACAGGTCATGTAATACATCTATACTATATCTAATACCCTGTCAATGCACAAAAAGCCAGATGTATATATATATATATAATTAAACAAAAAAGTAATCTTTTAAGGCACAGACATTTTGACAAACAAGCAGAAGGATGAACTTTTAATTTTTCCTGACCTTTGGCATACTTCCCCCGTTAGTGAGAAAAAATAAATTAATAAAAAAACCTTCTTTCAACAAGCATGTATACAGAATATAAATATTTCTTTTAACATTCCAATTTTCTCGCTATTTGGCTCACACTGCGCAATTGGTATGTCACTGCACAGTGTGTATACTCAGCCTTTGGTGGGCCTGCATGCTGGGTGTTTTGTTTCCATAAACCACTGGATGTCCACATGACTTTCAGGATCTTTAACGTGCATACTTGATGTTCAGTGTGCGAGTGCGCTAGCAGGTTTGCACACATGTTGAACTGGGAGATGGTAAAATCACTACCCTTTACCCACTATGCAAGAGGTACTTGGGCAGGATCAAACCGAAACTTTCTCTCCATATTTTTAGATTTAAAAGGGAGAACTATTATGCAGATTATGTACATATTAATCTTTCCTCTTTTTCCTATTCATAAAATGAACAACTTATGAGTAATATGAAGATAACATACATTAATATTTTCTCTCTTTAAACAGTGAACAACATATTTGCTTCCTGAAAAATAATTCTCCCAGTGCATTGACTACACCAAAGAAAACAAGTGACAGGGATTGTCTCGTTGCTGACCATATCTACAACTGACACCAAAAAACCAAAAACAAAAAAACACACACAAAAAAACAAACAAACAAAAAAACCCAACACTTTTCACAAGCAATATAAAAAGAAGAACCAAACAACAGAGCATTTGGCTGTTACTTTATCTGCTCCTGCACCCTCTTTGCCAGCATCCTGCATTGTCAACCATGCTAGCAAAGCAATTACTTAATCCTTTGTTTCCCTCACCCTATCCACCAGCTTCCTGCAGCTACAAAAGGTGTGACTGATAACTCAAATGGAAGTATATGAATGTACAGCATGCACACATACATACACACACAACAACTAAAAAAATTAACAAAGAACACTAAATTATTACACTTATTAGATAACAAAAGTGTGATCGATAATTCAAACAGAACATTGAATGATGGCAAGAAAATATTATTATAATACACAGTATAAACAGTACAGAAATGAAAAAACAGGAAAATCTTCATCTTACATAATGATACATTAAACACCCATAGCACATTCTTCAAACTGGAAAGGAGATGATTATTGTCTACAAATGTTTAACCTTCTAGCACTTCATTTGGGAGGTTTGAAAAACCCTTCTCTTTTCTTGGATGTGTACACAGCCAATATATACATAAGACAAGCACAATTTCACTCTGAATACCAATTCAAAAGTGGCTAATATTTATTACTACTTCTTGGTCAAATGATATGGGATGGTCTCTCTTCCCAGTGTTATTAGTGTGATATAATATATCATCATCATCATCATCAGGTGCCTTGCCGCATGGCGTTGGCGATTATGGACTTCCATCTGTCTCTATCTCTTGTTACCTCAAGCATCTCTTCCACCCACCCTGTCTTCAGCCACTCTGCAAGTCCATCTAGTATCTTCTCCCTGGGTCTACCCTGTGCTTTATATAAACTCCCATGTATCAAAGGGCAGTTCTCTTGTCACATGCATGAAATTACTTAACCATGATTAAACATGACCATCAGACATTTCCAAAACAATTTATGATGCTGACAAAGAAAAAAGTAAAGTAATGCAAAGATATGATCCTGAAATGTGTTCAAGATACCAAAAATATACTAACAGAGTACACCATTAATATCAATACTTAGTCCAAATATCAGTGACATTAAAAAAAAACAACAACAGAAAACTAGTCTGTTTTTCCCCAAGAGAGTAGAAAGTATTCTATCCCTGGTAAAATAAAAATAGAACCAGTACATTACAATTTCCAGTGCAAACAAATTACAGTGTCCTATTGGACCTTGTCTTCTGTAAATTAAGAGAGAAAAAAAAAAGGAAAAAAAAAGTCAGAAAAGAGCTGAAACTAGACACACTATAAAACCAACTCATGGAACAGCACCAGCTTAAGCTTGAAAGCACCAAACATAAACATCTGACTAGGAAATATTTCTGTGTTCTCAAAATGAAAACTGGGATTGTGAACAAACGATAATAATCTAATTCAAGGAAAAGAGATACAATGTATGTCACCAACAGTGACACACAAATTAACATTTCCACTTCCAACTTAAATTCCATCTTGCTTGCTATAGTACCAGTCAGGATGGCAGTAAGTCAGCTGCATTCCAGGTGACATTTTCTCAAGATGTACAAATTCATGTTTTTACACAAGGGTGTGTGACCTGGGATTTAGGGTGTGCACAGTGTGCAGACTGGAAAGGGCATTCAATGATAAACAGAGACATGTTACAGGCAAGGTTAAGTATGGTCTACACTGCCCTTGCAGTACTGAAGAAATTTATCCTGTGTCTTCATAGATTACCATGTTATTTTCTGAAGCTGGATAACACTTTCAGAACATTTTCTTTTTAGATCTATGCATTATGACAATGTACGTTTGATGATTCCTGTTCTATTTTCATAGGCTAGATATTTTCAAAAGATTTTAGTTACATGTAAGAGGGCAGATATTTTCAAAAGATTTTAGTTACATGTAAGAGGGCTGATCTTAAGTCTTGCATCTACTTCGCAAAACAAAAAGTTCAACATTTGTGAAATTTTCAGAGTTCTCCAAAGTACTCTCCACACAGAGTTTCAGCTTTCTGAGCCAAGAGCCAAATGCTTGATGGTAGTCTGATTGAGATATAGTAACAAGCTATCACTTCACTGTTTGTCCCAAAGGCCTGGGGTCATGAAGATTCACCAGCCAGGTTTTGCTTTGGAACGGGAAACAAGAAGAAGTCACATGGGGCCAAGTCAGGAATGTAGAGTGTGTGAGAAGGAACTTGAGAATGGATTGCTCTTGTGAACAGTTCACAGTGACTTGGCTTATGGGCACTTGCACTGCCATGTAGAAGGAGTGTTTTGCTGGTAGTGGTACCTACATTCGGATGCTGCTCATGGATGGACTGCACAACTAAGGGTAAAAAACACTTTCAACGTAGTATCTAGCAGTAACAGTAGACTTTTCAGGCAAAATATTTATTGCTACTAAGCACTAGGATTTCAAAGAGATGGAGAAAAGTTTCTTCCAGCTTTGAAAACTAGATCTCATTACATCTGGTCTTTTGTCATTAATGTCCAACCACATTTGACTGGGCCATATGTTTGGGATGTCATGGAAGATAACCCACGGTTCATCATCTATAATCGAATCACATAGTCATTTGGAACCTCAGGCTAAAATTTTTTTAAGCAATCACTTGAGACTCTGAACCTTCTGGTTTTTTGTTGTTGTTTTTCTTTTTTTCTGCTCCTCTGTCAGAAGATGAACCACTTTTCTCATAATCAAGATCATAACACAAGATCTGCTCCACTGTGCCATATGAAACTGTATGTTTGACCTATTTCACAAAGTAAAATAAGCAAATCCTCTTCAACAACTCTCTTTACAGACAGTTTGCCTGTTCCTTTCGCTCTTGGACATCAATATTGGAACTTATCTTTCATTTTTAGTCCTTTTCTACCACTGGATGAAGCAGCAGGGAAGTTTTAGTCTTTTTCTCCTAATTTTTGTATTTGGTGTTTATTTGTTTGTGATCTTACATTTACGCTTGACAAAGGCCAGTTGGCCGAAATTTGCACCTGTCTTGTCTGGTTGTATTAAATACGCGTTCTGATTCTATTTTTGTATTTTTTTCTGGTTCCTGTTTGCCTGAACGCAGGCAATCATACTTGTTTTGGATTTGTCTTTCAAGTCCATCTTGTTTTCCTTGTTTCAAACTCTCAGAGCAGCAGCAAATTGTGCTGTAAGTATACACGGCAAACACTTGTCTCCATACACAACTGTCAAATCACCATGAATTTGGATTGGACTGTCTCGTCTCCTGGCTGAGCACTGTAAAGAACAACATCTAAGCTGCTCTATGCTAGGATCCGTTTATCAGATGCCCAGTTAGTTCCATCACATTTTCAATAAAGTAATATAATTAAACTTGAAATGGCATCATTATAATTCTGTGCATATTTCAGTACAACTTAAAAGTATTAACTATAAACAAAAATGGCAGCCTAACTGACAAAACTTTTTGATTTCATATATCATGTAGATACTAGATAATGTGGTTCATGGCAGATGAAGGTTTATGGTACAGTTATGCACTGTTTACATATCCCAAATCTGACATATTTTTACATCCTTATCCTACTTACAAAGCGTGCAACTAGAAACACCCTTACCATACTTACAAAGCATGCAACTAGAAACACAAAGACAAGTTGTGCTGCATTGTGTCCAGTGACATACAATATGACAGAACATTGTTGAACAATATTTATGCCTATGGAAGTCCCAAAAGGATACCAATGTCATCCAAACAAAATTTCAAAACTGAAAAGAAAAAAAAAGTCTTGATAATAATGCACACCTTGGTCAATCATTTATGCGAGTCAAGACACATACTCGTTTTTGTCATACAGTCATATAGATAAAATTGGATCACGCATGCAGTTCATGACAGACAGCTCATTTTAATTTAACATACAAAATTATTCAACCGATTCTTCAATGAAGCAGTTGATATCAACACATATACAGGACCGTTAAAGCTTTTCTGCAATACAATGTTCAGTGCTATTCGGTAACAAAAAAACAACAAACAATAAACACAAAATCTACACAATATGTTTGCTCTTTTGGAAACTGGTGGTTCAATGGGTCATGCCTTTCACCAAGACACTTTAATGCAAGCTTTTCCTTTCTTTTACTCCTGTTGGGTCTCATGTGTCGCATCTTACTAAAAATCCACTGTACAGATTAAAGACAAAGTTCAAACCTTCTATCACATCAGTCTGCATAACCCCTTGTCACTCTCCAGAACACTGATTGCATTCAAACATGCAACTACTCAAAAATACATTTCTTTGAGGCATATGTGATCAATAACACTAACAGGCAACAAAGAAATTCTTTCCATCAAAATTATGTTTAATAAACATACTTGTGCAAGTACTCTATAGTTATTTGCTATTCCTGGCCGGTAGAAAAACAATGCTGTGCTGACAGCCCCCACCACCACAAAATGGTTCTATGTGCATATGCATCATCTTCCTCTTTAAAGACAAACCATTGAAAAGCTGCCAGAACGACAAACAGAAACAGCACAAACCGACAGCCTGGGGGGAGGCCAGGTAGGAATTATGCATAAGTCACAGTGAGCATGTTTTATAAATTTATGTAATTTTAAGGGGGACAAATTATTTCCATAACACACACTTTACCATGTCTTGTGAATACACTATAAGGATGGAGGGTTCACCTGGTCAAGGGTCTTGAGGAAAGTGCTGGAGCTTGAGACCCTATGTTGTGTAATGGCAGCAGAAACTATCCTCCTGGAGCCATGTTCTCACAGGCAAAACACATCCCATAAGTTTCAATCCTGAAAGGGAGGTCCTGGAGAAATTGACTGAGAGGGGAGAGGTTGAGCACAGTGTCCATCCCCCGAAGATTTCATGACCACAAAAAGCCTTCTGTAAAATCCTCGGGAAGAGTGCAAAATGACCTTTTCCATTGCCCCTTGCAGGGACAGAGGATAGCTCCTGACTAAGGATGGCCAAAGCCAGGGGATCAGCCAGTCAGATCAGCCTTGGAGGAAGCCCAAGACAGACAATACCCTATCTGATCACCTGAGAATTCATAGCGAGTTCATATTGCTTATAGCCCAGCCGACTACAAGAGCCATATCAGGGTTAACACCACGTCAACCTGAGAAATCACCTGCTAACCTGAATGTCAAACCATGCCTGTAAATGGTGACAGAGAACATGGGCCTCTATGGAGTAAGTGGGCAAAGGGTACAGATCAAGGCATGTCATGTCACTGGGGGTGAGCCAGCTGAGGGAAGCCAGCTTGCCCTTATGCTGCTGTGAGGCCCCCCAAGCCCTGCCCATGAGTCATATAAGTGCAACAAACACCAGAGTGGTGAAGGGCCTGCCGATCTGCTGGAAGACGGGGCAGGACATGAGGCCAGGCATTTGGAGCCTGTTGGTGAGGGGAAAGCACAGCAAAATCCCCATGGACATCTGCCAACTATTGAAATGGAGACCTGGGCATGCATTCCCAAAAAAGATGCAGTCCCAGACTGGGAGGCCCGGAAGAAGGCTCTGTGGGCGGCAAAGCTAGCGAGGAAAGAGGCCACAGGTGACATTCCTTCTAGCCATGATAAAATCAGAATGGTGCCTGGCCAAGAAGGAACATAGGATTGGAGACCCCATGTTGCCATGAGTCAATGAAATCCCAGTCCATGTCGACCCGAAGTGGAATATCCCTCCAAGAGATCTGGTTCCTTGAGGGTCCGAAGAGGCTGCCTAAGAAGGATGTCCACGAGGCTGTCATTTCCAGAGCCTTATGGGCAGCCTCCTCTCATTCAGTGAAGGATCTATCAGGAACTCTGTATGCCAAGGGAAGGCCTTGGCCCACTGGACTGGGAGGAGGAGGTTCTCTTGCTATCGGGTAGGGCTGCCTTGCAAAGCATCTTGTGCACCAAGGCACTTACTTGAAAAGGGAAGCTTCGTGAGGCAAAGTGGGATGCTTCAAGAAAGTGGGGAACAGACCCTGGCACCAATAGGTCAAATGGGCCTGAACCCTTGACAGCTTCCTGGGCCCTACACAAGGTCCTGGTCACTGTGTTGGATTCCTTGATGGAGACTGGGGTGGATGCATGATGACAATGGGCTGCCAGAGTCCACGCCACCATTGACAGGCTCTGATTGGTGATGGTGTTTCCGGCATGCTTACGGCCGACAGTGTTCCAAATAATGCACAACTGGGGGCATATTACGCACAGATTTCAAACTTGATGCACAGATTTCAAATCTGTATGTCACAATGATGCACAGTTATTTTCACAGTGATTATGACCCAAATTTAGTTTCCTACCACCTTTGAAAAGGTCTGAAGTGTTCGAAACCAAGGGTTTTACAAATCAATCTCATTGGCAGCAGTTACGTCAGTTGAGTTGAAAGGGGTCAACTGTAAGCTGGCAACTATTCAGCAATCTCGACAGTCTTGATTGGCTAGCTTGTTACTTGCTTAAACTTCTTTACTCTGTCCCATATGCACAGTCTGGTACAGTTCAGTAGACAGCAGTCACGTTACTTCTGATCTGGGCAACAGTCCCAAGACGAGATCAAGGAAATCAAATATGTACTAGATGACACACAGCCCTCATCTTATGTTCAAGATATAAGCGGAAACATATGAACAGCAGATCAAAATTCTGTCAAATTATCGAAGAGAAATCACATGTCTCATCAGAATGTCAACAACGAAATGCAGATCACTGCAGATAGCAGATCCCATACCGCCATAGCTTTAAAACCAACAGGAAAAGCTTGCTGTCTAATCATTCAAACATTAAGTGAAATACATGATCATTAAAATAAACAGGCCCACTCCTTGAATATAAGGAAATTTGATCTTCTGAATGTCTCTACCAGGCTGCATATTACTAATCACTAGACAGTACTTGAACTCTGTTACGTAATGCATACTAATTCAGAGGGCAAGAAGAAGCATGTTTGTCTGGTCTGCTTTATTCTTTAGCTGATGTATAATTTCTAAAACTATGTAGAGAAACAGGAAGGGGGAGGGGGCAACAAGTCATCCTTTTTGTACATGATTTTCAAGTCTCAACCAATCTGCCACTAGCAGTTTTTTCTTCAAACTGTCCATTTCAAGAATATCACATTCTTGTCAGTGATCAAAGTTAACATAATTCAAAGCAATTTTCAAAATAGCTTGCATGAGCCTTAATTTTTTGCTTTTTGACCCCTAGTTTTTTAGGCAAGGGTTCATTTTGACCCTCACTTTAAAATTCTGCAGAGAACACTGGGCTGAGGGGCAGGCTATGAGGAGCAGAGAGGATCTGAATGTCTCACATTACAGCAGCCAAAGCTATTGCCATAGGGTTCACATCTGGCTGGTGAGAAGGCCAACCAAAGGTCCGAGCAGTCGGGGGGAGCTGGTAAGCCATGTCCAAACCTGATGCTGAAAAGGAGGCCTAACAGAGCGCACCCAGTACCAGCAACAGGAAAGGGGAGGCAGGGAAGGTAAATGTGTGTGGAAGCCGAGCCCCTCCATTATCAGCAAGAGGAAAGGGGAGGCAAGGGAGGTAAGCAGGAGGCAAGGAGTAAATGTGGCTTTAGCTGAGCGGCTGGTGTGGGCCTAAGCTTTGATCCTCCATACCGACAGGTGCTCAATCCCTCTCTGTAATTTTTGTGGCATTGTGCTTGCTAAAGATGCATGCATAGCACATTTCGGACCTTTGGGCCAGCTGGAGAAGAGAGATCCCCTGACTGGCCAATGCTTGTACCAACCAAGTCTAACTGATATCCCTGTGGCCTTACCAGAACAGAATCCATCGTGCAAATCTTGGTTGGTACTGCTGGGAGTTGAGAAGCAGCCAGGGGAACAGGTGGAGCCTGGACAGACTGGACAAGAAGACAGGAGACAGAAGAGCTGGGGCCGAAAGTTGCAACAAGAAAGAGGAAAGGATGGGGGCAAGCTTGAGATGACCTACTGTGTTTCAAGCACATCTTGCTGCCTAACCTGTGGATGTACACTTTCCCCTTAGAAGAACGCATACACAGTCACTGGGACAGCACAACCAGCTCACAATGTATGGCAAACAAAACAAAAAAATACTCAGTCGCTACGAGGAAGGGAGACCAAGGAAAAGATGACTGCTGCAGAAAGAAAACATAGCACATGTACATAGGACCACTTAATGGTGGTGTGGCTTGTAGAGAATTTGCAGTCTAAGTCAAGGTAAAGTATGGGTAATAAAAAAAAAAAAAATGTGTAGTCAAAAAAAAAAAATCCTAGTTCCATAATACATTCCGTAACTTCCATAAATTGTCACCTTCACAAAGCTTTTACAGATTTTGATTCAATACTTACCTGATAATGAATTACTAAACCATAAACATCGTGAAAAGATGCAATAGAAAAGAATGAGAAAGACTTGTTAGCAAAAGCTGCCATTTGTCCAATATCATATCACCAGAAGTTGAGTACATGATTACAGGACAATGAAACAGCTGAGACAGAATTTCCAAGTGTACAAAATGGGAGAGCAGTTTCTGTGGTTTTCCAGTTTACTCATAAAGGCTGACAGAGCATGAATTATTCCAAATCTTTCAAACAATTTGCCATAAAACTACACGCTCACGTGTGCCAAACCTCTACATAAACCCTGCTAAGCTCCTGTGTGAACACAAATGTCCACAGTGAATACAAGTGTGTTAAAAACACTTCCCAAAGGAGAACCCCTGGGTGGTATGTACATGTCTTTACCAAACCTTGCTGTACAGATCAGAAACAGAATAGTAAAGCTACAGAGGACAGTAACACAATTATCTACTTTTAAGCAGTATAACAACTAACATGACTATATCATCATATTCTGAAACACTGTGAAAGACTGTTTTTCACTCCACAAAGATAACATTAATAAACAACATCACAAAATTAATAATACACCAATTACATAAAGCCTTTAAAAAGCATACGTGCAAACACAGTCTGTCTGATATTCACAACATCAGTGCAATCACACCAAGAGAACCATTCAATTTACAATAAAAACTCTTAACACACATGCACACACATACAAACATGCACACCAAAATTGTATTCTGCGCATTCGTGAGATGGATTCAAATCAATGCAGTATACAAACATAACATTGACTGAAGTGGCTGTTATATGAAAAACTTCAGCTGGTCACTTGTGGCAAATGTGGTCGAATTCTCACAAGTTGTTGGTCACTTATGACAAATGTAGTCAAATCCTTGCAGGAAGACCTCTGTTATCAATTTCGTTGGTTGCTAAAGCTGGGGGATGTCAGTCCCTTTTGCTGTCTATATATGTCATATGTCAAACATGATGGATCTCGCAACACACCGACAGCAAGAACACCATCTACTTCCATTTCTGTCACTGTTCAATCCCAACAGAACAATATTCTCCTGATAAAATGCCTGCAATTGACTTTCCACCTCACAACAGTAAATCTGATCATGTTCATGCCATTACTTCCAGAATGCACTTTTGAACAAATATTTTGTCAAAGAAAATGTACGTCAAAGGACAACAGTTCAGACTCCTTTTTCTACTGCTGAATGACATTCATATACTTCTTTCCAAGATGTTTTCAAAAGATGATGCAACTTTTATGCACGGAGTCTCTGAAACAAAATTTCCATTCAAATTCTTTGCAGCCACAAATCCCTGCAGAGTTGAAGAAGTAAAATACCGGTAAATGGGCACAAGCTAATCCTTTCACATCCCTTGATTATACATGCGTCACTTCGCAACCTTCCCATTCGTTGTCGCTCTCTGTGTCTGACAAGTCATCTTCTATGCCGTCATTATCACTGCAGCCCCCTAATGAGATTCCTTCCACGCTTTCCCCTAAAGACCCCGAGTCAATCACCACACCATCTCTTCTGGATGACTGAGCATAGTGGGGGACACCAGGAGTCAATAAGTGATAGCAGTCCACCAGAGAGCGGTTTGGGACTGCTGCATGAGACACTTGAGGGGATTGCTGGGAACTGACATACAGGTGTTCTGAAGTGCGAGAACGAGGTTGCTGAATGTGATCTTCTTGCCTTCGGAATTTATCACCCGCCACATCATCTGCACTCTTGCTGCGTTCCAGATTCTGTTCTACCTCCTCCATAGGCTGAAAGAACACTTTGACCTGCAGCATTGAAAATGACACATCATACGTTACATTTATCATCAAAAACTTAAAAATTTTCATAAGAAACAAGCAGACTATTCAGATATTTATCGAAATCAAATATAAATTTGCTAAAGACAGCATGAAAATAGTCACAAATATCAGCACTACATGAAACAGGAATTTACTCAAAACAACATGAATACAGGCATGATTGTCACAGTGCATGAAACAGGAATTTACTCAAAATAGCCTGAATACAGGCATAACTATCACACAGCATGAAACAGGAATTGACTCAAAATAGCCTGAATACAGGCATAACTACCAGCACTACGTGAAACAGGAATTGACTCAAAATAGCCTGAATACAGGCATAACTACCAGCACTGCGTGAAACAGGAATTGACTCAAAATAGCCTGAATACAGGCATAACTACCAGCACTGCGTGAAACAGGAATTTACTCAAAATAGCATGAACATAGGCATAACTATCAGCACTACGTGAAACAGGAATTGACTCAAAACAGCCTGAATACAGGCATAACTATCACACAGCATGAAACAGGAATTGACTCAAAATAGCCTGAATACAGGCATAACTACCAGCACTGCGTGAAACAGGAATTGACTCAAAATAGCCTGAATACAGGCATAACTACCAGCACTACGTGAAACAGGAATTTACTCAAAATAGCATGAACATAGGCATAACTATCACAACTGTTAGGAGCTATATTTCTGTTTACATCTTTTTTAAACAAGTCAGATACAAAACCTACGAAGTGATCCCCTTGTCTTTGTCAATAGTCACCTAAAATCACAAGCACTGACGGCATGAGAATATGATCTGCAGAGGGCCAGCAGCTAAGTACTTGGCATGCAACTTGGTATGCAAGCAGGAACAAAACTTTAGAGCACAATGAAAAAAATGAAAAAAAAAACAGAAAAAATACAGTTGGTGAAACTATCCCAAGTTTGTGAACAACTGACAGTCACAGTTCTTCCCACAACTCCAAAACAATTCACGTAGACTGCAATCATGCCTGCGCTACCCTGGTTATGTGTGTCCATGCATGTGTTTGTGAATGCTTGCATATTTCGTAAGTTTGACAATGAGCAGATATTTAAACCTCACACACACACACACACACACACACACACACACACACACACACACACACACACAAACAAACCACACCTTAAAGTTGGGACTGAAGAGTTTGTGAGTTTTGTCCTTGTTAGTTCTATCCAATTCCATCTTGTCAAGGGTGAGGACCAAGGTTTTCTCAGGTCTCCTAAGGCACCCAGCACCATTCTGAGGTACTGAACTTGGGGGAGCAACCTCAGTCACAAAAAGGTGTTGAACCAGAAGTGTAACATCTTTTCCTGGAAGCACACATACGCATGGTTATTTGAAGCCTCCTGATGATGAAAACAATTTGGTGTCAAAATACTTTGGAACATTACAAGAGACAGGAAATACAAGAGACGATACAGAACACAGTGTATGGAAAGCAATGAAATATTTCCAAGGGTTATAGAAAGGAATGATATAATTTGACTGTATAATCAGAGCCTGGAATTGCTAAGAAAAAAAAAAGAGGAAACTTCTAGGGGGTCCAGGGGCATGCTCCCCCGGAAAAATTTTTAAAATCAAGACTAAAATCTGTGCATTCTGAGGCATTCTGGAGACAAATTTAAAGGCATCTAACACACTGAAAATCACAATGAATATCAGTCAAAAGAGTATTTAATAAACATTGGGCACAAGATCAGGATCCATCATACACAGCAGATCGTTTCAGTGTGTTCATACACAGACATATTCATCAAAACTAGCTAGAAGGCTTATCCAAGTCAGAACGACGAAAGAATCTTGCCAGAGATGTTTGCTGTTTTTTTTCTTTTCTTTTTGTTTAAGTATGGTCATCGATTTTTTTTAACGCGAAAAATATTTTTTTGCGCGATTTTCGATTTTGATTTCCGAGGAAATCCTCGTTTCCGCGACGAATTCCAGGCTCTGGGTCATATTGGCTCTCTTATCAACCAAACCGAGTTCATTCCATCACAGTGTCAATGCAAGTGAATCCACAGAAAACACCACGTTCAAGTGCTTATGAGGAGACAGCACTGTGGTTAGTCACGTGAGTGGTGTCTAGTAGTGCCTGTTCTAATTTAATGTAGTAACACCATGCAATAAGCACCTCCCTAACTAGAAATGCATAGTACCAAACAATGACTGACTGAGCACCTCCCTCCACTTCCACCCCCGGTGTGAGGACAGCCACTACACCCTTTTACAATGACTACTATGAACCACCAAAGCAAAAACAAGACCTTGAAAGTTTCCCCATCTGCGGAAAAATACACCAAAACTGAGATTACGAGTTTCATTACAGCTTGAGACTGCCTGACAGGCCAGTGCTCTAAGCTTAAGATTGTCATAATATATCCTGGCCTCAACCAGGCTTGTGTTGGTGGTATACAACACCCTTTAATATATCTGTGAAGCGAATGACACCTGAATGCTTGGTTTTAGTCTTCTAAAATGAGCTGAAAGCGAAAAGTCGTGGAGATACTGTAAACACTCCAATTAAAATCAAAATGACAGTACACACCTTTTTCGTCATCAACGTTTTGGTGTAGAATTCTATTTTGATGTCTCCACACAAAGGGACAGGATTCTGGACATCCATGTAGTAGGAATGTTCTCCTTTGCTAATGCTGTCATACACAGGAGAAGAGTAGACCTTCACCTTCAGCTGATGAACTTCGAACAGTGGAGCTAAATTGAAGAAAACATGTACCTATTAATCCACTTATTACAGTTATGATATTGTAACAATCTGTTCACTTACATACAACAATGCAAATATCTTAACTCATTAGTGCATTTATAATCGGTTCAATAAACCACAGAGTGCTGACTTTGTGAAAAGCTGATTGTTAGAGTTAAAAAATAATGTGCAGGTTACCTGCAAGCATGCACATGTGCACATACACACACACAGAGCAAAACACACACATACACAGAGTATAACACACACACACACACACACACACACACACACACACACACACACACACACACACACACACACACACACCTTTGTGCACACACAAACGTGCCTTGTCAAACAAAAAGTCAAAATCGCCACAAACTGAACACTCACTGCAGGAATTGCTGCTGTTGAACATAGGGATGGTTTCAAATTTGATGCCTTTCAGAAGGAGGCTCACAGGCTTGTACATCAGATTCCGCTTCAAGAGCTCACCATAATACAATACATATCGCCTCTGGCTTGGTATTGTCACTCCCTGTGTTACAGCAAAGTGTACAGTTGTGATCAGTTTAGTTACTAAGCAAACCAAGCTCTAATGGACACACAGGTTTTATTCACAATAAATGCCAGTAACAAATTACTTTTTAAACAAACTGAAATGTTCATCTTCAACCTAAAATTATGCATGTATTCTCAAAAGGTTCTACTGAACCTGTACTGACATTTTCTTCTGTCGATTAAATCCAGAACGCTTTTAAATCATGTTGTGAATATGTGTAGTAAGACTGTAGGTGAGACGCAAGAGAATCTGTCAGAGGCATATGAAGGACAAGTGGTATGGATACATTGGGTGAAAGGGACTGTTTTGGACAGCAGGCTGATCCTTGCATAATGCTACAAACTCTATCCATTATGCTGCCAATTCTGTGCACTAAAAGCAAAGCTAAACTGAACAAAAAGTAACTGTGTGCCAAAGCTGGTCATAATCCTCAACAAATGAGTCAGTTAAATACATGCACTGCAGGTGGGTATGTCTGTGTGAGTGTCTGCGTGTGTATGATAACTGTCCTTTTAGACAGAATTTAAGTATTCTAAACTGAACTGAGCAGAACCTTTGATTTCACAGAACCCACACATACTAGATGAGTGGTTAGATTTTTCTCTTTTCAGATGAAAACCTCATGAAAAGTCTGAGAGCTAACTACAGCTATTCAACACAGATTGTCCTCTAACTACAGCTATTCAACACAGACTGTCCTCTAACTACAGCTATTCAACACAGACTGTCCTCTAACTACAGCTATTCAACACAGATTGTCCTCTAACTACAGCTATTCAACACAGACTGTCCTCTAACTACAGCTATTCAACACAGATTGTCCTCTAACTACAGCTATTCCTTTGTCCTTTCTTCATCAAATACACCAGAATCCAGTCCACATTCCAAAAGTCTTGATTTGTTCCAAATTTACCTGCAATAAGTGGCACGGGATATACTGGAATCTCTTGGGATGTTATTGTTTATCTAGCTTCCTTTCGTTTGATAATCTGGTTTTGGCCATTTTCTGAGACAATGGAAGAATGAACAACTTTGCCAAGTAATAAGGGTCAGAAAACTACCAACTGAAATTCATGTAACATTCTTTTTTGTTTAATTTTTTTTTAAAACTACCATCTGAAATTCATGTAAATATAACATGACTTTATCAAAACCAGCGAATATTGCATGGTTAGAAGTATTTAGCATACTATGCCAATTTTGCCAAGGTGCCCATGGGGGATATCTCAAAAAGTTGACAATGATAAAAATAGGTAATTCAATGAATCAAAAATGTGTTTCTGATTTCTAATTCTAATCTCACTGTGTAACAACAGCCATTCAGACGGACAGAAAAATACACATACACTATAGAGAGAGAGAGAATTCAATGAGACAGAGATGAACAAGGGAAGGAGAAGGAGAAGAGAAGAGGGGAAGATGATGGAGCAGGAGGACTGCCATAGTTCAATCAATCATTTATGACTGCATCATATCAATCACTTAGACGAAATTCTGATGGCTGGACTGGAAACATTGACATGGGGCTGAAGTATGTCATTTTAAGATCTAACATCTTGATCATCCCAAATCAACATTAACAGTGATGATTCATTTCAGGAAGATTATTCTGAAAAGTTAGTTTTCCTCAGAATCTCTGGTTATTGATAACAAGCCATGTGATCACACAGTTAATCTGTATTAATTTTCAACATCAGATTAAAAGATACTTAAAGAATGGTAAACATACCAATCATTTTATGGAAAACCTGCACATTCACCATCTTTCTTACTGATTCATTCTCTCTCTCTCTCTCTTCTCTCTCTCTCTCACACACACACACACACACAAACAGTAATACTACACAGCTCTCTCTCTTACCTTTTCATCTCTAGTCCTGCTTTTGCCGTAGTGAAGTAAAGCTTCATCAGCATCTTTAAAATGGCCACTATGCAATAAGTAGGCACAGATCATCACACCAGTACGACCCTGAAACACCACAAGCCATCTTTCACATACATTATTCAAAAGTGAAAAGACTGATCTTTACCGCTGTCAGAACAGATTCTGGCGATACAGCTCAAAGATGTTTCATAAGGCATGATAAACTCAGATATCAGTCAACATGCCCAGACTTATTCAAATGCATTTCTCCAAAAACATACCTTCAGTTTTCTTTTGGTACCAATTACATAAAATTTGTTCTTTCCTTGAAAAGGAAACCTGGGACAATTTACTTCTCAAGTTTTGAAAATGAGTTTTGATACTTCTTAAGTTTTGAAAGTGAGTTTTGATACTTCTTAAGTTTTGAAAGTGAGTTTTGATACTTCTTAAGTTTTGAAAGTGAGTTTTGAAAATCTCTGTATTCCTTCTCTTTTTCCTTCACCTTCCTACGTTCATTCATAAACTCTAAAATGTCTTTTACTCATCCAAACCAGTGAATTTTCAAACATAAACTAATCCAAACCATTGACTCTTTCAAACTTACATTAACCCAAACCAGTGAAACTTACAAACTTAAAGTGACCCAAACAAGAGAAATATCTAATCAATCATTTATCCTGTTTGGTATCTGACACTTTCACCAGTACACTCTACAATCAACACTAACTTTGCCAGCTTTGCAGTGAATGGCCGCTATGTTCTTTGGATCTCGGGACAGCCAGTCATCCAGGTCCTCACAAAAAGGACGAATCAGCTCAAGACGAGGAGGGTTGTGGTCTTCAAAAGGGTAGACAGCCACTCTCTGGTGGAACTTTTCTGGGTGGTACTTTCGTTCAGAGCACCTAAAATCCATTTGGTAGAAAAACACATCACAGAACTACCACAATCAACACAACTCCTTAATTGACCATCATACAAAACATATTTTACAAAACTATACTTCTAGTACTTTATTCAAATTATCGTGCTGCTTTTGTAAGCATCATTATTTTCAGCAAAATATGGAAGAAATTTAAACAATACAAAATACTCTCATAGCATCCTCAGATCATTCATCATCATCATCAGGTGCCCTGCCGCATGGCGTTGGCGACCATGGACTTCCAACCATCTCTATCTCTCGTTGCCCCCAGCATCTCCCCCCACCCTCTTCATCCCCAGCCACTCTGCAAGTCCGTCCAGCATTCTCTCCCTGGATCTACCTGGTGCTCTCTTTCCCTCCAGCTTTCCCGTTGTGACCAGGTGCTCCAAATCCCCCTTCCTCATAAAATGTCCTATCAATGTTGTTTTTCTTTTCCTAATCTTCCCTGAGTGATCTATTTAAAATAATGATTACTTGTACACTGCCTCCACTCACAAGAGCCCAGAGCACTTCAGAAAAGCGTAAGAGGTAAAAAGGCAGACACACCTTAAACAAACACATGTCAACCCCTACTATTATGATGAAAACAGATAAAATGAGAATATAACTACAAAGAAGCAGTAAAAATGAATTGAAATCAAAGGTCTTCCTTGCATGTTGACTGTTACAAAAACAAAAAACAAAAAATAATCCCCTTGCTTATAAACTTACACTTATAATGAAATCAATGTATAGTCTGGGTATGTATAATAGCTCTAAAAATACTGGGCACTGTAACAACATCATCTTAATGTACTCAAATAATCTGTAACATTTGCTTTATTTGATGATTATCAATAACATGCATTGCATTAAATGTGTTTCACGTGTAACTCCCCATTCAATAAGTAACTGCAACCCAAACTTGATCAAATTCATTCAGATCTGTACTCTCTTCTCTCTCTTTCTGTGTGTGTGTGTGTGTGTGTGTGTGTGTGTGTGTGTGTGTGTGTGTGTGTGTGTGTGTGTGTATGTGTGTGTGTGTGTGTGTGTGTGTGTGTGTGTGTGTGTGTGTGTGTGTGTGTGTGTGTGTGTGTGTGTGTGTGTGTGTATGTGTATGTGTATGTGTGTGCGTGTGCGTGTGAGTGTGTGTATGTATGTACATATATACACACATATATCTAGGCTTCTGGTAACACATAAAGATGCCTCCCTGACACTTCGAAAATTGAAAGGATGCACTCTATGTTCGTCAACTGGATCCCTGAGACTCTCTAAAATTTTTGAGAAGGAATGAAGCAAAAGACTGATACACTGTATATCAGAACGCTTTAGTCTAACACCAGGATCGTGCAGCCAAACATTCTTTCAGACATTTCAAGACAAGGCTTCAGAAACAGAGAAAATGATCTACAAGCCAAATGTCAGTGTATCCTTCTTTGGTGTCAAGACTTTATTCCTTGAATTTGTGACTTTGGCAATATTGTCACCAAGATTTTGTTCTCTGAATCTATGACTTTGGTACACAGATGCGTGTGTTGATACTGTTATTTCTGTTTAAAGCTGAGTCGACTACACAGAGCCATATCAGGGCTATAACCATTTCAAAACAAACAAAATATTTCAACAGGAAAAAAAAAAAGGAAAAGAAAATTAAATACACATAGCAATGCATTTGCACACATAATCTAAGGCGTTGACCACTCCGGCCAATTTACTGCACAGGGGATTTTAAAAAACATACCTGAATATAAATTCAAACATAACTAAGGACACTAAAATATAAACATATAAAAAAAAGTGCTGAAATTATCTAAAACTGCTTCCGCATACCTTATTTCCCTAAAACCAAAAATGCACTAAATACATGTACCCAATTATAAATCCAAAGAGGAAGTATTTAAGACTTTATCGAGCAGAATCAAGTGAATGGACTAGCATGGCAGAAACTGATGGGACAAAATGACAACGCAAAGGAACAAGGCAGAAACTAAGAGAGTGACAAAAAAGAAGAAATTTCTAGCCCAGAATTTCCAGAATGGGGGATACTATCTATACTGAAGGAGCCCCCGGCATCCCCATGAGGGGAATGCATGAGTTGACTTCTTGGCCCAGAAATCTTGCCAGTTATGACTAGAAAGCATGCTTGCTTCTGTATGTGTGCAGATCTGATCAAAAATTTTATTGCTAATCTTAAAAGGACCTCAAAAAGGTAGTCTGGGACTCCAAAGAAATAAGGTGAACGAGACTCTGGGTCCTCCATTTTCTTATCACAATCCCTGTGTGTGTGTGTGTGTGCGTGTGTGTGGGTGATGTGTGTAGTGTAGAAGAGAGAGAGAGAGAGAGAGAGAGAGGTGTTGTGTGTGTGTTGTGTATGCATATACACATATAAATATATACATATTTATTAGATACACAGCTACTATATATATATATATAATATGATAAACAGCTCACTGGATAAACACAGTGTTCACAATTAATAGGAACAATAAAAGAAAAAATCATAAGCACGCCATCATATCATAATACACCATTCATTGTCAGGTCTACAGAAACACTGAATTCACTCTCTGCCTCTCTCTCTTAGTCTTACACACACACACACACACACACACAGACACACTCACTCACACAGTGAACATATAAATTATTCAGTATATAGCATACCAACATTGTACTAAAGACATAACTTACAAATTGTACACTTTGTAGTGATCCTTGTGCTTCATCTCCAAGAACCTGGAAAAAAAGGGTCACTCAGTTAGAGCAGAAAATAAAAATTACAAACAAAAACAATAATAAGAAAGTGTAATATACTGAACATTATACTGCGCTCACACAACACCACAATTTAAAACATCACTTTTCAATGCCTTTATTGGGGGTTATAAAACTGGAAGCAAGTTAGAACATGACTGTGTCAGTGTGTGAAACTGACAAAAGGCTGATCAAATCATTTTAACCATCCACAAAACTGATCATAACTGAAACTTCATACTACATACACATGTATCAAACCATTATACCATGTAGAAATACTTAACAAAAACACTGACTGTACAAACACCATAACTGTAGTATACACATACACGGATGTGACGTAGAATCACAGAGAAACACACACACAAACACACAACACACACACACTCACACACACACACACACACACACACACACACACACACACACACACACACACACACAACACACACACACAAAGCATGCCAATTTACTTTAAAAACAGGTGAAAATTCAGAACCTGGGGTCTACCAAAAAGCTGATTTTTGCAAAATAAAGCACAAACCACCCCCACCCCCCCATACCACCCCAAAAAAACCCTTTCAACCACAATGGTCATGACATTTACTGATGGGCAAAAGGGCTTTTATCACTACAAATAAGTGCAAGATAAACACATTATTAGTATTTTTAAATAGAAAGCCATACAAATCATACCAATCATTATGTAACCAAGGTTTTTTATGAGATTCTTTTTTAAAATTTTCTTTTATATTAATGATGGATCACTGAGTGAAAATGGCGGGTTATAGAATAAATCGCGGAAAATGGGCGTGCATGAAAAAAAAAAAAAAAAAAGAAACACAACCACATACAACCATCACAATACACATTAAGTATCATAATTAACTGTTTCATGCATTCATAACAAACTTATGAATAAGTGAACGGAAATAATACAAATCTAAACACTTACTTGTATACATCCTCCAAATTATTTCTGTAGACACCTTCCAATTTTTCTGATGGAAAGCCCATGGCAATGATGTTTGGCGATATATCTGATCACAAGGTTAAGGACACTAACTAGCAGTGCAATATCAACAGAGTAACTTGAAATTAAATCAGTTTTCTTACATACCATTTAAAAATATATAAATAAATACATTTGTGAAATAAGCTATAAGGAAAGTTCATTCAATTAAGCATGCACAGTTTGGACAACTGAACAAGAAATACAAACACTGTCTTATTTAAATACATGTGAAGTGTCAGAAAGCAAAATGATTTTATTATAAATATTTCAGGATCTGCTGATACAAAGTGACAAACCAGAATGTATTTAACCTTAACCCTTTGACTCCCACACCCTGTCCACCAGCTTCCTGCATTGCAAACCATGCCAGCAAAGCAAAAACTTAACCCTTTGATTCCCTCACCCTATCCACCAGCTTCTTGCAGGAAGCTGGTGGATAAGGTGAGTGAGTCAAAGGGTTAAGTTTTTGCAGTTGGTGGATAAGGTGCGGGAGTCAAAGGGTTAAAGCAATTTTATCACCATAAAATACAGTCATGAAGGGATGAATATGATGATGCAACATCATAGTGCAACGCCAAAGTAATCAAAATTTGTCATTTGTATTTAAAAAAAAATAATAAAATATAAAAAAAAATTAGGAGAGAAAAATGCATGACAGTACATTTGTTCTTGTTTGCATAGTATTGAGCAATGTTTTCTTGGACAAGTGTGTGCACATTGTTCTGGTTGGTTGGTCCACTGTTCACATTTTCAGCAGCTACATGCCAGAACTTCCATAAAACCAGAACATGCCCCTTTTACCAATAGGCCTATGGAAAATCAACCAGTTAAAAGAAATGCACTTGTTACTGACCAATGACTGAAATGCTGAGAGCATTGTGTTTTTTGTTTCTCTTTCCGTCTGCTGACATAAAGTGAGTGAATAAGAAGTAGGCCTATCATCCAACCAGCACTGTGGTGAAGTGATTATGCGATGAACTACTGACAGGGAGATCATGGGTTCTGCCTTGACCAGCACACCAGCTGAGTCTGCTATGGGCTCTTTGCCAAGACTGGGAGTGGGGCATACAGTCCAGTCTTCAACCCTTTGACTCCTGCACCCTCCACAACTGCAAAAAAATTAACCCTCTGACTCCCTCACCCCATCCACCAGCGTCCTGGAGAGGGTGAGGGAGTCAAAGGATTAGTTTCTGATTTGCTGGTATGTCACAGGCAGTTTTGTTCATCTTTTTATTTTTTCCCCTTTGCTTCTTGTTTAAGGACAGGAGTGTTTTATCAAGTCAGCATGCCTGGTTTACCTGGGCCTGTGTGTGTGTGTTTTTTTTGTTGTTTTTTTTTGCGTGTTTTTTGCGTGTTTTTTGCTGTGTTTGTGAACAGTTGTTCTGTCAACTTGTGTTGGTGGCCTAAGTTATGGTTTACGTGGGCCTGTGTGTGTGAATTTTTGCGTGCTTTTTGGGCTGTTTTTTGGGAACAGTAGTTCTGTCAATTTGTTGTGTAGGCTGGATAAGTAAAGAGTGGCCAGTTGGTGTGTGGCCCCCCTTCTGCTACAGTCGGTTTGCAGTTAGGGTGGTTAGGGCCAGTCTCTGGTCAGCATTTCACTTGTAGTTGGACTTGGTGCCTAGAAGTGGAGAGTTTCTGTGTGCCTATGTAAAATGTGTAACCAGGATTCAGTTGATTCTGGGATCCCCTTCTGCTACAGTCTGTTTGCAGTTAGGGTGGTTAGGGCCAGTCTCTGGTCAGCGTTTCATTTGTAGTTGGACTTGGTGTCCTAGAAGTGGAAGAGTTTCTGTGTGTCTGTGTAAAATGTGTAACCAGGAGTCAGTTGATGCCTGGTGCCCCTTCTGCTACAGTCGGTTTGCAGTTAGGATGGTTACGGCCAGTCTCTGGTCAGCATTTCACTTGTAGTTGGACTTGGTGTCCTAGAAGTGGAAAAGTTCCTGTGTGTCTGTTAACGAGGAGTCAGTTGATGTCCAGTCCCTTCTGATACAGTGGGTTTGCGGTTAGGGTTGTTTGGGCCAGTCTCTGGTCAGTGTTCACTTGTAGTTGGACGTGGTGTCCTAGAAGTTGAAGAATTTCTGTGTCTGTGTTTAAGGCAGGAGTTTAAGTAAAGAGAAGAGAGTTGATGTCTGGTACCCATCTGCTACAGTCAGTTTGCAGTTAGGGTGGTTCGGGCCAGTCTCTGGTCAGTGTTCCCTCGTAGTTGGACTTTGTGTCCTAGAAGTGGAAGTTTCTTTGCGTCTTCATTTAAAATGTAGCTCTCCATATACCTCTCGGTCTGTAGGGGTAGGTGTGGTGTGGTGGGTCAAAATCAGTAGTTGTCGTTTATGTCCATGTTTGGCCCAAGGCTCTACGAGAAAGGTGAACATGTCTGAGCTGTTGTAACGGTGACGGTTGTGCGGAGCGAGTACGGCTGGTGGGCGTTTCTGGCAGCAGCTTCCTAGTCTTCCTATTGGCTCTCTGCTCCTGAAATGGTCCCAAAGGAGTGTGTGTGTATGTGTGTGGGGGGAGTCAGACCACAGGCACGCTGCAGCCCTTGGGTCTCCCCAACCTCCAGTGTCCGCCGCCCCATTGCTATCACCGGTCTTCAGCAAGCATGTTGATGGGCGCTTCCAACAGCAACTTCCTGCAGGTTTCAGCAATTAAGTGCTGGCTTGTTGCCCCTGCGACGGCCGCCAGGGCGTGGGGTGGCAAGCCAGTACTCACCACGCTACAAGCCTCCTGCCCAACTGCTTTCATCTTGGTTCATTCCTCATCATCGTCCTGCTCGGGTTTCATCATTCTACCGATTCGTAAGTCTTCTGTCTACATTCATCGATCGTTCAGTCAACACCTGCTCGCCATTTGTTCGTTTATATGACTCAAATGAAATTCAAAATCATAGTGTCGGGACATTTGTGTGAGACAGTGAGCGTCACCCTTCGTGGGTCTATGTTATGAACGTGTTTTCCTCTTCATGAGGGTTGATACACATGTGAAGCAGTGGACGGGAGCAATTGAAGACATTTATGTTGTTAAACACATTTACTCATTGCTTACATTGATCTTGTTTTTTTGTGTGTGTGTTTGTTGTTGTTCCAAGGGCTTCTTGAGGCCGTTTCCCTTGAGAATTTGAACTGTGTAATGCAATGTCTGTTTCTTTCATGCCACCTCGAGTGGTGCTATATTTATGTTTATGATGATGTACGGTGCGTCATGTTGTATTGTTTGTGACTGAATACAGTTTTCCTTATGTTAGTTTGTGGAAGGGGGTGTCAGAGCTGATAGGTCTGTTTCTCTGTCTCTCCATTCTAGCTCAAGCCTTAGTGAGCTTGACAGTTGACAATGCAGGATGATGTGGACACGGTGCGGGAGTCAAAGGGTAAAAAACAAAACAAAAAACAACAACACAACAAACACAAACAAAAACTTATTGCACCTCTAATTGACAGCAACCTAAGGAGCGACCAAATGCTGTATCATTATATAATATCATTATAATTTACAGTCAAGAAACATTGTTTCCCTTGAATTATTATTCTGGTTTCATTCAAGAAACCAAACACACACACAAAAAAAGAACTAACATCAAATAGAAGGAATGACAGTGTCCAATACTGAAAACCAAGATTTTAGAATCTGAATTTATTTGTCTATCTACTTAGTATTTTTTTCTCTCCCCCCCCCCCCCCCCCCCCCCCCCCCTTTCTAAATTTTTTTTTTTTAAAGCATTCAAACTTTTCTTGGATGCATGAAGAGTAGCTATGGGCCTGCACATTTATTGGATTTGTGCACTTATCTCTTTCAAGTCAGTCATGTTACTCAGGAATTTATGTTTCAAAAGGTCACAACTTCTGCTCCACATGCATGTCTGCTGTTCATGCCATTTCAAAGGGAGAAGCAATACACGTTTTGTGAACTACCAGATAAGCTATGATTTTAACCCTTTGACTCCCGCACCCTATGCACCAACTGCAAAAACTGAACTCTTTGACTCCCTCACCCTATCCACCAGCTTCCTGCAGGAAGCTGGTGGATAGGGTGAGGGAGTCAAAGAGTTCAGTTTTTGCTTTGTTAGCATGGTTGACAATGCAGGGTGCTGGTGGACAGGGTGCGGGAGTAAAAGGGTTAACTCAAGAAAGTTCGCTTCAAGCATAGGATATACAGGCCTACATGATTGTGTATAGACAAAGCTTGTTGAAATTCTAGCTTGTTATGCATAAGCAACATATGGGTAAACTCCTAGATGACATCAACCACCTTATTAAAGCATGGCAAGAAGTAGCATGTGAATCAGATGAGAAAACAGTTTGTATCTCACGCGCTAAGTGCGTTTGAAGGGTAATATATCACAATCAAACAATTCAGCATTAGATGAACATATATACACGGGGGTGCAAAAGTAGGTATACAGTAAGTATCACATCATTATTATAATGCTTAATTCCGCTCTTGATTAGAGGAGTGTGTGAATACAGACGGCAAGCAGTTTGAGTATCTGAGGGATTAAGGCTGTGCTTGTTATTACATGTATGCAATATTCATTTGTTTGTATAATAAATGCAATGAGTAGTGTACGTGTTTTCTTTTTTCATAACTGTATACATACTTTTGCACCCCCCTGTATATCTGCACTGTTGATGTTGTTGTTGTTGTTTTGTATGAATGAAACAACAAAATGAAAATACTGATTGGAAAGTGTCTAATGTTTTCTTTTTTTCTCTCTCTCAAGCTCACTCTTGCTCTCACCCCTCTCGTTTGTTTATATTGCTTTCTTTACATTTTTACGCGCCTTAATGTTAATCTGTTTACACTGTGTGTACAGTACCAGTACACTGAGTGTTACTCGGACATTAAGAACTGGATGACGTTCAACAAACTTCAGCTTAATGACGACAAGACAGAAGCTATCCTCATTGGCACCCGTCAGAAACTTTCTCAGCTGCCTCCTCTTTCTCTCCCATTATGTAACACATCAGTCCCAATTTCTGATTCAGCTGAAAACCTTGGTGTCTGCATTGACTCTACCCTCTCCATGAACAACTTTGTTTCTCAAACTGCCAGATCTTGCTACTATCATCTCCATCGTATAAGGCTGATCAGGAAGTATCTCTCTGTGGAAACAACTGCAAAACTCGTTCTCTCTTTCATAATGTCTCGCATTGACTATTGCAATTCACTTCTGTCTGGTCTTCCTGCCTCCACCATTCACATCCTACAGCGCATTCAAAACAATGCTGTACGCCTTGTACTGAAAAAGAAAAAAGCTGACCACATATCTCCTCTCCTGGCACAACTTCACTGGCTCCCTGTATCAAAGCGCATACAGTACAAACTAGACACCATGTGCTACAAAAGCCTCAATAACACAGCCCCCGATTACCTGTCAAGCCTACTTGAGATCTATGTTCCCTCACGTACCCTCCGCTGTGCCTCCGATCCTCTGACTTTTCGCTTTCCACGCACTAAGCTCAATACCTATGGTCCACGAGCCTTCTCTGTTTCTGGTCCACTCTCCTGGAACAAACTTCCTCTCTCAGTCCGTCAGCAACCTACTTTTGTCTCCTTCAAGTCCGCTCTCAAAACTCACCTTTTCTCCTCCACATAAAATCCTAACCTCACTCAACCCCAGACCTGCCAACCCTGACTTTTAAGTTGGAGTATTTGTCCAGGAAAAATGGAGTATTTTTGAAAATATTGGTGTATTCTGAGTGCGCAGCGCCGAAGGCGCAAGCTAACTAGGGGGGTCCGGGGGCATGCCCCCCCGGAAAATTTTTAAAGAATTGGTGCAAATCTGTGCAATCTAGAGCATTCTGAGCCCAAAAATTCACTTTCTAATGGTACTTGATTTTTTTATCTTTAATTTTTTTTTGTCGTATTTTTTATTAAGTCGGCGTATTGGTCGTATTTTGAGTAAACTGGCGTACTAAATACGCCAAAATCGTATGGGTTGGCAGGTCTGCAACCCCCCCACCCCCCTCTGCAGCCTGTCTCCGCTCAGAGGGGAATCACATGGTTATAATATATAATTGTATATGCTGTTCTCTATAATTTTCCATTGCTTTTATTCTTGCTTTTATTGCTTTTATTCTTTCTCCCCATTTATAGCCATGCGTGTGTGTGTGTGTGTGTGTGTGTGTGTGTGTATGTGTGTGTGTGTGCGTGCGTGTGTGTCTGCTTCAGGGCTTAGATTTGATTTTATCAAGATTTTGCGCTATATAATTATAAATATTGTAATTATTATTATTATTATAGTACCAAGCACTGGTGGTAACACAAGTCCAGGGGGACCTCATGCCTTTATCCTTGAGTAATAAAGTGTTTCAAATTTTTTTTTTTCAAGTGATCTCCCTATGTTGTTTCTCACTTTAAACCTTTCGGCACCAACGTCACATTTTTACGATGAGTAGACTTACATGTGATGTTAAGTTTGTGGCAATCGCTCTTTCGTTTGGGAGAGAAAAAGAGGTCATAGTTTGCACACAGCACAGGGATTCCCCTAACTTTTCAGTCTGCCACTTTATTTGACCTTATTGAGTGAATTTTGATCGATTTAGATAGATTTTTTTTAGTACTTTAGAACTGCTCCATCCTCCCAGTGCTCTACATTCAGAACTGAGGATGTTTTGAAGAAACTCGAGCTTTTGCCATGCAGAGAAGAGGAAATGCAATATAGCAATTCTAATGCATTTTATTTGGTGTATCTGCCTTTTGATTTACAAGTTAACAAGTATTTGTGTTTCCTGTCCCTGCTTAGGTTTTCTGTTGAGATAAACGTGTAAAATTTCTATTTTTTTTAATGAAAGATTCATGAACAAAAAAACCCAACCAAACAAATAAACAAACAAAAACTTAAGCATAAACAAAACCAATCATTTTCCTTCAATTCACAAAAATTAGCAAGAGCACTGGTTAAAAAATTAGGGAAATCATAAGCATTTAAAAACAGTGACTGTTATCAATGCTGTGGCTGCAGAAAACACCTGGCGCTGGGTGTTTCTGCATTCCTGAACATCTGGTGCTGAAAGAGTTAAATTCTGTATTGAGATTATTTATCCCTCTATAGTATCAGTTTGTTTTTCTCTTCCATGGTTCTCTTCAATATGACACAACATCAGTACACACAAGTGGATGTGGAAACAACAACAGAACTAGTGAGGTCCATGCAGTTGTCACTGAATGGAGCTTCTAAAATCTTCAAGATCCCTTGAGCAACTTTCGGTGACAAAGACCCTTGTGCAACATTAGGTGACAAGGTACACGGCAGAAGACCAGCACAACCTGATCCTAACACCACGCTTTCAGATAAGGATGAGAAAACTGAAAAGACTTGTCCAGTGGCTTACTGCAAGTGGGACTCTGGATGAAGAAGAGATGATCTGTAGGACATGGTGAAAAAAAGATTAGACAACAAGGGAGTGAAAACAGTTTTGAAAGATAATCACCCAGTAAAAGACTGAATCTTGGCTTTCTTCTAAAGGCATCTTGAGGCCATGGAGTGAAAGGATGGCACAAGCACTTGGGTGGGACAGGGCAGTCATAACAACATAAGGACTGTCAGCATGGCATCAAGAAATGAAGGAATATGGACTGCACTGATTCCAGTTTAACTGTACAGATCTCCTAAACTGATCTCCATGCTGATGAATAATTTTTCAGCATACGTCCAAAGACAACGACAGTTGTCATTGTGACAGGAAGAAAGCATGTCTACTCTGTCACAAGTGGCACTTGACTCCAAATGACCCTGTTACTGTAAGCATGCATCTCTGACGCAGGAGAATACATCCCATCTCTGCTATCTCCCATACTGTAGGGACCTTTGCTAATGTCATGGAGGGGTTTGACAGTATTTTTTTCCCACAAGATCCCCAGCAGTTGGAAACCAGAGGTGCTTTTTCAGCTTACTCACTGAAATATATATCTTAATCCCTAAAAAAAAAAAAAAATCTCAATCCTAATCTCAAGTGCGCAAAACTAGACACAGTAGGCCTACTGTTTGCTGATGGATGTTACAGTCATCATTCTCTAACAATCTCCACCTTGTGTGAGGAAAATGGCATCATTCTGTACTGCCTCAAAGCCCATGCAAGTCATCACATCCAGCAACTAGATCAAGCGTTCTTTGAAGCTATCAAACCAGCATGGAATGAGGCAGTTAGAAAGTACCAATACAACATCAGGGAAAACATCACAATGAGAGCATATGTAGAGACTCTGAAAAAGGCATGGAACAGTGCATTTCAGCCTCAAAGTACCTAATTGTTAAAAGGACTTGGCAAGTCAAGGATCTACCATCCAACCCAACAGTTGTGCTGAAATCAGACAAACTCAGGACAAGCAACAATTTCCATGATATGAACATTCCAAGCACTGCAGTGATGCTGCTAAGCACTCAACTTTTCAACAATAATGACAATATGGCTTCCCCTGGTCTGCTGTCTTCAGATCATGAACAACTATTCTGTACAACCACTACTTTACCCATCTCCTACACATTCCTTCCCTCCCATCGCTACTGAATCTTCCGCATCCAGTTCTTTTGCTCAATATTCTCCTCCACGCCCATAAAACACCAAACTCTCAGTCTCAGGTTGCCACATCAACTGTTTGAACAGTATCTCTGCAACCAGCCTTGGGTGATCTCCCTGAATCCTCAAAGACTGGAGATCTTTCTGACAAAGAAGTTTCAGGCTTTGGAGTACTGAATTTGTTCCTGTAATGTCAGCAGTTTCTAACATTTTAGCACCGATCAATCTGAACATCTTGCTGGATGAAGACACAGAACAAGATTATGAAGCTGGCTGTACCAGACAGGGTACTATGTCAGGATAACATCGGCTATGACAAATGGAAGTCACTAATGCGTAATGGACATCACACATCAACTCTCCTCTCTGCTTGCTCCAATATAGAAATCATCCTTTTTCTGAACCTCTTTCAGTACAAAAGCTTGAAATACTTGATGAACTACTGATGATGTCCACATTCCAAAAGAAAAAAGGAATGAAATGGGCAAATGCTGGCTCGCCATGCTCAATATGTGGGGAGGAGCACAGAAAGATGGTAGAAACAAAGGAAACGAAAGAAGAAGAGGAAGAGAGACCAAAATCAGAAAGGAGAAGAAAATGAGAGGAGAGGAAGAAAGCAAACAAAAAGGAAGTTCAGGCCAAGGAAACAAAAATGTAAGAAAAAAAAATGTAAGGGAAAAACAAAAGAAACAGAAACAACAGAAGAAAAGGATGGAATGGTATTCAGGGTATTTCTAGCTACTTCACAAAAGCAAAGTCATATTCATGTACAAACTTTTATTGTGTATTGTGTGACAGTCACATGAAAAATGGGTAGTTTATTCAGATCTTTTGGGAAAATACCAGGAAGGCATCAATGCCATGGACACTGAATTCTTTTCTGGGCAATATGCAAAAGAGTGCTCGACTTGTGTAGGTCTATTTTATAGACTGCTTTTGTTTTTAATACAGTTAAGCACAAGAAGTAAGTCTGTATGTTTAAATGTTAGAAACAAACATCACTTAATTTTCAACTTCTTAGTAGTTCTTTTCATCTTCTGATTAACTGAGTGTATCTATTTAATAAATATTTGTTTTGAACTGCCTCCTTTATGCCTTCTTAGCTATTTTATGCCCCTGATAGATCTATAGATGAATGGTTCACTGTTAATTGTTTCATCTCTAGCACACAAAGTACACTTTATTTTGAAAACAATATTCTCAAGGTCCTATCATTGAAAGTCAATCTGACATGGTGCACATATATCCCTCATCAATGCAATACCCAACCTTGACTAAATTACTAGCATGAGTACGGCACAAGTGCACTGATCCACATTTCACAATATTCACAAATCATATTCCTGATACTGTGATTGAAAACAAGTTCAGATGCTTGCTGGCTTATGCATTGATGCCAGTGAAAGTAGGTCTATTATCATGGATTTTCCCAGTGTCCATTCCTCCTTCAGGCCTTACTGAATTGCCTTCTGATTCTTTTGGCACCTTATTCTTTCTTGATCTCTTGTATAAATTACCATGCCTCTCTTCCCCCCCCCCCCCCCCTTTGGCCTTTGACTGGTAGTCTAATTTTGCTGATCCCAGTCCCTACCTACTGGTTTGTGTATGTCCTATTATTTCTCTGGTCTTGACTTTCTTGACACTTTCCTTCACCACATCCACAACCCCCACATTTCCAATTATCAGCCTGTCATCAGCCTGTCTTAAGCTTGGGCTGGAATGATCTCACAACCTTATCTCCTTTGGGCTGGAATGATCTCACAACCTTATCTCCTGAGTCTCCAAGCATGCTTAGAGTTAGAAGCTTGATCTTTCCAATTTTGTGCTCCTTTGTCCTTGATAGAGGCTTTTAGTGGTAATTTCTACTGGGCTGGCAATTAGTTGCAATGTCAGCGAGACCAGGTAGGACACCAAGCCATTTCTTGCATATTTGTCAATTTTGACCTTCACTGAGCAGCACAGTTTTTCCTATGAGAATGCTCTGTAACCCAGAAACAGCTCCCGCTCTCTGCTAGACATACACTGTCCTTGCAGTCTTTCAAAATCAATCTGAAGACCCATTTATTCCCAAATTCCCATTTATTCCCACACTGACGCATCAGCGATATATCCATGATGACTGCCATTCCCTTGTCGACGCGTCAGAGACATATCCGCGACAGTATTGCACTATTTTTTCAGAGTGGCCAACGGTGTAAGGGAGGCAAAAACCCATAGAAAATGAAACTTCAGTCTGTCTTCTTTCCCATATTATTTCCTTTCTAATATTTTCATACTTTGAATGGCTTTGCTAGCGACTTAACTGTAGAGGAGAGGTGTGAAATTTCCCTGTGGAACTTTTTATGTGTTGTTTGTGTAGGTAAATATAAAACACCATTTTTTCATGAATATGGAACAATCATTGCTGGATTATTTATCAAGTGCTTCTTCTGTGTCCCAGAAACATATATGTGCACCTATGACCTGTGTTAACGCTGCCTATGATTCATGGAAGTGTAGGGGTCTTGGATTACCATCAGTAAAAACTTTTTCATGGGACCTGTTGCAACCATATTTCATGTGGAATTGAAGGTAAGATGTATGTCTATTTCAAATACACAGCATGCATTTCTGAAAAGTACAGACTTTGAATAATTATTTCCACTTTACTGTTTCCTTCTAATTAAAAAAAAACATTTTTGGCAATTTTTTAAAATAGCCTAAAAACGTGTCACAGGGGAAAATCATCCCGGAAAATTTGAGTCAACAAAAAGTTAAACTATTTCAGTATGTGTTTCCATTCCTTTTATACTATACCACTGCAATTTTTCTTCTTCTGTCTCTTTCTTTAAATCATTCTCATGTTATAAAAAGAAACAAAAACGTCACCAGCTATGGTAACAGACATAAGCCACCATCATACCTGTAGATTTTTTTGTCAGAAACTACGAAAAACTTTTAATTCTTTCCCACTGCACAAACTATGTCTCCTTAAAAAATCAAAATAAATGGGTGCAGTTTCTCTGTTTTAGTATTTTTATTCCTGCTCTGAGTATAAAAAGCAAGTCAGCTATGATTTTGGATACAAACTGCAAGAACTTGTTTCATGTCCAGAACAAAAATAATCACAAATTACCATGGGCTGACAGTTTTCCAACAAACTGACCACTGAGCTGACCCTTTTATCACCATCAGCAACGTCACAAAGAAAATCACAACATCACAACGAAAGATAGTATTTATCATCTGCTGATCAGTGATTGCTGCCATATTCTTTTAAAAAGTAAAACTAAAGTTTCAGGTCTTTGTGATTTCAGACATTTCCTCGGAGGGATCAGTGATGACAATGGAAGCAATGAAAACAGCTTCTCTGCATAGTGCATAAGTGATGATCAGCGCATTTATGTTCAGCTATGTTTTGTTCATCTTTTCGAAGCAATCATTCTTCATTCCGGGTAACAGAGTTAATCAAAAGCGTTTATCAAATGTTACAATCTGTTTAAATGGGTTTCCAAGAGTCAGCTGTGATGGCCTAAGCAAGGCAGACATAAATCAGACACTCACCAATTTTTCTCCTGTCTGGCATTGTGTAATGTAAGTTTGGTTTTGGGGGAGAACACTTGATCTGGTAGCAAGATAACAAAAGAGGTCAGTTGTGATGACTGGACATGAACAATCAATGTGCATGGAAGATTTGTTCAGTTTTTGAGAAACTTCTTAATCAACAGGTTTACTGTGTCTGTGATACATTTTGATTTAATGAAATTAAAATGCTGGATTCTTTCCAACAAGGCTGAAAGCAGTGGTGCTTTAAGTTTGACGGCATGTCTCCCAAACATGGCAAGTCATGTTTGACCAAGTACACTTTCAGATTCATCTCAAATTTAACCCTAAAGATGTACACATGCTCTGGGGACTAAAAAATGAAAAAAGTAAAATGCCGACAGAGTTACAGTTTAATCATTTCATGCATTTCAGTTTTCGTTACAGCTTTGCTGCAGCTGCACAGACAAAATATTTGACTTGTGAGTGGATGTCCCATTATGGTATCACCGATTTCGACTTTTCTTTTTACAAAGATCAGTACTAACAATAAGATCTTACATAATCTACCTGATAATGATACTGTAGAGTGTAGTATATATCTCTTTAAGATACTGTAAAAATAATACAATCAAACAAAGAAAAATGTTTACGAACAGTTTCTTTCTCAAAACAAACATGCAAAGGCGCATCAGTACAACATTTTTGTCATTGGCTCATACATGTGCATACAAGTGAAGTGTAGAACTGAGTATTGCATACAAGTGAAGTGTAGAACTGAGTATTTCAAATTCAAGATTTATTATTGCATGCTGAAGTTCAGTACTTTTGACTGCTGCAAATATGTGTGCACCTCACGGCTGCATTTTCCCAGCCATTCTGCCACCCTTTAGTTGCGAGCCGCGTCGCCTGCGTGTGCTATTTTTAGCTAGGCAGGGTCGACCATAGTCCATCAGTGTAGCGCGTCTTTGTGCTCCCGCACTAGTGATAAAGGTACGGGTGAAAAGGGTGTGGGGAGCGGAAGGGAAGGGATGCGCTATTAATAGCCGGCAGAAAATGGCCAACTAAAGTATCTCGGATTTGTGCGCCGTGACCTTGATTTTTAGTTTATGAGCAGTACTGAAGATGTCATATGAGTATATGGTCTGTAATCTGATTTTGTTTAATTTTGTGTTGTAATTTGTACTATGTGTTTTTGTAGTTTAATTTATTTTGTACAGACCTAAGACTATTTTTATTTGATCAGATATCAATGTTTACAAGAATATTATGCTATTACTAGTGCTGATATCATATATCAGAGAAGGTCCAAGGAGCTTTGGAATCGGCATGAACTATAAGCACCAGATTGTATTTGCCAAGGATACCACACAGATGTACTACTTACAGACTTCTGATACAAAGTACAGCTATGTTAAAAAACTTTTTTTTTTTCTAGAACACAGGACAAAAAAGTGCAAATGAATTTTTTTTAAATGTTACTAGCAATATCCTGCACCTTACATGGACATATTTTGAAAAGTGCATATCTTCATGTTCATGAATATTAACTTTCTTCTCTTTCAAAAACTGATATATCGCATGAATTAATCATTATTACTTCCTGGTCATTTAACAGCCTTACTTCCTGGTCATGTAAAAGCCTGTGGGATACTTTCCTGCTTGTAACTAAATGGTTCTTACAAGCATGGTGCAAGCCTGTGAATATAGTCTGGACTGTTTATGTAAATTTGGTACACATTCAGCTACACAAGTCCCATATTATCCAAATTATGTGAGGATAATACTTGCATTGTTCTGATTTGGGCTCAAAACATTTTGGCAAGATTTGTGATCTAAAATGAAAGACACAGACTGACTGTATGTTGAGAAGTCTTCTGTGGGACTTGTGGTAGTGATAAATGAATGTGTTATCTTGACAATATCAGCAGTCTTTTTTTTTTCATGCAGAGTTACCTACCTTCAATTTTTCCCTTAAAAGCCAAGCAAAACCGCACAAGCTTAGTCCGGTATGCATTTCAAAGAAACTCTCCACCGGTAATAATTATGGCACGTACAAAAAGCAAACCCTTTAGTTCCATGACACAAGTTCACGTTGACCAACACTGTTGCGATGACACTGACAAACTCGCAATCACTACCAATGTGGCACCATAAAAGGATACAAGTCAAATCCAAATCGAACCCATCTTCTCGCAGTCTTCTCTTGTTTCTGCTCACTAACTCTTTGATTTTCGTCGTCATTTTCACGCAGCTCTATAGTCCTTGATGTAAACTGCATGTCATTCTACAGTTTCTGACTATCAAATTAAAAAACCAGAACAGTCAACTATCTTTTTTAGACCAACAGAACGAAAATTTTGTTTCCCTATCAATACCAATGTCTCTTGTGTATGACTGAGAATCAACAGGGAAAAAGCTTTGGCCAAGATGTACTGCCACACAGCAAATGGCATTTTGCCGTAAGCGATTAATTAAGCAAACAGCGACTGCCGAGATTATTAACAGACAACCTGCACGTTTTCCTCGGTCACTGCTTGTGAAAACAAAGTAGGCCTATCCATCATGATGACATCAGGCACATCGTGCACTCAGCCACTAAATGTGTAGAGATTTTTCCGACTCCATGATAGTGCGCAAGGATAAAAATGTAATCCTAACTGTTATTATAAACAAATGTCCATTCTTGAACTTGAAGAGTCTATTAACACATAACCACAACATAACATGTACGTGTATATCTTCTGGACGAGTTTTGAAGACAGAAAATTGAAATGTATTAAATGTTTAGTGATACAGGTCAGAGGTCAACTTCTAAGTTTGCCTGTAGCACACTTCCGTGGCCTCTGTATCTAGGTCAAACGGCGATCGTCAAGTAGGAAGACAAATAACAGTGACATACTGCCCTTGACAGTACGGTCGATTCACACTCGTTAATTGACTTAATCCGCTAGCCTTCGGAGTTCAGTATGAAATTAGTGGGTATGTCATTTTATATTCCGTTAGGTTTAAAGTAGATGGTGCAGAGACAGAGTGAGAGTTTGATACTCATATCATACTGTGTCACAGTCTAACACAGACCTAACTACATGTGTATTTCGGTAGGCTAGTCGTAAAGAGGCACACTTGCAGACGTCAGCATGCTGACTGTGTGTGTGTGTATGTGTGTGTGTCCTGAGTATGAGTGAATGAGTGTGTGTGTGTGATAAGGGGATCCACGGGCGGGGAGGGAAAGGTAGGCATGTTACGTCGTTGGTGTTCGTACGTCGGTAGGGAAGCAGTGTGTCTGTGTCTGTGTGTGTGTCTGTGTCTGTGCGTGCGCGCGCGCGCGTGTGTGTGACGTTAAAAAACCCATGCTTATGTATCAGTGACAAAGGATTGTTCTGAAAAATTACTTCAATTCAACTATTTCAGTAGGCCTAGTATACCAAGTGCCTCGGAACATAAATTTTCAGTATGGTTTTTAACTACCAAGGTAGTCCCTAATCATGATTGTGCTGGGACATAAATATTCAACGAGAACAAGGAACAAGAACAAGTGGAACGACCTTGCAATTATGATTTGAAGTTATCCGAACTTCAAGTTATCTGGCTTGTCGCCTAACCCTTTGACTCCTGCACCCTATCTACCAACTGCAAAAACTTAACCCTTTGATTCCCTCACCCTTTCGCAAATTGCAAAATGTAAAATCAAATAAATTATTTCTGAATTCAAATGAAGAAACAATGAAAAGATAAAAGATGAAGCAAAATGGTAAGAAGGATAATTGTCTCAGTCTCATTCAGTCTTTGCTCCAGCTCATGGATTTATGTATAGGCGGAAGGCTTGTGCCATGATCATGGCACCTGTCACGTTATTGCATGTGGAATTCATTCCGAGCGCGGAGATGTCATCTTGAGAAACTGAAACTGAAACCAAGTTTCTGGCGTGTGTGTGTGTGTGTGTTGTGTGTGAAAAGAGACATGTATGAGACGTGATGTGCGCATACATGTGTGGATGCGTTTGTGCATGCGTGTGTTTAAAAAACAGTGTAATTACATTTCTTTATTTGTTAAAATATCAGTACAAGGGAAAACTGAATCATTAAATGCATGTAAATTGCCATCCAGGGCAAGGCTACGCCATTGAATCTAAAACCTGTGAGGAATAGTATGGCCCGGGCTGCATTTTCAAGGAGAGTGAATGTAGATCGAACTGTGTTGCTTATAGCTCAGTAAACCACTAAGATCATAGCAGGACTAACACCACGTTAATCCAGATTTGATGGTAGCTTGATTCTTGTCCTCATGCAGCCCGAAGAGGGCAGCAGGGTTCTCTCTCTTGGTAAATGAAGATGCAGGAAAACAGCAACCAAAACCAAACAAAAAAAGATCCAAAACAAGTGTGACTGCCCGCGCCCAAGCAAACAGGAACCAGAAGAACAAGAAAACCAATGTAAGCGCGTATCCAACAAAAGAAAACGAAACAAGCGCAAATTTTTGGCCAACCAGCCTTTGTCAAGCGCGAACGCACGGTCACAAACAGATCACAAACACCAAACCATGGATAATAAAAACAGGACTAAAAACTTCCCTGCCGCTCGTCCAGTGGGTAAGAAGGGGACCAAACAAAAAAAGATCTTGGACTCAACAAAATAACTAGCTGGACTGAAAGAAAACACAAACGAAACAACATTTGAGGAAGACACTGCACAGAACAGCTGCTCCGAAGGACTCGCACATATAGAACTAAGGGCTGCAAGACTTCTTCGAATCCCGGGGTGCGCTACAATAAAACTGGCCTTCTCACTGTCCCATCTTAACATCATTGTTGTTCTGGTGGTGTCAGCATAGGATTAGATAAGTCCCCCTTCGCCCACTTCCCCGGCATGGTTATCCCCGTCAGCCATATCACTGAGGTGGGTGTCGACGTAAAAACTGAACCAAATCAATCAATCAAAAGACTTCTTCCCTGCAGAAGAATATGAGCTTCTAGAACTGGTCTGGGTACTTATCTAATCCTATACTGACACCACCAGAACAGAATTCTAGCTTGGTTATGCCTCAAATGGTCAATAGCCAAAGATCCACCAGGGGCATGGTTGGTTCAAGTGGGTGTATGCAGTTCTTTGTTCTGGTTGCCTGTTCGGTTATGATGGTTTGAGCCCCATGCTGATAACCATCAGTGGTCGTAGGTTCGACCTTCAGGTAGGCCAAAGTTTTAAATCATTTAAACCTAGGGAATCAGATACAGGACCAGAGACCAAAATCAGACCCACATAAGAATAATAGAGCATATAAAAAAACAACACGAGGGTGTGTGTGTGTGTGTGTGCGTGCGTGTGTGTGTGTGTGTGTGTGTGTGTGTGTGTGTGTGTGTGTGTGTGTGTGTGTGTGTGTGGTGTGTGTGTGTGTGTTAGTGTGTGTGTGTGTGTGTGTGTGAGAGAGAGAGAGAAGAGAGAGATCCGTACAAGTAATGTCAAAACTAAACTGAACAGCTGTCAAAGAAATACTTCAGAACATATGCATGGAACTATGCTAGTGCAAGAAAAGGGATATCATTTATTGAGAAATTATTACATGTGTATGAATTTCAGACAATGTGCCTACAAGAAACTGTTGGGCATACGTCTTCAAACACCAAACGAAAAACAGAATAAACTTGTACTCATCCATGCCTATGTACACCAAAGATTCTGGCCTCAGAAACAAAATAGAACTTCCCAGAAGAAACATGAAATAGGATACGTGTTGTGTGGTGCTCTGAAATGCAAGATTTGCAGTGTGGAATCAGAATAATACCAACGCCCAAAGACGTGCCGCATTGAAGAAATAATGTGTTACGTCCACCTCGGCCTACTCACAATAACATCAACTCATATGGTGCACGACAACGAGACATAGATATTACTATTGATATAGCGCTTATCTGTCCCAAACTAATACCACTGATCAGTGCAGAAAACTGAACTCACATGGTAGCGACCATGTACCAGTTGTTTTTTACAAGTAAAACATACATCATCTAGGAACTCAATGACTAAACCAAGAAACCTATTTCAGTATAACAATGTAAGTATGATATAACCAAGATACGCGCTGTTTCATAAAAACAATGTTGGGTCTGGTATCGTTTATAAACTTAGAACATATTCATTCGAAAAGGAAAACAAGAAGTTATCTGGAATTCAACCACTTGTTGGTGTAACCGTGACACAGAGACCGCCTGGCAAAGAAACAGGCTCTTATGGAAGTTTTGCTATTGCAGAAGAAAAGACATCGTTCAGATCATGATAGTATTAGAAAAATGGATGATGGAGAAAAAGAAAAAAAAAAAGAAAAAAAAAGACACTCAAAATCAGAGCGCTTCAAAGCCCTAGTTCAGAAAGCAAAGAACACTGAATGGAAATAGTTCTGCAAAAGGCTGATCGCTGGTATAACACAAACACAAGTGTATCTACAAATGGAAGAAAAAAACACAAACATACGACCCTTCATGTCACGAATATAGATGGAGCCATATCAAAGAACAAACGAAGAGAAATGTCATGCTCTACCACAGCGTATTATGCAACAGAGTGACCAGAAAAAAATCACTTGAAGAAAACAGAAAACTTGTTCCTGATGTGAACAAAACATTGATGCAAACTGGCATGGATGATGAAATAACTGAACATGAAATGCATAAAATACTAACCCGATAAAAAATAAAATTAAAATAAAAATAAAAAAAGACCCCGGCCTATGACCAGATTAGTTTCGATACTTGACATCAAAACACTGTCTTCTTAAACGCTTTACCCAAACCAGGAAAAGATCACCGCAGACTAAACGATTAAGTAAAATGTAACAAGGAAAGTGTTGGATGACATTATTGCAAAGAAAATAGCTGGAGACCTAGACAACAGAAAAAAGAAACGTCCCCAACGAATCAAGATGGTTTAGAACATGAAAAATGCAAATGGGAAAATGTATTAGTCTTTCTACACAAAGTTTATTAAAAACATAGGAAACTCTTTCTGTAGCTATTGACTAAATGATGTGTACAATAAAGTCCCCTTCAAACTGCTCGTGGATCCAGTTCAACAATATGGCATCAGCATGATAGTCAAAAGATAGATTCCGCTACGCTCCAAGAAAGAATGGTTGCTCTACGACTTAGAAACTGGAGTTCAGCACCTCAAAAACTATCCATGGGACTCCCTCAGGGATCGCCACTTCTCTACACTATTTGTACAAGTGCACTCGCCTTTGCTGACGACGGACTCGTGTAGAAGACAGCTAAGTACGCACTAGAAAGAAACAAGGCAGCCTCTATTTCAGTGGTACCAACAAACTGGATTCGCAATGGCCCTGCCAAAGCACATGTAATTCTGCGTGCTTGATATTAAAGCTGATAGTAAAAGCGTTCCCGCCAGAGTTTTCAAAGGAATAAACATCAACCAAATAGATAATCAAGAAATTTTGGAATCAGTTTTGATAGAATGCTAACGTTCAGAAAACATGTAGAAACCACTATAACCCAATGTGAAAAGAGCCTTACAATTTTCAAAGTGCAGGCAACCAAGGTCATTGAACAGCGTCATATCTCCCAGCTATACAAGCTATTATATTGCATGTGATCGACACTGCTAACCCAATGTGAAAAGAGCCTTACAATTTTCAAAGTGCTGGCAACCAAGGTCATTGAACAGGTCATATCTCCCAGCTATACAAGCTGTCATATTGCATGTAATCGACACTGCAATCCAAAACGTTCATCCCGTTGAAGTCCCAGTGCCATCCAACAATGTCAAGCCGCCATGACGCCATCCAGCAAAGGAAACTGTACACTGCTGCTGGGTCACATAATAGAATTTAGCAGTGCCTGTCCAGATCCAACTTACAAAGGAAACTGCCTAATTAGCTCCCTTATATGAGCAGTAATTGTTTAGTCTTGGATCCAGATCGAGTGAGACGCTCGGTGACGACACCACCACCACAGCCCTCCAACACCCCCCACCCCCCTCAACAAATCACAGACACCAAAGGCCCCACACACCTTGAATTTACTTCAGGGGTGGACTCGGAAGAAGAACCCTAAACTAAGGTTACCACAGTCTCAGTTTCAATTTCTCAAGACGACGTCTCCGCGCTCGGAACGAATTCCAAATGCACTAACGTCACAGGTGCCACAGTGTGTATGGTGATCATGGCACATGCCTTAATCCTGCACATAAACCCATGAGCTGACCAGGTCCTGAAGTTACCACAAGATCAGGGCATGAAGAGTCACAGAACCAGGGATAATTTTCATAATGCTATGATGATGGACGATTTCATGATAATAGGAATGATGATCATAACGCCATGCAAGCTATATTCTACGCTAACTTTTATAATATAACCTGGTTGTAGCCTGTATAGCACTAAAAGAGATGTGATTGAAGGGCCATATGCCACACGTCATTCCAGCTCTATTGTCGCCAGGCAAAGCTGAAGCTGTCCCTAAAAATCTACTGTTGAGGAGTACAAGGCAAGAAGGGTCAGGCATGCCTGAAGACTCGGAGATAAAATTTTGACATCAATCCAGTCCAAGCTGAGGACTGGTAGAAAATAAAAATCCAGGAGGCATTGGTCGCAGCGAAGGAAAACCTTATGGTTAGAGAAATAGGGCATACGCACAGACCAACAAGCAGAGACTGGGATCAACAAAAATGGAATGGTGGTCAAAGGCCAACCGGAAGGCAAAAAGGGATATGATAATACAACAGCGAAGAAAGAAGATGACGCCATCATGAGACTCAAAAAAAAAAAACAACAACAACAAAAAAAGCGACAGCAGAAGGTCATCCAAGAATCATGACCTGGATTTGGTCCGGCCGCCTTAGAATGTCAGGAGTTAAGGGACGAAACACTTGTTTGACGAAGGTTCCTCCTCTGAGGACTTCTGCTATCTGGTTCTCCCCAGGGTTTCTTATTACTGACTACAGGCCTCAATCATGTCTTATACAGATACAGACACCGACAGTGCTGGTCAAGAAATGGTACTGAGCAACAACCCATAAAGACAGTAACCGTTAAGTGGATTAGACTCAACTCTGTGGTCCCAATTTTGTTTAAAGGATCATCGCACTCAGGGAGGTTACCTTTGTGCTTACCTTCTTTTTTTTCCCCGTCCTATTTTCTGCGCCACCTTGATGGCCGCAAGCTGGCACAGTTTTTGCAATGCAATGATGATGATGTTGATAGGGATGAGAATTATGATGTTATTGAGTTCCATTCGGGATTGAGACTGCCGTGACAAGGCTGTATTCTACGCTTTCTATCATAAAATATCCTGGCGTCAACCAGGCCTGAGAGATACAGACACCTGCGGTGCTGGTCAGAAGATTCGAGCAACACCCTCAATGACGCATCCGTGAAGTGGATGACACGCGAATGTGTGGTCCCAGTCTTCCCAACGAGCCCACAGCACGCCCACCTCTGGGTAGGAGCCGGTTAGAGCCGAAAAATCCCACAATGATTTTTGAAGGGACTGATTGTGGTCCCAATCTTCGCAACGAGCCCTCAGCACGCCTACATCTGGGGAGAAGCCAATCAGGACCGAAAAAATCCCGCAATGTTCGAACATACGACCTCCTAGTTGCGCTTATCACTTCGGCACAATGACTGGTACAGCTTCACACATTAACTGTATGTGCAAGACAGTCAGCAAAGCCGGGAAGTGAACAAAGCAGGCTATTCTTTCTGCACAATGGAGCTATGACTGATGTAACACACAGGCTCCATTCTTCTAATGTTCTTCATTGTATCCTGTCATGTCTTCCGTGTATTCGGGAAGTGTTATCTCGAATGTATGTATGTCAGTCTACTGTCACACATGTTAGTCTGGTCATCTGTCGCACATTGTGCAGGGATTTTGAATGTTGCTGTAAAGTCTGCATATTCCGCCTTCGGTGGGTGTTATGATCATGATGCTATGGTGTTCCATCTAGGCAACTACA
>CM060305.1:14140292-14197792 GCA_030674185.1 Monoplex corrugatus | reverse complement strand
ACGTTAGGATATTAAGCCTATTATTTCGTGGTCAAACTAAAACGGAATTCCATGGCATCATAGTCATGTCATTTTTATTGATCACTATGGTGTTCTGAACATTGAGATTCAGGTCCCTTTGTGTCTTGCTCTCAAAATATCAGTCTCAGGTTTGTTTTTTTCCTTTTACTGCCTAGCGTAAGTTCACATATAGATGTTTTTTAGTGCCTGCTAGTCAATCTTATTGGCACTGTCAGTGTAGAGACGGAGCAGTCTAAACCAAGCAGAGCGGATGGTGCAACGCTACCTCCGAGATCACATTGCTTGTGATAGTAGTTGTTAGTAAGGAGCATAAAAGACGATGTCCAGTATATTGATTAGAGTGGTAGGTTTGGATCAGAACAGACACAATGCTGCATATCAGCAGATTGCCTGAGAGCAGTGCCAGATCTCACAGTGATGGCTGGCCTCAAAGTGGCTTGACACAGACAAGTTCCAGTTGTATGGACCAGACTCAGAAAAAGAGTGGCAACCGACTGTGGTACATTTATATCAAGGAATTTGTGGACAACTGGTATCAGAAGTGGAACAGAGAGGTCGGAAAAGGGTGTTCCATTCGGAGGTGGTCACGAAGATAAATAAGTGCAGTATCATTGATACATTTGCAGCATAATGTATTGATTTTGTATGCAGCATAATGTATTGATTTTGTATGCAGCATAATGTATTGTATTTTTGTATGCAGCATAATGTATTTTGTATGCAGCAATAATGTACTAAATTTTGTATGCAGCATAATGTATGATTTTTTTGGAAAGTTTTTGTATGCCTAAGATTTATGAATATTTTGTTATGCAGCATAATGTATTGATTTTGTATGCAGCATAATGTATTGATTTTGTATGCAGCATAATGTAAATTATATTTTGTATGCAGCATAAATTGATCATTATTGATTTTGTATGCAGCATGTATTAATTTTGTATGCAGCATAATGTATTGATTTTGTATGCAGCATAATGTATTGATTTTGTATGCAGCATAATGTATGATTTTGTATGCAGCATAATGTATTGATTTTGTATGCAGCATAATTGTATTAATATTTTTGTATGCAGCATAATGTAATTTGATGTATTGTATAGTGCAGCATAATGTATTGATTTTGTATGCAGCATCATGTATTGATTTTGTATGGCATCATGTATTTTGTATGCAGCATAATGTATTAATTTTGTATGCAGCATAATGTATTGATTTTGTATGCAGCATAATGTATTGATTTTGTATGCAGCATCATGTATTGATTTTGTATGCAGCATTATGTATTGATTTTTTATGCATTCTTTGAGAAACGAGTAGCAAGGGAGTGACACGATCATGCTTCTTTTTATGAAGGGCAAGCCGGGCCGCAGAATTCTCAATATGCTGGAGGTATGCGATAGAAGAAGCAGGCAAGCCAGAAAGCAGAGAGTTACATAATCGATGCCAGGTAATATTAGAGAATTCTCAAGTACAGATGCTGCTGAAGTTGAAAGATAACAGTGAATAGAACTGAAATGTCGCAGTTGACAATAACATGACTGACAGGTTTGAGTGATGAATTAATGCACAGAGAGTTGAGGCTCAAGAACAAGACCAAGGCTCTTGATTGATTCAGAAAGTACAATAGTGTTGTCACTTTACGATGGAAAGCTTGTGCTTTGTGCCAGTGAGAATTACTTCAGTCTTATTTCCATTCAACTGTACCTTATTCTATATCATCCAATTCTGGATCTCAACACAGCAGTCAGAGGCTTCAGAAAGACGAGTTGAAAGGTTTTCAGGAGATGCACTGTTATACAGCTGGGAGTCATCAGCATATAAATGATATTTGATGTTGTGCCGATTGATGACACCTGGCAAGTGGTGAGGAGTATAGTGTGAAGAGAACTGGCCCAAGTACGTGTGCAAAACCTTGGTGGACCCCATATGCAGGTTTAACCCTTTGACTCCCGCACCCTATCCACCAGTATCCTGTATTGCCAACCATGCTAGCAAAGCAAAAACTTAACCCTTTGATTCCCTCACCCTATCCACCAGCTTCCTGCAGGCAGCTGGTGGATAGCGTGAGGGAATCAAAGGGTTAAGTTTTTGCAGTTGGTGGTTCATGTGCGGGAGTCAAAGGGTTAAACGGTGGGATTGAGACTCATTTATAATGACTGACTGAAAGTGGTCAGACAGGTATGCCATTAATCACGAAAGAGCACTACCTTGGATTCCACACGTGGTGCTCCAGCCGAAAAAAGGGGGAGGATGAGGTGGTCAATGGTGTCAAAAGCAGCAGAAGATCTGAAAGAATAAGTAGTGAAATTCGGCACAGTCGGCTATAAGTAACAACTTATTTATAATGTGAATGAGAGCAGTATCAGTGTTGTGCTCAGAACGGTAAGCTGACTGACAAGGATGATAAAAATTGTTGGCTGACAGATGAGTATTCAGCTGTTTCAAAACCACTTTCTCTGGGAGCTTGGAAAGGAATAGCAAGTTGGAGACAGGACGAGAGAGGGAAAGAGAGAGAGGAGGAGAGAGAGAGAGAGAGAGGGGGAGAGAGAGAGAGAGAGGGAGAGAGAGAGAGAGAGAGAGTGCTTGCTGAATCATTTTCCAAAGTAAAGATTAAATCTCTCTCTCCTCACTCACACACACACACACACACACACACACACACACACACACACACACACACACACACACACACACACACACACACACACAACACAAGTGTGTGTACACAACGATAACAAAAAGACAAAATGTAAGGGTGATGCTGATTTACTGAAAGGGTGCACAATTTGATGGTAAATGGTATTGCACACATCTTATCTTTAAAGTTCAACAATGATTATATCACTGACGCCTCAAAAGTTGTAATACTCATGTATAAATGACTCAATGAACCGTTACTCTGCCTTTTCAATCATTCTCACTCACAAATGATCACACAAGATGTCAATGTCAAGATCTGAAAAATAGAACGAGAATACCTCAAATACACTCTGTGTTTTACATTAAAGAAAATTAAAGCTATGTTGAATACTATCTGTATCTTTGAGGCACTCCATGGTCCCAAATCTGAATGTCATTTACAGTTCACAACTTAACCATCTCAACAAACATATCCATCTTAATAATCTACCAACATGTACGGGCCAGGACTGTTGGTGTTTTCCACCTGTACTATCCTTGTGTATGCACATTTTTCTCATCAAGCTCAGAATCATCTGTCTCAATCAACTGACATCTACGAAGTATTGACAGCATTCCTTATCACCTGGCTGTATGAATTCCAAGCATATGGATCAACCGACACTGATGAAGCATTGATGGTTGGTCCATTTCACCTGGGTGTATCAATCATACTGAAAAGCTTTACAGGTCATCATTAGTATATTCACACATATGTAGAGGGCAACTAAAGAGATACATCAAATCTCCACAGCAACAATACCCATACTCAAACAGATACACCAAGTCTCCGTGACAACAAAACAGACACATGAAGTCTCCATGACAACAAAACAGTTACATGAAGTCTCCATGACAACAAAACAGATACACCAAGTCTCAGTGACAACAAAACATACGCTAGTCTCCATGACAATAAAACAGACACCACCAAGTCTCCATGACAACAAAACAGTTACACTAAATCTCCATGACAACAAAACATACAAGAAGTCTCCATGACAACAAAACAGATACACCAAGTCTCCGTGACAACAAAACATACGCTAGTCTCCCATGAACAATTAAAACAACAACCACCAAAGTCTCCATGACAACAAAACAGTACCTAAATCTCCATGACAACAAAACAACAAAAGTCTCCATGACAACAAAACAGTTACACCAAGTCTCCGTGACAACAAAACATCAGCAGTCTCCATGACAACAAAAACATACACCAAGTCTCCATGACAAACAGACACACACCAAGTCTCCATGACAAAAACAAAAAGAAAAACACATAAAATCCAGCCACCTAAGTATCCATAGCAAACAAAAAAGGTATATAAACGTCTCACAAGGGGGATAATAAAAACGGAAGATAAAGCGTCCATGTCAACAAAAGACAAATAACACAACAATAAAACATACACAGTCTCCATGGCAGTCAAACAGGTACACAGCAAACCTTTGCGGTAACAAAAGAGTAAGACCTAGTTTCCACAGCAACAAAGCAGATATGCTATCTCTATAGCAACAAAACAGATACATCATGCATATCTCAATAAAGTGATAAAATATTTGTTAAGTACCACATTAGAATCTGTTTATTTCAAATCACATCAATGGTTATTTCCTAATGAATGCAAAGTTCAGCATGGTTACTTCGTAATGAATGCAAAATGTACATAAAATATTCATTAAACAACCAACCAACCAACCAACCAATCAGCCACCACCTCTTAAAAGCCTTTATTCCTAGCATTGTTCTGGTTCATGAACACAAAATTATAATTCCTCACAGAGACCTAAAACATCTGTAAACCTTTGACACCAGAATCCTGTATTGTCAACCATGCTACAAAAGCAAAATCTTAAACCCTCTGACTCCCTGAAGCTGGTGGATAGGGTGGGGGAGCCAAAGGGTTAAGTTTTTGCAGTTGGTGGGTAGGGTGCAGGAGTCAAAGGGTTAAACATGTATTACACGTATACACAAACCGACAGCAAGACACCAGCCAGCAAAATAGGAAAAAAAGTAACCAGGCATAGCCCAGATGATCAAGCCACATTGACAATCCCCTTTTCTGATAAAAGACATCTGTGCACAGAAACTGAAGGAAATCCTTCCAGATCTTGTCATTCAGCATTGCGACACTGAAAATACCACTACTCGTTTTCGCATTCTTATTGTTGTTGTTGTTTTAAGCCCAGCTGACTGCGTAGAGCCACATCAGGGCTATGGCTGCTTCAAAATACACAAAACTTTAACAGGAAAAACAAAGAAAAGAAAATTTAGTACATATCAATGCATTCTCAATTGAAAACAATCAAACTGAAAAAAGCACACACAGAAAAACAAAATTACAAACCAATTAAAAGCACTGACACAAACAGCAGCAACAAATGTATTTCCTCCCCGAGCACACACCCACGTAACAACCAAACTGAAATGATGTAATAACTCCTACCATTTAAAAAAACTAACACTGAATAAAGGAGTCACCAGTATGACTAATTCATTGATTACAAACAATCAAAAATGAAACAAAAGGAGCTATCACATACAATAATGGAGTACATACATAAAGCTACAATGTGAATTGTATCCATGGCACACAGGCATGATATTGAACGGAGATCAATTCTACCATGGAAATTGCAGTGAATGTAGCATTGTGGAGAAAGTAGATGAGTGGCTAGAGGAAAGAGGAAGACCCACATTAACTCTTTCTCTCCCTCACCCTATCCACCAAAGCAAAAACTTAAGCCCTCTAACTCCCTCACCCAATCCATCAGCTTTCTACTGCTGGAGTCAGGTTATGTTTTTGCTTTGCTGTTGTAGCTGATAATGCAAGAAGCTGGTGGATAGGGTGGGGAAGTCAAAGGGTTAACATTTGTTTTAATACATCTGCACATTTGAACTTGAAAATAATGTAAAAACACTGAATGATCATACATTAAAGGATCAGACCCCAGTCTACATTTTCAAAATATGACTTATTATTCCCGATTTGATGCATTCAGTGTGGTCTGGTTTCATCAAACTTCATCTGTACAGGGGATGGAATACTGCAAAAGTAAATGTATGGAGGCTGAACTTCAAGCGGCTGGCTTCTAGTACGGCGCTTTGGGTATCACAGCCAGACACACATGATAAATGATGTTCCAGTCATTGCACAGAGAACATTTATATATACATATGATGGAGTATGTTTCAGTGACACATAATATGCATGTGCATATATATGTACATGACACATAATATGATGGACATGTTTCATTCATATGCAGTATACATTTACATATAAATATTATGATGGTGTTCATCAGTAGTACACTGTACATGTGTACTTTCATGCATGGTATGAAATTTACCTATTGTTCTATGGAACATGTTTCACTTTATGACAATCTTCACATGTACACAGAATATTGCATTTATCACTTAGAACACAGAATTACTGTATACTTGAAGATGTATATAATGATGTAGCATAATACATTACTGTATACTTGAAGATGTATATAATGATGTAGCATAATACATTACTGTATACTTGAAGATATTTATAATGATGTAGCATAATACATCTTCACATGTACATGAACTAGAGCATTTATCACTTAGGACAAGAATTATTGTACACTTGAAGATGTATGTAAGATGTAACATAATACATCTGCACATGTACACAGAATATACCGTATACCACTTAGGACACAGAATTATGTATACTTGAAGATGTACCTACTGATGTAGCATGCCCTACCTATTGTATTGTGAACTGACTTCACATGTACACAGAATATACCGTATACCACTTAGGACACAGAATTATTGTATACTTGAAGATGTACCTACTGATGTAGCATGCCCTACCTACTGTACTGTGAACTGACCCTGTTGTTTGAAACTCAGCAGAGCATAAAAGCCATCTCAGAGCTGAACTGTTAGCATATCACAGTCTATGTGGTTTTCTTTCTGTTAGTTTGTTACAGTTTGAACCCATTGTAATTAAAACCACTAAATATAAATTAATTAAACAATACTATACAAATGAACATATCACACTCGTATCATCACCTCCCACTTAACATTACCACAGTTTATCCTGATACACATGCAAATGCTTGTAAATGAACAAATACCAAACACTTGTAAAAAAAAAACAACTCATTTTTGGGGAGAAAAATCACAGCAATATTTAACAACAACAAAAAATCTGAAAAAACCCACCAAATATCTGAAGATGAAAATGGAACTTTGTTGTGTTATAAAGAATCACACATAAACAATTCACACAAACACTCTCTAGTTAAAAAATATTTTCTGGATTTTAAAAAGACCCAGAACATATAGCAGTGCCTGGTTCACAACAAATATTCCACACAAAGACACTCAGATACACACCTTATATTATTTCAAATTCACAAGCTCACATATTTCACTTCTGAAATTTATAACTTTCTGGAAATATATGATCACTCCCATTGGAGCTGTCAATTGATGTTGAGCGACATAAATACACAATGGTGATTAGGCAGACTCATGAAATATTTAAAATGCTGTCCTAAATTTATGAGAATGATTGACTCATGAGATTTAAGTCACACTGATGGATGGGAATAACGTCCTAAATTTACGATTATCATTGGCTGAGATAGGAAATCACACGGACTGATGGATGCAAAGTATAAATGACAGTGATTTCAAGAAGGTTTATGGAAAAATATTGTTGAGCAATCTCCTTTGGAAATGGACACCCCCAAAACTTTGGATCAGTCCACATATCACTTTCAGAACATGTAAATTATAATGATACTCAACATGACTGGGCACTCATATCTGAACTGAATATTTTGACCATGCTGAAGGTGCTGAAAAATGTTTCTTTGTATGAACACATAACAAGAACACTTATCTAGGTTATTTTCTTCTTCAAAATCACTGTATTTGTAGGAAGTTCAAGTGCATTGTTACTGAACTGTAGCAAATAAACATGCTCAAGGGTTGCCTTTTTGACAGGCTGACTGTAACGTGTCAAGGTCCTGAAATTCCTAAAATGCTTACTGACTTGGCATCACTGCATGTGAAAATCTTTGCTGCTGCTTATATGAATGGTGTGAAGTCATGCCAATACTAAGAACAATTTGGTCTTGCTCTTGGTTTGATTTACCTTTTTTAAAGGTAAAGAAACTATACCTGATGATTCGCTGTTTTACTGATGTTTGAATGAGTGGCAGTATGAAATATATATATATATATATATATATATATAATATATATATATATATATATATATATATATATATATGTATGTATACATTTACACATATACATACATATCTGAATTTGCGTTTGAATGTGTGGCACTTTGCGATATTCTTCCTCCTGGATGTGTGGCACTATGCAATATATTTAAATCACATGCCTACACATTTCATCAATTTCTAGCTGCTTGAAGAAGTAATACACATGATTTGGCATTACATCAAGGGAGACAAGACTCGAGTGAAAAAAATATGTCCCACTTCAATAAACAAACAACCAGTGCTAATGACAAAACAACTACAAACACACACTCTCTAACCACACACACACACACACACACACACACACACACACACACACTGAAATCTCCATTTTCAAACCAATATCGCTGAGAAAGATACTTTGTGAAAAAAAAAATGTATAACAGTAATGAACACTTCACAAGACAAAAACCTTAAAGGATGACAATGATGATGATGATGGCTATTTTAAAAACTTTATTCAAGAATGTAAAACACAGGTTTGGATTAGGAGAAAAAATTCAAACTTTTTATGAAAGGAAAAGTGGCACAAAACAAATTCTGTATTTTTTCTTTCTTTTTTCTTTTGTGTGATTATAACGCTGTCTTTTATCAGCACACTCTGAACAACTTTGCGACAAATTATTTAAACTTCTCACTATAAAAACATATAATTTCTGTGTGAAGCAGAACTTTCCATAAGAAAAAAAATATACTAGGCCTCTCATCAGACTAAAGCTATCAGTATTTAGTAAAGCAATATGTATATTTGTATCTGCCACATGCAAAGTAATTTTCCTTCCTTATCAGTGAATATGGATTTTATTATAAAGCCTTTGCTTTTTCTGGTGACTTTATATTCACAGAAAAGCTTAAAACTGGCACCAGCTATCTACAATACCATTAATAAATAAATTTGCATAATTCTAACATATGACTGATAATCTCAATACATAATTTGGGATAATTTGAATACAGTGGAGTCCACCTACAATGAACCTGCCTACAACATACAACACATTTCTGGCAATAATGTACACTTTTATTTCCCTGCCAATTTCCTTGTCTTTCCCTCTTGTAAAATACTGTCTATAAGAAACAAAATCTACAATCACCCACAACAAAATCCTCTTTGTATGAGAAAGGTGTTGTTTCCCAAAGGCCAAGCTTGCTATGTATTGCCCTATAATGAACAAGAGCTTACAACTACTGCTTAGCATCATACACTGTATGTACAGTACAATGATCAGCATACTATGCTGGATTTTTTCAAGCATCATTGAAAACTGTCAGCCATTTTACCACACCAGTGAAATAAAGTCAGTTGTGCTGTGTGTGTGTGTGTGTGTGTGTGTGTGTGTGTGTGTGTGTGTGTGTGTGTGTGTGTATGTGTATGTGTATGTGTATGTGTGTGTGTGTGTATTGTGTGGTGTGTGTGTTGTGTGTGTGTGTGTGTGTGTGTGTGTGTGTGTGTGTGTGTGTGTGTGTTGTGTGTGATTTGTGTCTTGCCACACCAGTCATGTAAGCAGTTTGTGTTGTTGTGTGTTGTGTGTGTGTGTGTGTGTGTGTGTGTGTGTGTGTGTGTGTGTGGTGTTTGTGTGTGTGTGTGTTTGTATGTATGCATGCATGCTGTGTGCGTGCATGCGTGTGTGCGTGCATGTGTGTGTGTGCGTGCTGCGTGTGTGTATATACACTGGATATGCATTTTTTCGTTGATATTTCAATGACCAAACCATAAAACTGACTGATAAACATCATAATGAAAACATAAAACAAGGAATGTTGTGAATAAAATTAGAACTTTGCCAGCAAAGGAAACAAACATTCAGTCCTGTGTAAGGTCACTAATTTTTCTACTGTTATTACTATGAAACACTGCTATGTTTATTGCTGTGTGTGGACTCCACAGTATACGACACTTTACAGGAAAGGCCAATAACGTACATTTCTGACATTGTATGGAACCTAATTTTTTGTTGCTGGTTTTTTTTTTTCTGTCGGTGTGTGTCTCTCTGTGTGCGTGTGCACCTGTGTGCATGTGTGTGTGTACTGTGTGTGTGTGTTATGTGCACATTTAAGTGAGTTTTGTGAGGGTGATGCTCTTATTTGCTGATTTATATAAATACATGCATCTTGCATACATGACACATACATGACATGCAATGTGTACGCCATATACGTGTATAAATTTCTATATTGTGACTTGTCTGTGCAAATATGTCTATTGTGTATACATTGCATATGCAGGCATGCATGTTTGTATATCACATGTACATGTACATGTCAATGAATGCATGCATGTACATATATCCTGTATTAAGAAGTTGTCAGTTTACAGAAAAGCACATTTTCTTCTAAACTGATGACTTTACTCTCTTTGAGAATGATCACTTCAGAATGATGGAAATATTCACACTACATCAACTCTGAAAGAAAGTTTTACAAATAGAAATCAAGAGCTTGACAGGCACAGCTAATTAAATTTGATGCACAGCACTAGTTACATAAATGTCTACCCTTTATATACAACACTGCTGCAACAGAGATCATCCAGAAACAACAGTAAACAAATGAATAAAGAAATACATGACAGTGGAACCACCTAGCTTATTATGAAGCTGATGGATTACAAGAAGCATCCTTTACACACATTTCTAAACATTATAAACCTGCCGCAAGTGAAAGCATTAATGAGACAAACTGATTCAAAAGCCCAGTTCACCACTGTTTACAATTTTATCAAAGTGTACTTGCAACAAAACGGTAACAAAATCTAATTCTGCATGCAAACAAGTACAGAGTGAACAATTAACTACCTAACATCCACTGAATTAATCTGGTGCACTGTGTGTTATTTCATTGTACTCTGGATACAATCAAGAAAACTGGGACAAAGCTTTATTCTACACACATACCTGGGGAGGTGGAAGCAGGAAAACAACTATTCAAAAGTTCACTTAAAAATTATGACCAAGCCAAACATACAGCTAGTTTATACATTCTTTTCTTTTATGAGGAAATGTCAACCAGTTAGTAATGATCTGAAATGAAAATCCACAACACATATGACAGTGATCTGACAATCATGTGGCTGTAAAGATGGAGATTCATCAATTCCACAACACTATGCACCCAAATACACAATGGTATGGAGATCTTGTGGCAACCATGACAATATGGAGAATTTATGAATGTTGAAGCTGACATCCATGAATCTTTGTACATATATCAGAAGATGTATCTGTCTCATGATTACTTCATACACTTTACTACATGGATGTGTTGCTATAACCATCCTATTTCATACCTTGCTGCATTATTGCAGTTGATTCGGCTAGTTCATGCAGGTGACCAACCATGGACTAATCCCAGCCAACAACACACACTTGTCTCCCAACATACATCTTAACATGCCAATTATTCTGTTGGTGTCGGATTATCACACAGTATCCAGGTCATATTTTCCATCTGTCACACTCATATAAAGGGATCCCTTTTATTTCAAAACCTCATCTACGAACACTGGCAGCAGATCTGGGTGAAGCTTCTGAATTTGAATTCTCTGTAGTTGGGCTAATATTAGAGCATGTAACAAGGGGGACAAACTTACCAACAAGACCAAAAAGTGCTAGGATATATGATTCACATTTATAACTTCAACGTCACATGAATTTCATGCAATCTCTCAACAATCCGATGATGGATGATTGCAGTGCAAGAGGTGGAGGAGTTACGAGTCCAAACGACCCAACTCGGATGTATAGATATTGACGCTCTCTGTGTCATAGAGGACAAAGAAGATCTGCTTGAGGGTGCTGCTGGCTGTGGTGTTGAAGTAGTTGCGGATGGATTGCAGGATGATCTGGGCTGCCGTTTGCTTGGGAAAGCCAGCACTGTGTGGAAACAGGACTATACGTCACAAAAAGGCCACATAAATGTACTTTTTCAAGACATGGTAGTCAGATTTAAAGGTTTGGCAAAGTTATCCCATATCCCTCTCCATGTGTGGAGTACATAGCCTAGTGGATAAAGCACTCACCTTGTATGCAAAAAAAACCCAAAAACCCAAACAAACAAACAAAAAAAGGTTAAATCCTGGACTAATACAAATTTTTCTCCCATTTCTTTAAACTCTGAGTGGTTGTCTGGCTTTCCTTGTTTCAGATGAGACATGAACTAAGAACCCATGTGCAGCATGCACTTAACACATGTGAAAGATCCCACGGCAACAAAGAGCTTTATCTGGAAAACTCTGTGGAAAAATCCACTGTCTTTAGTAAACAAAACCACATACAAAACTGGGTCAACTGATATCTTTCTGTTTTTCAAGTCTTAAACATAATCTTCAATTTCCAGATGTCTTATCACATCTTATAACAAAAAGCGTCCTATAAAGCAATTTTCTGTTACAAATTTCAAAATTTTATGGTGTATTATTTTCCTTGTAAACAGAAACTTTACACAAAGTTCAAATAAGTTTAACAAGAAAACAATAATAGATAAAGTCTTTTTTGCACAATAAACTTTGAAATTTCAAGACTTTAGCCTGGTTTTCCCATGATCAGTCAAATATCATGAAAGCACGCAAAGAGCTCTGTCATGCAGTCTCAATCTAAAATGGAACTCTATAGCATCATCATCATGATCATCCCCACTATCAGCATCATAGCACTGTGAAAAGTGTCCCAGATTCTGAGGTCAATGGTGTCTTGCTCTGATGATGACCTAAGATTTGGTGGCTTTGGAGGTTTGTTAACACTTTGACTCCCGCACCCCGCCCACCAGCACCTTGCATTGCCAACCATGTTAGCAAAACAAAAACTTAACCCTTTGATTCCCTCACCCTATCTACCAGCTTCCTGCAGGAAACCATGGTGGATAGGGTGAAGGAATCAAAGAGTTAAGTTTTTGCAGTTGGTGGATAGGTATGGGAGTCAAAGGGCTAAAGAGCTGAAATGAGCAGCATGGGTGCAGTGATACAGGAGTGGTGCAGAAGGCAGCACTGAAAACAAAAGTCTATCCATAGCCTGTAAAGGGTTGCCAGAATGTATACTTAGCTAGAAGTGATAAATCCAGAACTTACCGACCGCTGCCTAGAGAAGGAATAGCTACAGTCTTGAGGTTTTTGGAGTCAGCTAATTTAAGGCAGTTGTTGATGGCTTTGTCCAACAGACCCTGGGAGTCATCCATCTTCCATGTTGGTCCGTTGCAGCAGATGACAAACTTGGCTGGGAAATTGTGCCCTGGGCAAATAGTAGCTGGAAAAGGTACAGACATGATGGTCAAATTATTAGAATAACTGTCCGATTCTTGCACAACTGTAAAATGTGACATTGAAAACGGGCCTTGTCAAACAGTTATGTCATCAAGGGTCCTCAATGAGCACAACACATGCTTACAAATGTTAAAATATACCCATATACAACCAGTGCATTGCTGATTACCATCCTGACAAATGTGAACCACAATAGCATCTTCTTACTTGCATTTTCACAGCAGTTTTTGTTGTTGTTGGTTGTTGTTGTCCCTCATGTATCTTAAGTTTAGCTTCAATCCACCACAAACAGTTGAGAAATTGTTACCTATCTTTGCTCACTGGAACAATATTTGATCCCTTAAATACTCTGAGCCTTTTCACACTTATGCACTATGACTGTCACTTTACATAAACCTATAACCAATGCCCTACAAACCTATGGTGAAATGGGCAGTATCCGCACACAGCAAAGAAACTGTTACTGAAATATAACATATTTTACAGGCAATCATACACTTACACCATGGTGTAAGTCTCACTCATTTTTTTCACTGCACTCTCAAGAATTTAATTTATGTAAGTATGAAAAAGAAACATACTGTATTCACCTTAGAAGCTGACATGACAATAATGAACAAGATACCTATAGGTTTTAACCTCTGGGTCTTCAACCGGGTATAAACACAACTTACAAATACATTAACAAGACACAGATAAGGTAGCTCAAAAGTATGAAAAACAACAACAACAACAAGTGACAAACAATGAGGGTTAGCAATCAGACTGAATTAGATATGTGTGAGAAAAAAGACTACCTGCAAGAGAGATATGATATAGACATGAAAAAGGTTAAATCCCGTACTGTTAATGTAGAGTCAAGTCATAAGGTAAGCGCGGTACATTTCTTTTACAAAACTGTTTCTCATCTCATGTGTTCATTGTTTTTTCTCATTTTATATAAGTTAATAAGAATACAAAGCAGCAGCAAGGAAATCTGGGGGTTTTCCTGGTTAATCATAAAGAAATGCATTGCTCAGAATCTATGATGGTCTGCAATTCTTCTGAAAATCATGTGTTTGTCCAGTTTCAGATTTTAAAAAAATGCATGACTTCTCTAGGCTGAAATTATCTTAATTAAGAGTTTCTTTTCATTACACAATGTCAAAATGTTGTCCTTTTTCTACCTCTCCCCCTCCCCCCTAAAAAAATCTTACCTTGAAAAGTAATATGAAATGTTCCTATAAATTTGTAATACTTCTATTTCTATTCAAAAGCAATCGCATACAGATGTAGTTAAAAACAAAACAATACAAAACAAAAAGAAAACAATACTATCACCAAAACAAACAATCAACATTTATAGAATAAAAAAGACAACTGACCATAACCACCAACAAATTAAACAAAGATACTTGTTTAGCTTACCTTCAGCTGTGTCTATAGATGGGTGAGAAGCTTTCAAGTTGTCAATTTCCCTTTGAAAATCTCGACCACCAACCCTGGAAATGGCTTGCCCTGAAAACAAAACCTATTACAATCATATATTTATTCCAATAACTTTCTCTGCCAAGGAATTTGGATAAGAAATAAACCAACATCTTGTATACAGCATGCATCAGTGCACCTTAAGGAATGCAGAGCAACACATGCAGGAGAAAACATTCCATCTAAAATCTTCACATAACATGTAGGTCCATAAATTACCCAGAAGAAAATAAAGGTATTTTACATCCCAAACATCACCAATGGCCCAAACATCATGCAGATGATCTAAAGGTGATGAACATCCAACACCCTCACCAATATAAGCAGATGGAAAAAAAACAACACTTAACAAATCTGGAGAATTCATCAACATAGGCAGCATTGTCAAACTTGTTGACAGAGCAGGCAATAACACTGAGAACCATATCAACAAAACCAGAAGCATCTTCAGAATGCTGAACGTGTGGAGGCCCACCCCCACCCCATACAATTTCAATATCCAGCTCAGACTGCGTCAGAGGTATGTCCTTTTCACATTACTTTCTGGATTAGAATGCTGGAGGGTGACAGAGGCTGACCTTACCAAGCTACTAATATTTCATACAAAGAACTGGTGAAGAATAATATGAATCTTCTGGCTCAACACCATCTCTAACCAACACCTACGTGGTTAATGCTTCTTCTCTTCTTCTTGTTCTTACGCAGGTTAGAGCTCTGACAATCCCTCCCAATCTAAGCATATCAATTCATGCAAACCTACCTACTTAGCACAGGGAGCATATTTTTGCATGTATGACCATTCTTGATTCTGCCTTAAAAGCAGTCATACTCTGCCAATGCAATCAAGTGAGTGTAGATACTATCATTATGAAAAGAAAATTGTGCACACCACTGAAGACAGCAGGATAATATCCCTAGACTGCCCTCCACTGGACATCAGAAGGTAGATGTAAGAGAAAAACCTAAGGACATCTGTGACGGATGACCGGAGACCTCCAGATTCTGAAACTCACCTGGGATTCCACACAGAACCTGGCCAAGAACAGATCAATGCCTTACAAACCTACGGCAAAATGTAAGAAAGCAAGTAATTAAGTATATCCTGTGAAAAATTCCATTTTATTGGGTTAGAAAGAAAGGAAGCCGTCTGCTGCACTGAAGATTAACATCAATCTGGTCACAGCAATCCACATAATGATGCTGAAACGTTCAATTCTACAATATGATACAATACCCTGTGCTAGTATATCATGCCAAAGTAGAATGATGATGTTATACAAACAGCAGCAGCAGCAAACCAATATATGGTTTTATCAAACGAAGCACATATATATACTAAAAATATCAAAATGAATCATTCTGATAAAACGATAGCAACAAAGCAAACAGACAGAGAGACATGCAAACAGATCAGCAAACAAACATCAAATACTCACCAACTTCGCCTCCCATGAAATACGAAGAGTTGGTTGGATGAACAATGGCATCTGCAGAAACCTTGACAATATCTCCTTGCAAGACTGTCAGCTGAAACAACAAATTTTTTTCCGTGCCTATATCTAAATCTGATATGCGACTAACATTTTGTATACAATACTATTATGTAACAGAAAACACAATCGCAAATAAGGGAAATGAACAAAAGGAACAAAATGAGGAATGAAACACAATGGAAGGTGTGTGGTGTGTGTGTGTGTATGTTGTGTGTGTCTGTGTGTTGTGTGTGTGTGTTGTGTGTGTGTGTGTGTGTGTGTGTATGTGTGTGTGTGTGTGTGTGTGTGTGTGTGAGAAAGACAGAGGGAGGGAGGGAGGAGAGGGGGAGGGCAGAGAGAGAGAGAGAAGGAGAGGGAGAGGTGTGGGGTGTTGGTGTTGGAAGGGGCAGGTCAGAGATAATGAAACAATTGAATGTCATCAAAATGCTAAGATTTACTACAAAGGACATCTTCATGCAATGTCAACACCACAAATCAAACCTTCACAACACTCAAGGATGATGATACAATTAGAAAATGATAAAATTAAAAACAGCTGAAGAAAACAATATTCAAACTTTAAAAAAGGGAGAAGGGGGAGAAGGAAGAGAAGGATGAAAAAGATATTTCATACTTCCAAACTTTGAAGAAAAAAAAAGGAGAGAGAGAAGGAGGAGGATAGCTTATACAATTTAAATCATTCAAAAGCAATGTGTGTTTCAGAGACAAAATGGTATGGACTACACAATACACTTAAGTACAAACCTTCTGGCCCAGGAAAAGTTTCTTCTCTGACAGAATGGTGAAGCCCCCAGCTGCCACAGCTCCCTTGCTGGGCAGTTTGCCATCATCATCATCGTTATCAGTTATTGAGGTCTGCTTGTAAGATACAATGAAACAGGTTTTAAACACACTGAACAATTAACCCACCACAGCTGAAGAACATGTGTAACCATGTCATATCTCTAATGAAGCAATAATTGTCTTTAAATCTTTTCCTTCTGAAAACACATTCATGTTTATGTTTTACAAGTCACACATACAAGCAGTTTTGTTGTTTAGTCTAAGATAAATGACTACGTGACTGATTGAAACAAATCTCACATCATGAATAGAAAACACACAAGACATTTCGTAGACAGGATTTATATGGCAAATTGCCTGGTTAGATTCATACATACAGCAGCAAGATAAGACTGACTGTATGAGATAAAAGAGCCAAAAAGGGAAGAGAAGGGGAGGATATGAGAGAGAGAAATAAAAATAAAATGAAATAAAATGTTTCAATGATATACATATTGATACACAGGCCAATTCACACATCTGCCATATAATCTACTTGAGATAAAATAGGAGAAAGAGAGAGGGGGAGTTGTGTGTGTGTGTGTGTGGTGTGTGTGTGTGTGTGTGTGTGTGTGTGTGTGTGTGTGTGTGTGTGTGTGTGTGTGTTGTGTGTGTGTGTGTGTGTGTGTGTGTGTGTGTGTATGTGAGTGATTGCTTGTGTAATGCACATGTGCAATATATGTATACAAGCTTGCAGACATATGAGTACAGGAGTTGATACATGACAACTACCAGAGCATGTGTGAGTGTCTGGGATGTGTATGTACATATACAGACATACATATATATATGTATGAAGAGTAACTCAAGTAAAAACCCTTTACCGATTTTCCTCTGCTCTTTCTTCCACCCCTAGGAGTGACACTGGCAGCGTCCAGGGCTGCCTTGATCATTTTGGCTGCGGCCTTGGTAGACTTTTTCCTGTTATTGACAACAGCCTTGGGGCCTGCAGCTTTCCCCTTAGCACCTGGGCCTTTGGATGTGGAGGCAGCGGGTCCAGCAGCTGGACTGGCAGACGGTGGATTGGCCAAATTCCCTTTCTGCATACTGAGCACCAGCCGGGGTAATACTCCTCCTTGTGGAATGGTCACCTTTTTGAACAACTGTACACAAAAGAAACAAGCACTGATATAAGCAAACATACTAACAATCTGTGCACGCACATAAAAATCTACCAACAAAGACACACAAATTGCAACAAAAGAACAGAGACATAAATATACAAACTAATATCATGCCATTTTTCAAATTATTCAATGCGGACTTGAAACATATTTATATATGACACATTCCTTGTCCTTGTATTGCCTAGTATCACATGATATAGTAGTTATGTCTTGGACTCCCTCACCCTAACAACAGCTGCAAAAGCATAACCCTGTCTCTCTCTCTCACCCTACCCAACAGTTTCCTGCAAAAATGCCAGAAGCTAATGGATAGGATGAGGGGGCCCATCAAAGGGTTAAATCTCAACGGCTAACTGGAGGCAGCCATGTCAAGGGGGGTATTTGCTAGTTGTAGTCACAAAAAAGGAAATATTTTCTCGTCCCCTGTCTGCTCATGAGTACCCATATAGCTGTGTAACAAATGATACCAGGTGAAAGCTAAGGTCTCATATGTACATAATGTAGATAATTTACACAGTGACAGTCTAGAGGTGCTCTTTTTTTTGGCTGGTTGGTTGGTTGATTTTTCATTATTTTTCTTCCCTTGCAAAGAAAGTTTTTTCCTTCTACATTTCACTCATTATGTCATAAATCATATATTTGAGAAGGCAGTCCACAGTGGTCGCTTCCTTCTTTCTGCTTACCCACCAAGTTGGCAATGGCAATGGTGCCCATTTTCACCTTTCCATTCCCCTCCTAGACTGACTGATCAAGCGAGTCAATGCCTGCATGATCTTTGTAATGCTGGACACTGTAAATATTGCATTTAACCTATCTTTACTATCATATCTCACATTTCCCTTGTAGTTTTCGTCGGTTCTGTTTTAGTGCATCGTGAAGCTCCGTGTGTGTATTACAAGTGGCATGTAATGTAATTTGTGTCTGACACACAGTGTGCTTAGCATATGTGGCATGTTTCGTGTGAAACATTGTTAGTGTAACCTGACCACAATGTCTGTTTCTTCCACTTCAGTAACTTATCAATTAAGTCAATCTCTCATTTGTTTTTAACATGTTCAGTGTGTGCGTGTGTGAGTGAGTGAGTGAGTGTGTGTGTGTGTGTGTGTGTGTGTGTGTGTGTGTGTGTGTTGTGTGTGGTGTGTGTGTGTGTGTGTGTGTGTGTGTGTGTGTGTGTGTGTGTGTGTGTGTGTGTGTGTGTGTGTGTGTGGTGTGTGTGTGTGAGTGTTGTGTGTGTGTGTGTGTGTGTGTGTGTTTGTGTGTGTGTGTGTTTGTGCGTGCGTGCGTGTGTATTTCTGTCTGTCTGTGTATGCTGTCTCTCTATCTCTATTTCCCTCTATCTCGTCCCTCTGCCCCGCCCCCCCTCTCTTTCTTTCTAACTCTATTTGTGTGTTATCACTGTCTTTCTTTCTCTTTGTATCTGCTCTGTGTGTTGTGTGTGTGTGTGTGTGTGTGTGTGTGTGTGTGTGTGTGTGTGTGTGTGCGTGCGTGCTGCGTGCGTGCGTGCGTGTGTGTGTGTGTGCGTACGTGCGTGCATATGTGCGTGCATGTGTGTGTATGTGTGTGTGTGTAATGTAACATGACTGTAACTGTGTGTGTATTTATTTTAGCACTTGCACATACTCACAGAAAGATGCATTCATAATCTGTTAACACACAAGACGCACTTGTGTGCCCATCTACAAGGCTTCACATATTTTTCTGTCACTTTCAAGGTGGACCGTAGTTTGAGTTTGATTATCACTTCGTTTTGTGGTGTGATGCCAACGTCACTTCACTTTTGTGAGTGTGAACAGTCCCCGTACTAATCAAATTCCCTTTGTCTCAGTTGCTTAACGATGAACAGAAAACATGGCACCAAATGTTATCTTGTCTTCTCATGAGTCAGGCCAGTGACCAACCACAGCGCGAAGTCAAGTGGGAATGACAGAGACTTTTCCCTTTCTTTTCGTCACGTCTGCACTCTGACACCATGACTGCCACTGAGCTAGAGCAGAAAGGGGATTGCTTTCCTTTCTAGCTCTGTAATCACTAGCAGCTTACATGACTTTGCCCCTGGCTAGTTCAACTTAAATCTCAGTGCCGAACAGTCACAAGTCATGAGCAACAACACTTTGGAGTTTGTAATTTGTGCAAACGGGATTCAATGCACTTTGAAAATTCCATATGCACTGCCCTCAAAACTACTTGTAATTATTTGGAAGACTTTTAGAGCCTGAGCAAAATCCTACAGCTGGAAAGGTCTTGAAATGAGGAAGAGGGATGGGAGGATAGGCAAAATGGGCCATACGAAAAATCAACCTGACACCACCAAAATGATCAGAGTAAGATGGATAGCAAAAAAGGCGGTTATGTTGCAGACAGGGACTGAATGCATGCTGTGTACAGAATGGCAGTGTATGGGCTTTCCTAATGGACTGTAACTAAACACTCAATTAAAAATACATATTCTCAAAAATATCTGTTCATGACAATTACAAGGACTGTTTAAAACTACAAAATTATTATTAGTTTCATGAATCTTACCTACTTCTAAAAATTGCTGAGTGTATCAGTTTACAAGTATATCAGTCAACAATTTTTTCAGATCTATATAAGTTTCCCTTACCAAATCCAACTCTTCATCATTGCGTACAGCCAGCAGTATGTGCCTTGGAGTGATGCGACCTCTCTTAAAGTCACGTGCCTGCATTCCCAGCGAGTTCCAAGATTTCAGCTGTAAGCATAATCAAATATTATTACTGTTGTGACTGGATTTTCCAGAAGGTAAATCTACAACCATTTTAACATAAACTTGTGCTATGATACAAGATAAACACAAATTCTGAAATATGTACTTACTGTAAATCACTTGCTTCACATTTCTACTTTGCATCACAAAGGCAAGAAATGCTATCTGTTTACGTATGATAATGTTCTAATTACATGCTATGATATAACTGTACCTCCAACTCAACAACAGACACGTCATACCTCAATTCAGACCATAATATTCAGCAAAAATGTTCCACAACAAGGATCATGCTGCAAAGAATCAACAACCTTAGCCTCTTTCTGCCTAGGCTAGTATATAAGTCAAATGAAGATGACTTCCAAATACTTGGTGAAGAAGTTGAAGAAGTTGTAGCAACAATGAAGTCACTAAAATGGGGGAAGCAGGCACTGTCAGAATCTTTGTGCAACTTTTGCAACATGGCAGAGAGGCAGTGCCTGATATCCTGTCATCTGTGACAAAATCTGAAACACAGGCAAGTAGCCCACGTCATGGACCCAATCACTAATCGTCACCCTTCCCAAGAAAAGAAATCTCCAACTCTGCCAGAATCACTGCAATAGCAATTTGATCAGCCATGCCAGAAAGTAATACTCAAAATCATTCTAAATAAATCATAACTGGAAGCAGATACCATCACTGCTGAAGAATAGGCTGGATTCTGCAAGGACAAAAGTACCATCAAATAGATCTCTAATTTGCACACCCTTTGCAAAAATACCTCCAACGCCAGTGGGTGTTCTACAATATCTTCAGACTTCAAGAAGATGTTTGACAGAGTCTGGCATTAACATTGGGCAAAATCTAATCAACACTATCTGGCAACTAGACTCCAACATAACCAGCATGGTACTTACACAGAGTGCTATTGGAGAATTATTCCATAATTTGTTTGGAATCTGTCAGGGTTGCTTTCTGTCTCCCACACTTTTCAACATTTTCCTGGAATGCATCATGATTGACGCACTCAAGATCATGTCAGCACAGTCAGCATTACAGGAAGAACCATCACAAACCTTCACTTCACAGATGACACGGACAGCCTGGCAGACAGTCGGTAAAGAATTGGCTAGGCTTATTAAAAGATTAGATCAAACATTGACAAAAATTAGTACAGAAATCAGCACTGAGAAGAACAGACTGATGGCCAGCCACGACACCACCATCACTACTGATACAACTGATCATGGACTCAAGCTAAGACAATTCAACAATTCACTTTATCTGGGATCCATCATTAGCAATATGAGATCCAAACCAGAAATCCTCCCAGGGGCAGCAAAGACAACATCAGCACTACCAGGCTGAAAACTGTATAGAAGGACAAGAACATGTCTATGAAACACAAGACCAGGCTCTCACATGCACTGGTACGTTCCACCTTCCTGTATGCATATCGACATGGATTCACAACAGATTTGGAAAAGAACTGAAACGATCAAAATTAACTTTATGTAGTGTTATTGAAGCATACTATACATTTGACACGCTCATCATATCACCAATGAACAAGAATGCTAAACCATCAAACAGTACATTGGACCTCAAGGAGATCTGCTGACTTAGTTAAGAAAAGAAGAGTATGTTGGTATGGCCATTTAACAAGATCCGATGGCCCAACTAAATCAATCCTCCAGCGATCTGTTGAGGGCGGGAGATGGAATGGAAAACAGAAAACAACAACACTGCCCATCTGCAGAGACCCAGCTACTGACAGAGCAACAAGAATCTGGTGAATCATTCTTTAGTTCTGCACCCCAATGAGGCTTCAAGGAATTAAAGAAGAAGTATATATATATATATGTATGAAATAACTCTGTTATACACTTCCCTGACTAAGAAAGTGCTGAACTTCATATCATTACTTTTCTTCAACTATCAGTGCACCCCTGGACTACAAATTCTAATGTAACAAGAGGCACACCATACAAGTGGGTGAGCTATGTTCCTGCAAGCCCCCCCCCCCCTCCTCCCCATTCCTCCAAGTTAAACTGCTGATATTAAGTGATTAGTATAGAATCTGTGATCATAAATTTTGTGGGTTTTATCATGGTTTCATGCCTGTTCTTTCTCTCTATCATAACACATCCTGCATACTCATCTCTTCTACTGTAATTACTTTCCATACTGGATAATTAAAAATGCTTCAGATCATAATATTTGTATTCCCTTTTCTGGATAAAGTTCATAATACCAAAATTAATTCTAGAACATTTCATTAAAATTCATCCTAGGACATTTCATGAAATTGCTTTTTAAAAAAAACTATAAGAAGTTATACAGCGCACTTGACAAGGGCCGGTGTGGCCGAAAGTGTGCGTTTTAAAGTGAGTGGTTTTGTCCTATTTGTGTGTGGTGCATAATTTTTGTATATAGTTTTTCAAGAAAAATGAAGACTATAAGAAGTTGTAAACAATTTACTGAAACTTTTACTACTGCCACTATAACTCGTAAATTATCCCACTAGCTCAGCTGTTAAAACTGTCATGCAGGGGTTGTGGGTACAAATGCTGGCAGATCTGGGTGCAGCACTTATAATTGTTCAAGTATGACGAATCCTTCTTCAACTAAAACTCATGAATTCTTAATTGGTACAAGCAACAGACAACACAGTGATAACATCATGTAATTAGCCCAATAAAATGCTTCACAAACAGACTGTTTGGTAGGTAATAAATTAAATACTATACTGCTTGCGGCAGAGATAAAAGGAAAAGATTTATTTGATACTTTAACATGATAATATGCTTCACAAACAGACTGTTGGATAAGCAGGAACCAGAAAAAACATGAAAAAAGAATAAGAATGTGTATTTAATACAACAAGACAAGACAAGCGCAAATTTTTCGGCCAACTGGCCTTTATGAAGCATAAGAATCTAAGATCACAAACAAACAAACACCAGATACAAAAATCAGGAGAAAAAGACTGAAACTTCCCTGCTGCTCCGTCCAGTGTGAGAAAAGGACTTGCACCTGTCTTGTCTTGTTGTATATAAAATACCGTTCTTATTCTTTTTTCTGTTTTTTTTCTGGTTCCTGTTTGCTTGAACGCAGGCAGTCACACCTGTTTTAGACTGTTGGGTAGGTAATGAATTAAGTAATATACTGTACTAGTATGTCAAGTTTGAATTGAAAACTGTACTTCTTCTTCTTTCTTAGAACATCCACCATCATCGTTTTGATGGTTCTGATGTGTATAGACTGGGGATTTCCGCTGGCTAGGACGCTGGTATGTAGAACTGGCTTTGGGGTGGGGTGGTGGCGGTAGAGGATGGGGGAGTGGGGGAGAGGGGGCTGGCTGGTCAGATTCGGGACTTGAAGCACTCCACCGAGGCTGAAGAGATAACATTGGGGGGCAGACTGTTCCAGTCCCTGACAGTCCTCGGGAAGAATGAGTATTTCCTGTAGTTCGTTTTACAGGCAGGGAGGAGATACGTCTCCCTGTGTGACCGTCTTGTCGACCGTGCTGGGGTGTTTGGTGTGGGCCTGAATGGGGTGTTGATGCTGACCTCTTCTCGATGGTATCTGAAGAAGGTGGTCAGCCTTGCTATTCTTCTTCTGTTCCTAGGGTGGACCACTGTAAATGTGTCAGCATGGAATCGACACTTGAAGTGTGACGGTGGCGGTTCACAACCATCGAGCTGCACGGGTTGGACCTTCTCGATGTTTTCAATGTTTTTAGCAGTGTTGGGGTCCCAGACAGGTGAGGCATATTCTAAAGTGGGACGAACCAGGGCTTTGTAGGCTGTTTCCTTGATGTTGATGGAACCCCACTCTCAGGTTTTGCCTGAGAAAACCTAAGGTCTTGTTTGCCCGGTTTATCATGTTGGAGATGTGGGTGTCCCTGCTGAGGTCTTGGGAGATGGTGACCCCCAGGTACTTGTCTCCTCTACTCTTTTGAGATTTTGGCCGTGGAGATGGTACGTGCCAGTCAGTGTGTTTCTCTTCTTGAGATATGGAGGGCTTGGCACTTGTCAAGTGGAAAGACATTTGGATCAATGGATGTCTATAAAATATTCATATTCTTTCTAGTGGAAGACATAAAAGAGAAAATATTCATATTATTTCAAGTGGATAAGAGAGAGAGAGAGAGAGAGAGAGAGAGAGAGAGAGAAAGAGAGACAAAGACAGAAAGAGAGACTGAGAGAGAGACAGAGGCAGAGAGAGTGTGTGTTTGTGTATGCGCGTGTCCGATGCTGCGGTGCATTCCGGTAGTTAGGGAGATGGCTTGGAGTTGAAACCCCACCCACCCCACCGCCGATTTAGCTACACAACTTCACAACTCTAAATGCACAGAAATCCGTTACCCTGCTTGCACTACAATAAGCACGCAAACTGCAAGGTCGTCAGTCGGTCAAGATCGCACACAAGAACAGACCTGTCAAATATTCAATGACAGCCGCCATGTAGACAGGGGTCCCGCTGCCCACACGAAGGTGATGTGTGTCGCGCTTCAGGTAGCGAAGCATTCGAGCCACTGGAAATAACACACCTGCACGAGCCGATCGGGACACTGCCTTGGTTTTCTTTTTGCCGCCTCTGCCAGACATGGTTGCAGGAACGTAACTGTGCACTTGCAAATGGTAAGAAAAGTAACTGTTGTGTTTACCAGGTCTACAATAACTTGCAGACGAAGCAGTGCGAGGCTCTAGGCGGAAGTATACATGTCAAGGTCGAGGTCGTAGTTCTCCACAGGATTTATTTACCGGAAATAATATTTATTTTTACTTTCATTTTCTCAGATTACAACAGAGCTGACCGTATTTCATTCATTCATTCATTCATCTTCTTTTTCTTGTTCGCCGTCATATTTGAGTTCAGTGAGGAGGAGTCAACAGAGAGAAGCTATGGAAGGTCCTCGAGCAGTACGACGTCAAGGGCCAGCTGCTAGACAACATTCGGGCCATCTACGCCAACAGCAGGAGTGCAATCCGCACCGCCAGTGGAACATCTGACTGGTTCCCAGTGACATCGGGAGTAAGGCAGGGCTGTAATCTCTCCCCTCTTCTCATCGTGATCTATATGGATCAGATTACGAAGGAGGCAAACCCAGACCCTGAGGCACTCAATGAACTCATATTTGCGGACGACCAGGCAATGGTGAACAATGACAAGATACAGCTACAGGAGCACACAGACCAGCTCAATGAAAGCTGCGAGACATACGGCATGAAGATCAGCGTCAGCAAGACCGAGGTCATGACTGTCAGTAAGAGACCAAACAAACTGGATATCAACATCAACGGAACCCAGTTGAAACAAGCCAGTGAATTTAAATACCTGGGCAGCATCTTCACTGAAAATGGCAAACTAGACAGAGAAATCGAGACCAGATGCCAGAAAGCCAACGCAGTCAGCTACCAACTTGCCCCTCTCCTGAAACACCCCAGCATTCCCACCAGCACTAAGGCGAAACTCATCAACGCCATTTTTCTACCAACGCTGACATACCAGTGCCAGTCATGGTCCCTAACTAAAGTCCTCGAGAGAAAACTGGTCACTTGTGAAATGAAATGCCTGAGGAAAGCAGTAAACAAGACAAGGCGTGACAAGATCAGAAATGAGGTGATACGAGACATGGTAGGAGCAAACCAATCTACAACACATCGAACATATGGAGAACCAGAGGAAGACCAAGACGACGATGGAGCGACTCCGTGGCAGACACCCTCAGAGCTCACGAGATGTCCCTTCTCCAGGCCACCCGCCTTGCTGCTGACAGACGACTGTATCTCCCCCGACGCCCATCGGTACAAGCGGAAGGAAAAAGTAAAAGTAAAGTAAGTGAGGAGGAGGATATTAGAGATCGCCTTCTCCAGCATATCCACAAGGCCGGTCGCATAGCTTTCCTGGCTCAAATCTCCTCCCTCAGTTAGTACGAGTTACGCTCTCACAGTTTCAGATGTGTTCTGCTCTCAGCGCAGGGTCGTCAGCAGGATGGTTCTAGTAGGAAGCGCTTGCTTATTATGGTGTTTCAGTTTGTTGTGCTCGGTCCGCAGGCGGATGATAATGACTTGCTCTTGTCAGCACAATTGGTAGTAATTGTCGTGTAGCTGGGGTGATCTGAACAAAAACTTGATGATGGTTTTCATCTCTTGAGCCTGATGCTGTTCCCTGTTGTCTTTCTATTCATGCTTTACTTCCAGCTTCGCTATTTCGTCCGCCTCTCCATTTCCTGGGATACCACATTGGGAGAGAATCAACTGCAGTATTACCAGTGCTTCTTGCAGATGTGGCAGTTTCTTTGCGGTGATTGCTTTCAGGACTGACATGGCATTTGTAAAGAAGACTATTTAGCTGTTAAGGCCTGCGGCATTGTTAAAGTTCGCTGCGTGGATCAGGGTCTCTACTTCAGCGCTGTTGTTTGAGCACAGAAGGCCAAGCAGTTGGTATTGTTTCTGCCCACAGTTGTCCATTTGGGAAGTGGATATACCCCCCCCCCCCCCCTTAGCATTCTTGACTAGACTATATCCAAGAAGGCAGACATGTCTGTGCAAGCCCATATCATGCTTCCTGGGTATACCTTTCTTCAAAAAATGGCCAGGTTCAGGGTTCTCTTGCTCACGTTGATGTAGGCTACTTGTCATATGTACTGGAAGGCTGTGATGCAGATGGTTGTGCTCTTTAGCTTGTCTTCCGAGGGTGGAGGATGACGGTCGGCTGACAGGGTCTCTGCTTTTGTTTGTGGCTGTTTTTGGAAACTTCTCTGCAGCACTTGGGTATCTCTCATGAGGTGTGTGTGTGTGTGTGTGTGTGTGTGTGTGTGTGTGTGTGTGTGTGTGTGTGTGTTGTGTGTGTGTGTGTTGTGTGTTGTGTGTGTGTGTGTGTGTGTGTTGTGTGTGTGTGTGTGTGTGTGTGTGTGTGTGTGTGTTTCTCATTAAATTTTGTGCGTTAGGTGATCTGAGGCTTTGGGGATTTTTTTTAACTTTTCTTTTTTATTCATCTTTTGTTTCATCAACACAGAGGCTTTGGGTTTAGTGTGCTGAATCAAGGCTTTGCATTTTCATCTCTTCGTCAATGGAAGTATGTCTGTTAATGTTCCACAGATTATTGTTTAATCAGTGTGAATCTCGTTGTACCAACAATGATGGATAGTGCTTGGTTCTGAACTCTGTCAATGGCCTGTTGGTCTGATTAGTCTGCAGTCATGCATATCCGTGAGATCCAGTATGGGGTGTAGTTCTTTCGGATTGTTCTGGGTATGGTGTCCTTAGCATCCTCGATAATGTTGACATGGAAGTCTCGGACCATTTTGTTATTGTTCAATGTGTCTACTGTAATGTTTTGTATCAATTTGTTAGTTCGAATGTGAACAGACCCCATTTTGCCTTTTTGTAGTTCCATTCCATCTCATGTGTTGAGGGGAATCACCTGGCTGATATCCAAAGATGAAAAGGGGGAAATGGGCGGTGTCAGTTTCTTCTAGCTGTATTCCCACTCTTCTAATGAAGCGTTTATGTAGATCCTCAGTGCAGAGTTCAAGGGTCAGAGTTCGAGGTCTGGTGTGGCTGTTGAGTCACGGTGCCAGCGTTGAAAGTAGAATGTAGTTTGTCTGTGAGGTCTTCGGCAAGTATCAGATGTTTCTCATTCTGCCAAACTTCAGTTTCTTCTCTTCTCTTTGTCATCTATCTGAAATAGGCCTACTCAGCCCTGAGAACGGCTGTTGAAGTCTCCAGCAATGAGGAAGCCGCTGTCTGGAATCTGAGACTTGGGTGGTGTTGAAAGATAACATCTTTTGTTGCAGCAGTAATAGTTGAATAAATCAAGGGTGCTATTGCTGGTGGTGATCTTGATCTGGACATATTCCGCATTTCGTCCTCTCCTCTGTATTTCTTGGTTTCGCTGGCATTCAGGTTGTTTCTGACCGGACTACTCCCCGTTTCTCTCTACCTTGACAGTCATTCCTAAGAGCCTGGTATCCTCTGATCTTAAAGAGTTTACCATCTTGCAGCTTTGTTTCCTGTGTGCAGGAAATGTTGACGTTGTTCATGCGCAGAGGGTGCTGTAATCTGACCTAGTTGGGGGTCCCTTGAGCATTCCAGTGCACGATGGTAATACCAGGCTGTTCTTTTTCTTTGGTCATGATTTTTTGTTGGTTAGAAGACCATTAGTAAAGAAGATTAGGAAAAGACAAGCAACATTTATGGGACATATTGTGAGGAAAGGGGAATTAGAACAGCTGGTCACAGCAGGAAAGCTGGAGGGAAAGAGAACACCAGGTAGACCCAGGGGGAAAATATTGGACGGACTTGCAGGGTGGCTGAAGACAGAGAGGGTGTGAGAATGTACTTGCAGCGACAGGGGATAGATTCGTGTGGAGGGCCATGATCGCTAACGCCATGCGGCAGGGCACATATGATGAGTCGCTTTTCCTCCTCATTCACTGGCTCCACAGGATGATGGAGGAACTCCATGTGCTCGGGGGACTCGTTTGAAGCACTAAGCCCAATACTACATCTGCCTAGTGGGTCATCTTCACAGATCGAACACCATTTCTGTTGGTTCTATCTCCAAGCATTATGTTGGCTGTTTTCCTTAGAGGGTATCATGGTTTTTGTAAGGTGCATGCAGACCTGGTACCTCTGACTTCAGACTTCTAGGTTTATGAAGGGGTTACCCCACCCTTAGCTCATGACCAAAAGACTTTACCTTGTGAGCACAGGGTTAAGTATCCCCCCACCCCTGAAGGTTTCATTGTACGATGTATAAGATATTTTCAGGTGTAGCATTGACAGGTGCCACCCTGCCTCATCCTGATGGTGCGAGACTGTGTATTCTTCCAAGCAGGCCTGGCTTATTTCGCAGCAAACTTTTTTTTTTTTTATCTGAAAGCCGCCCTCTATCCGACACTTGTGACCCCTTGGGTCAGGGATGGTCACCCTCCTATCAAATTGGAGGTAGCCTTTCCCAAACTGTATCTCATTATTTGTGGAAATCAGTGTGTTGTATGATCGCTAGAGTTTCAGTCTTTTCTCTTAACTTTCTTGGTTGTTATTTTTGTTTAAAGCCCAGCCGACGGTGTAGACCCACATCATGGCTATAACCGTTTCAAAGCACACACAATACTTCAACAGGAAAAAGATAAGGCAAAGAAAATTAAGTACACAGATCAATGCCCCTGGCGTTGACCACTCAGTCCAATTTATCACACAAGGGATCTAAAGAACATCCCTGAATACAAATGTAAACATAAGGACATTAAAACATATATAAAACGGGCGTATACCTAAAATTGCTTCCGCATATCTGTTCCCCCAGAGCCAAAAATACACTTAACACATGTACCCAAATATCAATCCCAAGAGAAAGTATGTAAGACTTTATCAAACACATACAGACGAATGGACCAGCTAGGCAGAAAATGATAGGAAGAAATGACAGAAAGCAAAGGAGGGAAAAAGAAACAAAGAGAGAAACAGAAAAAAGGAAATTTCTAGCACAGAATTTCCAGAAGGTGCGGATACTATTTATACTGAAAGAGCCCCCGGCATCCCCACGTGGGTAACTTCCTTGGCGAGGTGTGAATATAACATCAATCATGTACCTTGCATTTTGCAGTTTTGTTATTCTTTTATGGCAGTCAGAAGACAACTTTCATGCCTTGTTTTGCTGCCTGTGTATTTTTAGCTAATTATGTATGTTTTACATCCCGTGATATTTTTTACTTATAAAAGATTTCTCAAGTACACTGCATGCAGCAATGGCCTTGAAACTTTGATTATATTATCATTATCGTTCCTTTCCACCACCTCTACTTTTCTGTGCTTATTTCTGAGCTGATCTCTGAAATGGATGTCAGCTATTAACTTGATAATTATGCAAAAATATGATGTGGTAGAGATTTTCTTATGTGTCTGTCCTAATTTGATATGAGGAATGATCATTATATGTGATTTTTATTATGCGATCTGGAGTTCTAAAATATTATGTGGCAGAGATTTTCTTATGTGTCTGTCCTAATTTGACATGAAATTTGGTATGGAACTTTTAGTATGTTATCTGGGATTCCACACGCATGCATCTCCTCTTGATCAGTGACAAACATGTCTCAGTGTGATCTCTATGTAATGTGTTTGATTCACCACTATCTGGTCTTGTCTCTGTCTCCAGGGTGCAGCAACAAACAAGCAAGCATGCTGAGGTGTCTAGTCTTTTGATAGTTGCCAGTCAGCTCTTTGTTAACCTTGGTGACAATCTCCCTCCAGGATACCCTAAAGAATGATCTTGGGCGTGTGTCATAGCAGGTGAGACAACCAAACCAAACAAGGTTACATCGTCTCATTGTTTTCAAGAGCATTTCCTGTATGCCCACTAAGGTGTTGATCTCGTTCCATGCATTACTTGTTCGTTTTGCATTTGAGGCTGGACACACACACACACACACACACACACACACACACACACCAATTTCCTCAGCCATTAGCACACACAACAATTTCCTCAGCCATTAGTTGAAATATACAAACGAAATGCCATCTCCAAGTCAGCAATCAGTGTGCAAGTTTCCCACTCACACGTAGGTACCGGTAATTAAAAGTGCCCCAAAAGAACTTGGATTTAATATCATACAGATAGAGTGGCTGAAGGTTGTTTAACCCCTTAACGATTCTGACACATTATTATGAAGAGAACATCAGTACAACACCCGCACCATCATATCCCAGAGTAAGAACAAGACCCTCTGTCCTACACCATTTATCCGTGTATTGAATTTCATGTTTGTATAATTAGAATACCTTTCTTCTAACTTCGTAGAAACTCAGTGTATGAAGTTCTTTCATATATAAAAATGTTTAAAACAACAACAACAACAACACACATGGTACAGTATTTATAGATCTCTAATATGTTCTAATTTTGTTGTTGTTGTTTCTACAATTATGATGCAATCATTATTTTACTGCTGATGACAGGCTCTGCAGTATCTGATCATGGCTTAACATCCTTTTTGTTCCAGTTATAGCTACATAACACACTGCACATATCCAATATTCTTTGAAATTCTATCCAGCACACACACACGCACACCACACACACACACACACACACACACACACACACACACACACACACACACAGAGTTAAAAACGTATTTTAACACACAAACACGCACATACACACATAAACACACACAGTCATGCACACATTTTCACATACATACATACACAGTCATGTATACCTTTTAACTCACAAACACACACACTAAAATTGCATAAGACATGGCCTTTATTTTCAAGCACCAGCATGACATGACAAACAATGAAACTGAATGAATCACAAACACCCCTACACTGCCACTGCATTTCCATAATAAAAAAACAACAACTGGCACAAAGGACTCAAATTTCATGAACAACTTTTACAAGACTGCTTTTATTCCATTTTCCCTTGACTTTAGTGTACAGCTATGCACAGAAATAAAACATGACAAAGTAACATTATCAACAAGCATCAGTTCTGAGACAAGACCTTAGACATATTACATACAAGGCTGCTCATATGTAAAGAATCTCCTAGATGCACTATTACTAAAAAGTTATCTATAAAGTTTCCTTTTTTAAAAAGTCATGCTGGTGCTGGACATGTTAAAAATATCGAAAACTTCATGACAAAGTCTATGGCAGGAACAGCATCACTGCAAAACAACACATAGGAAGGGGGCCCTGCTTACATGAAAGTACGCAGAACATGCCATGGGACACCAGGGTTCCTACCCAACTATAAAAGATTTTGGCTTTCCTTCTTTATTCTTGAACCACACAATTATACAAGGGAAGTAAGTTTTTAAACACGTTTGGCACAGCCAATTTGAATGTTCTAAGAAAGATGGGGGGGGGGGGGGGGGGGGGGGCTGATATATTTTTATTATAGACTGAACATGAGATAGAACATTTACAAAGTACCAGTGTTGGGGGAAAATTATAGACTGAACATGAGATAGAACATTTACAAAGTACCAGTGTTGGGGAAAATTATAGACTGAACATGAGATAGAACATTTACAAAATACCAGTGTTGGGGGAGAGAACATATATAGTACATGAACTGAATGAGATAGAACATTTACAAAGTACCAGTGTACACAATTGAAGGAATGTTACAGTGTATGCCTTGATTATTATATTAGAGAGTAGGAGGAGAAGAAGAAAAAAAAAAAACTGACACAAAAACAGATATATACAGTACTGTGCAGCAAAAGAAACACTGTGCTAAAAGATTATCAGTTATAATGCGAATTATAATATATCACGATTTTGGATAGACAAGTGAAGTTTTCCTTATATTCATTTCATATTTTTCTTAATAACATCTGATGCCACAAGCTATTGTGAATAAAACGACTTTTTTCTTTTCGTTTATCAAGGCAATGCTGATGGAAAAATAAATATCATGTTTAGTGGAGTGTGAGTGAGTGTGATGTAGTGTGTGAGTGTGAGTGTGAGTGTGAGTGTGTGTGTGTGTGTGTGTGTGTGTGAGTGTGTGTGTGTGTGTGTGTGTGTGTGTGTGTGTGTGTGTGTGTGTGTGTGTGTGTGTGTGTGAGTGTTTCTCTTAGCATATAATCAAGTCTTTAAATACACCGGTACACATTAAAAATGAAATCATGACAACAGCTTGAGTAAGTATACAATTGATGAAACATTTTTTTTACTTTAGTTTGGTGGATACAGTTCTGACAATAATATTAAGCACTCATGAACCGTTCATGAAAAAACAAGAAATTTTGTATAGAAAAGCTTGTTATTTTTGATCAATATAATAATAATTCTGACCCAAATAATATACTTCCGAGGGATTTAATTAAGGAAGGGATTTAATGGAACAAAAAAGTTATCTCATGTGCAACAAAGATGGAAATAAAAACAGAAGAAAGAAATGATCACCACAACAACAACAACAAAAAAAAGACTCCAAGCATGACAAAGAAAGAAAGCAACAGAAGACACCCCACCCATCACCCATTCCCACTCTACAACACCGCTTCCATCCCAGTGTCCAGGTGTACAACATGTTTTGATCTCTTAGGAGCATTCTAAATATCAAAACTGTTTTAAGTGTTTTCATGAGAACATACGTAAAGCTGAAATAATTTGAAATAATGTTAACATTCTTTGTTCTACGAGATTGAAACATGTATACATCTGAGCCCTGCACTCCAAAAGGATCAAACATTAGCATTCTCCCTTTACAAGCACCTTCTAGCATTCTTTTTTAAATCAGGGATCTTTAGAACTTGTAAAGCCATTCAAAACATAATTTGGATGGAAATGTGATCCGAATGAAGCCAAGATCCACCATACTGAAACCTTCCACAAGTTTACCCATCCATGGATTAATTTAAGACTCCTGAATGATTTACTCAACATGTAAAGGGTATGGGACTTTCTTACAGACATGAGAAAAGACCCGAGTGTTATAATGAATGGTATCATATTCTTCACATGGATTTACACTATACAGAATGTTGTGTTTAATAACTGGAAAATACAGACACTTAAATAAAATCAGATTAAAAAAAGTTTACTGAGCAATAGCTACATATAGCAACACTTGATTCTCATTATATGGGTACAGAAAAAAACATTTTTTCTCGAATTCCTTGACAAGGAAAGTGGGGGAGGAAAGGAGTATTTTGTCAACTCCCCAAGCTGTCTGTGTGACTCTGAGCATAGTGTTTGTTAACATGGACAAAGGTATCATATGTAACAAGCTCTGGGTGGAGGAGGGGGTCTCTTCGAAGTAGTGGTACATTATCTGTGGGTGGGACTTTGGCTGGATCCCTGTGATGAGATTGGGGAGACAGGTTTCTCCTGGCTGTTGAAAGAATTCAAGGCTGTTATTGACTGATCATCCTCAGAGGAAAGGATCTGTGGTGTCTGACTCCAAGCTGAGGGACCAAGATCTCGAACCTGCAGGAAGAGTGGGGATGGGGTGGGTGGGTGGATGGTCTCAATTCATTGTGGAGATGTGGAGACCATTGCCTGGGGTGTTCCAGTGAGGCCAGTCATGATGTAGAGAAGGCTTCATGATCTGCACAATCATTTTTCCAGCAAGACTTTTTTTGGGCATGTATGTCTCCTCACCTCCCTTTCCAATCTCTACCCCAAGGAAAGGAGAGCATCTGGAAACATTCTCTCTCTCCCCCCCCCCCCCCCAAGTGAAATTATCTCTCCCCCAGGCGGGAGGGGGAGAGGGGATGGAGGGAGTAGGGAAGTGCATATCTGAGAAAAGACTTCCTTCAGGATAAAAATGAAGCTTGTGCGTCCGGACTGCGCAGGGTCATATGGGTGTCTATCTCCTGCACTTGGAGTACAAAAATGTCCCTGGTCTTGAATGCTGTGGGCAGTCCTCTGTGGCAAAAAGCCCAGAGAACCAGGCTGAGGATTGTCTGAAGTTGCAGACGATCCAGTCTTCTGATTCCTGTTAAATTCATTGGAAAGTAAAGAAAAAAGTTCATCTACGAGGAAACAGGATTATCTCCTAACAGGAACTTGGCAGGGTTATCTGTGCCAATTTCTCCAGGCCCAGATCAGTGTTGGGTAGGCCAAGGCGAAACAGACAGGCCTTTATAAACATTCATTTGAGAACCAAAGTCTTTGGCACAGATTGAAGTGCTGTCCATGGTAGACAGGTTCGCATTTGAGGTGTTGTGGTCATGCAATCCTTACAATGGGGAGCAATAGTGATTGGAGTGGAAGAACTGATCAAATCACTCCTTCGCGAATGTTCTGGAATTTTTTAAGTTTCAAATGTTTGAGAAGTTGAAGTTTCAGACTGTGCCAGATGGTTCTTGAGCAAGTTCGAGGAATGGGAAGTTGGATTGTTTACCACGAGGGAGGATGTGATGAATGATTCAGTCGACTTGGGATAGCACTGTTTTTTTCAGTGTTAATGTCATGCATGTCTGAAACTGGTCATGAGTAAGACTGGGGGTCATGTTCAGAATGTTATCATTCCTTCTTGAGAAATTCTCATGATCATTGTTCGAAATGCTTATTATTAAGAGAAAATGAAAACCACCCAATGAAATTCAAAAGTTTGACCAAAAACCAGAAAGTGTGAACACTAGAGGTAAATGAGATAGAGTGAAAACCTGAAAGTGTGCGTGAAGGTGAGTGTGGCCAGTTAATAAAACAAAGGAAATTAACTAGAGGGTTATCAGGCAGGATGGACAATGACTGGCTGTACAAGAGTGAGATCCAGGGACGTCACTCTGACTGAAAATCTGGCCAAGACAGAGAACTGAGCCAGCTAGTGTAGCACATGTTACAAAAGCTAATTGTGCATGAAGCTAAATGGCAGATGATGATGATTTGATAAAGTTCAATTATAACATGACATACATATGCAACAGTTAAAGTAGTGAATTACATAAGCCCAAAAACTGAGTCAGAATGGCACATAAAAGTACCATTTTCTTTGTCAGATGAAAAAAATCATTTGTGTTATTGCCCTCGTGTATGAGTGTATGTAATACTTCTACACACAAATTAAAAAAAAAACCGATTAAACTTATCCATTTGCAATTTGGGTCAAAGACCAAACATGATAAAGATTGGAGATTTAAAAGAAATCCTTGAAAGAGAGACACACAAGTGCCAGGGTCATTCTGAGTCATTCCCCTATTCTTTGAAGAGAGGGAGATAGAGAGAGGAAAGAATGAAAGCAGTATTTTTTTTTAACCATGAACAAAGACAACAGCATGCACAGACTTTAAAACAAAAGCCCTGACATACACACTCAAAAACGACAGACAGAAACAATTAACAATCATAACTGAGCCATATGCTGCTGTCCTTTGACCTTCTTGAATACACAATCAATCCATATAGCACAGTCTCTATCCTTACAGACAGACAAACCATGTGATCAATCCACACAAAATGCCATTCGCTATTCCACATTACTTTTGAATAATCATTTGAAGTCATCACTCCTTCATCCAAACTGAATGGCGCAAACAGACAGGCAGGCACAGAGCTGAATCTCAGACTTGCCGAGTAGCATGATGATGATGAGTCACAATCGCACTAAACAAACAAACAACACACACCCTTCTCAAACAACAATCCTCCTTCTTCCAACCCTAAAACCCACCCACCCCTGCAGCCACCATGCTCTCCTAACATACAAAAGATGTTACATTACTGGAAAGGTGCACATTAACAGTTCTGTTCTAATTACAGTTGCCATTAGGCAGGAAAAACAAAGAAACAAAGTTGGAATTAAGCCAGTACAAGACAGATGAAAACACTCTGCTAATGAAATATGTTTATCAAAGGTAGAGGAGATGCAAAAATACAGTGACATCACATCAACTGAAGTTGACCAAAATTTTCAGTAAACAAGCACAAAATGAAGATGATGAAACCTAACAAACAGATGATGAAGCTTTACCAACAGTCTCGTTTATTCTTGCATCTTTACATGTCACACGTAAATGTGACCTTACAATCGACAGATCTGAAAGCTGTATATTCCAAACTGCTTGTAGGGCAAAACATTTGACAAAAATTGATCACAAGTTTTCATAATGAATAGAAAAACATAAAAATCTTTACAAATGCATGTTCATTTCTGGTTACTGTGATCCAAGTAACTGTTCATGCTCAATATGATTATGATTTATGATTACTCCCTGGATATGCAGAAATTTGGGAAAGATCCATACTCAACCTAGTCCTGCACCCTGTCCACCATCTGCAAAAACTAAACCCTTTGACTCCCTCACCCTATCCACAGCTTCCTGCAGGAAGCTGGTGAATAGGGTGAGGGAGTCAAAGAGTTAAGTTTTTGCTTCGTTTCGCACAGTTAACAATGCAGGATGCTGCTGGACAGGGCACGGAGTCAGAGGGCAATCCTTATTGGTAAGTTTCTATCCGCAGACAGATAGAATGTCACAGCTCATCTAATAAATCTCCCAAATGTTTATAAAAGCATTTCAAAACTAAAACCAAAGCAAACAAAATGAAACAAAACAACACAAATATAATACTTGGATCTACAAAACTGAATCAGCATATTTACAGCTTTCAATAAACACTAATTTGAGACATAGTAACATGAAGTATCTTTTGTCAGGTAAAGCACAAACACAACATGACAATATTCTGCATCATAATTACAATGAATGAACATATCACATAAAATTGATGTTGGAAAAATGGTGTTGCTATGGTATTCAACTTAAAAAGATGATGACAGTCCACAAAATGTCTGACCTTTGTTAGTATTAATGATTTGTCAAGCTACACTCACATCAAAGATATATATAGCTCTTCAGATTTAGTTACACTGTCTGATATTGCTTTCAGAAACTGTCTTACATTCACATTTAATTGTTCATACTATTCAGTGACAGATTATAATCATTATCTCACACGACATAGAGGCCCTGATGAGAATCCTGTACTGGCCACAACTGGCTCAACACTTATATGAACTGTAAGTTCACATTGATACCTTCACCAACCTGCTCCTGCGGTCAAGAGAACCAGACACCTGAACACATATTGCAGTGATATTGCCTCTATCAAGTGCAAGTATAACAACAGAAGACACAACCAACTACAACTCCTCTGACCAACAAGCTCCATGGCAGCCAGAACGATTGGAAAAAAAAAATGGCCACATTCACTATGAGATGTGACCTGACCATATCAAATGCAAACAAAAGAAGTCACAGCGGTCTGCTATATGTGCCATTTAGTATCAACAGGTAAACAAAGCTAAATATTACAAATTGTTAACGTTTATTTTCCCAAATCACTTGGACTCAGTGAGCATTACATATGATCAAACTTTTAAGTGTGGCATGGAAAAGTCCAGCTATCTGGCAAACTGACCACATGGCAACATTTCACCCCTTTACCGAGTCCATCAGCTTCCTGATGTAAACATGAATGAAGAAGTAAAAGGATTAACACAGCAGGTAACTTCGATAGGTCAGAGGGCGTACCCAGAAATAGGAGCATTCCCCCAAATAGAAAACACAGGTCACGTTTTCTGTTTGCTTTGGATAATACTAACAGCAGAAGAAAATTACTACCACTGACTGGCCTCATAAGTCATGAATTTATACTGGCCAAGGCAGCACCTGCATGCATGCGGTAATGTCTCGAACATGTGCCAGACAAAATTAAACAGTAAAGAAACAAACATAAATCTATCATTTTCAAAATTCTAGATAATGTGATAGAAGAACTGTCTTATGCAAGTTACACAGTTGTCAGAAATCTACAAAACAGGATACTATTCCTGAATTACCAATTAGTTTCTAAATTCTGAAGAAGAAAAACTGTAAAACAAGAAATCCATTAAGCGTTGTAAGTTTGTTTCCCAATGCCTTAAAGTAATATTTAAGTCACTGTGGGCTCAATCAATAGTCTGACCATAGTATGCCTAGAACCCTGAATCAAGTAGAGATTGAATACATTGCTAGTGCATATATTGAGGTTTCCCAATTAGAGCAGTGTACCGGCATTCTTTAGTCTTTTTCAGGTACACCATTCAGGCAGGTAACCATTGACATATCGTTGGCTTATGACCTTTGCCCTGGACATCTCCAGTGCATAGCATTTCTGATTCGTGATAGAGCTCACAATGTGGATAACGTGTGCATCATGGTGTGTTTTCTGGAATAAATGGAAATTGATATAACACCATCCAGGTTCTGTGTAGACAACTTTCTTTGTATAGAGTTAGCCAGATGAATGACTTGGTTCTGATAAAGATGCTTTCCGAAATTTAAATCTTCATTACGCCTCAAATCTGCCAGCAAGTATTATACATGTAAATTCTTATTAACAAAACTTAAAAATACCCTAGCTTCTGTGGCACTCAAGCAGTATAAAAAACCACACACACACACACACACACACACACACATACACACTACAAGCATACATAAAAGCAGGCACAATCAAAATGAAAATGTCAATAGTTTTTCTTTCAATGCATACTGAACATAGTGGAAAATAAAGAATGTAACCAACACTTCCTCTGTAAAGTATATGGGGATATCAGTTGATGAATCATATTTACTATTTCATGAAACTGAAGTGGAAAAATCTTTATAAAAAGTACAATGAACTGTGAATGTTGCGGTGGTTTACTTACTTCCTATAAGTGATGCAGCTATTTCATGAAACTTTAGTAAACTTAACTGTACACTGATTTCATCAATCAGCTTTTTCCACTGACAATTTGACCATACACTCATGTACACAGGCAAAACAAATACACACACCCAAGCCAATGTACTCTTAAAAATGGAAATATAAGTAAATGAAATGATAGCTTGTCAATGAAAGCAGATTCACCATTATTATGAATATGACAAAATCATCTCTTCCCCTCCCTCACCTTCCCAGTGAACTGTCTTGATTCTCTCTCCCTCTCTCTTACACATACACATCCATACACACCAATCATCATGTGCACATATCATTCTTTTTTGGTTTTCTGGTTTATTGTATTCACATACTAGAAAAAAAGGGAAAAAAAACAGAAAGGGTGGGGACAGATTTCACAGACACATGACAGGAAACTTGGCTTTCCAATTTTACTGTGCTAAAACCATATCGACAAATAACCATAAAAGATTTCAGCCACCATGACATTAGAAACACACACAATCAGCATGATTGCAAACAAGCAAACAGTCACTCCTCCTTAAGACTCATTGTTTTCAAAAGCATGCATGAATAGTCCTGTTAGGACAAAAGTACGAGAAAAATCTGTGTCCCCTGATAAGACTTTTTCATCATATTTCCCTGCCTCCTTCCACTGAAATATCTTACACCACTCAACCCATCAATTCTCCCAGAATTAAAACCGCCATTTTGAACATACCTAAAAAAAACTCTTCAAGCAAACTCAAGTAAACAAACAATCGTCAAAAATGATTAATATTACTAACTCGTCAGTAACCAATCAAATAATCTTAGTACCATTATTTTTGAAAATTCCTGCTTCATGCATGCAACACATATTAATACTGTAAACATTTTTTTTTTCAGAAATGAAAGCAAAAATCTTAATTGTAGTCCAGGTGCAACTGAGGACCAAAAATGACTTTGTTGAGCAGCAGACGTTCAAGGAGATGCACAGCAATATAAAAGTAAAGACAAACCTAACAAAACATGGCAAATGATAAGAAAAAAAAAAAGAATGAATGTAAAAACATCTAAAAGAAATGATAAACATTAAATGATAAAAACCAAAATAAACGAAGGTAACACAACACTACAAATCAAATAACAAATAGAAAATTTCACAAGAATCATCCAGTACAATCCATAATTACAGTATGAGTGCAATGTACAAAATGATGTGAGGCAACTTCATGATTCAGGTTTTCCCACTGAAAAGACAACCATAATTTAACATTCCACTACACATGAAAAGAAGCAATTCCATATGGACTAGACTACAGGTTAAAAAAAATACAAGTAGCTCAAAGACAAGCGATGCTCTCCCTTCTTTAGCTATTTGACTTCCATGTATTCTGTTTATCATTTAACCTTGGACAGAATGCTCATAGTATTTAACCTAGATATTCATTCTAAAATTCAGGTATTTTTAAGTGTATGAAAGGTGAGTTTACAATGCATTACAACATGGACAAAAATTTAGTCGAAATAAGCTGCATTATTATTTAGAGCGATAAGACTTATTTAAGCTGAATGAAGTGTATATGATTTAGAAAGTCAACACTGTATACTGGATTTTCTTGAGATGTATCTACCCACAAAAGCAAAACAAAGCATGACATCTGGGCATACCACTGAATCAGGTTAGTGCCGATACTTGTATTATGGTTAGAAAACAATGCAGAAAGCAAACTGTGCATCCCAAAGTTTTACCGTTTCTGTCAGACAGTTGTTCCCCATTTTGCAAACGACCCAGATACATTTTACTCACCAATCTACCTAAAAACCAATCTACTAAAACAATTGAAATTGTTCTTGTTTCAAATAATTAATGATTAATAATTCCACTGCACATCTGATGAATGAACTTCATGAACACACAACAGAATTTTGATACCCACACACACAAAGCAGCTAGAGCTGAAACCAATTGTTCTTCCAATCTATATGTTCATCAACCATTTCACTCCGTCTGTCTGTCTGTCTGTCCTCTCTCTCACACACACCACACACAACACACACACACACACACACACACACACACACACACACACACACACACAAAGAAATTCTCATGATACCTGCATCATGAAAATCAACTGAAAGGTAATTTCAATTACCTGACAGTACAGACTGACTGTAATGAATGATACAGCCAACCACATAGATCATCATATAACTCAACGTCTTTCTATTCTTTCTGATTCAACAATCTCCTTATGGCAAACACAGTGAACCCAATAAGGAGGGTTGGAGTTCGGGAGGAGGAAAGGTATGTAGTCCAGTCATTCTCACTGTCGGTCATCTGTCATTTCTAAGAACTGTGCCGAGACGTCTCTGAAGCATTCACCTTTGGCATTAAAATTGAACTTGTAGTAGCTGCCATCAGCACAGACAACTGCAAAAAGGACACATCAATGTTATGAAGGCCTTGACAAGATCACACTGTTAAATAATAAAAAAAATATCCCTACAGTCTTCCATTTTTTCTGCCTGCTAAAAAAAAAATTATACAATGACCTAGCACATTTTCCTTCTGTGAAATAAGGCTTAACCGAAAATAGAAATGCACAGATGTGTATGCACAGTGGACATTCAATGTAGAATCGTAATCAATGTCATAAAGTCTTGCATAACTTGACACAAGCACGCACTCACTTACACTCATGCGCACACTATACTGACTGTTTGTATGGCATTCACACATGTAGTACTCGAGGAAAGACATTCACAGCCAGTCTAAGGGTACACTGGCACTTTAGAATGATTGTTGAACAGAGCTGTACCACCTAGTTTTACACACAATCTTTGAAGCATGCATCACGCACTTCTAAATTCGAGGTACGCTATAGTGCACTTCAATACAGAAAGGGATGAAGAGATAAAATGAAGGGAAAAATCATTAAAAAACACAAAAGATGAGACAAAACAGGAATGAGAAATATGGAAATTCCAACAATCCTGCTTCCAAAAATAAAGAACTCTAGATTACCAAATTAAATGTCAGGTTAGGCAGACATGAGTCAATTGGGTCAGATGTCAGACTTTTGCTTGGAAGACAGTCTAGTGGGTAAAAGACAGATTTTCAATTGGAAAATCCTGGTTCGATTCTGCCTGGGTACCTTCTGCCTGGTGGATAAAGGGTGGGGATTTTTTCCTATCTCCCAGGTCATGTGTGTTGATATTTTAGTGCTTAAAGCTCCTCCATGTGTATAACACAAACAGAACATCAAATATGTATATAAAAAATATTGTTAGTTATGTCTGTGTCCAGCAGTGTATCAAAACACAATCACACCCAGCATGCACGCTCACTGAAGATGAAATATGCAGACTATGCAGCAACTATGTCACCTGCACACGTGGGCAAAACAATGTGCATGCCAAGAAATTCTGGAATGTTAAAACAAACAAACAAAAAAAAGAACAACAAAAAAACCACGGCTATAAAATGTTACTTTAAATTGCATTCACTGTGGGAATACAGATTACACATATCAACCAGCTTACCAATGACTGAATTTGGATCAGCTCCAAAGGCACAGATGCAATGGGAGCCCCCAGGCACTTGGAATTTGGAGAAACTCCATTTGGAACTGAAGTACTTGGGTAGGAAACTTGCTGAGGCCAACCTGAAGCACAAGGAAGGAGTAAACAGTCAAATCAAATAAAATTTACATGAAAAAGTCAAAATAAAATAACATGACAACAGTCAAATCAAATTTACATGAAAAAGTCAAAATAAAATAACATGACAACAGTCAAATCAAATTTACATGAAAAAGTCAAAATAAAATAACATGACAACAGTCAAATCAAATTTACACGAAAAAGTCAAAATAAAATAACATAACAGTCAAATCAAAATTACATGAAAAAGTCAAAATAAAATAACATAACAGTCAATCAAAATTACATGAAAAAGTCAAAAATAAAATAACATGATAACAGTCAAATCAAATTTACATGAAAAAGTCATGAGTGTAGCATTCATTTTCAATTTTTTTCCCACATTCACATTTATTGCAGTATTTGGTAAACACATGACGTATTTAATTTTCTAACAGCCACAAACCACGAAGAGTCATCCTCTTTAACATACGGTCAAAGTTAAGACCTAACTTTCTGATTTTTGTGTAGAGACAAATGAAACCTGATGAAAATTGACTTCTTTCAAAAACTCATGCTTCTATCAACAACTGGAGGTTAAGAAAATATCAAACATTTGATTTTTCAACAAATCGCGTTGAAGGCTGGATAAATAGCCGCAAACTGAATAACTTACGTTGATTGTTTGTTTCTCTTCTGATCTTCTGTGGAAAATATGTGCACTGTTCCATGGTCACTGGCCACACACAATAATGTAGAGTCTGCACTGAAGTTGATACTGCAATCACAGAATCATTTACACAATATGCAAATCTGTTACATGTTATGACTGTTTTATATAAAGTTATAATACATGCATTATGGTGACACTCAAACGTTTCAATAAATATTTACTGCTTATTTCAAAAATATCTTTTCTAGAATGACATTGCCATTAACCAAAATGTGACACTTTTCTTTTCTTGTTATGTTTTGGGTCATTACCTACATTTCATCTGTCTGTCAATAGTGTCATCTTTTCTTTTATTCCAGTCTTCACCTTCTCTGTTCCGTTTTTTTTAACTAAAGTTCCCATAAAAACAATTCAGTTACACACAGTAAGAACTTGAGGCATTTAATATTAACTCACTCCCTACTAACAGCCTGATATGCCGACAGACCCGGCGAAGTGCTTCCCTACTAAGGTCCTTATATGCGGATCTGACCTTTAAAAATTTCCACTGGTGACATAGTGCTGTGTAGTGGAAATTGAAATGGGTCATGCTAAAGCCTCATTACCACAGAGTAACATTTGACCACTGCACATGGCGAGTGACCTATGACCGGTCAGCCACAGAGCTATCTTTGTGCTGACCCCTTTCCTGTTTACCACGTGAGAGCAATGGCGTCTCAGCTGCAAACGAGTTGCGCTCACAGCGGTCGAACAAGACGTGTTTGCACTTTATGTTGGGCAAAAAAGTCATTCTTACCAAGGGAAATGACTCTGAAGATGCAGAACAGTATGAAGAAAGTGGTTTTAGCCCATCAGAAGGAATGGAATTGATGAAAATGTGTCCGATAGGGAAGGTGAAAGGAAGAGAGGGGTGGGTGTGGTGAGTGACACAGTGTGTACCCGTGGCCTTCGTAACGTGGCACTTATGCAAATAGCCCACTAGCTGATCTGACAGAGGTTGGTTTTGTTGTTTTGTGATGAATGTCTGCTTGAAGATTTTATGTGTGTGTGTGTTTTCCTTTCAGTTATTCCTCCATACACAGATAGCAAAACACATAGGCTAAACTTGTATGGCATTACTGACCACGCCCCCATTCATTTTTTGATCAAATATTCAGTGACCTGATTATGAAGCACATGGTTGATGAAACAAAGAGATTCAGTGATCAAAGCCTTCAGGCATAAGGGGAACTAGCAAAATAGTTTGAAAATGGAACAGCAGTGAATGAAATGTATGTGTGTGTGTGTGTGTGTGTGTGTGTGTGTGTGTGTGTGTGTGTGTGTGTGTGTGTGTGTGTGTGTGTGTGTGTGTGTGTGTGTGTGTGTGTGTGTGTGGTGTATGTGTGGTGTATGTGAGTGTGTGTGTATGTGTTTGTGTGTGTGTGTGTGTGTATGTGTGTGTGTGAGTGTGTGTGTGTGTGTGATGTGGATAAGTGTGTGGTATGTGTGTGTGTGTGTGTGTGTGTGTGTGTGTGTGTGTGTGTGTGTGTGTGTGTGTGTGTGTGTGTGGTGTGTGTGTGTGTGTGTGGTTATGTGTGTGTGTGTGTGTGTGTGTGTGTGTGTGATGTGGATAAGTGTGCGATATGTGTGTGTGTGTGTGGGTGTGGGGGGGGGGGTGTACATCTGCACTTTTATGTGCATGTGGATGTTTGTACTGTGTGTGGATGTTTGTACTGTGCGTGTGCACTCTGTGTATGTAGTGTGTGTGTGTGTGTGTGTGTGTGTGTGTGTGTGTGTGTGTGTGTGTGTGTGTGTGTGTGTTGTATGTATAAATGTGTTTGTATGGTGTGTGTATGGATGTGGGTGTATGTGTGTCTGGGTGTGTGTGTCTGTGTGTCTGGGTGTGTGTGTCTGTGTGTCTGTGTGTTGAGGTTATAGTTTTGAAACCTTGTGCTGTGCTTATTTAGTCAAACAATAATCATATGTTACTGTTTCAAGAATGTGTGCTTTGTTAATATTTTTTCATGAATTTTCCAATTCCATTCAAGCACTTGGTATGCTCAAGCTGACTACAAATCGCCAAGCAGTCAGCAGCATTTTGCTGACTTTAGCTGAATTGTATAAAGTAGAAATCTCAGGCAGCCATTGTTCACTCTCTACTGGGATTTTCAATGTGATTTATGTGGAAAACTGTCCACTTTTCAGGAGCAGTATGAACTTTACCACTATCCAATTGCAGCCACCCTCAATTCTGTTGTCACAAAAACATATTTTCTCTCATCACCACCTACAAAAAGAGAACTATAAAAGTTACAACTTTGAAACTCTGTAATATGCTTATTCAATCAAACAATAATCATGTGTGAAAATTTCAAGAGTGTGTGTTTCCTCATTATTTTTTTATGATTTTTTTAAACACCTGTACAAACCACCTGTATACAGGAGAATGTGAAATGACAAATCGACAAGTTATCAGTAGTATGTTATTGATTTTAATTTATTTGTAGGGAGTAGAAACTCTCAATCAGTTATTATTTACTCTCTACTGGTATTTCCAATGTGATTTATGTGGAAAACAGTCCTCTTTTCAAGAACAGTGACAACTTCCCTTATATGCTCTTGTGATCACCCTCATTTTCATTACCATGAAAACATACCTTGTTTTACAACTGGCAACAAAAAGAGTACCATAAAGGTTACAGCTCTGAAAGTTTGGAAAATACTTGTTCATTATGATGAAAATCATGTGTCAAAATTAAAAGAATATGTGTATAGCCGTTATTTTTTAATTTTTTTAAAAACCTATACAAACGCCCAGTACACAGAAGAATGTTAAATTCCAAATCGCCTAGGTCGGAGTGAGTTAAGCGTTTATTAGCAATGATATGCAAAACAAATGGAGGCATTTAATATTAAGGGTTTATTAGCTATGATATGCAAACAAATGGAGGCATTTAATATTAAGGTTTTATAAGCAATGATATGCAAAACAAACATGTGACACACATACAAACATGTACTCACACACATATGCACATAACACACAAATATACACTAACCAGTAGATATTAGCACTGTTGGCTCCTCTCCTTAGCTCATGAAGTTGAGCGCCTGACACTGCATCGAACACACGGATCAAAGTTCCCTGAAGACAAATTTGTATCAAATCCAGGTGAGAATCTGCACAATAATGCAATAAGTGTATCTGCACAAAACCCCACCTTTCAAGTGAAGGTCTACAATAGGAAAGGGATGGAAACATGAAAGTCTAGTTAAACATAAGTATGAAGAGAAGCAACATTTTTTTCAAGAAAAGAACTATGAAGTATATATTTCATGTACAAAGAAAGAGAACTGGAACAAACTATACCCAGTATGTATTTTACAAAATTCAACAAGCAACAGGTCATTACAAAGTGAGCAGAACCCCTTTCAAATTAACTCAACACAGCATGCCAAACACAAAGTCTCTCTCTCTCTCTCTCTGTATACATATATTTATGTACACACACACACCGCACACACACACACACACACACACACACACACACACAACACACTATACCTTTTCTGAAGCTGTGGCCAGACGTGACCCACCCATGTTCATGGCCATACAACACAGGTTGGCTTCATGGGCAGCAATGTCCATCGCAGCTTTCTCGGTGTCAGCAAGGTCGACAATTTGCACATGGCCCAACTTGCGGCCAGGAAAGGCCAGCAGAGAGTTGTTACTGTTGGGACACATTACACACAGACCTGCAAATATATAAATAAATATCATGCCGTATTTCTTCTGCATTCCATTCCAGATGGCAACATGAACAATAACATGCTTCTGTTCACCTTAAATGTTGTAATTTATTCTGTGGCGTCAGCCAAGCCATACGATACAAAATCAAAGTCCAGTCCTTCTCATCACTTTGCACATGCACAGGATTTTGCATTGGCTTGAATGTCCTGGATCATTGCTGGTGCATAAAGGTTAGGCATCCTACATAGAGGAGAACATATACACAGCTATTTTAATAGAATACATTTCTGCTTGCACCAGTTCATCACAGAATGACACATGTGAAGGTTTCTCAGCAAAAAACAAATGTGTTATCCTTATGACATGTTTCCAATTTTCAATACACAATTACTTTGTAACTGTTTAATCTTATGTCATAAGTATTTATAAATGTTGTCTGTCATTTTTGTTTATGTGTGATGTTAATTGCCATCAAAAACTATCTGTTTTTATTTATAACTGTTGTATGTCATTTTTATTTATGTGTGATGTTAATTGTGATAAAAAAACTGTCTATGTATCTCACTTCGTTGCAGGCTACTCACTTCGCTTCAGGTTTAGTTCAGCGGCAACCCTATCCCCCTTATCAGTGCCGCGCCCTGCTGGCCTGCTGGCACCGGACAGCTGGCCCCTATTATTCCCTATTGTGGCATGCTAATGTGTAGTGGATTTTACCAAAGTTTACGGTGCTGTGGTTCCTAAACCTGACTTATTGTGGATGTGATATTTATGTATGTTGCTTGTTGGACATTTCCTCTATACTATGTGAGTGTTTGATTTACTATACAGTGTGACTTTAACGTTATAGAGGAGTTGAAAAGAAGTGTGTGACTGTATAGTTTGTGCTTCAAAGCATGTGCTACTGCAAGTAATATCACGGCACAGGTCTAGCCATGATGGAAGGAGAAAAACATTTAGACAGTGACCATGCCTTTCGTCTCAATTCTTTGTGTAGAGTTTGTGGTGAGAGGTCAAAAAGGAACCGTGACTTGAACCCCCCAAAGGTGTGCAGAAACTATGCATTTGACATGGAAAATTTTTATGGTTTAGTTGTGTCTAATGACTCAAGCAGTACACACACCACGACACTTTGCACAAAATGTTACACAAGGCTGTTGAGACTAAAGAACTCATCATCACCATCTGAGCAAACAATACTATCAGCCAAAGAGGCTATACAGAAATGTGCTATGTTGTGGACACAACCTTTTGATCCATCAGTTGCAGTCAGTGACTGTATTGTGTGTAAACCCTTTTTCAGTCAGAACACAGCTGGTAGACCGTCCAAACCCAAACGTGCTATCCCCCAAAATATATCAGTCACAAACGCCACCACAAGTAGTGATTGTGGTGATATTGATATCGGGTTAGATTGTTCATTCCAGCCTACATGCATATCAACCCCTGAAAAGGATCACACTTTTGACAAAAATGCAGACCAAAATCCAACGACAAACACATGTGAACAAACACTCTCTCAGACTAAGGAATGTGTGGTGTCAGATCAGATAAGGCCACGGATACCGGCCCCCGCGGCACGCCCACTGTGCCAGAACAGTGTGGTAATTAATCACAGACTGCCGCTCCCCAGGGCAGATGTATACTGAAACAGGTCAGTGTACTGCATGGCAGAGATATGTAGCTTGCTGAGCGGTGCATATTTAACAGAGAGAAAAGTCAGATGTGACTTACAGCATATTTGGAAGACTGATGTTTTTGACTGTGATATCGCATGGTAGCTTGTCCTGTCTCCCTTCTGTGTATGAATGATCCTTTATTTTCAGCTGTTTTGTTTGCAAAAGATATGGCACGTTTGGAGTCATATGAAACTACAGTTTAAGGCCTTTCTTATGATTGGTTGTGCGTCACAGTAGTCAGCAGGATGAATTTGTACTAGCAGGAAAGAAAAGGGTACTGTGTTTTCACAACTCTTAGCGCTGGCTCGCGCGCCCAGCAGAGAGGAGGGGCTGACTCACTTATCTCTGCATCAGGAGGCCAGGTTCTCTCCCCTTCCGCTAGCAACTAAACCTAAAGCCTGCAATGCTGTGATCTATCTACCTACCTATCTACCTACGTATCTATATATCTATCTATCCATCCATCCATCTAGCTAGCTAGCTAACTATCTTGCTAACTATCTATGTATGTATGTATCTATCTATCATTCTGTAGATCTATCTATCTGTCTATCTATCTATCTATCTGTGCCTGTCTGTCTGTGTGTCTATCTTTCAATCTATCTAGCTATCTATATGTGTATGTGTGCATGTCTGTTGTGGGCATTATGTACCTATCTGTCGGTCGGTCTGTCTGTCTGTGTGTTTAAGCATTTGTAACCATCACTGAAGACTGTGAGCTGCATAGTTTTTATGTTGGCAGCAGTCAAAGAGCTGAGGTCCTCTCTTGTTTTGAAACCACAGGAACTATCTAGTTTGCCTTTCAGTAGTTAGAGGTTCACCTTTTCTTTCACATTTTCTTTTCCTCACAACACTCTGCCTTTTCAGATCATTTACATGTTTTTATTCCAAATTCTCTTTTTGGCTCCCAAAAGACAGATAATGATCGTCTTTGAGGTGGGATAAAGAATGAGCATACATGCAAAAATTCACTCCCTCTGCTCAGTAGATAGATGTGTTAGATTTGTATGAATTTCTATGCTTAGATAAGGAGTGTTTGCAGGGGCTCTACATGTGTAACACGACTACTTGCATACTGACTGCATCTGTTGTAAATCAATGTTACAAATAATGACCCAAAAAATTGGGTAAAAGCAAGGGCGAGAGTGATGGTGCAAGACTGATTACAGCTTTGTGTTTGGTTTTCCAATGAACAGCACTGCCAGCAATATGATAAGCACTGCCAGCAATATGCTACAAGAAAGAAATGATGCAAACCTTTAGGGTTGAGGCCTGTCTCAAACACATGAAGTTGCTGGGGATTCTGTGTGAAGGTGTAAACTTTGATCATGCCATCCAGCACCACAACGATCCTGTCCACAGCACACAACAACAGATCAGAAACAATCACAACTGTAATAAATCTTCATGTGACAAGGGTGTGATGAGAGCTAGAGCCTAAACTGCTAAAAGTATTGTTACTAATAACAACAAATAAAGTCATACAAAAACCGTTATGTGGCTGTAACTAAAGTACAATAAGATTTATTCAGTGTGATTAAAAAACCATAAAATTAAAAGCCTCAAACAGAAATGGAGAGAAAAAAAAAGACAATAAGACAGTACAGAAAGCCTGACATCAATTCAATACTTCAATCACAAACCTTCTGTGAAAAGTGAGACAAAAAGTAAATTCGTAATTTTCAAAAGAATGGGATATAAAAATACCAAAACAAAACAAAAACAACAACAAACAAAACACAACTTTACTAACACCTGAAAACAAAACAAAACAAAACAAACAAACAAACAAATAAAATAAATGAATCAAAGAAGAAGAAAAGAATAAATAAGCCATGCGCAGGCATGATGACGATGATAGAGAATATATATAATTATTACTACTTTCTTCAAACACATGGACGGACAAAATGAAGCATGCAGGAAGATTTCTAACCTGTCCCTTCGTAACCTGACACTTCTAACATCTGAAGAAAATTCCAGCTCAATGACGTGTTTCTTCTTGAGGTCATCCCACACCATCACTGAAAGTTAAAACAAGGTCAAGTTGGACAAACTGTCACAATCCAACATCATCTAACCAAGTGAAACTTGCTCAGTCAAACAAACTTTCAAAAGCCAAAATCATCTCACCACATCCTTCATATTCATTTTCTGGAAACATATTGGCTTTACAGCCAAAAAAGCAAACACTGTACACAGCAGGGTTACATTCTGTTCTGGCAATATTCTACTTCTACAGAATTTCACCTTTAAATTGTCTTTAATAATGACACCATCCTGTTGGTGTTCAAGACACAATTCAAAATAAACACACAAATTACACCTCCCCCTGGTAATGTTGAAATATCATTTATTTTCCCATTTGTATAAAAGGTGAATGATAAAAAGACAAGAAGAAAATTTGAAGATAAGCACAATGCAACTTATAACAAAATAAACAATTCAGTTGTTCTTTTATGCCTCCACCAGGAATTTGAAACCTGTAACTGCTTGGCTCAAGTCACATATGCCAAACTTTCTCAACTAAACTAAGCACAAACCTGAATTTAATGTCAAAATTAAACACTAAAACATTCAAATTAAAACACTTCAACACAACAAAACTACTCCACTGTCAAACATATATTTTCTATCACAAAACTCTCACAAGTACGCATCATATAAATTACATACACGTAATCATAATTTCAAGAGTAAAACTAAAATGAACATGCAATGAGAACATCAAAATTAAGGGAGTAACATCAGGCAGCTTCAATTCTAGACAAAAAAAACTTTAATTCTGTAAATGTCATAACTCAACCTGGATTTTTCCAATAATGCTGTTCATTCTGTGTGACTATCACCATGAATTTATCTTCTAAAATTACTTTTACGAACATGCCTACCATGAAAACACAAGTGCAAACTTATTGTGACTCACAAGTGGCAACAGGCACGCATGGATAATACAAGACTGTTTCTGTACAAAAAAAACATTTCCTTGAGTGAACCTTGACCCTTTGACTCCCGCACCCTATCTACCAACTACAAAAACTTAACCCTTTGATTCCCTCACCCTATCCACTAGCTTCCTGCAGGAAGTTTTTGCTTTGCTAACATTGGTAGGAGTTACCATGAGCATAATATAATGATATTCACACCAGTCACAGCAAGAGGAAAATGATCATTAGATAAACTTCAAGCAATCCCAAACAGCGAAAGACCAAGCAGCTGACTGACCTTTATTTGGAGGATATTTTGGATTCCTACCACCTCCCACAAGTGCCAAGTAGTTGCATCGGAATAACATTTCTATGTGGCCAATGCCACCATCTGTGAAATCTGCAAACCGCAATAAGTTCCGATTTATTCATGTTGCCTAAGTGAAAACAACAACAACAACAACAAAATGCTGCCACATATCTTCCAATTTTCAAACATACGCAGACATGCGCAGTGTTGTTAACACACACACACACACACACACACACACACACACACACGCACACACACACACACACACACACACACACACACAATGTATGAATCAAAACAATCTCAGACAAATAAACAAAACCCAAATCACACCAGATTCATCCGGTTTGATAGCCAGCTACTACACATATAGATCTATGTCTTTGGGCTGTTGATATAGTGTATACTGAACACATGCACAGACATGCAGCACACAAACACAAATACACACACAAAGGAAACAAACACACACACACACAACACACACAACACAAAAAATACCCACACACTTTCTCATATATATATATATATATATATATATATATATATATATATATATATATATATATATATATATATATATATACATATTATATACATATATGTATATATATATATGCATATATATATATATATATATATATATATATATATATAATATGTATACACACACATACATATAATATGCACAATCATTGTGGCCAACAGACAGACAGACAGACAGACAGACACACACAACACACACACACACACACACACACACACACACATACAGACACACACACACACACCACACATGACGAAGGATGAAAAGGATGTGCTCGCACATGTGTGTATCCTGTATATGTGTGGACATGCAATATCGGTACGTGTGGAAGGAGAGCATACATTATATTCCATACATGTTTTTGTACACTTTACATGCATGAATGCGCTTAATAATTTATACATGTGCAAATATTCAAGTATATGACTGCTCTAGACATATTCCAAATACATTCATTCATAAACCACACACACAGACACACACATGCACGCACAAACACACACAAACATACATGTACACAGACATATACTGATATAGAAACTCTAGAGCTCTCTGTCTCTCTGGCATTTGGTACCAAGCCAGGTACCTTTTGGTACCTGTTAAAAAATAATTTACATATCACCATGACAACAATTCAACAAGAAACCATATAAAGGCAAAAGGAAAACATCAAGTTTACTAGCAGAATGTCTGGTGACTTTACTGGCTGTAGCAAGTTTCGAGTATCTTCTTATATATATAATGAATGCTGCATCTTTGCATGTGTTGGCTTGTACACTTGTATAATAAAAATGTCCCTGAGGAAAGTCTTGCTGGCTGAAATATTGGACAAAAAGTATACCATCCAAAACAAGTGTGACTGCCCGCATTCAAGCAAACAGGAACCAGAAAAAACAAAAAAGAATAAGAACGCATATTTAATACAAGACAAGACAGGTGCAAATTCTCGACCAACTGGCCTTTGTCAAGCGTAAGATCACAAACGAACAAACACCAGTTACAAAAATAAGTAGAAAAAGATTGAAACTTCCCTGCTGCTCCGTCCAGTGTGAGAAAAGAAATAAACTGACTAAAATGACATCATAAGGGTGTTTTTGAGTAAATTATATGATGTTACTATTGTTAGAGTGGAAGTAAGATGAATTCTGCAATTTGAAAAGTGGTCATGCCATATTGTTTTACCCTGAAGAGGGTCCAGGGCTAAAATTAAATGTATGATGCACTAGCTAAGAGTAGTGTTTGGAATGTAAAGGATCCTACTATTAAATAATGCAAAAGAGAAAATATAAGCATATGATCGACTGAATGGGAAAATATATAATCAAGAGGTATGGCAGATGTAAATGGTTGTCCCTGGTGCAACAAATCCGGTCTGACCTTGGAATAGGAAGAAAAACATCCTAAGCCAACAGCCAAGGGGCTGAAGAGTAAACCGGAGTCTCTGGAGAAAAAAAACCCTAAGTCAGACGCGGCTGGGCCTGTCTTGTGAAAGGAGAATTAAAACATTTTGAGGGAAAAAAAAAAAAAAAAATGAATAATAAAAAAAGGAATTAAAAATAAAAAATGAAAAATAAAAAAGGCATATATACATGTGCAGCTGCAAAGCCAAGACCTCAATAGGATAGGAAAATGGTGATAATATGGTCTATTTCAGTGAATCATCATCGAGGTAAAACATGATACATCATTACATGATCATAAATAATACATGGACTCAAGAGCAGATTAAAAGAAGATTGTATCATGTATGCATAAATTCATCCAAGCAGTATAAACATAAGTTATACATGAAGGACAAGAAAGTTAATACCTATATATTCGAGCGAATACACATGCACACACATACACACCAAGGTATAATAAGTATAACAGTTGTGTTTTCTTTTGTTGTTTTTTTTAGTGTGTTTAGACATGTATTATATATGTATACATGCATCCTTGTACACTAGAATCTGTGTATCCTTGTTTGTTATACAATGTTCATTCTGTTCTTAAGATTAAATGAAAGATACTGGCCAAAAGCTGTCCTGTTTAATACAGTCTTTAGAGAAGACTAAAAAAAAAAGACTACAGCCAAGAAAGTTGAGAAACATTTTGCTCTGCAGGTAAAGCTTTTCTTTGCCGATTTCCGTGTATGTCAAAATCAATCAGCAAGCATCCTGCTGATGTTCAGTTGCACTTTGAAAAAAAACATACACTGATACAGACAGACAGATAGATGGACAGACAGACAGACAGATAGATCGAGAGAGAGAGAGAGAGAGAGAGAGAGAGAGAGAGAGAGAGAGAGAGAGAGAGAGAGAGAGAGAGAGACGAGAGCGAGAGAGAGAGAGAGAGAGAGAGAGAGAGGACAGACAGACAGAGAGTGTGAGACAGAGATTTAAATACAAAACTTGACAGGTAGGCAGACTGAAAACAAAAGATCCCAACACGACTGTTTTATTTTTAAACATGCCAAGAGAAATTGCAAGTTATGTATTGTTGTATATCATATAAATACCTTGTCTTTCTTTCTCCTTGAGTGGATCTGCATTGTACACTCGGAAACCAGTCTCCATTCCACAGGCAAAACATCCTGTAATGGTAAAAGTAAGATTGAACTGGATCAGTTTTTGTTTGCTTGTTCGTTTGTTTTTGATACAACAGTAAAACAGAATTTTCCATGTGAAATATATGTTGTTCTACCCAGTGAAAGAACACTGAAATAGTATGTTGCTACCAACTTTGTTTTCTGTAGGTGTGCTTTTTTTAATTCATCCATGATAATTAAACTGTAATAAAAGTAGACTTTTTTTAAACAGAATTTTTCCAGGGATGCCTTCTGCTGCTCTTGGATCTCTTACCATGCACAATGTGCTTATATGGCATACAGGATTATAGCTTACTGCCTCATCTCCACCAACCTCACCTAAGGTCTAGTGGAGTGAGCCCTGTCTTATGTATGATTCAAACCTAGAGTTCTCATCCTAGGTGGGTGCTTTACCCACCAGGTGACTCCTCCATTTACAACCACCAAACATGTATTTATATACCAAGCATACATATTAAATATCAATGATCAATTTTTATGGAGGCCGACTTTAAAATCCCTTCAAATAAAAAATCTTTGTGCTTTCATAACCAATCCTTCGTGTCATTTCTTGATTTAACAGTTTCTCAACTACACAAAACCAATCTGATTTTCACCTATACTTTTCATCTTTACATACATTTTTTGAAGAATTCTACATTTATTATATAGTCACTTACAAATATTTCTTTATCTATGCTTATTTCTTTTTATCCCCTCAGTTAGTGCTAGTCATCTGGCAGTGCTTCACATGCTGCAATGTCAGATTACCAAATGGCTATTTCTTGGCTGGTCCTTTTCAAGAAGGCTAAAAGTTAAATTTAACTTAGAATTCCTTTCAGTTGGCATAACAAGCCTGGAGAGTATTCCACACAAAAGCCACATGTACAGAGACTGTTTAATGCCAGTACTGTTAAAACTTCTAAAGCAGAGGTGAAATTATTCTTTTAGTAGGTAGCGGGTGGGATACTAACCTGGGAAAAGCCTGACACATTTTCAGGTAATTCCCCACAACTGACACCTCCACTCCCCTCTCCCCCATCCACAAAAGAAGACCCCTTCCCAGCCACCCTACCCACGCGCATACACACACAAAATTAATAGTCAAACTGTGTCTATGTTTTGTTTATAATTTTTGTTTAGATCATTTACTACTAATCATCTAATATGAGAGGTCCATAATGCTACCTGTAGATCAATCATTCAATGTAAAGAAAACTGAATAAAGTTTACAGACGTGAATGCACACTGCACACGCACACACACACATACACACACACACGTACAGGCATACACACACACACACACACAAACACACACATACCCACACACACACACACTCTCTCTCTCTCTCTCTCTCACATACACACA